>JAKWJD010001759.1:57974757-58588577 GCA_027705065.1 Solanum peruvianum
CATGAACAATGTACCCATCCTGGATAGAAATGGGTCGTACTTTTTAGATGAATACATTCACAATAGCCTAGTGGATCCACTTAGTAGTTCTGGTCCTATACTCCGGCAAGGTGTATGATGACCGGGCAGCGTCTGCCTAATAGCAGTTACCATCACTATAGCTATTAAGTTATGGTTTTCTATTAGAGAAACTCCCAAAACAATAATTGCTTGGTTCCTGAACGTGTTTTGCTTAGTGCGAATGGAGGAATGAGAAATCATTCATGCATTGCGCAGGTAAACTTTGAGAGTGGGCATGGTATGTTTTTTAATTATATTATGACTAAGTAAACTAACCGCGCTTCGCGCGGTAGTAAACTACCTCTATTAACTTACATATCTTTTGATTTTAATTAAATAACGTATGACCATTTAAATTAACGTCACAAAAAGTCCTTCAAAATTTTTGCGATTTTTAATCTAATTTTTTTTAAAAATATTTATGTTGGGTCTGACTAATTTGTATCCATGAAAATAGACTTTTTTACAACAATACAATCTGCATTATATTTGTGACCTTTATTTAATAGAATATTAGAATGTTATAGTATTGCCATCATTATGTTTTTTGCGGGATAAGATATTGACAAACACTTAAGCTTGATTTCAAATGTTAAATTAATAAATACTCTGATTTGAAGTTTCTATATCTAAATGCATTAATTCATATCCTTCATGTTAATTAAACACTCCCAATTGTAAAATGGTACTCTTGTAGTGCATATTTTTTTTTACTAAGCAGCAAATGAATCTTTTAAAATGTGGTAAAGCACGGGCTATCTTAATTATTTTCAAATATAAACGAAAATTCCATTTGCTAGAAATATTTCAATGAACACTTAAACAACACAAATATTTTCTATTTTCACTTACTAAAATATTTTATTTGCCTCAAATTTTTCCGTTATCTTACTCTATATTAGATATGAGTTAATTTGGAAATAATGTACTTAAATTACTGCACAAATATTTGTGTGTGGTTGCATACGTGAAAATGATTACGACAACTCTACCTGATGAATCATCTCTAATTTACAAAAGTTTGTCAATATGTTACATTCTTAGTCTATTTGGTTTAACTGTTTTGAGAAGAGAGATATATTGAATAACTATGACTTTATTCCTATTATTCGGACAGTCTTCCCTCACAAAGTAATGAGATTCCAACATTGTAACTTCATTTATAATAAAGACTATAAAAGAGCAAAATAATAGAGAAATTCTAACTACCCTTCATCGTTTAAATAATGGACAAGGAGGAATAAACATATCATTTTACCTGTCTTACAATTGTAAAAAATAATGCAAACTAAATAGTCAATACCTAACTCGAGGATAGTAAAATTGTCAAGCTTCATGCAATGTGACTATTCCATCAAATTTAAAGGTTGAAGTGCCTACTTCAAATTCCTTGCATATGTCAGCTTAAATGTCAACCACTATTTCCTTGTCCTCCAAAGTCACAAACTACGGCCTGGAAAATCACTTGTCAACCAAAACAATCTGTCTTCACAATTCAATGAGGCATCAACGATCAAAATTGAGACAGAGCAAAACTTATACAAGAGTAAGCAAACTGAGAAACTCTAAATATCCTTCTTTAAGTACATATGCATGTTTGCAGACTTTGTAATGATCCTTATTATGTTTACCCATAATGGTTATCTTTTTGACTTTGTACACCATTTACAGTAAAGGTATCTTGTATGCCGAAGGAAATGCAAAATGTATGCGATATACCTCGTCTCATCTAACAATTATATAACATACATTCTCGAATATTTGTTCTAAAAGTTGAGATTCCCTCTTGCTGAAATTGATTATTATCAACATGATTCGCAAGAAAAATTACAAAAAAGCACATTGCCAAGGAGGGAATAAAATAACTTATTGTCTCCTACACTTATGCAACAATGAGCATAGCAGAAACACCTAAAAGCTAGATAATTTGTAGCAATGCAAAAAAAGATTGAGAATGAAAATTGCATAAACATAATCAGACCTATAGCAAATCATGTAATGAACTCTAGTTTACTTTTCGATTTCAAAATACCATTGTAATTTTGTGGAATAGTTGTAATTTGCTAGGATACATTTTTAATTGAAAGTAGAGGATAGGAAAATATAAACTAATTTCTAGATGAGTCATAAACGTGAAAATTAATTTTTTTAAAAAATGCATACATTTTCATTGCAACAACAATTATTTGGAGACAGAATCACTGCAACCCCAAATTCAGCTCATGAAAAAGGGATTTCTACTTACTAAAAATAAAAACTACTCAATTGATGAAGGGTGAAGATCTGCTACCCAGCATAACAGTTGTAAAGAAAAATAGATCAGGTAGTACTTTTTTGGTTGAGTAAAAAAATAAAACATAGATTTTCATTGTACATTCATTTTCTTTTTTGGTACCATATGAGACTTTGACCTATAAGTAAAGGAAAAACTTTTTGTAAATTTACATAGAGAATGAACTTGGTGGAAATTTACCTAAAGAATCAACATAAAATTACCCACTCTTCGCACGAGAATTTAATAATACTTAAAATATATTGGTTACTAAAATTAAAACACTATATTATCTTAAAATAAAGATTAATAATGTAAAGGAAAATGAAAGTTATTACATCTTATCATTTAACCTTAGTAACATAAACATAAATTCATGACGGTAAAAAATACGTACTATGATCTCCAACATAAGCAATTGTGTCAATGAGTCACTCAACATGAGCAAAGTAGACAAATATATAATTGTGATGATGAAGAAGAAAAAGCAAAAGATGTTCAAAATTTTTGTTGTTTAAAATGAGAGGAAACATCTCCATTTATTGAAAACAAATGGTAGTTTGAACAAATATTTATTGTGCCTTATCGTAAAGGTTATGACTATTTGGAAAGGTCACAACTTTCATAAATGTGACAACTTTTTATAAAAGTCACAACTTTTCATAAAAGTCGCAACTCTTCATTAAAGTCGCAACTATTCATAAAAGTCACAATTTTTCATAAAAGTCACATCATTTCATGCAAGAGGATGACTATTTTTGGGTAAGTCTTTATAAAACTCTAACTCTTCATAAAAGTTACATTTTTACATAAAAGTTACATCTTTTCAAAAAAGGAGAAGGCTACTTTTGGAAATAAATAAATTAAAAAGGAAATTCTAGCTTGTGGTGGCGCCATATAGGTGTGCCTAGGGTTCTCTTTTATATAAATATAAGAGTATGAGCTGACATCATGTTTCAAACAGTTTTCCTTTTTCTTTATGTTGCAATTATTTTAAACTCCTTATTATTAAAATGAGTTCAATTAAGTATCAGGAGTTGAGTATCTTAAGCTTAGTATCTTGGGTTGATATGTGCTTCATTGAGTCAAGTATAATATCTTTAAAGTTGAGTATCTTATCCTTGAGTACTTTAGAGTTTAGTAAGTTGAGTAGTTTTGAGTATAGTTGAGAAGGTTGCATCATTCATTTTACTAAATATTTTAAAGACTAAAGTTGTCTTTTTATGGTTAGTTGTATACATCTTATTAAATAAAGTTTTGTTTGGGCTTAAAGTTTGGGTGTAAGTTTTACGAAATTTAATTTTAGTTTTAAGCTTTTGTATGCTTAAGTTAGTCTTCCGCTTGTTGTTAGCCATGATGAGGGTTCTCTTGGGGACCAACAATGGTTCTTTCGTGCCTGCTGGCCACGTCCAGGGTGTAGACTCAAGTCGTGACATAAAGTTTTGTATAAATTCTACAGATTGCATCAGAGTTTGTAGAAACTTCTATGGGCTATAGACTAGAACTGTAGAATGAATTTGACACTTAAAATTTAGTCAAGATTTTGAGATAATTGTTTGTCATCCCGGCGGTCCCTCTTCTTCCTTTATGTTTATGTATTGTTCTATTTCTGAAATAAACACTTTTGAAACATGTAATTATCTTTTCATTTTATTTTAATACGTTAGTGGATTGGACACGTGGCTACAAGATTTTAAGTTATATTAGAATGACTAGGTTTTTTGCTCCTGTATTTCTATTGTGTTCCTTACATATTTGTTAGCATTTTTTGGGTTTGAGGCTGACTTTTTGTAAAGGGATAGACAATTGCAATCTCTTCCATTTTTGAGTCATGATACTAATTTATTTTAATTTTTTTTATGTAATTGTAGAAACTATTTATACCTATGTATAGGATCTTATTAAGGTGGTTTGCAATTAAGTTTTATCTGGTTTTTGAGTTCTTAAGATGCTATTTTTGAGAGAAGAATTTGTTTCTACATTGTGAATGAATCTTTGGTTATTGAATATGATCATGTCTCTTAACCCTTCTTGAAGATTACGATTTGGAAATGTGCGTATTGAGAGCCTTGTCTCTCTATTATCAAGGGTTTTCTCTTTAATACTCCCTTTGTGCCTAATTACTTGTCCACTTTTGAATTGACAAACCTATTAAAAATACAATAATTGATATAGTGAGCTTATCATTTTACCCCTATTAATTATGAAGTGAATGAACTAAAATTTCTTATGATTTTCAAGAAATTCTACATTTTTCAAATTAATAAATTGAGGGTATAATAGAGAAATGTTTGTTGTACTTTCTTAATTTGTGAAAATGGACAAGTAATTAGGGACAACTAAACAAGGAAAAATGGACAAGTGATTAGGGACATATGGAGTACAACTCTAGGACATTTTAAGGAAGAGACAACTCTTTTCAACCATGGACTAAGAAGAAATGGAGTAAAAATTATTGGGGTCATTGTGGGGTGCTGCTATGATAACCAAGGAACAACTAGAGCTATAGCAACCAAGGGACTTGGATAGTGATCCGAGATAGTCCTTTCCTATATAATTCTATGTAAGTGAAATATTTTTTTCTGCCAAGGCAGGTCGATCTCAGCTTTAGTCGACTAGATAAACCCAATTTAGACTTATAAATTTTACCTCGGGTATTTTTTAAAATGAAAGGATGGATCATAATATTTAAACGGATTTAATCAAGCATGACATAAACTCAATAAAATTGAAGTTCTTTCTTCCCCTGTCATATAAAGAGATAGACATTATATATATGGATCCCAATATGATTAATATTTATCATATTGACTATAAAAGGAGATTTTTTTCATCATAGTAATAAATGTACATATTCATTTGATAAAAAATTAGTAAACATCTTGAATATTTTTCCTAAAATGAATAAAATATATCTTTTTAATTTTAACACTATTGTAAACACATCATTTTTAGATGTTTTTGTGCAATTATTTCAAATTGACTTGTCTCAAGACTAATATAGAATTATATATAATGTGAATCGAGTGACAGGTTGGTGAGTATCATATATTTAACAAAAACATCGTTAAGCAAGATTTAGTTTCAAATATGTTTGAAAGCAATATAAATTTTTAACTAAATATGGTTTATTCAAAATGAAAGAAAATAATAATGTGCTTCGACAAGTGATTTAGCTTTTTCAATCATACCTACACCACCATTTAATATTTAAAAAATATTTGTATTTTTTAAATTAACCATAAAAATTGAATACTCTTAAGCATATTCAAATACTGTCAAAATTTATATTTCATCTGAACCAATATATAAATGTTCCCTTGTTTAAATATTAAATTATGTTCATACTTGAACCAAAATTTATGTTTATTTACAAAAATCAATGAAGGAAATGAATAAACAAATACGTTTGCGATAACTTTATGACCATTTTCTATGTACACTACTCAAATTTAAACCACATTAATATTTTTCCTAATAAGTTGGTTAACATAATACCAGAGCCATAAGTAAATACATTTCAAAATGATCCTATCTAACTTTTATCTAATATCCCCTAATTTAGTGTTTTTCCAAAATAGTACTTGCAAGAAATAAAAAAATCTCTATTTCAAACTTTTAAAAAGATATAGAGATTTAAAATTTTCTGTATAAATAGGAGTCAATCCCAGACAAGAAAATCAAAACTACTACTGCTACTACAACAAATTCATTTTAACCCTAATAGCCAAACAAACACATTTTTCCTCCCCTTAAGCCATGACAAGAAACAAAGTGAACTATGCTTTGATTGAAGATGATACTAAAAGAAAAATCTCATATGATAAAAGACTGAAAGGGCTGTTGAAAAAATCTGATGAACTGAAAAGACTTTGTGATGTTGAAGTGGCTAGAGTCATATACGGCCCATACAGGAATGAACCATATGCATTTCCAAATAATAATGTTGTACGCAACACTTTTATAAAGTTTAAAGAGTTGCCGATATTGGACAGATCTAAGAACATGGTGACAAGAGAAGAGTTCACTATGAAAAGGATCAAGAAGTTGGAGGAACAACTTCAAAAGATAAGAAAGGAAAATAGGGTCAAGGAAATGACAAATGAGATGTATGAGTTGTTCAATAGAAAAACTCTTTCTGTTGACATGAGCACTTCCTATCTAAACGACCTACGTTGTGTAATAAAAAAGAATCTCAAACAGGTACATGAACTAATGATAAAAGCGGCTGATGGAGAGGGTTCTACATCGAATGCGCCCCAACCCATTGTCGAACCAATGGTATCCAGTAGGGACAATTTTGAGGGAACAATGGATCCTTCTCCTCTATTGTTTTCAGAAATGTTTCCTCCAATGGTTCCACAGTTGTTTTCTCCAATGCCTCAACACAACACTGTTGGAAAAACACCTAGACTAACCCATCAAATGCCGTCAACAAAAATGAATTCTCCAATTCCTTCACCAAAGATGGATTCTCTTATGCCTTCACAAACGATTGATTCTCCGATGCCTTCATTAACGATGTCTCCTACATTGACACAACAAATTGAACCTTCAATGGATATCCCTTCAATTGGTATATCAACCTCAACGAATAATGATCATAATCTCTCTGTTAACTTACCAGATAGTCCTACAATTTCTGGGTTGCTTAACACGAAGGATGATGATGTGATGACCTTACTGGATGATCCATTTTTTAAAAATATAAATGTTCAAGATCCAAACAACGCCAAAAAAAAATAAGGACCAATGTGTATATTTTTAATTTGTACTATTTTCTAAGTACTTATAGTCAAATGGAGTATTTATGTCGTTTACTATTTTTCATATCTAAATTATATCATTGGACTCTCCGGATAAGTTTCCCTTCGTCCTCCTTTAATGTGTTCTTCTGTCGTATTCCTTGATGTGTTTCAAAGTTTATTGTTTCATTCACTTATTAAATCGATGGTCAATTATTCTTGTGGTGGCGCCATATAGGTTTGCCTAGGGTTCTCTTTTATATAAATATAAGACTATGAGCTGACATCATGTTTCAAACAGTTTTCCTTTTTCTTTATGTTGCAATTATTTTAAACTTCTTATTATTAAAATGAGTTCAATAAAGTATCAGGAGTCGCGTATCTTAAGCTTAGTATCTTGGGTTGATATGTGCTTCATTGAGTCAAGTATAATATCTTTAAAGTTGAGTATCTTATCCTTGAGTACTTTAGAGTTTAGTAAGTTGAGTAGTTTTGAGTATAGTTGAGAAGGTTGCATCATTCATTTTATTAAATATTTTAAAGACTAAAGTTGTCTTTTTATGGTTAGTTGTATACATCTTATTAAATAAAGTTTTCTTTGGGCTTAAAGTTTGGGTGTAAGTTTTACGAACTTTTATTTTAGTTTTAAGCTTTTGTATGCTTAAGTTAGTCTTCCGCTTGTTGTTAGCCATGGACCAACAATGGTTCTTTCGTGCCTGCTGGCCACGTCCAGGGTGTAGACTCAAGTCGTGACATAAAGTTTTGTATAAATTCTACAGATTGCATCAGAGTTTGTAGAAACTTCTATGGGCTATAGACTAGGACTGTAGAATGAAATTTGACACTTAAAATTTAGTCAAGATTTAGAGATAATTGTTTGTCATCCCGGCGGACCCTCTTCTTCCTTTATGTTTATGTTTTGTTCTATTTGTGAAATAAACACTTTTGAAACATGTAATTATCTTTTCATTTTATTTTAATACGTTAGTGGATTGGACACGTGGCTACAAGATTTTAAGTTATATTAGAATGACTAGGTTTTTTGCTCCTGTATTTCTATTGTCTTCCTTACATATTTGTTAGCATTTTTTGGGTTTGAGGCTGACTTTTTGTAAAGGGATTGACAATTGCAATCTCTTCCATTTTTGAGTCATGATACTAATTTATTTTAATTTTTTTTATGTAATTGTAGAAACTATTTATACCTATGTATAGGATCTTATTAAGGTGGTTTGCAATTAAGTTTTATCGGGTTTGTGAGTTCTTAAGATGCTATTTTTGAGAGAAGAATTTGTTGCTACATTGTGAATGAATCTTTGGTTATTGAATATGATCATGTCTCTTAACCCTTCTTGAAGATTACGATTTGGAAATGTGCGTATTGAGAGCCTTGTCTCTCTATTATCAAGGGTTTTCTCTTTAATACTCCCTTTGTGCCTAATTACTTGTCCACTTTTGAATTGACAAACCTATTAAAAATACAATAATTGATATAGTGAGCTTATCATTTTACCCCTATTAATTATGAAGTGAATGAACTAAAATTTCTTATGATTTTCAAGAAATTCTACATTTTTCAAATTAATAAATTGAGGGTATAATAGATGTAACGACCCGCTAGGTCGTTTGAAAACTAGGACTAGTTTGACTTCTTTTGAAAATTTTGAGGGGGTATTTTTAAACTATTCGGAAAAATATATATATATATATATATATATCTAGTTGATGAGAAATTTTTTTAATAACTAATTTAATAAAATTTGCTAGTGGCTTGACCACTTTTAATATTTAAGTATTAAATTTTGTTAGTGGCTTGACCACTTTTAATATTTAAGTATTAATTTTTGTTAGTGGCTAAACCACTTTCTATACTTTAATTATAGATATATGAGGGATTAGCATAACCCATTTACATATTCTTGCAAGAAAAAAAAAAACGTATAGGGAAAAGAAATTTGTCAACTTCAGGTAAAACAACTTATTCTCAAACTTTTCAATTCTTCATTTGAGTATATTGTCAAAGTGAATTAAAGTGTTAATTTAAATTATTTGTTGGTGTGTGTATGAGAAAATAAAGTATTTTTGGATCTATTCAAATCCTTTGTAAAGGAACGAAAATAAATTCTTTTTATTATGTGAAATTTTATCAACCTAAGGAGGGGAGTATTGAATGCCCACAAATTTGTTTTTGTTTTGTTTTGTTCACATCGTTGATCTTGTGTACAAATTAAATTAATATTATGTATTTAGAGGAATTAAGATTTAACTTTAGATTTGAGATCAAGAAATTGGTTATATATATACATATTTGGGTGAGTTTTGAGTATAGAAAAAAAAAAAAAAAAAAAAAAACGCAAAATAAGATTTTGTACATAAATGAGTTTCTATGTATTTTCTGTTTGTTTATTTCTATTATTATTGTTATTTTTTTCTTTTGGTCATGGTTAAGGCTACAAGTTCTATAACTAGTGGGTTAAAATTCTGGAAATTTCTTATAGTCATTACTTAGTGTTGTAGTGTTAATATAGCTAGTCAATTTGATTATTTATTTGTATTATATAAACATCATGGTAAATTGAGATTAATCCTAGGCTTAAAATTTAGGAATATGAGACTTGGCATAAACTAGAGGACACTAAATTTATGAATTTAATTATTTAATATGGATGTTAGTTTTTGGTATCATTAGGTTGAATGAGTTTTGGGGTTCGGAATAGAGGTATAGCTCTATGGATGTCTATAGATTTATTGCTTACGAATATTGCATAATTGGTAGATTGGGAACGTTTGGAAACTTTGCAAAAAGGGAAGGAACTATCTTGAAGATTCGTGACACGAATTCGACATTTGAGGTATGTTAAGACTTTTAGACTTGTTGAAGGACGTTTTCCTAATTAAAAATTAAAAATGAAAATAGACAAAGGTGTAAGGGGGAAGGATGGTGGTCTCGTATCAATGGTGTGACGGGCATTGGTGCGAGTACCGGTGTTATAAAAAGGAAAATTTCTATTTTTGAATGTGGATTGAAATTTGAGAATGCCAAAGCATATGGGCATTAGCTGATATATTATTGACTTAAATTCCTAGTGTAATTGTGTTTTATTTATTTCACCCGTATAGTTGTGAAAATTGAGGTGGTTATGTATTATGTTCATATTGATTGATTGAGATGCATCATCATCCCTTCTATTGAAATAATATTGTGCACATGCATAGACATGAGACTGAGTATAAGTTGGGCACGTAGAGATCGTCCGTGCTGGGGATGGTGAGATGTTAATATTGTAATTTGGGCACGTGGAGACCGTCCGTGCGAAAATTGTTTGATATTATGATTGTGCGTTGAGATCGTCCGCACAGACACGTGGAGATCGTCCGTGTCGGTATATGGACCTCGCGAGTCCCCCATGGGTCATGAGCTCTCGATGTATTTCCGAGGAGTATCATGTATATACGGTTGAGTGAGTACTGGGTATTCTGAGACATATCATTACATGGCATCATATTGCATTGCATTTCATCCCATCATTCATTCTTGATGACTATATGTTTCGTTTGGTGTTTGGAAAATATTAAATGTTGATTTCCTTTATTGATGCACTTAATTAGTAAGTGTAATATATATATATATATATATACTTGTACAATCTAAGAATTTATTTTCTTATATAACTCCCGTCACTACTTCTTCGTTGTCGGTCAATGAGACATACTGGGTACACGTGGTTTCGTACTCATACTACGCTTGTTGCACTCTTTGTGGTGCAGATTCGATTCCGAGTAGGAGCACATCTCGTGGAGCAAATTGAGTCCGGCTTGAAGTTCTTGGAGTTGTGGTGAGCTGCTTGGCTGTTCCGTGGCCCACACCTCCCTCTATCTTTACGTATTCTGTTATTCAGTATTCAGACAGGATATCCCTTAAGTTAGATTTGTCATTTTAGTTTCAGACTTGCATCGTATTCTAGAAGCTCTTGTACTTAAGACACCAATTCTTGGGTGATATATTTTATTTTCCGCATTCGTACTTATAAGGAACTCAGTGTTGGAGATTTAGAAATTTGTTATCTTTTCACTTTTAAGTTTGTTAAAATATGTTGGTTGGCTTACCTATTGGTTGGGAGCATAGGTGCCATCACGACTCGTGATTTTGGGTCGTGACAATAGAGAAATGTTTTTTGTACTTTCTTAATTTGTGAAAATGGACAAGTAATTAGGGACAACTAAACAAGGAAAAATGGACAAGTGATTAGGGACATATGGAGTACAACTCTAGGACATTTTAAGGAAGAGACAACTCTTTTCAACCATGGACTAAGAAGAAATGGAGTAAAAATTATTGGGGTCATTGTGGGGTGCTGCTATGATAACCAAGGAACAACTAGAGCTATAGCAACCAAGGGACTTGGATAGTGATCCGAGATAGTCCTTTCCTATATAATTCTATGTAAGTGAAATATTTTTTTCTGCCAAGGCAGGTCGATCTCAGCTTTAGTCGACTAGATAAACCCAATTTAGACTTACAAATTTTACCTCGGGTATTTTTTAAAATGAAAGGATGGATCATAATATTTAAACGGATTTAATCAAGCATGACATAAACTCAATAAAATTGAAGTTCTTTCTTCCCCTGTCATATAAAGAGATAGACATTATATATATGGATCCCAATATGATAAATATTTATCATATTGACTATAAAAGGAGATTTTTTTCATCGTAGTAATAAATGTACATATTCATTTGATAAAAAATTAGTAAACATCTTGAATATTTTTCCTAAAATGAATAAAATATATCTTTTTAATTTTAACACTATTGTAAACACATCATTTTTAGATGTTTTTGTGCAATTATTTCAAATTGACTTGTCTCAAGACTAATATAGAATAATATACAATGTGAATCGAGTGACAGGTTAGTGAGTATCATATATTAATAAAAACATTAATGAGCAAGGTTTAGTTTCAAATATTTTTGAAAGCAACATAATTTTTTATCTAAATATGGTTTATTCAAAATGAAAGAAAATAATAATGTGTTACGACAAGTGATGTAACTTGTTCAATCATACATTCATCACCATTTAAGATTTTAAAAATATTTGTATTTTTTTATTTAACTATGAAAATTGAATATTTTTAAGCATATTCAAATACTATCAAAATTTATATTGCATCCGAACCAATATATAAATGTCCCCTTGTTTCAATATTTAATTATGTACATACTTGAATCAAAATATACTTTTTATTTAAAAAAAGAACTCGATGACGAAAGTGAATAAACAAATACGTTCGGGATAACTTTATGACCATTTTATATGTACACTACTCAAATTTAAATTACATTAATATTTTTCCTAATAAGTTGGTTAACATAATACTATAACCATAAGTAAATATATTTCAAAATGATTCTATCTAACTTTTATATAATATCCCCTCATTTAGTGTTTTTCCAAAATTGTACTTGCAAGCAATAAAAAAATCTCTATTTCAAACTTTTAAAAAAATATAGAGAATTAAAATTTTCTGTATAAATAGGAGTCAATCCCAGACAAGAAAATCAAAACTACTACTGCTACTACAACAAATTCATTTTAACCCTAATATCCAAACAAACACATTTTTCCTCCCCTTAAGCCATGACAAGAAACAAAGTGAACTATGCTTTGATTGAAGATGATACTAAAAGAAAAATCTCATATGATAAAAGACTGAAAGGGCTGTTGAAAAAATCTGATGAACTGAAAACACTTTGTGATGTTGAAGTGGCTACAGTCATATACGGCCCATACAGGAATGAACCATATGCATTTCCAAATAATAATGTTGTACGCAACACTTTTATAAAGTTTAAAGAGTTGCCGATATTGGACAGATCTAAAAAGATGGTGACAAGAGAAGAGTTCACTATGAAAAGGATCAAGAAGTTGGAGGAACAACTTCAAAAGATAAGAAAGGAAAATAGGGTCAAGGAAATGACAAATGAGATGTATGAGTTGTTCAATAGAAAAACTCTTTCTGTTGACATGAGCACTTCCTATCTAAACGACCTACGTTGTGTAATAAAAAAGAATCTCAAACAGGTACATGAACTAATGATAAAAGAGGCTGATGGAGAGGGTTCTACATCGAATGCCCCTCAACCCATTGTCGAACCAATGGTATCCAATTTTGAAGGACCAATGGATCCTTCTCCTCTATTGTTTTCAGAAATGTTTCCTCCAATGGTTCCACAATTGTTTTCTCCTATGCCTCAACACAAGACTGTTGGAAAAATTCCCATCAAATGACGTCAACAATAATGAATTCTCCGATTCCTTCACCAACAATGGATTCTCTTATGCCTTCACAAACGATTGATTTTCCAATGCCTTCATTAATGATGGCTCCTCCAATGTATTCTCTAATGTCTCATACACAACAAGTCGAACCTTCAAGGATATCCCTTCAATTGGTATATCAACCTGAACGAATAATGATCATAATCTCTCTTTTTACTTACCAGATAGTCCTACAATTTCTGGGTTGCTTAACTCGAAGGATGATGGCGTGATGACCTTAGTGGATGATCCATTTTTTAAAAATATAAATGTTCAAGATCCAAACAACGCCAAAAAAAAAAAATAAGGATCAATGTGTATATTTTTAATTTGTACTGTTTTCTAAGTACTTATAGTCAAATGGAGTATTTATGTCGTTTACTATTTTTCATATCTAAATTATATCATTGGACTCTCCGGATAAGTTTCCCTTCGTCCTCCTTTAATGTGTTCTTCTATTGTATTCCTTAATGTGTTTCAAAGTTTATTGTTTCATTCACTTATTAAATCGATGGTCAATTATTCTTGTGGTGGCGCCATATAGGTTTGCCTAGGGTTCTCTTTTATATAAATATAAGACTATGAGCTGACATCATGTTTCAAACAGTTTTCATTTTTCTTTATGTTGCAATTATTTTAAACTTCTTATTATTAAAATGAGTTCAATTATGTATCAGGAGTTGCGTATATTAAGCTTAGTATCTTGGGTTGATATGTGCTTCATTGAGTCAAGTATAATATCTTTAAAGTTGAGTATCTTATCCTTGAGTACTTTAGAGTTTAGTAAGTTGAGTAGTTTTGAGTATAGTTGAGAAGGTTGTATCATTCATTTTATTAAATATTTTAAAGACTAAAGTTGTCTTTTTATGGTTAGTTGTATACATCTTATTAAATAAAGTTTTCTTTGGGCTTAAAGTTTGTGTGTAAGTTTTACGAACTTTTATTTTAGTTTTAAGCTTTTGTATGCTTAAGTTAGTCTTCCGCTTGTTGTTAGTCATGATGAGGGTTCTCTTGGGGACCAACAATGGTTCTTTCGTGCCTGCTGGCCACGTCCAGGGTGTAGACTCAAGTCGTGACATAAAGTTTTGTATAAATTCTACAGATTGCATCACAGTTTGTAGAAACTTCTATGGGCTATAGACTAGGACTGTAGAATGAAATTTGAGCCTTAATAAACTTCTATGGTTCTTCCTAAGAGTGATTGTTTGATTCTGAATTTTAAATTATCTAGTTTCATTTATATTATATATTTCGGGATTTTCTTTACCTGAATTGGCACATATAAATAGAAGAAGTGATTACCATTGCCAAATAGTTTTTATGAAATAATGAAATAATACATCGACTGTATGAATGATAATTGATCTTAAATGTTGTCATGTGATAAATTGTCACTTCTATGATTCAAGTTTGTTTCAAGTCGAATTCTTGCTAGGTAGAAGAGGGAAGTCTGAGTCTGTATGTTGTTGAAGTTCCGTACCCCTACTTTCATTCTATTATCACTATCAATGCTAATCAAACCCAATCTGTAATCATGGAAAATTATTGCCTAATGATTTTCTTTTCCACTCAATTTTGTTATCATCCTAAGTCCCATAAGCACGGACAAATCCACTGCATTTGTAGCAATGCACTTCTTTATTTCTAAATCAACAATATTATAATACTATTTTATTCATATATGCAGCAATCAACACAAAAATCCTATTACTTATTTTAATATATGATTCAAATAGTATAGGGTCTTAAATAAATTATCATTTTAGTCCATTAACTCTCGATTAAGTCAATTATCTACAATTACTCATCAATTAATTAACTAAGGTTAAACAAATAGTTAAAATTTCGAAAATAACTTATCGGGCCATTACATAATTCTATGGTTATCAGAACTCCTTGTGTAAGAAAAACTTATGTTTGTATATTGTATAATTATAAGTGTATAAGAAAAAGATATATGTATTCCCTCGCTTTATACAAAAACAGAAACATAATTTATACAATTATGTTGTACAAAGCGAGAGAGAATTGTATTTCACTGCAATTGTACAATTAGCTGGCCCTTTTTGCTACAATATTTGTATAAAATTTGCATTTGTATACAATTGAATCGAAGTAAAATATTTGTAAATTGTATAATTAAGTGAATCTCAACCATTATGTTGCAAATTTTGTATGGAGACTATGTTGTTACCCAGTACAAAACTTAAGAACCAAAATCTCTGCGTTCATCCATTTGGCATCGACTGTATAACAACATATATTTCCGTCAAGCTTGTTGACAATGTCGTCAAAATTCGTTGTCCGTTTAAGAATTGTAACCAATTTTTGGACCCAATCGATTGCCGGAATATTGTGGATTCCTATATGTTTGATAAATGGTCCAAAAGTTATGTAAGTACTCTGCTTTAGGGTTGACGCGGGTGTTACTGTCCTAATATGAACTGCTCTGCTTTAATTTTGGATTAATCTGGTGGCGTTGCGACGGGATCAAAGTTCCAAAATTGCAAGAGATTATTTTGCTTCCAGTGCAAGATTCCATGGCATGCTGAATTTCATGCGAGGAAAGTGGGGCAGTGAGGTCGCTTTTGGTAATCTTGCTGAGGGTGAAAAATGGCAGAGGTGTCCTAAGTGTCGCTCTTTTGTTCAACTTAGTGAAGGTTGCCGTCATATTACTTGCAGGTTAGTTATACACACAAATGTTTGCTACGGGACACAATAAAATCAAACAATAGCTACTCCATTTATTTTAAATTATAAGTTTGCTATTATATACAATTATCCCTTTTCTTATTGTACCTTTAACAGTTTCAATAGAGAAAATTTGCTTGAATATTAAATTAACATTTGTTATTTAATCTGTACTAATAAATAATTATAACAATAACTTTACATAAACATAAACAATAAAGTTTCGAGCATATATTCAAAAACAACAATTAATAAGATAAGCATAAATTAATGATTGTAAAAACATATCAGGATATGCAACAATAAAATGAAACAGAATGAAAAATATCAAGCTCACTGAATGCACAATGTAATCCTCTATTTATAGACATCGAAGGGTAGTATAAAAATATAATTATTGTGTCTTATTGAAAAGGTTAAAAATCTTTGAAAAATTTATAACCCTTGGGAAAGGTCACAACATTTCATAAAAGTCGCAACTCATCATAAAGTCACAACTTTTCATGAAAAAAATTACAATTTTTCATAAAAGTAATAACTTTTCATGAAATAGGAAGACTAGTTTTGAAAATAAAATAAATTTAAACAGAATTCTGGCTTGTGGTAGCGCTACGTAGACGGACCAAGGGTTCTCTTTCATATATATATATATATATATATAATATATATATATATATATATATATATATAATATATATATATTGTCAATAGCTATTGAAAAATTAAATGATGGATAAACGAATGTATTTGAAAAAAAAAAATATTATTTTGATATAGTTTTAAAATGTCATAAACTTGAATATGAAGTAACAGGGGGTTACAAAATGTATTAAACTTGAAAGTTACAGCTTAACTGATAAGAATTAAGAGTAGAAATTATGAAGATGAAAAGGTGTGAGTTTTGAAAATAAATAAATAAATAAAATCAGAGAAAAAGAATAAAGAAAGAAGAAATAGAATAATTGGACATAAAGTTATCCAAAAAATTAAAAGAACAGTTAAGAGAGATGTCTAGTCATATTTTAGAATACTGCTTAAATTTAGTTAACTAAAAAATCACAAAATAATATTATTTATAAATAAAAGTATATGTAAATATGCTTCGACTTATAAATATAATAATTAATATAATTTTGTACAATATTTTTCGCATTACCTTATTTTAGGTAGCACAAATTCTCAAAATATATATACTTAAGTTTTCATTTTCCAGTGTTTTTCCAAATATACCAACTTAATTATTCAACCTCCATTATAATTATTCTAAATACCTACTTAACTTTTCTCTTCCACTTCAATAATTATATATCTTATATTGGAAATATTATTTACTGTTAATAATTATGAATATTTCTATCATTTGTGAAGAAAAATTTATTTGCATTTACCTTATTTTTAAAAAATTCAAGAGTCTAAACTCTAAATATAAGCTTTTATTAAGTAGTAAGAGAATCACTTTATTTTTAATCCTTATAACATAAAACCTTTTATTAATCTTTTATAATTTTTCATTTAATGCTTAACCTTATTTAATTTTTTTGAACTCAAGTTTTCATCAATGAATATGAATTAATTTATTTTGATTAATTGATTTAACAAAGAACATAAATCATTAACTTAGTTTTTCTAAGTTGGTCAAATATATATTTTAAGGTTAATAACTCACGAGGATTAAAAAAAAAGGAACAATATGGTAATCATGCATTGATTTTATAAAATAACAAGTATTATGGAACAACTATTTATAGAAAGGGATGACATATAAAATGAGACGGAGGAAGCATTGTTTTTGGCTAAATGCATGACTGACTAGGATTTTATGTTGGGAAAATGTTTAAGTACCCACTTAGACAATGACCGAAATCTCAGAGACACACCTTAACTAAACAAAGATCCTATTACCCCTGAACTTATTGTTTTGGTAATTTTGTGTACCTTTTTAGCTTACATGGCATCCAAATATCTCTCACGTATCTCAATTATGTGGAATCACTGGAGTGTCCACGTAAGACAGAAGGCACAAAAACTTACAAAAAAATTAAATTAAGAGGATAATAGGACCTTAGTTTAGTTAAACTCTAAACTTTTGTCATAATCTTAGGGGGACTTGTGCATTTTCCCTTTTTAAGTTAATTAACTTGTACAATTGCATACATTATATAACTCTCCAAATGTCTTTTGAGTTCTCCATTATCATTCTTACTCATTATTGACTCATTTATGGTTAATTAAACACGGAAAAACGTGAAATTTTATTGGTCTTTATTGAAAGAAAAATACATTAAGAATATATATTATAGTAATGTTAAATGACCAGAAAATTCGGTGAATTTGGCTAGAAATTTAAAAAATAATAATTTTTTCATTTTAAAATAAACTGATTTTTTTTATTTTTAGTTAAAATGTATTGAAGTTAAGATGGTAAAAAATATTCAAAAATATAAAATAACATATATAAAATATCATTCTAGCTAAATTTTTTGGCCAAAAGGATCTTTCCATTATATTTGACATATCTAAGAGAATTCAATGAGCGTTTGCTATGATCTTTTTACGTAGAATATAAACGAGACTAAAAAAAAAGGGAAAAATGTCAAATAATGGAGAAAAATGATAAATGCAAATGGTGGCCTTAGACTGTGTCATATCTATCTCTCTCTCTCTCTCTCTCTCTCTCTCTCTCTCTCTCTATATATATATATATATATATATATATATCTATATATATATATATATATATATATATATATATATCAAGTGACAGGTTGGTGAGTATAAAAAATTAACATACACACATATAAGCAACATTTCAAATATATAGGAAGGCAACATTTTTTTTACTATTTGCGGATTGTTTAATAATGTGCTTCTACAAGCGTGGTAACATCTACAATCATACATATATCACCAGTTAAGATTTAACAAATACTTGTGTTTTAAAAAAATTAACCATTAAATTAAATATATTACGCATATTCAAATACTATCAAAATTTATATCTCAATATTCCTACCCAATATTTAAAATTTTCCTTTATCTTTTATATTTATTATGCACATCCTTGGATCATAATATGTTTTTGTTACAACCCAAACCATCGTTATTTGAAGAGCAAAAATTCGCGAAAAATTTGGATCCTGTCCCATTACAGCGGGACAGATGTTGTTGGCGTGGCGGCGCTGCAATGGAAAAATTTGTACCCTGCTGCAGCGGGATCGACGAGGCTGAATCCAAAATTATGCGAAATTCTTATATTCCCACCTTTCTAAAAATAACTCATAGGTCGTAAATTACCCAAAAAACCTCATAAAAGTTATTCCAAGCTTGGGAAAGAAGGAGGAGGAGCTTTCTAGAATGAGGGTGACGAAATATTGGCCAAATTCATCATAGCGAATCCGGAAAAGCTAGAAAAGAAATCAAAACTCCATGCAAATTTCTTAGTGCCTAGGTAGGTCAGATTTTTATGCATTGAGTAGTTGTAAATTTGTGCTTATCGTGTAATATATAAAATCAATAGTATGATGTGTGTGGACCTTCGTGCACCAAGTAAGTTCTGCGGAAAATTCCTATAATGCAATGTATTTCGGTTAGTGTTTGATGTAGCGAATGGATGATTGATCGAGTGTTCTTGGTTGTCTTCTTGAGAAGAATTCCTTCATTAAACAAGGGTATTCAGTAGAAGAGAATAAATTTTGGTCTATGCTAGGTTGACCTATCGAAGTAACTCGTTCTTGAGTGCTTGGTAATTAAGGTTTAAAAACATTAATGACGAACCCTAATAAGGAACTAGGGCTGAACTTGGCCTTTTGTGCAATAATAATTGAGGGGAAAATTCATAGGTGATGGTTGTGATTTCGTAATTGTGTGATGTATGCATGTTCTTGCTTCATTGTGATACTTGTATGTTTATGAATGTTGTAATATGAACACATTTGTTGTAACTAAGATAGATGAATTATGTATCCATGAAAGCATGATGTAAATGTATGATTTTAATGATGTACTTGTGATTGTGATATGTGAATGGGGATTGGATTGCCACGTTCCGGTAAGATAACTTGGATCGGTTGCCACGTTTCGGCATAACATGGGATCGATTTTCATGCTACGGCATAACATTGGATTGGATTGCCATATTCTGACATACTTTGGGATCGGATTTCCACGTTTCGACAAGCTAACTGATTGGATTTAGATTCCGTAAGAGAACCAAATACTTGTGACAAGAGTATAGGGTAAATTATGTTATATTTTGATATTATGATATGCATATACTTGTGATGATTTCGTTCTTATCTAATGAAGACCTAGTGTAGGAGGAACCATTTGTATGTACGTGAGTGTGGAGTGATCTGTAGATATCTTATGAGGTGTACTTGTCGGAAAAGAGTGATTTGTCGAGGTGGTTGTCAGGGTAAGTACCCAAAGAGAATGGGATAGGGCTAGAGATTGAGGTAAGGAGAAAGTATATAATTTGGAATCGTTAAGGTGGTGATAGTTTAAAAAGGTGACATGATTGATTGGTAGGAAAGAATATTAGCGGTATTTTGGGATTATCTAATGTGGTTAGTGTGTTAGGCTATGATTAATAGAACCAGAATTGTTAGAGATTGGAGCGATACAGAAAACGGTTAGGAGGATAGAATTTTGGTGTAAGTTGAATAAGTTCTAAGAAAGGGGCTAGGGTGGAGAAGCGAGTGGTCCGAGCATGATCCTATTATTCTTTTCTTATATTAAGAAGTGGGGGTCACGTTGAACGATGATGTCTACCAGTACATGTGGTTATACTAATACTACTCTTGCTATGTCTTCTTGTCATAGTCTGGATGCACGATTGGTGATGTTTTATTAGGTGAAGATGAAGAATTCCTCTAGCAACTTCGACTCTTCTTTCTGCATGGTGGGAGCTGTGCTATTTTATTTAAATATTTCCATTGTTATTCTTAGTAGATTTTATACATGTTAGACTAGGTCCTTGGGGTTGTTAATTTCTTTACAAGTCTTAACTAGTCTGAGAAAAAGAGTTTATTTATAAAGATTTAATCGCTATTATATCTGTATTTCGTTAATTTCTGCATGTATAAACCTTTGGGTATGAGGATTCTCCTATTTAGGTGTTAGAGTATGTATTCGCACGGCTTAGTGGGTTGGGTCGTGACAAATTGGTATCAGAGCATCGGTTACCGGTCTCCCCGTACAAGAGAATTATATGAACTATACTTTTGTGGATAGGTGTGTTGACGTCCACATTTGATCTACAAGAGGCTTGGAAGCATTCTAAGAACTCGTTCCACTCCTTTCGCCTTCGTGCAAAGCATCGCTTGTGGTATGAGTTGAGTCCAATTGATATCTTGATGATGTGGACTGATGTTGTTGATACGACCAGAGAACACCAACAAATCAATAAGAACTTGAAGGTTCCCATTAGTATCTAGCCCTACGGGCCAGTAATGACCATCTATGGTACGAACTAACTAACAAATTTAAACTTCGTGTGCACCGTATTGGGAAACTGTGAATATATGTTCCTCATTGCCTGAAATAATTGGAAATATGTGCCTTGTTGTTTGAATTTAACTATATTGTGCATTGCTTGTCGAACAAACTAATTATGTATGTGGAAGTAGTTTTAGTTGGCCTAAATTAATGATTGAATTATTACAATCGTGCTAGTTGCAATGTCTGGGTGTATTAGGGGATGTGAAGATTGTGGTGTCGAGTTACCATTCAATTTTAGAACCCGGACCTCGCGTATCCTAGTTGGGTATAATTTAGAAAAATGATGGGATGGTGAAAACGGAGGTCAAAAAAATCTTGAAAGGTGAACAAGTATCCAGAAAATTGTTGGGCAGGTTCTGGTCCCGTTCAAGCCGTTGCAGTGAGATTTTTCCCCCTAAAGCAGAACACAGGGAGGCAAAACCTCACTATAATTTTTGTGTTCTTCCCTGTTTTCAAATGACATCCCTGAATGGATCCGAACCAATCCATGCAACTCCCAACCAGTGTTCAACAACAGTAGTAACTAAATGGATTAATAATTAAAAACGAGCTACCTCAGACAGCAAAAACAAACATCCATGCGCTACAAAAAAAACTTAGAACTATCAAAAAAGGTAAATATAAAAGCAAGTTATTCTAAAAATCCACAAGTAAGATGAAAAGAAAGCAAGTCAGGGACTCTCAGACTAGGTAGTGTCAATGTCGAAATCAAGATTTCTGGAGGCGTTACACCATTCCAAGTCCCCATTCAACATGTTTAAATCCCTGAAATCTGGTGGCTCAAGTATAGGAAGGGCCTTGTCAGCTGCAACACAAGTGAAATGGCATTCACCGTCTTCCACATGCTCAACATTAGGCAATCTCTGACCACACCCTTCCTCTTCTCTTTGCGCAGCTGACAGCAGAGCATCTTGACCTTTAAGGGAGTGTTGGGTGGGACCACAGTAAAATCAATGTAAGCACTTCCCATCCTCTCCCATATAGACGCCAAGTCCTCCTCAACTCGTGCATAGGATAGCGGGTCCTCGTCATTAGAACCTGTGGTCGCCTACTTCTACTAGCCTTTATCATCCTCTTTATTTTGCAATTAGAAGTACAACCTATTGTCACACCTCTTTTATTTATGTTTTCATTGTTGAGGATATGACGGGTTTTTAATTTTTTTTTTTTTAGAGTCGCTACTTGAAATTGAGTTTTTTAGGTGTTCCAAGTCACCAGATAGTTCTTAATTTAAAATAAAAACTTTTTTTTTGTTTTGGTCTACGAAAAACAGAGATTGGGTAAGGAATTCTATTGACCGGAGGGAAGGTATGAGGCACCCCCCGAGTCCCGTGGTTCTAGCACGGTCGCTTTATTAACTTATATTTGGCTAAAATAATTTATTTATTTAATTTGGATAAAAGGGGGGAAATATATTAATTACTATTTTTAAAAAAAAACTGATTGGCCTAAGAGCGTAACCGCACACAAGACCCTTCTAATTAGAAAAGAATACACACCAAGGATCGTAACCGAACACATGATGGTATTTGAAGTTTTTTTTTTTTAAAAAAAAAACACATTAATTAATTACTCAATTAAAAAAATAACGATAAGAATGGATAAAAGAAAATGGTGCAACATATAAACCAAGAAATGATTAGTATTTATTTATTTATTATTATTAAAAATAAATTTCTAGCATTTATATTTATGGTTTTACCAAAAGAAAAAAAAGTTTTACTACTAGACAATGACAACAAAAGAAATTTTTTTTACAAAAATTACAATAAACACTCTTTTAAACTAATGATATACTAGTTTTAATTTTTTTTATATATATACTGATAAAAATTTAAAGAAATAACCAATTTGGTAACAAATTTTTTTTATATATATAAAATGACTACCTGACTTATTTGATAGAAGATTGCAAAATAGCAATTTTTTAATTTTAAATATCAAGTCAAGTTAGTCAAATTTGTATTTTTACTTTAATAATCAATTCAAATATTTATTTAAGAGAATTTATTTTATTTTATTTTTGAAAAAAAAAACATATTTACATTTTTTTTTAGAAATAACCAGATTTTTTTTTTGCAGAAATAACCAAATTTTATTTGCTTTGCAGAAATAATCAGATTTACATTTTTTGCAGAAATAACCAGATTTTATTTTCTTTGCAGAAATAACCAGATTACATTTTTGCAGAAATAACCAGATTTTATTTTTCTTTGCACAAATAACCAGATTTACATTTTTTTTGCAGAAATAATCGGATTTACATTTTTTGCAGAAACAACCAGATTTACATTTTTCTTTTGTTGCAAAAATGACCAGATTAAACCCTTTTGCAAAAATGACTAGTTTTACATTTTTTTTATATTTTTTTTCTTAAGTTCATTCCTTAAAGAAGAAAGTTACCGAAAACCTAAAAGATTTGCAATTGTTATATTTTAATTACTTATTTTTTTTTTACTTACTAAAGCTAAAATTTAAACTAAAAATGATTAATAATATATATGTACATCATAATAAACATAATCATATGAGAAACACTATAGAATAATAAACTAATAGAAATGTACAAACTAAGTAACATAAGGATAAACATAATCATACGAGAATCATAATAAGCTTAGCAAAAATATCAACAATTTTTTCAAAAAAAAAAACAAAACATAAAAATAACATAAAGATTACATTGAAATGTAAAAAAAGAAATACCTAGAGTTGATGACAAGCAAATATAGAAGCAAATTCAATTGAATTCCCAAGACAACCCAATAGAGATATCTTCTTCTTCTTTTTTTTTTAAGAAGAAGAAATTTTTTAAGTTTTTTTTTTTTGCAATTTTCTTTCTATATCTTTTTATTTCTTTCTTCCCCAAGGGGTTTAAATAGGTGATCAACATTAACATCCCACCTTTCTTGAAAACTTAAGAGCCAATGCATGCATTGGACTCTTTGTTTTCCCAAGGTGCCACCCAAGATGGCCAATGAAATTCTTTTTTTTATTATTTTTATTTTTTGTTTTAAGAAAAATCAGATTAATTGAATAATTCTTTTGCCCTTTTAGATGACCCATTTACTTTATTCATAAATTGAATATAGTTATATGGGTCATCAGAAAATAATAGGCCCAATGTCATTTAGATGGCCCATTTCTTTTATTCATTGTTTGAATAATAGTTAATGGGTCATCTGACAAAATTCAAAATAGGCCCAAATGTTGACCCATTTCATCAAGACCCAAACAAAATGACCCACTAACACAAAATCTAAACATCTAAACAATTTTAAAGATCAAACACAACAAAATAATGTAGAAAAAAAATTAAAAAATAAAAATAAAAATAATAATAAACATAAAAAATGAAATAAATAATAATAATAAAAAATACTTCAAGCAAATAATCAACATGATAAACTTAAAGAACATTAATAACACAAATCCGACATCAAGCGACTTATATGGTTAAACGAAAAAAGATAATGATGAATTTGGATAAAGATTGAGAGGGGAAAAAGATTGACATAACTTCCGGGTAAATGAAGGTCGCAGGAAAACTTTGCCGGAAATTTTTTTGACGGATTTTGAACTTAAAATTTATATCAAATGATAGCCCTTGAAGAGCTCTACACATTTATGTAAAGGGTTTGGGATGGGAATGACCGAAACTTTATAAATCTAAGGAAAAAAGTAAAAATTCATATTTGGTTTTCCTTAGATCTACGGAGTTTGGCTATAGATATGGATGAAAGGTTTGTAGATTTAGGTAGAGGAGGGTGAAAGGAAAAGATGGTAAATTTTTTTAAAAAATTCCGGCCAAAAAAAGTGGTGGCCACCGGGCGGTGGTGGCGGTAGTGGTGGCCGGCCGGCGGCATGGTAGTAAGGGGAAGAAGAAAGAAAGAAAAACCTAAAATAATGAAAAAAAAAAAGAAGCTATTTTTGGAGTTTTGTATTTTTGTTTGAGTCCAATAATAGCCCTTTGATCAAATATCATGAATGGTTGAGATTCAATCTTGACCATTTATATGGACCGGATCAAGATCAATTGGGCCATCAGAATTGATTTAAATCAGCCCAATTTAAACAAAATTGGATCATTTGAGCCAATAAAACAATAAAGACAAATTCCAAAAATTCAAATAAAAAAAATTCCTTACTAAAAATATTATAGGAGTAAAATAAACACGTCAAAAATTAGGTGTTCACACCTATTTGAACCAAAAGAGGGTGAAAAGGGGATCCATAGGTTATACCTCGTCAGCATCGAATAAAGGCACTCCTACCAACTTGCATAGGGAAGTGATAAGACCGGGAAGGAAGAATGCCTTCTTGTCACGCCGGTAGAATATCTTCCACTCAGAAATAATCTATGCCCCAATATTAAGTTGAATTCTTTGTACAGAACATGACACCACCAGAGCCCGAGGAAGGTATCATCGTTGTGGTTGCCCGGTGGATGAATCGTCCTAGATACCAAGTGTAGCCACCTCTTAGCATCCGATAACAAATCAACATTAGTGTTGGCCTTTATCGTAGCCCTGAAAAGCTAATCTGATTTGACAAGCTCCGAAATAGTATCCCACAGTCACTCCAGATCCATTTCCTTAATATTAGCCTCGTACTTCAGGTTTGGGACCTTTGCCACCTCCAGTACCTCATTAATAGTAGTGGCGTTCAAGGGAATGTCAACTCATCGAAAGCGAATGATCGGGAAAGGGTACTTCCAGCATACGATGGGAGGATGGCATAGAAAGCTCTCATCCAGGTAGAGCAGGAATCTGGGAAAGCCTTAGTCAGCGTGAGACACCCAAACTCGACCAAACAAGCATAAAAAACAAGAGTTTTCTCCTCCGCTTTCCGTAACATTAGTGCCTTCTCACAGCAGAACCCCATGGTGCGGTAATCATAATGCCTCTCCTCACTAGTGGCATTTGGAAACCAGATGAAGGGTGTGTTCTCATCATTTTGACCAGACTTTTAAGAGAGTATGCGAGAAATAAGATCAGTTAGGATAGTATATACCAGGTATGGAAGACTAAAATGAAAATAGAATTTTTTTTTAGAAAGGCAGTTAGTCCACTGGTCTGGACCATCCAGCTACAACGAACATCATCCTACTATAGCGGGATGATGCAGGTCGCTACAATGGCCTTCATCTAAGACGAACACCAAATGCGAAAATGGCATCTTTCATCCCGAAACCCCAATTTATCATATTTTTAGCAAATTAGCGTATATTAACTACCCTAGAACAAAAATTGCTTTTATTTCCCCTAATAAACCCTTAATAGAGTTAAAAAATCGAATTCTTGGTAAGGTGACTTTTTAAATTTCCCCACCCATTTCCATTGATTTACCTGTGTTTTCATGGAATTCATTCACCCAAGATGTTATATAGACGTTAGGGATGTAAGGGAAGTAACCATGTTACAATTTTCAAACACATTTAGCAATTTAGTGCAGTTTCAAAATAACTACTGATAAACCATTCCGATTTGATTAGTTTATCATGCATGCAATCCTTGTAAGCAAGCAACGAAGTAATGGAAGTGAAAAACAAGAGAATTACCTGAGCGTTGACTATTCAGAGGAGAGTGATTGGGAGAATTTTTAGAGAGTTTGAGTAAGGGAGAAAAGGAAAATTAGGGGAACTAATTCCCTTTTCCACCTTTACTACCCCCGATTTCCCGCTATAACGGAAGATTATCCCACTACAAGGGTGCCGCTAGAGCATGAGGAATGCCGCTCTAGTGGGCAGGACCCTAGAAAATTTAGGGGCTAGATTCAACCTTCGTGTGTTGCTTGTTAAACTACCCCTAGCATGGTAGCCTAGAACTCTTTCTATATAGAGAGTTTTAACCCCCTCTGTTCTAGCATGTGTATACCCTTTAGTGATTTGGAAAAGTTAGAGGTTGCGAACTATCGTCGCCCCGTGTAAAAGTGTTTCATTAGTAGGGAGATTTTTTAAATGAGAGTGTGTGATGATCGGGCCTTAGTCATTCGGGGATGAACGAGTAGTAAATTGATATCTATTGTAATGACCCGAACCATTGTTATTTGATAAGGGAGAAAATACATGAAAATCTAGATCCTGTCCAGCTTAAGCGTAGCCGATGCCGCAAGTCCTCTGGCACTGCGGCGGTAACTTACCCCCACTACAAAGAGATGGGCGAGGAAGAATTCGAAATTATGTGAAATCCTTATTTTCTCACCTTTCTAAAAAAACACATTGGTCGTAAATTACCCTACAACCCTCAGAACAGTTATTCCAAACTTGGGAAAGAAAGAGAAGGAGCTTTCTAGCATAGGGGTGGCAAAATCTTGGCCAAATTCACCATAGCGAATCCAAAAAAGATGGAAAAGAAATCAAAACTCTGTGCAAATTGCTTGGCGCCCAAGTAGGTTGTTTTTATGCATTGAGTAGTTCTAAATCTGTGCTTATCGTGTAATATATGAAATCAATAGTATGAATTATGTGTGGACCTTCGTGCACCAAGTAAATTCTGTGGAAAATTCGTATGGTGCAACATATTTGGGTTAGTGCTTGATGTAGCGAATGGATGACTAATCGAGTGTTCTTGGTTTTTTTCTTGAGTAGAGTTCCTTCAATAAACAGGCTTATCCGGTAGAGAAGGAAACAATTTTGTTTATGCTAGGTTTGACCTATTGAAGTAATTGGTTGTTGAATAATTAGTAATTTGGGTCTAAAATCCCTAATGATGAAGCCTAACGATGAGTTAGGATTAAACTTGGCCTCTTGTGTAATAAGAATCAAGGGGAGAATTTGTGGGTGATAGTTGTGATTTTGTAATTTGAGATAATGGATGTTCCTGCTTCATTTTGATACTTTTATGCATATGAATGTTTCAATATTGATAATATTATTTAATTGAGATAGATGAATGATGTAGACATTAAATCATGAAGTAAATATATGATTTTGATGATGTATATTCGATTGTGGTGTGTGAATGGGGATCGAATTGCCACATTCCGGCATAACATTGGATCGGTTGACACGTTCCTTCAAAACATTAGATTAGATTTCCACATTTCGACATACTTTGGGATAGGATTGTCACTTTCCGGCAAGCTAACTATTTGGGCTTAGCTTTCGTGAGAGAACCAACTACTTGTGATAAGAATATAGGGTAATGTATGTTATATTTTGATATCATGATGTGTATATACTTGTGGTGATTTCATTCTTAGATCTAATGATTACCTAATGCGGGTGGAACCATGTGAATGTATGTGAGTATGGGGTGATGTGTAGATATCTTATGAGGTGTACTTGTCAGAAAGTAGTGATTTGTCGAGGTGGTTGTCTGGATAAGTACCCAAAGAGAATATGATAGGTCTATAGATTGAGGTAAGGAGAAACTATATGGTTTGGGGTAGTTAAGGTGGGAATGTATTAAAAAGGTGACATGATCGATTGGTAGGAAAGGATATTAGCGGTATTTTGAAATTATCTAATGTGGTTAGTAGTTAGGTTATTATTAATAGAACCAGAAGTGTTTGAGATAGGAGAGATATAGAAAATGGTTAGGAGGACGGAACATTGGTGGAAGTTCACTAAGTTGTAAGAAAGGGGCAAGGGTGGAGAAGCGAGTGGTCCAAGCATGATCCTATTTTTCTTTTCTTATATTATGAGATAGGTGTCCGGTCGACTGATGATATCTACTAGTATGTGTGGTTGTATTGATACTACTCTTGCTATGTCTTTTCGACAATCCTATTTCATTATGTGAAGATGAAGAATTCCTTCAGCAGTTTCAACTCTTCTTTCAACATGGTGGGAGATGTGTTCTTTTATTTAATTATTGTCTATTTTTATTCTTAGTAGATCTTGTAGCTATTAGACTAGGTCCTTGGGGTTTGATTTTTTACAAGTCTTAACTAATTCGATAAAAAGAGTGTTATAAATATTTATTACTATAATATATGTTTTCATTAATTTTTTTGCATGTATAAACCTTTGGAGTATGAGGATTCTCCTATTTAGGTGTCAGAGGTAGGCTTCGCACAGCCCAGTGGGTTGGTCGTGACAGCTTTTTTAGTTAGAAAAAAACATGATAAGGAAAATGAGTAATTCGTGATAACTTATGACCATATTTTGTGGACACGTTTAAATTTAAACCTCAATATATTTTTTTCCTAATAAATTGGTTAACATAATATTAGATTCATAAAGTACATATATTTCAAGATGATTTTATCAAACTTGGATCTAATATCCCCTTATTTAGTGTTTTTCCAAAATAGTTCTTGCTATCAAGAAAACAATTCTCGAAGTCAAAATATTCAAAATTTTATAGAATTGAAATTTCTTCATAAATAGGTGCGATCCTATTCAATATAAAGTACAAAAACGATCATAATTTGAGTCATCATATCC
This sequence comes from Solanum peruvianum, assembly GCA_027705065.1. Lineage (NCBI taxonomy): Eukaryota > Viridiplantae > Streptophyta > Magnoliopsida > Solanales > Solanaceae > Solanum > Solanum peruvianum. The sequence continues at coordinate 58,004,742 of JAKWJD010001759.1, forward strand.
ACTAAAAACTACTCTCCTCTTAGCCATGACTAGAAACAAACTGAACTATGTTTCGATAAAGGTGAAAGTAAAAGAGAAGTCTTGAAAAAAATTTAATTAACTAAAAACACTTGTGATGTTGAAGTGGAAACAATCATCTACCGTCTTAATGGAAACGAATCATATATATTTAAAATAATAATTTTATGTCCGACACTTTGATAAAGTTTCAGGAGTCACCGAATCAGAGAGGAGTTCACCATCCAAAATTAGTTTTTATGATGTTTATTTAAACTGAATCGGCATGATCATATAGTGATGATTTTTCCCATTGGGCATGACTGTTAATGTTGATAATTGATGATTTGTATGTATCTATTTTGTGTTGTTCATATTCATCTGTTCTAAAATATCTTTTGAGTTTTATTTATACTACAATTCTTTTCCAAGATTTGTCTTTATTGTCAAATCGGGTGACTTGTCCAAATCATGATTTGCTAAAGACAATGTCAATGTTAGATGTTATAGATATTTTGGTGGATAGCAGGTGACTAATATGATGATGATAAATAAGTCAATCTAAGAATGATATATGATCTTGAATGTTAATCTGCTTATCGCAGTGGGGTACGATGACTATCATCACATTAGTTTTTGGACCGAGAATATTGATATCAGAGCCCTAAGTTCATAGGCCTGACGAGTGTACAAGCTAAGTCAAGTAAAGTTTTGAGGATCGGTACAAAGATATTTGTTTTTCATCTTCGAGAGGTTTTGAAAACGGTTAGGAAACTTCCTTTTTATTCAATAATTCTTATCGCGTGTGGCTACCTTAGATAGTACTGAGTTGTCGTGTATTCATTCGGCAGATGGTGAGGATTATATCTTCTATTGGTGGTAGAGGAGGGAAGCTAGTACTCGAGTCATTTTTTGAGACCCCGGATAGAGGTTGGGTAGACCCCAATCTACGAGCAGAGGTTGTGCCCATGGAGTGGCACCCTTGAATGGTCTGACAAAGATGTCTCTCTCGAGCTAGAGATTGATAAAGGAGAGCTCAGTTTCCTTTAGAGTACGTAGCCACACCATTACTTTAGGATACCATATAGAGGGTGTTATGTGTACTCGAGAGTTTCACTGGGAGTGATGGTTTGTCAGCCACTCTACAAGACTCATAGACCTATAGAGGCTCAAATTCCAGAGCAGGGACATGCTCCAATTATTCAGGGTCTGATTGGGCACCCACCAATTGGACCTACTGTTGAGGGTGATCCTGCACAGGTATTTCAAGTTTAGGGTGCACTTTTTGTCGTGTTGCATGAGGATGAGTAGTAAAGATACGACAAGTTCAGAGAGAGTGATCCACCTCTATCATGGTGGAAAGAGGAAAGACCCACATGAGTTTCTAACCACATGAACAGAGTTGCTAGAGAGCAGGGATATGCTCCAATTATTCAGGGTCTTATTGGGCACCCACCAATTGGACCTATTGTTGAGGGTGATCCTGCACAGGTATTTCAAGTTTAGGGTGCACTTTTAGTCGTGTTGCATGAGGATGAGTAGTAAAGATACGACAGGTTCAGAGAGAGTGATCCACCTCTATCATGGTGGAAAGAGAAAAGACCCACATGAGTTTCTAACCACATGAACAGAGTTACTAGAGAGTAGGGACATGCTCCAATTATTCAGGGTCTGATTGGGCACCCACCAATTGGACCTATTGTTGAGGGTGATCCTGCACAGGTATTTCAAGTTTAGGATGCACTTTTTGTCGTGTTTCATGAGGATGAGTAGTAATAATATGAGAGGTTCAGAGAGAGTGATCCACCTCTATCATGGTGGAAAGAGGAAAGACCCACATGAGTTTCTAACCACATGAACAGAGTTGCTAGAGATCATTGGGTAATTAGTTGAGTCTTACGGAGTTTACTATGCTACACTCTAGTCGCGTGGACTAAGAAGAGAGTGGCGAAGAGTCTATTAAGGGTCATTACTGATTGTATCTCCGCTAACGACCTAGGAGGTGTTTGTCACTTCTTTTTATGACCATTTCATCCCTTGGAGAACGAGGGAGGATATTAAGTTGAGGTTCAAGAGTTTAATGCCAGATAGCCTTACAGTTAGTGAGTATGAGACTAATTTTTATCAATTGTTTAGGCCTGCTCTGCCAAATATTCCCGAAAAGACACAGAGTAACATTAGATTTGTGAGGAGATTGTATTTCTTCATCCGATCACTAGTGTTTAGAGCACATGTAGCGTTACGCCCCAACGCTACCCCCTAGACGCAGACGTGGTACCTACGATCACTAATGACCCCAAGCTAACCCTGTTGACATATCATAAGCATACTAAAGTAAACTAAATCAATAAACATTGTGTGGAAGCTAAATCATATGGTAATTTAAAATGATGGGAAATACGCATATACTAGTCCTCGAAGATGAGGACTCATCATTGATGTTGTTGAACTGAAGATTAGAAATCGATCCATGCGTGATATGACTACTGAGGACCTGAACCTACATCACTATAAGATATAGTGCAGAGTATGTGTTAGCAATTTAAAGGTACAAAGCATGCAATATAGAACAAAATTGAATAATAACATAGTTGAACAAAGCTATAAAGCAATGATATAGTCTGAAAATGATGAGGAAACTAGAAATACTGAACCGAAATTACCTAAATGCAATGACCAAGTCTATAACATGGTGAGACTACATTTCCTTTTCTATGATAAAAGAAAATATAAAGAGAAGTGTTCAATGAAATGTGAATTAATTAAGTTTAAGGCTTTATTACTCTTCTTTTCTATTTTTGATTTCTTTAAAATATAAAAGACGATCATTTTGGTTAGAGAAATCGTGAATTACTATTGAACATGGTCAATGCAATAGAGTCTAACTCAACTGTGGGAGCTACTGATAATCGACATAAAATCGCATGAGCTAAATGTGGAGTCTGATGTGTACGCCTTATTGAGGTGACCCGATATAACGTGCCAAAGGTATAGAGACATATCACAATTTGAAATAGCTATGAAGAAGCTAAGAACGGGAAATAGTCATTTTTGGAAATAATTCAAAATCTGGAAATTTACACAAGCAAGAAAAAATGAGTTTTTGATCAACTTCAAATGGCCATAACTTCTAGCTCAGAATGAGTTAGGAGCACTTCTAGATATAGTTTGATAGATCTTGGAATGCGCTTTCCAACGCCACCAAGTTTGCGCGATTCCAAGTGTTTATGAGTAAATTATGCCCTTTGGAAGTTGGATTATTAGATTAAGAAAAGTCTAAATCTAGATTTTAGAGGGATAATTTAGTCCTTTCCTTACCTAATTATTCTAATTAGGATTTAGGTGTATAATTGGGGTAAAGTCAGACCTTACTCCGTTTTAGAAAAGTTAATTTCATACTAGGACTTGGAGAAAGGAGAAAAGAGAAGAAAGAAGAAGAACGTTCAAGATTCTTCGAGACTAATTTGTGGATTTTGTCGAGGATGATCCTTACAAAGGTATATGAGATCACATAGTGTTGGATTAGTTCACTCACGTGCCAATCATGATTGTTTTAACGAATTTATGTTCTTGAAAGCTTAGAGATTGAGTTCTTGATGGGTTTGTTGAAATTATATTAAATCCTTGATTCGTTGAAATTGTTGAGGTGTTGTTTGATCTGAATCCATGAATTAAGTTGATTTTGAGTAGAATCTGATTTACTTTGAATATTTAATCGATTCTAAGTTTTTGGGAAAAGAACCCATGTAGTTTAGAGGATTAAGAGTAGAAAAACGAAGAAGAAATTTCATCGGAAAAAATTTGACACTACCTCCGCATCACGGAGCCATCTCCCAGATTTGGGAAAATTCATTCGCATCGCGGAATCATCAAAGAATGTTCTACCTCAAAATTCATTTTTGAAACTAAATTTTATTCGCATCGCGAACCCACCCTCAAATATTAATTTTTGGTCTTTTCTCATGTTTAGTTATCTAAAACATTCCTAAACATCATGAGATATTTTCAATCTCAAATCACGATCCTTGAATCCATAATTCAATTCAAGAAAAATTTAGATTCAAATCAAGATAAGTTCTTACAGTTTTCAAAAGTCTTTCACAAACATTTTAACTTTGTTTTAAGACTTAATTAAGTTTCAAAATTAAGCAAAGAGTTAAAAATTGAAGTTCATTTCTTCGAAGAAGTATATGGGAACTAAGTATTCTCAATAGGTTTAAAATGTTTTCACATTTATTTAATTAAGAACAGAAACTGATATTTTGAAATAGATTTTTAGTTGGTTTTCACAAAAGATTGTATGCTTTCATAATAAAGCAAGAGGGGAAACTTTGATTCCCAAGGTAGCATTTAAGCTAAATTTTTTAGCACTAATATCAAATCACATAAGGAAGTATATTTTTAAAACATAAGAGCTAATATAATGATACTTTGGGATTAGTTTAGAGCATTGATATGGGGGAGAGTTCAGACAATTCACAGCCCCCATAAACCATGTAGCCACCATGGGTAGAGAATATTATACTTTTTAGATGATTACTTTAGTGTTTTTTAGCATAGACTAGTTGATCCACTAAGTAGTCCAGGTTTCACACTTGTGGCAAGGTATAGGAAGACCCTTGCAACATGAGGCAAAATGTTGTATCATCACCATAGCTCTTACGTGATGGTTATTGGTTAGAGAAACTCCCACAAAAGTTAATTTTATTTTATATAAACAGTTACTTGTATTTTTACATAAATCTCAGAGTTATATTGTATATTTGCATACATCTAGAGTAGACATCGTGTTTTAAGCAACTTTTCTTTCTATTGCTCTTGTTTTAAAAATACTTTATATTAAAATGAGTTAAGTCATGTTGAGATCAGATGAGTCAAGTAAGTTATTCAAATTCCTTTCAAGCCTATGTTGTATTTAGAATTCCAACCCACATACTCATACATATATAATGCACTAATTCCAGTTGGCTTGCATAATCTTATGATGTGACACATGTAAGTAGGATCGACATTCAACACATCGTTGATTCAGTGAGCAGTTCAGAGTCTGTTGGTAAGCCTCTTTGCATTCCGGAGGACTCCTTTTATTGTTTTTAGTTATTTTCAGTTCATTAGGATGTTGTGGGGTTTGTCGAAACATCCATCTCAGTTGTTTTCGAGGCTTCATAGATAGTCAGACAATTAGTTATAAGTCTTTTAGCTTTGTATTTTAGATGTTTTGGTATGAGACTTGAGTAGCCATTTTGTCCAGTTGAAAGTTTCTTTTAAGACATTCTCAGTTTATTTCACAAGATCTTCATTTTAATTTTATTTTGTGTTTTAAGTCTTCCATTGAGTAAGTAAGTCAGGCCAAGGGTTCGCTTTGTACCAACAATGCTCTCCGAGTATCGATCCCGCTCAGGGTGTAGGCTGGGGGTGTGACAAGAGGCATGACTGGCGTGATCACTAAAATAATTCCCATAAAGGGGACTTACAACCTACGGGGGCACGTAGTTCTAGGACTATGAGAGTGATTGACGCTAGTTCAACTTAGTATTAAGCTACTCCCACTTGATTATGTAAATAACCAATATTATGACTTAAATGTTGTAATATTAGATAGCTCAAAATACATGTATGCAAACTGAGACTGCAACAATTATGTAGATATTGTGAAATTCGTAAACTGGAGCATGTATGTATATATCTAAATTGACTGACCTAGTATGTGCAATTCATGAACTAAAAGAACTACATAGCTAGGGTTTTGAATTTTATGTAAAAAGTCGAGCTACAACGTGATTTTTTTATTTGAATCATACAAACAACTAAAACCCAAGAATTTCTAACATTAAAGAAACCCTAGGTTTACATAATATCAAGGGAAACAAGAAATTGACTGAAATCTAAGGACCTAATGGGTGAAAGGGACCCACTAGTGAAATTCCACATACCTGCTGACGAGGCTAGGGTTTCTCGACCTCTTGAACTAGGGTTTCTCACCTCTTTCTCCTTTTGCATTCTAATTTTCTAAAGTTTTTTGTGAATGATCTAACTTGGGTAAGTTCCACTTATCTTTCTAGGCTAAAACTTACCAAAACCACATATTTTAGGTGTCTAATTCATAGGAAAAAAGACCAAAATAACCCCACTTAAAAATTTGATGAGGCTAACCACGACCACTTTCACGGACTATGAAAGTGACCACGGACTGTGGGACCGGTCATGGTCCTTAGCCAGTGGCTACATGTTCTAGGGTTCTTGTTCACAAGCCTTACCATGGCCCGTGTGGAGGACTACGGATCGTGAAGGTCCTCATCGTCCTCACTTGGAGTGAGGTCTGGTGGCTCAGGTTTACAAGCAATCCCACAGACCGTGAAGGTCCTCGTGGTTCTCACTTAGGCGTGAGGGTCTGAGGGCTATTCTTGGTGGCCTACTAGTTAAATGTTTATAGGGACGCCACCACGGTCCATCTTCAAGACCACAGCTAATGAAGGGTCATGTGGTCTGACGTCTCAGCTTGGTGCACTGTAACTACACGGGCAGGTCAACGGACCGTGGACCCTATCATAGTCCGTGAACCCTATTGTGGTTCACTGGTTCAAGTAATTTTTGACAATTTTTTTCTATGTTTGGTTTTCGAGGTATTACACATGAATGGGCTTCATTCTATCCCATTGTGAGTTCCGCCAAGGAGGTAAAGTGAGAATGAAGACTTGAACAAGCTAAAAAATAAAGCGGTGTTTGGGGAAGAAGATATTCCACTTGGCGTAGATGGTATTCTTAGTTTCAGAGGGAGAATTTATGTTTCTCTAGTTGGTGATTTTATACAGAATATGCTGGCAGAGTCTCATGGTTTGGGATACTCGATTCATCATGTGTAACAAAGATGTATCAGGATTTAAGGTGACTCTATTGATGCCATGGAATGAAGAAAGATATTGTTGAGTATGTGTCCAAGTGTCAAAATTCTTAGCAAGTAAATTATGAACATCGAATGTCTGTATTTTTACGTCAAAGAGTGTTCATCTGTGAGTGGAAATTGGAGGGGATATCCATGAATATTTTGGTGGAATCCTTAATACCTGGGGAAGTAAGACTCAATTTGGGTCATCATTGACAGGTTCACTAAATCATTTATTCCAGTTAGAGTGGAATATAATTCTCAATAATTGGGAAAAATTTATGTCAATGAGATCGTAAGGTTACACAAGTTCCATTTCTATCATTGGAGACTATGGAACTCAAATTACTTTTATGATTTAGGGTAAGTTGCATGAACCGTTGGGCACCCAACTCACTTTTTGTATAGCCTTTCATCTGTAGAATGTCGTTCACTGGGAATGAACGATTCAGATATTGAAAGAAATGTTGAGATCATGTGTAATTGACTTTGGGGATCATTTTGGATCAATTATTACCCTTATGTGAGTTCTCTTACAATAACAGTTACCACTCCAACATTGATATGGTATCGTTTGAGGCACCCTATTGAAGGGGATGCAGAACGCTTATAGTGTAGTTTGAGGTGATAATGTTAAACTATTGGGTGTGGATTTACTGAGGGAAGCTCGAGAAAGGTTGATGATTATTCAAACTAAGTTGAAAGAGTATAGAACTTTCAAGGTAAAGGACATGGAATTTTAGGTTGGAATTCAATTTTTTTGAAGGTGTCTCTTATGAAAGGATTCATGAGGTTTGATAAAAAGGGAAATCTTAGCCCTACATACATTGTTCAATTTGAGATTCTTGGTAATGTGGGTATGAAGGCATACAAGTTAGTGTTGCCCAATTTGCTTGGCATTCATTTAGTATTCCATGTGTCTATCATGAAGAAGTACTATAGGGATGGATATTATATCATCAAGTGGGACTCAATAGTATTTGAATAGGATTTGCAATATGAAGAGGAATCGATACTTGAAAAGGATGCCTGGAAGTTAAGATCAAAAGAAAGCAAACAATAAAGATTTTGTGGAAGCATAATCTAGTTGAGAAGGCTACTTTAGAAACTAAGAGAGACATGCAGGACAAGGGTACCCTCACTTGTTTGAGGATCTAGGTAGTACAGTTTTTTTTAACTTATCCCATTTTCTTGTTGATCACTTAGGGACGAGCGATGGGTAAATTGGTATCTCTTGTAGTAATCTGTCCACTCATTATGGGTGGATCAATGGTTAAGAAATCTAGTCAGAGAACTTTTTGAGTACGGAATTAAAAATTCTAGGATAAGATATTCTTATATGAAATTTGAGCAAGGTAAGGTCTAGCCAAATTTGGAAAAGATAATTTGTTCGGTACCATATCGATATAGGATACTAATAGTAAGCTTGGATACCATGCCTTGGGTACCGCATCAGTACACTAACGGTTTGTGTATAAGTTTCATAGAGGATTAGATACTTGCATTTGTTATCATGTGGGACATATTTCGTGCATGAGGTGATAAGAGAATTATAATTGGTAATTGTATCTTCTTATGAGTAGTTACTTGGTTACATTGATATTTTGGAACCGGCCATATAATCCTACCCATACACGGTGGTTGTGTATTATTACTTTACTTTCTTTTAGTACAGGATATATTCAGGCGGCTAATACAAGACCTCTATTAAGAGACACTTGATATTCAAATCCAAGAGTGAGTTACTGTTATAACCCTAAAATTAAATAAGATAAACTAGAGCCTCACATTGTGTTCTAAATTTCAATAACTTGTTTATAATATATGTCACAACTTGTATTATTTGGTTTGGAGAGGTTTGAGGTAAAATGTCAAAGGACGACCAAGACGTCCGGAAACTAGTCTTGGGTGTGCTAGTGTGCCTAGGAATATTTTGTATGTTTTGGTGTGTCGTTTGAGGTCTAAAATGATAGGAGGGGACCCTATCATCTAGATGTTCATGTTTAGGGTTGAAACGTCATGGTACAGCTCCCCAAGGACCACCCTAAGGGTCCTTGATAAGGACCCAAACGTTTGCCAAGAAGCTGTCAAGACAGCGTCTTTGACTGATACAAACAACGCCCAGTAAACCCATCCACAGCCCCTCTAAAGGGGGAGTGACTCCAAACTTAGTTGTGGGATATTATCCCCCAAATTAGGAGCCTCTGACCAAAACGAAGGAGCACCAGGATGAGCCTTGTTTCAATCGATGCTCCGTCAACTAGTGGTCATCGTTTGGCGTTCACAATTTTGCAGTAGCCTCGGCGAAGTGAGGGGTGAATTAGTAAATTAACCCCAAGTTCCAATTAAGTCATGGACGGTTATTTTTAGTTTTTCAGGTATTTTAAGTATATTTAATCAATTAATTATCCATTTAGACTTAATACTCCAAAACAAAACATTTCCCTCCTTAAAGTTCTCTCAAGATCACCATTGAAGAAGAAGAAGAAGAAAAAAAGGAGGCAGAATCTAGGACTAATTTCACCAAGGCTTCAAGATAAGGTTAAGGTTTTGATTAAATGTATGTGAAGCTTTTTCATCCATGTATTCTTCCACCCATGGAGGCCCCATAGTTTCCCTCAATTGTGAATCCAGGATACCCCAATTTAGCTAGGGTTGTGATTACATTGTGGGTAAGACTTTTTTGTGATCCTTATTTAGTGGGTAGAATTCAAATATGTTTATATGATGATTATATAATGTTTTCATGTGGATTTATTGAATAATTTTAATCTATGATGATGAAGGTGATCATGGTGGGTTAGGCCATTAGAGGCAAAGTTGAAGGTTTTAGGTTAATTTTCTTAATTCAATAGTCTTGAATACTAATTGATCATAGTTGGGATCATCTAGATAGAATTTATTAGTCCTAATTGAATAAGAAGGATTTGACTTGTAAAGTTGGTTGAACCTATATGATCAAGAACGACTAGAATTACCTTCTAATGATCAAAGTGATTGAAATAGCATGTAATTAGACATGGATCATAGTAGAATGAAACTAGCATTGAAGATAGCGCTTGTAGCATACACTTAGATGAACAAGCTAGGAGAAGCAAGTTCTTTCACATAGATGGATTCTAGGTTGACCTAAGACCCTAAAATGAATCAAAACATGATAGACTATAATATCTTAAAGTTGCATTGTATAATCACTTCTTGTGTAGTTGACTTAGTAAGATAATATAAAGATAGAATAGTTAGAAGTTGAGTCTCAAATCTCCTTCATGGATAGTTGAATTATGTAGCTTGAAATGGTAGATCACATGGTAGCTTGAGATGGTAAATCTTATGGTAGCTTGGGATGGTGAATCTCATGGTAGCTTGGGTTGAAGGAATTAAGCTCTCCCATGGTTAGCTTGATCTTGGATTGATAGAATGCTTGTTAATGGTTGCTTGCATTAGTATTAGGCAAGGTACCCTAGGATAGAGGATCGATACTCTCCTAGGGATAGCTTGAAGTAGCATGACTAGAATTTCTTCATGATAGCTTGATTTGGTTAGGCCAACACCACTTCATGGTATCTTAGGATTGAGACATGTAGCTCTCCTAAGAATAGCTTAGGGTTGAGGACTTATGATGTTTAGATTGCATCTACATGAATGGTTGCATGGTGGCTAAGTTGGTATTCTTATATCCTTTCTTTTTTAGCTCAAATTGTATGTTATGATGCTTTCCATGGTAGTAGGTCTATTATGTTAGTATGCTAAGCTTAATAGACTAGAATGAAAGATAAGTTAGCTTAGATCGGTTATCCTAAAGAAGTACTAAGTATGAATGGTAGAATGGGATGTCATTCATACATGGCGCAAGTATGACTTGAAGCTACCTATGAAATGACCTTTTATGTGATGTATGCTTATCTTGGATAGTGGTTATAGTTGCCTTCCATGTCATGATTGATTCAGGGTGATAGTTCCTTCTCAATATGAAGTAGGTCTATTAGTGACACCTTAAGATGGTTAATATGAATAGGGTGATTTCGAGATATGTTTAGTGTGAGAGGTATAATGAGATGTCTCACATGCATTGCACAAGTGTGTCTTGAAGTAATCTAGGGGTATAGTACTCTTATGTTATGAAGAACTTAGGTCTTAATTATGAAAGTGGATTATAATCAAGAATGACCAAACAAAGGTACTTAGCTTAGGTAGTAGAATGGGAGGTTACCTTGACCTTGCACAAGTATACTTGGAGGTGGCTTGTGATGCAGTTCACTTGAATAAAAAGGACAAATGGTTGAAGTATATTCATGTATGCCTTATGATGAATTACTATGCTTATGATATTCATGTTATGTTTATGCTATTATATCTTATGATCATGTCTATTATTGACTAATCCTTTGAGATGTCTTATGTTTTATATATGAGCTTTCATACTTGGTACATTTTGTATTAACACATATTGCCTACATTCTAACAAAATGTAGGTGCTTTTAGGAGATTGAGTGCTTGGAGGCTAGGTTCCTAAGTTTGGAGAAGATTTAAGATTGGTGAGTCCTCATAGCATTCATTGAAGATTCGTGAGTCCTCATAGCATTCGAGGACAACACCCTTATGTTTCGTTTATGTTATTTACTATGTTTTAGACTTTTGTGGGTATTACTCATGTATTTCATAGATGGTTTTGAGACATATGTTTGAAAGACTTTTCTTGTTATGAAATGATTCTGTATTATGTTTAAAAGAAAAGTTTTTAATTCCCTCCATTTTTAAATGATATTATGTAATGAAGTTAAGTGGCTTGTATAAGACCTCTGAGAGGTCAAATACGCCATGTTACTTTAAAGGGTACTTCCAGGTCATAACTACTCTTCTATGCTGCCAGGGATTCTTCTTCACTTCTTTTTAGATTATTAGATTTATGTTTTCTAGTTTTTAGGCTTGCATCCCCATTCTTGACTATTTAGAATTTTGGTACTATGACTTTCAAATTCTAGGAGGTTAAATTCGGCAATTGTTTTCTTAAATTGTTTCCTTAGTGTTTTACAATATAAGTTGCAGCTTAAAATAGTTGATGACTTAAGTTTGGGTTAGTCATCGATTCTCCCACCATATGGTCAATGTGGGTGTCACTCACGGCGATCTAGATTGTGTCACTAACACTTATTTTTCACTCGGTGTCCAGAGCCCCAACTAAATTATTCTCCTAATAAGAAGAATTAGACTTCAAAAAAATTGGTTAATATAAGGCGAAGCCACAAACTACATGTATTTCAAGATTTTTAACATTAACTTGATATTTAATACGATCTAATTTAGTTTTGTTTGAGAATAGTTATTATAACAACTAAGAATCCTACATAAAATTTACTTTAGGTATATATTTGTGTATTTTTTTTCTATAATGAATCCCTAACGTGTGTGTTTGAAAAATCATTTTGCATTAAAAAAAAAAAGGTCACTATACTCGTTAAGCACGAGCCTCAACAGTCTTTAACTACATGAAGACCTTTTGTAATATACATAATATTATTTTTTTCTTAATTTAGAAATATTTAAGTCATTTTCAAAAATGGCCTAATCAGTATAGTTAGTAAATGGTAGCTAGAAATATAAAATATTTTTAGTTATGGCTATATATAAATAGTCATAATTCCTTACTTAAAAGTCGGCACCGGAATAAAATTATTGACGACGTGGCATTCTTTAATAGCTTTTTATATAGTTTTTGATTATTTAAATAAATAAATTAAAAAAAAATTGGCCAGAAAATTTATTCATATTATGTTATTTTAATTTTAAATATTTTTACTCTTTTACTATTAATATATTTTAATTAAAATAGAAAAAAATCAATTTATTTTAAATTAATTCCAAATATACTTTTGGATTAAATGAAATATTTATTGGTCATGCAAATCATTACATTACACTTTTGTATTAGTAATTACTTAGCACTAATCAAGGAATTTGTGAATGTCCTGTCATTACATTCTCGAAACTAGAAGGAATAAAGAGGAATATCTATTTATAGGAATAAAATGTAGAGTTAATTCAGAGGCAGATAACAGATCAGCCGATCGAATTAAATTTAAAAAGATCAAATTAAGTGTGTTTGAGATAAAAAAAAAATAAAAATTTATCATGCATCCAATCAAGTGTTGTAATGAGATTGATTTTGCAACTCTTTCTTGATATATACAACAAAAAAATGACTAAAATTTGGTAAACTACTTTTAATTTAATTTGTAGATCTATTTTATAGATGAAAGGGATATGATAAAATATCTTTTTGTTAAATATCATCACTAAATTTAGTGCAATGGAGAGCTTTATGGAGATTAAAAAAAATACTAGATAGAGTATTTAGTGATTAATTTAGGGATAATGCCCAAGTACCCCCTCAACCTATGCCAAAATCTCAGAGACACACTTATACTATACTAAGGTCCTATTACCCCCCCTAAACTTATTTTATTAATAATTTATTACCCCTTTTTGACCTACGTGACATTATCTTATGGGCTCAACGATGGTTGACTTTTTTTTTCAAACTAGTGCCACGTAGGCTAAAAAGGGGTAGAAAATTACTTATAAAATAAGTTCAGGGGGTAATAGGACCTTAGTATAGTATAAGTGTGTCTTTGGGATTTCGAGCATAGGTTGAGGGGTACTTGTGCATTATCCCTTAATTTTATAAATAGTATATTTCTTTATTAAAAAAAATAAAGGATTGTCTAACACCTAATTCATGAGACCATTTATGTTATTAGTATGAATTTTGTTGTTTTGACGGAAAATGTATTTAAAATATAAATATATTGAGTTATTTAGAATGTATGAATATATTGAATTATTTTTGGGGCTAAAATATCATAAAAAAAAGTTGACTATTCCTTTTTTAGGTTCATTAGGGTTGGGGGGTGGGGGTGGGGGTGGTTATTGAAAATTGTCAGTGTGCATTCAGCTTAAGACTTTGAAGAATACTTTTGTTGACTTAAATCAACACTAAAATATATAACATAATCGAATATTAGGTAATAATTAATTAAATCAAATATAGTTAGGCTTGAAGTTAAAATAATGAAAGTTGGTTTATACAATAATAGAAAATTTTATACTAAATCATATCCATCACCTTTTAGCATTTTGACATTTAGACGATCTACTTTTTGGACTAAGGTTGAGAGAGAGTGATTCATTCGATCGTAATAATATTACTCCTAGTGTGTAATATTAAATTAATGAACTTTAATTTAATGATAAAAAAATAAAATTGATATATATTTATCGTTTGACTACGATTAACTAGTAAAATAAATATAGCAGTATTTAAAAGGGTCTACGAAGCAAGAGGTCATGAACATTTTCTAGATAAAAATAATTTATTTATTTTGTATTTTTTTCATTTTAAGTTATTTGTTTTACTTTTTAAGTATATTTTATATTTTAAAAATTATATAATTATTATTATAAATTATCATAATTAACAATTTAAAATATGTAAAAATTACATGAACAAATTTGGTTGAATTTCGAAATTCTATCGATGCCACAAAAATGGGATGAAGAAAGTAATATATATCATTTTAAAATAACATAAAAAGTACTATAAATCACAACACTTAACAATTTAAAATATCCTAAAATCATATAAAATTTTGAATGAATTCTCAAAATTCTATTCATAACATATAAATTGAAATAAAAGGAATAACATATATTAAAAGTATTCATATCGGCATTGGCTCCCGTATATATAAAGTTCATGTACAAGATACTTGATTTGCATTCACCAGTAATATATTCAGAGCTCGTTTGATATTAAGTATAAGGTATAATAATTTCAAGATAAAATGTATGATTATTTTATCTCAGGTTTGATTAGAGGTATTAAGATAGTCATTAAACTAGTTATCCCATCATTTCTGTTACAGTAATAGATTAATTATCTCATACATATGATGAAATAACTTATTCCAAAATTAATTATCCTTGAATAAGTCATTCCCAACTAAACGAGCCCTTACTGTTAGATAAGAGCATGAATACGTTTTTGTCATATTCATTCTTCAAAGTTGCATTAATTAGTCGTTCAAAAACTTTGTAGTCTTTTTGCTCCTTAATTAGTGCTTCTAACAATCTTATTGGGATAAGATTAAGTTATTTGTCCTAATTTAAACCATTATCCATGTTCATAGTTCAAAATGAGTTAGAAGGTTAGTGTTTTATTTATATTTCAAAATACGTCACCCAATGGCATAGGATGAGGTCATTATTCCTCAAAATATTTTTTAAGTGTTTGGTCACACAAACTTGTCTAAAATTTACTTTGGGAAACAAAATGTTCAATTATATTTTTCTAAAAAGTCTTTCTTCGGAACAATTCCAAAATTCCAAAAAAAAAAAAGTCATGACCATGCAAACACGTCTATGTTATATTAGGGAAAATGCACGAGATCTTTTCAATTTATGTCCGAAATCTCAAAGACACACTTATACTATACTAAGGTTCTTTTTTTCCTCCTGAACTTATTTTATAAATAATTTTCTATTATTTTCGGCCAACGTGGCACTATCTTGTGGGCCCAACGCGTGTTGACATTTTTTTCAAGCTAGTGTCACGTAGCTGAAAAGGGATAGAAAATTATTTATAAAATAAGTTTAGAGAGGATAATAAGACCTTAGTATAGTATAAATTTGTCACTGGAATTTCGAACATAAACTGAAGGTACTTATACATTTTTCGTTATATTATAATAAATTTATATTATCAATGTAATTTTACCGGCTATAATAAGTTACTATTTTATTTTTGCGAGTTACTATACATCAAAATTTATATGGAAAGTAACATATTAGTATAGCATATAGGTCAACTTAACTAGATGATAATTTCTAGAAAATACATAAAAATTAAATAAATTCTTCTCAATTATATTTATTTTAAAACTAACTTAGCTTATATAAACTACAACAATAATCGTACTTCAATCCCAAATAAATTAGTTTCAGTTGCATAAATACTCACTAACCATATTCCGATACGTTAACTTATACATACATTAACAATATAAATCTTATTATTTTAACCTGTTATATATGTCGTATAATCAACCTCTCAAAATTCTTCAAACATTTACCTGAAATTAACAAAATAAAATAAAATAAAATCTTCACTATCAATATATAAATTTTTTTTTTTCAAAAAAAAAAGTCAAAAAGCCCGATATAGTCCATGTGGCCGGCCCGACCCGACCCGAAGTGTTGTCTTTCCCTCCTATAAATATTGTTAACACACCAAACTCTTAAATCACACCATAGTGTTAATTTTAGACTTCAAACATACACATACAACAATATTTCACTACTTCCTATTCCCCCCCCCCCCCCAAATCAACACCATGGAATGTAGTGATCACAAAACCACAACAACAATTTCTTCAATGAATTCATCATCATCAACATTTGCTAGTACTATATCTACCACTCCAACAAGTGGATTATTGTCACCTAAAAGTAGTATATTATTATCAACTCCTCCAATGAATATTGTTCTTTCTCCATGTGCTGCTTGTAAAATCCTCCGTAGGAGATGTGTTGAGAAATGTGTATTGGCACCTTATTTTCCTCCCACTGACCCTCTTAAGTTCACCATTGCTCATAGAGTCTTTGGTGCTAGCAACATCATTAAAATGTTACAGGTAATCTGTCTTATTTTTATACGTTTTAATTCGTATGATATAGATCTTATTTTACATTCATATTCATTCATCATGTTTTCATATTCAATACATAATTTACCTGTTTTTGTTGTTAGTATATTTTAACATATTATCACATATAAATAGTTATAAAGACTTGTACATGCGAATCGCGATCGAGATATATAAAAGTATTTATCATGCGTTGTTAAAGATATGTGAACATATATATATACACAACTAAATATTAATTTCTTGTTATTAATAGTTAGTGGTCTAAGATGTTAGGCCAATTTTTTAGCACATAATGTTTACTTTTAGTTGTTCATTTTGTTTTCTTTGACTTAATTTTAGGTGTAGTGCGACTTCTTAGTCCCCTAAATTAATTTTTTTCTCAAATTTTCCCTTTATTAATTGTACCTTCTTTTTTAAGTTCAATCTTTTTACCCTAACAAAACTTCAAACACAAAAAAAAAAAATTGTGCCTTGACATTTTAAACTCAATATTTTATTTATTATATTATACGTTACATAAATGGTGATAGTTATAATAAGACAGATATCCTGCTACAATATATAACATTATATATCGTTTAAATATTTTCAGGAGCTTCCAGAGGAACAAAGAGCGGACGCGGTGAATAGTATGGTGTATGAAGCAAATGCAAGAATAAGAGATCCAGTTTATGGTTGTGCTGGTGCAATTTGTCAATTACAAAAACAAATAAGTGAACTCCAAGCAGAATTTGCAAAGGCACAAGCAGAAATCTTGAATTTAAAATGTCAAAACTCAAATTTATTGGCTTTAGTTTGCATGGAAGTATCAGAAAATAGCAGCAATAGCTTATTATTATCTTCAGATCATATTAATGATTATGAAAATAATAATGATAATACTAGCATTTTTTTGGATGACAACAATTTATATGGAGCTTGGGAACCACTTTGGACATGATTAAAATAATGTTGTTGTGGTCAATATTATAATTGTCCCCCAAGAAAAAAGGGGTAGAAAAAGATAGTGATATATTTTTAGAAAATTTAATAAAAATATGTAATATCAAGGAATTGGACTTCTTGACGATATCAGATGTAACAAAATTATAATATTATAGAAGAATGTTTTACTACTGTAATTCTTGATGATGAATGTATTTCCTTAATTAATTGGATTTAATTAACTTAATTATTATACCATGTGAATAATTTGTTTTAAAATTTATCAGTATACTTTTATATGTTATAGGAGTAGCAAGTAATTTGCATTTATTTTAATTTATTACTAGGTTATTTTTTATATTTTTATTTTAATTTATAAGTTAAACTTATCACGTTCAAAAAAAATAGACCACTCACGACAATAAGAATTAGTTGTTCAAACTCACATCGATACTACCTCTTAAAACTAACTTGCAAATTTTTAATGTTTATTTTTTCATATATCGAATCAATTTAATAAAAATATGACTCTGTTACTAGCTTTAATATATATACGTTGTCTTTGACTGGTTTAGGTAGGTTAACTATATAGACTTTAATTGATAGCTATGCTCTAAAGTTTTTCAAAAAAAATAAAAAATCATTTTCTCCTTGAGATAATGTTGGAGAAAAAGGAAATTAAGTGGGTGGGTATGCATTTATTTATTTTAAAATAATATATATATATATATATATATATATATATATATATATATATATATATATATATATATATATATATATATATATATATATATCCCCTTTAATGTGAAAAGCATTTAGAAGTATAAGATTATTTTGAAGCGCAGGATAATTATGGACAACTTTTTGAAAGAAAAAAGAGGATTACTATTATTAACAAGACAATTGTATTATGCCTTATTTTAGAAAAAAAACATATTATCTTATACTTATTTTTGCACATGTTTAACTCACATCTCTATTTTATTGTCTTTAAATTTCAACACTAATCACTCGTTATATATATATTAAAAATAGAGGAGTTTTTTCTAATTTATTTTTAAAAATGAAGAGAGATTACAATGTGATGAATTAAATCCTTAATAAGATGGAGTTCATGTAGCCAACCAATTAGAGGAGTTTTATACATCAATTTAAGTAAATATTTTTTTACACTATTACATCAAATTTACCTATTGTGATAAATAATTTATCTTATTTAAAAATTAAGTACCTCACATTTTACTTTACTTTAATAGATATATATTATAAATGGGAGTGTGAGGAGCTTGGGGTCAAGCTAGCTACTTACATAGTAATTTGTGGAATGTTTGTAAGTACTTTATTTTGTACTTTAATGATAAACTATCATATTATTTTCACTATTTGTATTAATTATAGGGGGAAATTATATTATAAATAATAATAATAATTAACCATTTTAAATATTTTCAAAACATATAAAAATTAGATTAACTCACAAAATTCCATAAATATTACAGCCTCGTGTATAACAAGAACTTAGTCAACAAAATTATCTTACTTTAAATTAATTGATATCAGAAAATACGAAGTATCTATATTTGTGCTAAAATAAAATAGTAATTGTTCATTCATTTTTATTAAAACATTACAAATTTCAGTATAACAATATATTATTTTTAATAGCAAATACTCTACTCTCAAAAAAAATTTATTATAACATTAATCAAATTAAATTAGTTAGATTTTAAAATAAATAGCATACGTTGCATATTAAAAAAAAATAATACAAGACAATAGAAACGTAATATATTTTTGACATGTCGTTTTCATGGAAGCTGCTTCTTCTTGTAATGGAATAATCAAAACCTTTTTGTACTTTATTGAGACTTGGACCTTTTCATTTACTTTATTATTATATATATATGCCCCCTATTTCACTTACACTGCACTATGAATTATTCAATAATTAAACACTAGAAAAAATTTCAAACGTAGACTAAATATATTCTAAAATCAAGTTTGAAACTTTCTTTTTTTGCTAATTTGACCTTCAAAGCTTTTTAACCCTTTTTTTCTTGAAGGTCGCGGAGTTAAAATATGAAAAAGTAAATACATTAAAAAATTAAAGGATTAAAATACAACATTATTATGTATACACATAAAAAAATGACAATGAAAATATATTTGAACTGATCGATTTGTATTATGTCATATAAGACATATTTATATTATGTATAAAATATGTGTGTCTACTGATTGTGCACACTAAAATTAAAGTTGAAGGGCAAAAATAACAAATAAAACGAAGTTAAGAAGTATGTTCATGTATTATGGCTTTCAGGTGGAGATAATAATAATCGCAATTCAATGTGCATACTAAAATTAAAGTTGAAGGGCAAAAATAAGAAATAAAACGAAGTTAAGAAGCATGTTAATGTATTATGACTTTTAGGTGAAAGATAATAATAATCGCAATTCAATGCCAATTTGGTGGGAGAAAACTTATCATCCCTTAAGTGACTTTCACCTGAAAATACTTAATGTCTCAAATCCAAATTTGATAGAAGAAAATGATGCAAGTACTTGTAAATTTAATGTGAAATTTTCCAATATACAAATTTAAGAAGACTAATACTAGATTATTTTTTATATAGAAGTCTTCATTGATCATTTTTTATCATTATCAAAGACTTGAGGTATTCACTAATTTTCCACAAGTTGGAATCATTCCAAAAGTTTCATTAAAGATGAAAAAAAAAATGTCTCTAATGATAGTTACAATTGAAGTCTTGCCTAAATTAACTTGTAAAAGTTAAAATTTACCTAACTCTCTAATAATTTTGGAAATGTAATTCATATATATACTGACAGTTACATTAGCAGATTATTAAAAGTCAATTACAAGCTAGTAATATTATTATCCCGAAATAATTAAAGGCGTATTCAGAATTTCGGTTAACTGAGTGTACGATGATAAAAAATGTATCTTAAATATAAATTTGATCGATTTGACTTTTAGTTCTTAATATGAACTATTAAAATTTTAAAATTATAGGCCCACAATATATAACAATACTAGTTTTATATTTTAATATACATATTTGATTTAATTATATAAAAGAAATTATAGTGCTAATTTTTTTTGAAATTTCCAGTGTAACATACTTGAAATTTTTAAAAGACTTAAAGGAAAAAACAAAAGCAACTTTAGTTGAAACGTCAAAAGTGTAACCGATAACCACTTAGAAAGAAGTTACTCAAAAACATAAGATAGATATAAGATTTAAATTACTATTTTCACTTAGAGATGTGCACCCAATCATCATCGTATGATACTTTGAATATGGATTCACATATCTATATATAAATATTTTTCTTAAAAAAATATAACACTATCATATATGATTTAGAGGAAAGCATGAATTCACGTGAATAAACGGCACTCCTCTAAATCCGTCTCTAGAAATAATATATAGAAACTTATAAAGTATGATAACATACAACAAATAAGAATTAGGACTTCGTCTCAATAATCAGTAGATAAATGTGACTTGACTAGACTAGACTAAAGACTATACAAAATTATGCTTGATGAGTGAGTCTTGAAACCCAATATGGATCGTGGTGGAGTGGTGAGACTGTTTCATCTTTAATAAAGATCTCGGATTGAGGTCATGGATATCAAGAAAATCCAATTCGATGCGCAACCCCCGAATGGGCCTTACAGTGCATAATTTAATTTAATAGGGCTCCATTATAGGCTCCGAATATCAAGTGAAAACAAAAAAGAGCAACTTTCATATATAGCAAATACAAAATTCATATTTGTATGCTATATCAAAGTTTGCATAGTTGCGCTCCATAGCAAAACATAAATATGCATAATTCGCTATACATATACAAAGAAACCAATTGTATAATTCGTTATACGTATACAAAAGAAAGCAGTTGTATACAAATCAATTGTATAATTTGTGTATGTATAAAACGAGAAAGAGAGAAAGAAAAACAAATTGGGCAGGAGAATATTTATATTGCATAATTATAAGTGTATATGACGAAAATATATGTATTTGCAAGTGTATATACAATTTTCTCTTACTTTATATAAACAGAAACACAATTTATACATTTTGTTTCTGTTTGTATAAGCGATAGAGGCGAGGGTGACGAGCGAGATCTAGGAGAGTGGTATGCGAAATCTGGAAGAGGCGAGAGAGGGAAACGAAAATAATGTCTATCTACAACTTTTTTCGCTTTATGCAAACAGAAACACATTTTACACACTTGTGTTTGTATAAAAGTGAGAAGGACTGAGCGAGAGATGGAGCGAGAGAGGGAGAGTGGCGAGCGAGAGTTTAAGGGAGAGAGATGACTGACAAATAGTTTGCTATTGAGTATAATTAAATTAAAATATGATTATAATATTTAATTTAATTTATTAATTTGCCAATATATATAATTTTCCTAACAAAAAAAGTAAAACTTGAGAAGAGTATCTCATGCTAATTGAGAATTGTAATAGTAATGTTTTTTTTTCTTCTAAAATATTCTATGTTAAACCATTTTTTTCAAACCTTCACACAAGTTTCTCATAAGCTTAATTTTCTTTTCTATTTTGTTTGTTTGTTAGGTATCTCCAAAATTCTGGTTACTTCAGATAAAGGACTATACGAACTTTAAAAACTGTATTATATTTTGCAACAAAAGTCAAGTGAAATAAAAGAAATAAAACACAGGAATAAATATACTCCCTCCCTGCCATATTAATATATAGTTATGTTTTGCTTGTTGATAATAAAAAAAAAGGCTAACTTAAAAATTGATTAAATTTAGTTTTAAATTAATTTTAATTTTTTGAAGTGTTTGATAAAGTTTAAGATAACTTAAATAAGTATAAAATAATTTTAAAAAATTTAAAATTGAAATTAGGGCTTGTCTTATTTTTTATTTTGTCATAATAAATAAATGTGTCTTTTAACGTGGTATCATTTCACATTTATGTCCTCGGGTGTATACAAGTAGATATTTAAATTTTTATCAAGTTGAATGTAGACACATGAGTCTTATGTGGCATAATACATGTAGGACACTACATATGACACAAATTTTCATGCCGAGTGTTATGTAAGACGTGTGGTTCAATTTGTCCAACTTTATACAAATTTAAGTATCGACATAAGCAAATCAAAAATTGAAGGATGTAAATATGAAATGAATAAAATATTTATGTATTATGCCTTTTATTTTTCTGACTTAGAAGACATTTAGACTTAAGAAAATTTTTTTTTGGTCAATCCAAACGGGCTCTAGGAATTATCTAATTAGATTTCCATTTGTGTGCTAGGTTGATGGTAATGCTTAGGGGTGTACATGACCGGGTTGGTTCGAGTTTTTCAAATAACAAACCAAATTATTTGTGTCAAATTTTTAAATTTATAAAACAAACCAACCCAATAAAACTTGGACTTTTCAACTTCATTTTTTTTTGGGTTTTTCTGATAAAGTATTAATACAAATATATAATTTACTTGTACTTTAAATATTTCTTTAGTCCTACCAAAATGCAACTATCTAAATTGTTTCTTAAAAAATAGCACATATGATATGATTATTAATTTATGAAACTAAAATTTCCAATAGAAAAAATAATGAAATCGTGTAAAACAAATATTGTAAATTAATAAGTCATAATGAAATTGATCATTCTCTGATTTAAAAGTACTAAATCATGCTAAAGTAAGTTTAATAAGTATTAGCTACATGACTAAATATTAAAGGAAAGTAATATTGGACTATTAATTTTAATTGTTCAAACATATATAAAATTAAAGAACAAATATTCAACTCTATTATCATTCTTAGTGTTGAATTGATTTTCTTTTTTCATTAGTATTAATTTGATTTTTATTTAAGGTTTATTGGATCATTAAGAATTCTAACTTTCAAAACATTAAATAAATATATTAAAAGTAAAAACTATGAAAAAGTATAAGGAATATTTAAAAATTATTTCAAAATAAATATTTTTACGTACAAAAATAAAAATTTCAAAATTGTACATATAATGTTGGGTTGGTTTGATCTCGGTTGATTTTTTTCCAGTTAAAATCAAGCCAACCCAAAATATTTGAATTTCTTTTGCAATACCAAATATAGTCAAACCAAATCATTAATCATTTTTTTCTTTTGATTTAATTCGATTTCTAATTAATATAATTTTCAATTCGATTTTATATCGCTTATAACTTCTTAATTAAGTTTGAAAATTGTGCCAGATAAATGCTTGAACATTGGGAATCCAAAGTTCAATAATGAATATAATGTTCTTTAACTTATTGTGGAAAAATAAATACAATAAAACTCAAACAAATATAGCAGCAGAATGTCAACCATAATACATGTTATAGGATAATGTATTATTTCTGATTGCCAGAATTAAATATTATAACTTCTAGAAATTCTATTTCCACAAAGTTTTCTTCTTGTTCATATTTCATTAGTACATTTCCACATATAAATGCAGTCTTTTTCATTTGAATAAATACATAAGTATAATTTAAATTGCAAATAGCTATTTGTCATTAATTAACAACTAGAGAAAAGGTTTAATAACAAATAGCTAATGTGATATGGCATTGAGTCAGCTAAAGTCAAATAGCTGCAGAAGTCTTTCATATGTTGACTCTTTAATTTTGTTATTGAAACTTATTGATATGATGAAAAAATACATTTTAAAATTTTAGTTAAAGTTTTTATATTTTGACTATAACATTGAAACCATTACAAATAATATCAAACGGAGGAAATATATATATTAATACAAAGTGTTAAAAATTTTATCAACATTAATTAATTATCATTACATTCAATATTGTTATAGGATTTATCGACACTTACAAGCTAAGAATGTTAATTGTCACTAAACAATTGTCATTATTTAATTACTGCTAAAAAAAATATTTTGATGTGATTATATGGTATAAAAGTTAGTGTAATATTGTAATTTTACTATAAGTCATCTAAAAGTTTAGTGTTTCGAATGACCATACATAGATAAATATTTAAATTTAGTCTTAATTGGCAAATAAAAATTTCAACTTGAGTATATATATCTAGATATTTTAACTTATTTTACAAAGTTAGTTGAATACTTAACTTACAAAATAGTCATTTAGACACTTTCAATATTTATATGTTCAATCAGCATCGGTTATCTACAGTGCACGGTGAAAATGAATTGAAGTGTTTAGTTGTTAATTGAGATCAAGTTTAAATATCTAAATATGCACTTCCAAAACTAGAATTATTAGTCGTCAACTAACCCCAAATTTGAATTGAAGTGTTGAGTTATCAATTGAAATTAAATTCAGATATCTAAATATGTACTTTCAAAATTAAAATTATTAGTCGTCAACCCCAAATTTAAATATTTGTTTATATATTAAGCAGTTTCCAATTCCAACGAATATATTTCTTTGACGCAAGTGCTTATAAAAAGACTAATCTACAACATTATTTTAACCAGTGTACTTAAAATAACATAAAATAAAACTAGATCTCAATTATCCTATTCTAATGTTTATGGGTTTCTAGCTAGGTCAGAAAACAACCCCCATTAAAATTTCTAATAGTGTCAACTAATAATAATACGTCAAAGTCAAACTATCTTCTGATTTATAAACATTATTATTACATTTATATAATATTTTAAGAAATTATATTCTTTTTCTACTTTTATTTATTACTAACACTTATTCTTTTTCCACTATGTAACATGCTGAAGATACGTTCGAACATAATAAATAAATTAGCCAGATGAAATGATTGGGGGGGAATTATTGTTTTAAGCATGTTTTGTTTCTTAATTAATCATATTATCTAGAAGATTGTATTGTTTGTCTGCACTTCATTTAATTTTTTCAAACTTCTTAAACATTTTTATTAAACCTCTCTTTATTAACAGGACACTTGACGTGGGAATTATTTTTAAAAAAAAAACATGAGTTAGTGATCCTAAAATATTCTTTATTTTACTTGAACTTTTTCTTTATATAAATGTTCATGTTTACCAAGTTTGGCATGGTTTTAGTTTTACGTGAACAGTTAAAGAACTTACGTTTCTCAAATATACCCATATAATTTATTGTTCTATTTAGGTTTTTGATTTACTTATCAGAGCCCATAGTAGAGTCTCATTTAAGTTTGAATTGCTTTATGCAGAGGGTGAAATCCTAAGCCTCTTATTAAGAATGAAACAATTTTGTGCACCGCTGCAATAGGTTGGTTAATTAATGGTTCTATTGGTAACACGATTATTAATATTTCACCATGGCTTATAGAAAATAATAAATGTTAGTGCATCATAGTTGGGAAGGAACGTGATGGCTCGATAGGAATATGATCTAACTTTAGATATGTTATTGCTAATTTCAATAATGTTTTCAATGTTGAATAAAAATTATTTAAACTGTTTGATGAAACTGAAATAACCAACAAAATCGAAATAACAGATTTGTCTGAATGTAGAAAACATGAGACTTTTTTTAAAAAAAATAATAAAGGAGCTTGAGCTCCACCGAAATTGATTTTTTTTTTAAAAAAAGATATGAGATTGAAAAGGCAGCATAAATATCCAATAATCTAATTCTTGAGCTTCTAAGATTACTAAAAAATAATATTATTGGAGAAATTTCATAAAATACGAACAATGATGTGACCTAGTGGTTAATAAAATGATTGAGAATTTTAAGATCTTGAGGTTCAAAATTTAGGGGGGGGGGGGACACAAAGTAAAATTTTCATTTGTCATCACCTTGAGTTGTAACGACCGGTTCCCGTCGTTAAAGAAAAGCCAACACAAATTTTTTTTGGGTCGGACAACTTTTTGGTAGTATTTCAAAATTTCCAACCTAGTCCAGATTCAGGACAATTTCGGATTCGGTGAGGTCTAGTAAAATCTGGTAGCAAACTGGATATCACATTATGAATTTGATCATATGAGTAGATAACAAAGACGTTAAGGAACCCATACGACTTTACAAAATCGAATTCGGGTGAGTAGAACTTCCAAAACTGATCTTAGTGTGAAGGAGTATTTTCTGAGTGTCGTGGGGGTGAAGGTGTGTTTAGAAATGGGGGTTCGAAAATCTTAATTTAGATTTCTTTTTCCGTGCAGGTTGTCATGGCGAAATTAATCCTGCCAGGACGGGGGCGCTGTAGTGGGATCGGGGTCGTCATAGCAGGAAAAATGTGACTTAAGTCACATATAATTTCCAACACGTCATGTTTTGAATTTGAGAGCTAACCCAAGTGTTTTCTTCACAATTTTCACTATTTTTAAGACTAAGTTAAGATTTTCACTTCCCGAATTCATTTTTCAATTCGTAGAACTTAGTTTCTTGGGTAATTCTCGATAAGGGAGGATTTTGATATGAAATTTATGGTGGAAAAAACCCTAATCTGGGTATGGGGATCAAGGGTTCGATCTAGGGTTGGTTTGATTGATTATAATTCACGTATTTAGGTCATGTTTATTGATCCTCGTGTTATATTGACTTTTGTAGACTAAGAACAAAAAGAATCAAGTTTCTTAAGGGATTCATGCTTTGTTCGAGGTAGGTGATGGTTGTAATTTCATGTTTGTGCTATGTATGCTTGTACTTGCTTCATTATATCGCATGTATGTATATGAATGTTACGTTGTAGATCACATTAATCGTAAGTGAGTATGAACGAATATCTATATGCCATGAATCACTTCTTCATTGTATGATTGTGAAAATGTACACTATAAATGTGATTGTGGTATGTCGAATGAAACATGTGTCACAATTCGACACACTAACTTGGAACGGTGTCACGATCCGACATATTAACTGTTTGGGTATGGGTTTCGTGAAAGGACCAATGGTTTTTTATGCATATACGTATTGTTGAGAATAAGAAATTTTACATGGATCTTAAAATAATATTGATATTATATATATTCGATGTATGCATGCTAATAATATTGTAATGACTTACTTATATTGCACTTAGTGGGATAACCACGTGATCATACTAGTACACTATGGTTGTGTACTAATATTGCACTTGCTCTTTTATTGTTGAGTACAAGGCATCTTCAAGCGGCTACTAACAGACCTCGCTTAAAAGATCAGTGATCGTCATATAATTCAAGGGTGAGCCAGTTCTTCTAGGATGCCTTGAATTCTCCTTTTTGTTTAGTCCGTCTCTTCGGACTTAGACTAGTTCTTTAGATTATCTCTTGTTTAGTTTGGTGTTGTATCCATTTCTTTATACTACGATTCCTTGTTAGAGTTTTGGTACATTGACTTTCATGTTCTAGATTAATTAATTCCGCAATTCGTTGTTGGAGTTTATGAGAACTCCACTTTATTTATGAATTTAAACATACTTCTGTATCTTTAAATGCGTAGGTTCATGGTTAGTTGAGTTGTAGTAATGGTTCTCTCACCAGAGGATTAGTGTTAGTGTCACTCATGATTGTCTTGGTTGTGACAAAGTTGATATTAGAGCACTAGGTTTGTTGATAGCGATGTACCAAAAAAGGTCTAGTAGAGTCTTGCAGAATAGTACATAAATATTTATTGGACCTTTTCTAGAGGCTATAGGACTTCAGGAAATATGTCTATTTTCTAATTTCTCTTTTAGTGCTATGACTTGGTTCCAATTGATATCTGGTGATCCAAATTGATATCTAATCTCCTTCACTTTTCTTTTCGCAGATGGTTAACACTCGCTTTAATGGTGTTAGGCCCGTAATTCAATTCAATGAGACCGATGATGAGTCCACATCAAAAGTTCGCGGTCGAAGCCAGGATAGGGAGAGCAAGGGGTAGAGGTCGCAGAATATTAGCGCCGGCTAGGGGTGGAGCTCTGGTTGAGAATGCTCCCAGAAATGAGAATCCTCCTACGCCTCATAAGAGATTGAGGAGGATGTGGAAGTTGAGAATGATGAGGATGTTGGACAAGAAGAAGAGGTGCAAACCGAGACTACATATATTCCTCTCTTATACCAATGTTAGCTTATTAAATTATGTCGTTCCTGAAAAGTTTGGTTGCAACTGGAGTTCTTCCCGCAGTTTAGGAACTCAAGCTCTGGCCAATCCCCATATTGCTATCGTTGTCCCCCAAGGTGGGGTAGAACTGTAGGTACTGATGCTTTCTTTCGTCTCTTGTTGGGTCCTGTTATGACTGGCAATAAGCATAGATGTTGACTAATTTCTTGAAATTGAAATCGCATGTGTTCCATGGTTCCGAGAGTGAGAACGCCTATGGTTCATTCTAGATTGTTATAAGTGGCTTCATAAGTTGGGAATTGTCCATCAACATAGAGTAGAGTTTGTGGTTTTTCAACTACAGGGTGAGTCTAAGCAGTGGTGGAGAGCTTATGTGGAATACAGAGCCTCAACTTTATCCCTACTCGCTTGGACCAGTTTCATGCTCTGTTCTTTAAAAAGTATGTGCCCTAGACTTTGAGAGATCATAAGAAGGATGAGTCCATGGATTTGGAGCAAGGTGGTATGTCTGTCTCTGTTTATGAAGCCAAGTTTCATACCTTGTCTAAATATGCTACACAATTAGTGACTACTGAGGAAGAAAGGATTTGTTTGTTTGTTGAGGGACTGAATTCTAAGTTACAAGTATTGTCTGTGCATATGATTTCTGTAGGAAAAAGTTTTAGTGAGGTAATAAATTTTGTTAAGAAATTGCAGGGGGTGAGGCGAGATGGTCAGGCCAACTCAACTTTACAAAGATTTATCTCATAAGAGAACTCTTAATAAAAAATATATTCAACTTTCCATAAAATAGGAAACTTAAGTATTTAAAACAATTAATAAAATAAATGATACAGACTTCTCAACTATACTGACTATCTATGTAGGCTCTAACTGATATAGATGAAATTCGGGATAAGATCCACAACATCCTAACAACTGATATAGTTTAAAGGTAAATGAAATTCTCCGAAAGCAAGGAGACTCAACATAACTAACTCGAACTCTCAAATGTTTCAACGAAGCTCCTATTGATGATCCTGAATACCTGTGTCTGCACCATGAGAAGATAAACTCAACTTTACAAAGATTTAACTCAAAAGAGAACTTTGAATAAAAAAATATGTTCAACTTGCCATAAAATAGGAAACTTAAGTCTTTAAAACAATTAATTAAGTAAATGATACAAATTTCTCAACTATACTGAATATCTATGAAGCCTCTAACTGATAAAGAAGGAATTTGGGATAAGAACCACAACGTACGAGCAATTGATAGTTTAAAGGTAATTGAAATCCTTCGGAAGCAAGGAGACTCACCAAACTAACTCGAACTCTAATATGTTTCAACGAAGCTCTTATTGATGATCCTGGATACCTGTATCTGCATTTTGAGAAGATGCAGGCCAAACGACTCAGTACGTGGAATGTACAAGCATGTAAGTGAAATTCTAAAGTGTAACATAACCTTGAACTTGATAAAATAGAAACATACTTACCTCTTTTCAAACTTACTCAACTCAAGGAATACTCAAGGATAAGATACTGAACTTTGGATACTCAAACTCAATATAAAGCAACAATACACGTGCAATATATGGAAAACTTTATAAAACACTAAAAGCAACTTAATTCATTAAAGAAAATGCACTAACAAACTCAACTTTACTTATATAATAAAGTAATATAATTTCTATGGGAGATTCTCTAACCGACAACAACCATTATGAGCCTAAGTGGTGATACATCACTTTACCTCACACTGCTAAGGACCATCCTATACCTTGCCATCATTATAGGAACTAACTTAACATAGTATATCCACTAGCCTATGCTAAAAACATCTTAAGGAGTCATCTAAAAAGTATGATCTTTTATTTTCCATGATGGCTACATGGTATATGGAGACGTTGAATTATCTGAACTCAAACTATCCCTATATCGGTGCTTAATACTTCTCCCAAAATATACATTAGCTCATTAGTTTGTAAAAAACAAAACCCTGTCTTTGGTTTGAGTTAATTACTCAAATCTTAGCTTAAAAGTTCTCTTGGAAATCATAGTTTCCTCTTTACTAAAAAACTGTTTTTTTAGAAATCATAGTTTCCTCTTTATTGAAAAACTATCCCAAATACTCCTTTGGAAATCTCAGTTTCTTTTCTTGTTCAAAACTCTTTTGGAAATCTCAGTTTCCTCTCATCTTAAATGTGAAAACATTTAATCTTGGGAATACTAAGTTTCCATATCATTTTAAAGAAAATGAACTTTACTCTTACTCTTTACTCAACTCAAAGCTTAAGTCTTAAAACAAAGTTAAAACGTTTGTAAAAGTCTTCTTAAAAATATGGTTCATGCTGAATTATGGTCGTGAACGACTCGATGTAAGTTTTTTGATAACCATAGATAGATCTCAATACTTTGAACTCAAGAAATTCAATGATACTACTCATTTCAAGAATGCTCAACTCAGAGGGTTCATGCAAAATTATGAGCATGCACTACTCAACTCAAGAACTCAAAGATACTTCTCATCTCAAGATTTTCGAGTTATAGGGTTCATGTGGAATTAAGAGCATAAACAATTCAACTAAGGACTTCATGGGTAACATGTAATAGTTCCATGATTATAAATAGGTCTCGTAGGGGATTAGGAACTCAATACTCAAGACTTAGAACTTGAAAATACTACTCATCTCAAAGGTACTCAACTGATGGAGTTCATGCAAAAGTTATGAGCATGAACAACTCAACTCGAAGGTCTAAATAACTACATGGAAATTATGTATACAACTCTTTTTATTCTCTTACTTACTTGCTCAAAGTGAAGATGGATGTCAAAGGATTCACAATTGAACTCAAAGGCTTTCTTGAATTCTATTCTTAACTCTTTCTTGATGTGAATTATGAACTTAAAAGTTATGGTTTATGATATGAAAGATCTTGTAATGATAAAGTAGACTCATGAATATATTATCCTCACTCTCATACTAACTTGATCAAGTCTTGAAACAAGTTACTAGAAGTTGTAAGAGACTTGTAACGATCGGGGAGCACCCCCTAGAAGTTAAACGACGTATTCGACCTCTTGGAGGTCTTATACAAGCCCTTAGACATTATTCATTGCATATATATGAAAAATCTTGCGTAATTAAAACTTTTCACAACAATAGTCCAAACCTTTATAAAATATAAGAAAGAACTAAGTCTTGTCATATCCATCTTAGACACATCAATATCTTAGGGTCACAACACTTGCATCAGTTTAAAGGTAAACTATAGTCTATTACAAAATCTTTTAGGAAAAAAACTAAAACATAACTATATCCTCGAATCATATGAGGACATACCAAGTCTTCTTGAGAGAATGCTATTACCAATCTTCACTTCTAAGAGATTCCTCACTTTCCACCTACACCTGTAGAAATAGAATAATATATGGAATTAGCACATTGAATGGACTAAGTATGGTGAACATGCAAGAAACCATGCTAAAATGGACATTTACGTTACAATATACTTTTCATGCTTTTTTGATAAAAACCTCATAAACAAGATTAAGAACCATTTTCAAGTCAATATGCATATAAGAGACATATTCAAGTAATTTATAAGAGAAAACCATAGTCATGCACATCAGCGTTTAAACCTTTTACCAAGAGTTATCGCAAGACCCACCTAAGTAAGACATCAAAAGACCGCCTATACAACCCCTTCACATCACCTAACTCAAGACTTCCCCAAGTAAGATTGTTCCCTTTTTATCATTAGATTCCCCACCTAAGGTTACTCTAAGACTCACCTAAGTAATACATGAAGAGACCGCCCATACACCTTCTCCAAGCCTACCTAAGCAATCCTTAAAGCCATCCCTAAATAAGAACCTTTCTATTCAACATGCATTAACTTAAGTCAACATTCATCATTTAGTCATTTAAGAGACAATCAAACAATAAGAGAACTTCACATAACGGTCTTGGAGGAGACCTAGGGAACTCATGTAGCATCTTCAAAGCCTACTCTTGCAATGTATAGATAGCGTCCCATTCCACTACCCACACGTTGTAGGACTTATCCAATAACTAGAGTGTACATCCCATATGATGAGATTAGACATTAACCGACATAGACCATACTAGTTTAATATGGAATCCGATATCATAAGGACCCCACACCGTGGAAGGTGTTCTACTTGCCAAAGGTAGAACTAAGACTCATCCCGTGTTGGAACATGGTTAAGGGATATCAAGGGCTTCTTTGTACACTAGTCTCATTCTCAAGTAGGGCTAGTCCACATGCATATCCTCCTGGTGCTTTGTCGTTATTTTCATAATGTAATTGATTCCCTAGGTGTATTAGAGAAGGTAACCATTACTAAGTTCTACCAAATCATATTACTCTTTCCATGGATAGATCATTCTTAACCTTCTTTTCATAGTCAAGGCTCCATCTAAGTCTTTTATAGAAGGGCATCTCCTTTAGGTCTATCGATCCTAGACTTCATTCTTTCATTCATTCATACACGTACATTACAAGGGTGTCTAAGCCTACCAAATCAAGAGATCACATATTCACATAACTTTCATGTATCAAGTAGAGGGACCTAAGTCTACAAATCAAGACACAAATCCATCATGCCATCATTTAGAGGTATCATACTCTCACCTCACACATGCACATATACCATATCAGCCTTCACATTGTTCATCAATACAAGCTATAACATGATAACACCATAACTCACATAATAATGCAAACAAGGCCATGTTCATAACATATATAACACATAAACACCGGCACCATAAGTGGACCATACCAATCAATACAATTCAATATTAATTCTATACAAAATTGAGGAATTAGGTCAGTTCACTACCTTCCAATATCCATAATCACCATTCCTTAGTCTTTTCAAACAATTCACTTTACAAAAGCTCTTACCAATATTAGTGTACACAATACTAAGCCAACAATCAATCCATATCAATTATCCAACAACATACAATATAGATATCATCATTATAGGGCAGGTGATAAACAATTATATCATGATTTATACATAATTCAATAGCCCAATACAATCTACACATGAATTCATTAAGATCAAGCCATGGTCAATTCACCCACTTTAGAGCCAAAATTAGGAATTCAATACATGGGTTCATGGATGTTTTGATATTAAAACCACCAATTAAAGTAAATTACTTCAAAAAACATTGATTTAAACCTTTTCATGCAAGAACCCATGCTTAGAATTCAAAATAAGAATTTCTATGTTTTTGAACATTTTTGAAAAACCTTTTGAATTGGCTCCTTCAATAAGAGAGAAAATCAAGGATGAAATCAACATACCTTAATTGAATAAATCCAATGAAATTAACGGAGAAAAAAATGAAGAACTTTAATTCCTAGCTTCAACCTTGCTTCAAGCTTCAATATAGTCTACAGAGAATTTCTTTTGATCTACGGGTTTTATTTTTAATAATAAGGTCTAAGTCTATGATTTAGAGTCTTAAATAATTTAATATACCATAAAAGACCGTAAATAACCATCCATTAGTTAATTAGGACCCTAGGTGAATTCCCCAAACCACCTCCAACTTGGCTGATACACCTGCAGAAAGTTGCAAGTGTCAATTGACGGATGCTACTGATGGGGCGTCGACCAACCAACAGACCGCCTTGCTGGTCTGGTTTCGGTAAGAGACTCCTCGAAGGGGTTTAATCTCCCACCAGTAAATGTGGGTACACGACCCCAATCGACGGGGCGTGCATTGATCAATGGGGCATCGATGGTGCTCATGGTTTAGACAATTTTTGGCAGCTTCTTGCCAAGGTTTGGGTCCTCCTCAAGGACCCTTTGGGTGGTACTTGGGGAGGACGTTTCAATCCTAATAATGTTCATCTAGGTCTTATAACACTATCCTATAAATTTCAACACCAAAAAATACATAAAATATGCAAAAGCACACTAAAACACACTAGCACACACAAAGCTAACTTTTAAACGTGTTGGTCGTTCTTTGACGTTTGACTCCCAAACTCTATGAACTGACTTCTAAAGCTTATATTCATAATTTTATTGAATTATTAACTCATATCACACATGGTATTCTCTAGTTTAACCTACTTCATTTTGAGGGTTGTAACAAGACTCCTCAAAATGACTCAAAAAGACTCTCAAAATATTCGAAAAACTCTCAAGACTTAAATTTTAGCTTTACCTTGAATTTAACTTATTCATTCAAGGTTATTTTATCATGTATGAATGATTTCTAGGTGTTTGGAAGTAATTTAGAGTGATTACAATCAAAGGGAGTGAAAATACACTTTGAATGAACTCAAACGGGACAACCGACGGAAAAAGAGTGGGGGAAGGCAACCCTAGCAGGATCCAGGTGCGGGGCGCCAGACCGTAACTTCAGATGCTGCATATGGTAAAACTGAAGGTGGAGGCGCTCTTCCCCATCCCCTTAGGTGCATCTGGGGTACACTGCGCAAGCCTCTCCTAGGCAAACTTTCGACGAATTTTGCCTCTTGTTTTCTGACCCTAAATCACTTTTAGTCAATATTTTTCTCAAGTTTTCCTTAGATTCAATTACCAAACCTAAGTAAGACTAATACACTCAAAACAATACTCCAAAAAAATAACTTTCATCTCAATAAATCATGAAAACCCCAACAAGACAAGATTTATAATGAACCTCAAGAACTTAAATCCTTCAACTTTTTTGAGAATGAAATTACGCTGAAAATAACATGTTTAGCATTTGGGTAAAAAAATTATCCCATGGAGATATTCTGCAACAAGACACAAGAAACTCGACGAACGCTTGATCCTCTCCTCTTTTCTCCTTTTTTCTCTTCTTTAACTCTCTACTAAAATCCTAGGCGTATATTAGGATTATAAAACTTAACCTAATAGGATTAAACACCTAAAATATTACTAAAAATGAATGAAATCTGATTGAATAAGGAAAATACCATAATACCCCTCACTAGTTTTTTGCTAACTTTCTTTAACTGGACAACCTAACTTCGAAAGACCATATCTCACTCATTCGAACTTGAAACTTAGCAAACTCGATGGCGTTGAAAATATAATTCAATGATATTTCCTAAGGTATCTTGTGGTAAACCTAACTCATCATGTGCTAGGAGTTATAATTGTTTGAAGTTGACCCAAAACTCGTACTTAGCTTAACTTTCCAAATTTCAGATTTTTGTTTTTCCCAATTTAGTTCTTTTTGGTACTTAAGGTGCTACATCTGGTCACTTGACTTTAATACTTACGAAATTTTTAATTCCTTGGTAAAATCTCACTCACTATGAAGAAAGGTTTGAATCTTAGCTCAAAAATTTTATGGGGTGTTACACATATGAGGAGAAATTTTCCCCACCCGCTCATTACAAATTCCGTGCAGCAACAGACTAGAGCAATGGTACTTACGGGAAATGGTAATAATGGTCAAGGGCGTCCACAAGGTGGTAAAGAAGGAAATCAGCGAGGCCGTTAAGGTCGTGGAAATGGTAATAGAGGCAGAGGTACAGTGCAGCTAGGTAGGGAAGTCGCATGTCATGATGGCAGGGCTTAGTGTTATGCCTTTACGGGCAAGACTGAGGTAGAGACGTCTACTGCAGTGATCACAAGTACTACTATTGTATATAACCGTATGGATAATGTGTTATTTGATCCAGGTCAAACTTATTCTTATGTGTCCATGCGATTTTCCACATAATGTGATATGATTTGTGATATACTTGATACTCCCATCAATGTTTCTATCCCTGTTGAAGAGTCGATCATAGTCACCCATGATTATCGTGCTTGTCCTATATGATTTATGGTTTTTCAAACTTAGGATGATTTGGTGATTTAGGATATGATTGACTTTGATATAATCTTAGGCATGACTTGATTGTCCCCCTATTAATTTGTGCTTACTTGTAATACGAAATTTGTAACTCTAGAGATCCCTGATGGAAAAGATTAGAGTGGTAAGGGGTATACAAGCCTAATCCAGATAAAAGCATATCCTCTATTAAGTCTAGGAAACTGGTGGGGCTGGGTTGTTTGGCTTATTTGACTCACATTGGGGATGCATCTGTATAGAGATATAGATTTCTACATTAATTTGGGACCTGATACTCGTCCCATTTCCAACCCTCCATATCGTATGACTCCGCTAGAATTAAGAGAGATTACGGCTCAAATTCAAGAGCTTTTTTATAAAGGATTCATCCATCTTAGAGCTTTTCCATGAGGTTCCTAATTTTGTTTGTTAAGAAAAAAGATGGTAGTATGATAATGTGTATAGATTATCGTCAATTGAATAGGGTCACCATTCGAAATAAGTATCCATTGCCTCAAATAAATGATCTTTTTGACCAATTTCAAGGTTCATAAGTTTTTTGTAAGATTCATTTAAGGTATGGTTATCATCAGTTAAAGATTAGGCTTGAGGATATACCAAAAACGACATTTAGGATCCTTTATGGGCATTATGATTTCCTAGTCATGTCGTTTGGGTTGACAAATGCGCCTGCAACTTTCATGAATTTGACGAATGGTGTGTTCAAACACTTTCTTGACTCGTTTGTGATAGTTTTCATTGTTGAAATTATGGTTTATTCGAAAGTGAGGAAGACCATGTCCACCATCTTTGTATTGTTCTAGGTGTTCTTGGGAAACAAAATTTATATGCAAAATTTTCTAAGTGTGAATTTTTGTTGACTTTGATTGCCTTTTAGGGGTATATAGTTTCAAAAAAGGGTCAATGGTAGGTCCTAATAGATTAAAGCGGTTAATAATTGGGGTTGACCAAGTTCTGTGACTAAAATCAGGATTTTTGTGGGGATCCCTAGCTACTATTGCCGGTTTGTGAAAAACTTTGCTTCTGTTGCCACACAATTTCTAAATTTGACCAAAGAGGAGATACCATTTGAATGGACTAAAAATGTGAGAAGAACTTTCAAAAGTTGAAGACTCTTTTTACCCTAACACCTATTTTTATACCACCGGTTTAAAGTAAAGATTTTATTGTTTATTATAATACTTCACATTTAGGATTAGGTGCGATGTTGATGCAGTATAAAAATGTCATATCTTATGTATTGCGGCACTTGAAGGTGCATGAAATGAATTACCCAACACATAACTTGGAGTTGGCAGTGGTAGTTTTTGCTCTTTAAATCTGGTGACATCATCCTTATGGAGTCAATTGTGAGGTATTTATGGACCACCGTAGCCTACAATATGTATTCACTCAAAAGGATTCAAGACAGCGAAATTGGATGAAGTTACTCAAGAATTATGATGTGGCCATCCAATACTAGTCGGGTAAGGCTAATGTAGTAGTAGACGCACTAAGTCAAAAAATGGTGGGTATGGGTAGTTTAGCTTGCTTGAATGTATACAAGCGACTTTTGCTAAAGAAATTCGACATTTAAAGTCTAAGTTCATGTAGTTGAGCATCTCATAAAAAGGTGGGGTGTCAGCTAGCATTGTAGTAAGGGTCATATTCATTGAGGAGGTCAAGGCCAAACAGTTTGCGGATGAACATTTAAAAGAGTTCAAAAATAAAACAGTGTTTGGCAACCACTCTTGATGCAGGAGGTGTACTCAGTTTAAAAGAAGGATTTGTGATCCTAAAGGGGCGACTTGATTAAGATTTTATTAATAGAATTCCATGGTTTGAGCTATTCCATACATCCGGTGTGATTAAGATGTACCGAGATTTGAAGCGACTTTACTGGTAGCCTGGCATGAAAAAAGATATAGCGGAGTTTGTGTCTAAGTGTCAAAATTGTCACAAGTCAAATATGAACACCAAAATCTGTCAGTTGGCTTCCAAGAATGTCCATTCTAGAATGGAAGTGGAAAAGGATATATATGAATTTCTTGGTTGGTCTTCCCAAGACATTGGTAAAGTGTTATTTTAGTTGGGTAGTGGTTGACAGACTAAGTTACCCATTTAATTCCAGTAACAACAGATTATAATGCTCAACAATTGGCTAAGGTGTATGTAAAAGAGATAGTTAGGCTGCATGGGGTTCCCCTTTCTATCATATCAGACCATGGTACACAGTTGACATCCAAGTTTTGGAGGAAATTACATTATGAATTGGGCACACAACTCACTTTTAGTACAGCCTTCCATCCGCAGACGGATGAGCACTCAAAGAGAACTATCTAAGTGTTAGAGGACATGTTGAGGGCATGCGTTATTGACTTTGGAGGTCATTGGTATAAGTTATTTCCCTTAACCTTTCCTATAATAATAATTACTACTCCAACATTGATATGGCACCATCTGAAGCACTATATGGGAGGGGATGTATATCACTCATAGGATGGTTTGAGGTTGTAGATGTGAAACCTTTGGGGGTTTATTTAGTGAAAGATGCTCAACATAAAGTGAGGAATATTCAAGCTAATGTTTTAGCATCCCAAAGTATACATAAGAATTATACAAGGTAAAAGACATGACATTTCATACTGGCGAGAATGTTCTTCTTAATATATCACCCATGAAATGGGTAATGAGATTCGTTTAGTCCTCGATACACTGGGCCATTTGAGGTTCTTGACCGTGTAGGACCAGTGGCGTACCTCCTAACCTATCGGGAGTTCATACAGTATTTCATGTTTCTATGTTGAAAGGTATCATGGTGATGGGGAATGCATCATAAAAATAGGACTCACTTGTGTTAGACAAGAACCTTCAATATGAGGAAGAACTGGTTGCAATTCTTAATCTTGATGTTTGGAAGTTGAGGACCAAAGAGATTAAGTCTGTGAAAGTTCAATGGAAGAATCTCTGGTAGAGAAAGCTAGTTGGGAAACAAGAAGGATATGCAAGACAAGTATCCCCAGTTTTTCGTCGATTCAGGCACTAATCCACTCTTTCTTCATCATGTTTTCTTAGTTTATCATTCGAGGACGAGTAACGGGTAAGTTGGTATCTATTTTAACAACCAATCGCCGTAGTTATATAACAACTAACGGGGAAAAGTTTTGGGCCAGAAGACGTTTTTGGTAGTATTTTGAAACTCCCAACCTAGTCCAAATTTGGATGAAAAAAGAGTGAGTGAAGTCTAGGAAAATCCGGTAAAAAACGGGAGATAAAATTATAAATTTGATTATATGAGTAAATAACTAAGACGTTAAGGAATTCATACGATTTTGCGAAATCAAATTCGGGTGAGTAAAATTCCTTAAACTGATCTTAGCATGAATGGATATTTTTTGAGTGTCGAGGGATGATGGCGTGTTGGAAAATGGGGGTTTGAAACTCTTAATTTAGCTCTTTGTTTCTATGCAACCCTCCACAATGAGATTATTCACGCCAAGGCAGGTCCGCTGCAGTGGGATTGAGGTCGCTATAGAAGAACAGACGCGACTTAAGTTTGAAATAAACCCCAAAACGTCATTATTCGGCAAGCTTTGACTTTGAGAGCTATGGAATGAACCCAGGTGTTTTCTTGAAAACTCTTCACCATCTTGAGGCTAAAGGTAAGGTTTTCACTCCCTTAATCTATTTTTTGATTCGTTGAACTTAGTTTCTTGGGTAGATGGGGAGGTTTTTGATATGAGATTTTGGTGGAAAAACTCTAATCTGGGTATGGGATGAAGGGTTCGACCTAGGGTTAGTTTGATTGATTATAATTTGGGTATTTAGGTATTGTTTATTAATCCTCATATTTATTGATTGTTTTTAGACCAAAAACAAGAGGAAAGAATTTGGAAAGGAAAGAATCAAGTTTCTTAGGGGATTCGAGATTTGTTTGAGGTAGGTGATGGTTGTGAATTCATATTTGTGTGATATGTGTTTGTACTTGCTCCATTATATTGCATGTATGTATGAGAACATTGCATTATTGATCACACTAATCGAAAGTGAGTATGAACAATTATCTATATGCCATGAATCACCTCTTGTATGATTGTGAGAATTTACATTGAGATTGTGATTGTGGTATGTTGAATGGAGCGTCACATCATACACACTAATTGGATTCAGATGACACTTTCCGACATAAATATTTGAAAGGTTGTCCTAATCTGACACATTAACTTGGAACGAGTATCACAATCTAGCATAATAACTCTTTGGGTATGGGTTCCGTGAGAGGACCAATGACTTGTTATACATATGTATATTGTTGAGATTGTGGAATTGTATATTGATCCATAAAAGATATTGATATTGTATATGTTTGGTAATATGCATGCTTATGATGTTGTAATGACTCTATCATATTTCATTTAGTAGAATAACTTTGTGATCCTATTAGTACATTGTGGTTGTGTATTGATGTTGCACTCGCCCTTTCTTTGTTGAGTACAAGACGTCTTCAAGCGTCTACTGACATACCTTGTTTAGAAGATCAGTCATAGTCATCGAATTCAAGGGCGAGGTTGTTTTTCCAGGCTGCCTTGAGTTATCTTTTTTGTTTAGTCCATCTCTTCCGACTTAGGCTATTTCCTTAGAAAATTCTCCTATTTAGTTTGAGTTGTACCCATTAGTTTAGACTATGGTTCCTTGTTAGATTTTTGGTACATTGACTTTTAGGTTCTAGGCATTTAATTCTGCATTCGTTGTTAGACTTTTGGAGTTTATGAGAACTCTATTTCATTTGTGTATTTTAAACCTACTTTTGTATCTTTAAATGCGTAGATTTACGGTAAGTTGAGTTCTAGTAATAGTTCTCTCACCGAAGGAATAGTATGGGTGTCACTCACGACGATTGATTTGTGACATGAGTGAATAGAGTTACGTTCATTTAAAACTATGAAAACAAACCTTTATAGGTGGAGAGTAGCAAATTTGGCATCGACTCAAGTATAAGCGAAATTTAAAAAATATTAGAAGTAAGGAATATATTAAAATTTGACGAATATTAGAAGTGATTTGAAAATGATTATAGTAAAAATCTAATTTAAAAAACACATTTTTATGTCAAGTGTATATATCATGATACCACTACGACATGTGTATTTTACAATACTCCCTCTCTTCTCTTCTCTCTCTCCCTCCCTCTCTCTCTCTGAAAAGAATTTTAAGACCGTAACTTAAAAACAGAATACTCTCACGCGAGAGCTCACCAAATGATCCCTTAGCTCGCATTATTTTATTGTAAGGAACTAAATTTACTTTGGATCTGATAGTGGCCGTGAGAATTGTAGAAATCTAGAAATTCACTTATAGGGAGTACACGCGTACTCCCTATTAATGAACATCTTGAATATGCAAATATAGCGGCCAATATAACATTCAAATTCAACAATATCCCATACAGAACCAGTTGATTCAGTATGTTAATTTGATGTACTCGGTCCTTTTTTTAATATAATTTCTTTGCTATTATTTTGCCTTATCCACCTGAAGATGTGGGATAAGTAAATATATCAGGACTACATTTTAATATATTTGACTTTAGCGCATAGTCTTTGGAAACAACCTCTTTACCTCCTTAAAGTCGGTGTAACACAACGTTCACACTATTCTCACTATATATCACTTGTGAAGCAACTGCATTAGAGTGTATACTTATAGTTACAACAACAGCCACCTTAGTCAATCAAGTAAATAATTGCATATGTTAGATCTAATAATCAAAATTCAAACATTCTTAGAAGAATAGTTCATTTGAATTACCAAATGGTAGGATTATTTGTTATTTGATCTTCATATAATTGTTATTCATAGTTTTGATTGATTAAATAGAATTTCAGCTTACGGTCACCTTTTGTGCTACTTATGTTCCCTGTTAGTTTACCACTAAAATAAATATTCGTCAAACTATCAAAATGCATTGTATTTATTTTCTAGATTCTTTACACATGATACATAAAATGGCATGATTGAGGACCTTAAATTCCTACTAAAATAGGCAATTTTTAAAGATTAATCTTTTCATAATATATAAATTTTACATTATGTTTGGATAGATTAAAAGAATGTCACGTAAATTAAAGTATTGTCATGTTTCAAGGTATAAGGAGATGTAGCAGCCTGATTATATGGTAGACGTAAAATGGTGTAACCAAAGCCATGATAACTCTTATGTTTATGAGATTCTAATTGAGCATAAAAAATATA
This sequence comes from Solanum peruvianum, assembly GCA_027705065.1. Classification (NCBI taxonomy): domain Eukaryota; kingdom Viridiplantae; phylum Streptophyta; class Magnoliopsida; order Solanales; family Solanaceae; genus Solanum; species Solanum peruvianum. The sequence goes on from JAKWJD010001759.1 coordinate 58,047,360, forward strand.
ATTTTGCTTCCTTAGGTATAATCGGTGTGATGAGAAAAAAAATGAAGGATATTCTAGAAAGGTCCTTTATTTCTCTATGACCCTTCCACCTCCTCCTTGTTCTTTAAGTTTCTAGAGACAGAAATATTTTGGAGAGAAGATTTGGTTTTTCCTTTCTTGAGTGAATGGTTCTTAAATTGGGGAAACTTGAGAGTAGAATACTTATATAGTTCTTTAGATGAGGGGTAAAACGACTTATTATTAAATTAAAATAAATCTGAAAAAGACTTTTAAAACCCAAACTTAAAAACAAAAAACTCTCACGCTGGAGCTCGCCAAAGGGCACTTGGCGACTCGCCAAATGAGCCCTTAGCTCGCCTAATTTTACTATAAGGAACCCAAAAGTTGTAGTTTGGATATGATAGAGGTCGTGAGACTTGTAGAAATCAAGAAATTCATTCATAGGGAGTTTACATGTACTCCCTATTAATGAACATCTTGACTCTACAAATCTGGCGACAAATATAATATTCAAATTCAACCAGATTCCATATAGAACCAGGTGATTAAGTATGTTAATTTGATGTACTCAATGTTTTATAACGTTTCTTTGTTTGTATGCCTTATTCACATTGATGATGTGGGATAAGTAAATATATCAGGACTTCATTTTAGTATATTTTACTTTACGCACAGTCTTTGGAAAGAACCTATTTACCTGCTTAAAGAAGGGGTAAGACACATACACACTATTCTCCCTATATATCACTTGTGAAGTTACTACATTTGACTACATACTTACAGTTACAACAACCTCCACTTTAGTCTATCAAGTAAAATCATTGCATATGTTAGGTCTAATAATCAAAATTCAGACATTCTAAGAAGAACAGTTCATTTGAATTACGAAATAGTAAGATTATTAGTAATTTGATATTCATATCATTGTTATTCATAGTTTTGATTGATTTAATTGAATTTCAGCTCACAGTCACCTTTTGTGCTACTTATGTTCCCTGTTAGTTTACCACTAAAATAAATATTCGTCAAACTATCAAAATGCATTGTATTTATTTTCTAGATTCTTTACACATGATACATAAAATGGCATGATTGAGGACCTTGAATTCCTACTAAAATAGGCAATTTTTAAAGATTAATCTTTTCATAATATATAAATTTTACATTATGCTTGGATAGATTAAAAAAATGTCATGTAAATTAAAGTATTAACTAAAAGTCAAGGAGGGGGGGGGGGATGAACTAAGTCGAATTCCTACTCTTGTCAATCTACTCACCTGCACGTTAGTAAGAAATATAAACAGTAACAATAAAACTCCCTTCAGTCGACTTCCTATTCTGGTTAATAACTTGAAGTAAGTAAATAACACAATGTTTTTATACTGGTTGGGATCACCGATGTGGTGCATAGTCCAGTACCTTGGGTTACAAGGGTTTCCTTAAGAGCTTGATGAGAACTTGGGTCATATACAATGTTACGATTAAGAGCCCGTTTGATGTGCAAATCAGATCTTCTTCTTCGGCGCAACCTCTATTTGTATAACCTACACTCAGATCTTTCTTTGTCTTTTCATTACAATTGTTCACTCAAGTGTGTACAATATGAAATATAAAAGACGATTACAATCTAAGTTCAAACAAAATGTTTACTTAACAATTATGGCTAAGAGATATTTATATAGCTTTAGAGGACTACTCTTTTAGGGAAGACCAAGGGACTTTGAATCAAAGATCTTTGATTAATCCTTGATTTTATTCTGAATGATTTTCTGAGTTATGTCTATATCAGATATGTGCATGTGTTCTTTGTATGATGATCTTCTTGTGGTCTTGAATCTTTGGCTGATCTCATTAACTTTAATGCATCCTATGATTTAGATTTCTTCCTTGTAGTCTTAGATGTTAACTGATCTTTTTTTCTTGAAAGTATCCTTTGATTGATGCACAATATCTCTTTTTGATTTGTTCTACAATATTGAATATATTAGATTGATTTCTGGATTCTGATTCATTCTAAATATCAAGACATATCTTTATTTCAATACTAAATGCAATATTTGTTTTCCTTTTGTGTCTCGTACATCAGTGATGGCTTTCCCTCTTGATGTAGTGTGATTTGATTTCTTTGATTTTTGATTTATTTGTCTTGATTGATGAACAATTTTTTTCCTTCTTTAGTTGTTTTATTCTTGACTCATCTTCTTCTTTATTTTCCTGCAACAAGTCAATGGCCGATTAAGTGTTTCATAATTAAAATTATGCGATTCTATGAGGCTAACATTGACATATTTCAAAGTATAAGGAGATGTAGCAGCCTCATTATATGGTAGGCATAAAATGGTGTAACCAGTTCCATGATATCTCTTATGTTTATGAGCTTAGGATTGAGTTGAAAAAATATATGTTTGTTTGCTTAGTTATAATCGGTGTTGTGAGCCAAAGAAATGAAGGATAGTCTTAAACGGTCTGTTATCGCTCTTTGAACCTTGAAAGGCCATGGACTTGTGGCCATGATTGCAATTCATCCATGATACGAGCCAATAGAACATATCTTGTACAAGTAAGGTCAAGTTAATCAATGTTGCTACATTGTAATATATAAAGTAAAATAACTAGATATCCAAGTTTGAATTAGGATTTGACATGTTTTTGCTTTGTATTTTTTGTCTACTAATTTTGACGTGTAAAAGCTCATATTCGGAAAAAAAACTACAAAGGCGCCAAACAGACAAGTCATGAATCCAAAATAGACCATGGAAACTCCACGGAGCCCTAGGCAGGCCGTGTAGGGGACCACGGTCCATTAAAAGGCTCATGAACATTTATAAGAATCTGCCCTGGCGGACCATGGAGACTTAGACGACCCGTCTAGTGGGTCGTTAAGTCACCCAGTCTTAAAAGATTTCACCCCATGCCACCGTTAACGACGATGTACATCTAAACGGTTCGTGAAGCATCATACAGACTGTGAAGTCATCCGTGAAGGAGACTTATCAGACTTTGGATATTGGTTCAACTTCAAAAAAACATATCTTGCAACACAAAATGAATTAGGTGTCCCATGACCAATAAAATTAAAGTTCTTTGATGGGTAAAATGACGTTGTATCGAATTAAAATAAATCTTAAAAGACTTGTAAGACCCTAACATAAAAATAGAAGACTCTCACGCTAGAGCTCACCAAATGAGCCCTTAGCTCGCCTAATTTTATGTAAGGAACCCAATAAATTACTTTCGACCTGATTGTGGTCGTGAGAGTTGTAGAAATCAGGAAATGCAATAATAGGGACTATACGTGTACTCCTTATCAATGAACGTCTTGAATCTACAAATCTAGCGGCCAATATAATATTCAAATTCAACTAGATTCCATATAGAACCAGTTGATTAAGTATGTTAATTTGATGTACTTGGTCCTTTGTTTATAAGATTTCTTTGCTTTTATTTTGCCTTATTCACCTGACGATGTGGGATAAGATAATATATCAGGACTACATTTTAATATATTTGACTTTAGCGCATAGTCTTTGGAAACAACCTCTTTACCTCCTTAAAGTCGGTGTAAGACATTGTACACACTATTCTCACTATATATCACTTGTGAAATAATTGCATAAAAGTGTATACTTATAGTTACAACAACCGCCACCTTAGTCTATCAAGTAAAATAATTGCATATGTTAGATCTAATAATCAAAATTCAAACATTCTTAGAAGAATAGTTCATTTGAATTACCAAATAGTAGGATTATTAGTTATTTGATCTTCATATAATTGTTATTCATAGTTTTGATTAATTAAATAGAATTTCAGCTTACGGTTACCTTTTGTGCTACTTATGTTCCCTGTTAGTTTACCACTAAAATAAATATTCGTCAAACTATCAAAATGCATTGTATTTATTTTCCAGATTCTTTACACATGATACATAAAATGGCATGATTGAGGACCTTAAATTCCTACTAAAATAGGCAATTTTTAAAGATTAATCTTTTCATAATATATAAATTTTACATTATGTTTGGATATATTAAAAAAATATCACGTAAATTAAAGTATTGTCATGTTTCAAGGTATAAGGAGATGTAGCAGCCTGATTATATGGTAGACGTAAAATGGTGTAACCAAAGCCATGATAACTCTTATGTTTATGAGATACTAATTGAGCGTAAAAAATATATTTTTGCTTCCTTAGGTATAATCGGTGTGATGAGAAAAAAAAATGAAGGATATTCTAGAAAGGTCCTTTATCTCTCTATGACCCTTCCTCCTCCTCCTTGTTCTTCAAGTTTCTAGAGACAGAAATATTTTGGAGAGAAGATTTGGTTTTTCCTTTCTTGAGAGAATGGTTCTTAAATTGGGGAAACTTGAGAGTAGAATACTTATATAGTTCTTTAGATGAGGGGTAAAACGACTTATTATTGAATTAAAATAAATCTGAAAAAGACTTTTAAACCCAAATTTAAAAACAAAAGACTCTCACGTTGGAGCTCGCCAAAGGGCACTTGGCGACTCGCCAAATGAGCCCTTAGCTCGCCTAATTTTACCATAAGGAACCCAAAAATTGTAGTTTGGATATGATAGAGGTCGTGAGACTTGTAGAAATCAAGAAATTCATTCATAGGGAGTTTACATGTACTCCCTATTAATGAACATCTTGACTCTACAAATCTGGCGACAAATATAATATTCAAATTCAACCAGATTCCATATAGAACCAGTTGATTAAATATGTTAATTTTATGTATTCAATGTGTTATAACGTTTCTTTGTTTGTATGCCTTATTCACATAGACGATGTGGGATAAGTAAATATATCAGGATTACATTTTAGTATATTTTACTTTACGCACAGTCTTTGGAAATAACCTGTTTACCTCCTTAAAGAAGGGGTAAGACACATACACATTATTCTCACTATATATCACTTGTGAAGTTACTAGATTTGACTACATACTTACAGTTAAAACAACCTCCACCTTAGTCTATCAAGTAAAATCATTGCATATGTTAGGTCTAATAATCAAAATTCAAACATTCTAAGAAGAACAGTTCATTTGAATTACGAAATAGTAGGATTATTAGTAATTTGATATTCATATCATTGTTATTCATAGTTTTGATTGATTTAATAGAATTTCAGCTCACAGTCACCTTTTGTGCTACTTATGTTCCCTGTTAGTTTACCACTAAAATAAATATTCGTCAAACTATCAAAATGCATTGTATTTATTTTCTAGATACTTTACACATGATACATAAAATGGCATGATTGAGGACCTTAAATTCCTACTAAAATAGGCAATTTTTAAAGATTAATCTTTTCATAATATATAAATTTTACATTATGTTTGGATAGATTAAAAAAATGTCACGTAAATTAAAGTATTAACTGAAAGTCAAGGAAGGGGGGGGGGGATGAACTAAGTCGACTTCCTACTCTTGTCAATCGACTCACTTGCACGTTAGTAAGACATATAAACAGTAACAATAAAACTCCCTTCAGTCGACTTCCTATTCTGGTTAATAACTTGAAGTAAGTAAATAACACAATGTTTTTATACTGGTTGGGATCACCGATGTGGTGCATAGTCTAGTACCTTGGGTTACAAGGGTTTCCTTAAGAGCTTGATGAGAACTTGGGTCATATGCAATGTTACGATTAAGAGCCCGTTTGATGTGCAAATCAGATCTTCTTCTTCGGCGCAACCTCTATTTGTATAACCTACACTCAGATCTTTCTTTGTCTTTTCATTACAATTGTTCACTCAAGTGTGTACAATATGAAATATAAAAGACGATTACAATCTAAGTTCAAACAAAATGTTTACTTCACAACTATGGCTAAGAGATATTTATATAGCTTTAAAGGACTACTCTGTTAGGGAAGACCAAGCGACTTTGAATCAAGGATCTTTGATTAATCCCTGATTTTATTCTGAATGATTTGCTGAGTTATGTCTATATCAGATATGTGCATGTGTTCTTTGTATGATGATCTTCTTGTGGTCTTGAATCTTTGGCTGATCTCATTAACTTGAATGCATCCTTTGATTTATATTTCTTCCTTGTAGTCTTAGATGTTAACTGATCTTTTTTTCTTGAAAGTATCCTTTGATTGATGCACAATATCTCTTTTTGATTTGTTCTACAACATTGTAATATATAAAATAAAATAACTAGATATCCAAGTATGAATTAGGATTTGACATGTGTTTGATTTGTATTTTTTGTCTACTAATTTTGATGTGTAAAAGCTCATATTCGGAAAAAAAACTACAATGGCGCCAAACAGACATGTCATGAATCCAAAATAGACCATGGAAACTCCACGGAGCCCTAGGCAGGCCGTGTAGGGGACCATGGTCCATTAAAAGGCTCATGAACATTTACAAGAATCTGCCCCGACGGACCATGGAGACTTAGACGACCCGTCTAGTGGGTCTTTAAGTCACCCAGTCATAAAGGATTTCACCCCATGCCACCGTTAACGACGATGTACATCTAAATGGTTCGTGAAGCTTCATACAGACTGTGAAGTCATCCGTGAAGGAGACTTATCAGACTTAGGATTTTGGGTCAACTTCAAAAAAACATATCTTGCAGCACAAAATTAATTAGGTGTCCCATGACCAATAAAATTAAAGGTCTTTGATGGGTAAAATGATGTAGTATCGAATTAAAATAAATCTTAAAAGACTTGTAAGACCCTAACTTTAAAATAGAAGACTCTCACGCTAGAGCTCACCAAATGAGCCCTTAGCTCGCCTAATTTTATGTAAGGAACCCAAAAAATTAATTTCGATCTGATTGTGGTCGTGAGAGTTGTAGAAATCAAGAAATTCATTGATAGGGACTATACGTGTACTCCCTATCAATGAACGTCTTGAACTTACAAATCTAGCGGCCAATATAATATTCAAGTTCAACTAGATTCCATATAGGACCAGTTGATTAAGTATGTTAATTTGATGTACTTGGTCCTTTGTTTATAACATTTCTTTGCTTTTATTTTGCCTTATTCACCTGACGATGTGGGATAAGTAAATATATCAGGACTACATTTTAACATATTTTACTTTAGCGCATAGTCTTTGGAAACAACCTCTTTACCTCCTTAAAGTTGGTGTAAGACAACGTACACACTATTCTCACTATATATCACTTGTGAAATAACTGCATTAGAGTGTATACTTATAGTTACAACAACCGCATTAGTCTATCAAGTAAAATAATTGCATATGTTAGATCTAATAATCAAAATTCAAACATTCTTAGAAGAACAGTTCATTTGAATTACCAAATAGTAGGATTATTAGTTATTTGATCTTCATATCATTGTTATTCATAGTTTTTTGATTGATTAAACTGAATTTCAACTTACGGTCACCTTTTGTGCTACTTATGTTCGCTTTTAGTTTACCACTAAAATAAATATCTGTCAAACTATAAAAATGCATTGTATTTATTCGCTAAATTATTTACAAATGATACATAAAATGGCATGATTGAGGACCTTAAATTCCTACTAAAATGGACAATTCTTAAATATTATTTTTTTCAGAATATAGAAATGTTACATTATGTTTGGATATATTAAAAAAATGTCACCGTAAATTAAAGTATTGACAGAAAGTCAAGGGGGGGAATGAACTAAAATTTCCTTCAATCGACGTCCTACTCTTGTCAGTCGACTCACCTGCATGTTAGTAAGACCATATACAGTAACAATAAAACTCCCTTCAGTCGACTTCCTATTCTGGTGAGTCGACTCACCTGCACGTTAGTAAAACAGATAAACAGTAATAATAACTTGAAGTAAGTAGATAACATAGTGTTTTTATACTGTTTCGGATCACCGATGTGGTGCGTAGTCCAATCCCTTAGGTTACAAGGGTTTCCTTAAGAGCTTGATGAGAACTTGGGTCTTATACAATGTTACGATTAAGAGCCCGTTTGATGTGCAAATCAAATCTTCTTCTTCGGCATAATCTTTACTTGTATGACCTACACTCAGCTCTTTCTTTGTCTTTTCATTACAATTGTTCACTCAAGGGTGTACAATATGAGATACAAAAAAATGATTACAATCTAAGTTCAAACAAAATGTTAACTTCACAACTATGAATAATAGATAGTTATATAAGTTTAGAGGACTCTGCTCTTTTAGGGAAGCCCAAGAGAGTTTGAATCAAGGATCTTTGGTTAATCCTTGATTTTATTCTGAATGATTTGCTGATTTATGTCTATATCAGATATGTGCATGAGAAAATCAATTTGTTTCTTTGTATGATGATCTTCTTGTGGTCTTGAATCTTTGGCTGATCTCGTTAACTTGAATGCATCCTTTGATTTAGATTTCCTCCTTGTAGTCTAAGATGTTAACTGATCTTGTTTTCTTGAAAGTATCCTTTGATTGATGCACAATATCTCTTTTTGATTTGTTCTACAATATAAAATATATTAGATTGATTTCTGGAATCTGATTCATGCTAAATATCAAGACATATCTTTATTGCAATACTAAATGCAATATTTGTTTTCCTTTTGTGTCTCGTAAATCAGTGATGGCTTTCCCTCTTGATGTAGTGTGATTTTATTTCTTTGATTTTTGATTTATTTGTCTTGATTGATGAACACATTTTTTTCCTTCTTTAGGTGTTTTATTCTTTACTCGTCTTTTCTTTATTTTCTTGCAACAAGTCAATGGCCGATTAAGTGTTTCATAATTAAAATTATGTGATTCTATGAGGCTAACATTGACATATTTCAAGGTATGAGGAGATGTAGCAGCCTGATTATATGGTAGGCATAAAATGGTGTAACCAGTTCCATGATAACTCTTAAGTTTTAGAGCTTCTGAATGAGTTGAAAAAATATATGTTTGTTTGCTTAGTTATAATTGGTGTTGTGAGCCAAACAAATGAAGGATAGTATAAAACGGTCTGTTATCGCTCTTTGACCCTTGAAAGGCCATGGACTCCTGTCCATGATTGCAATTCATCCATGATACGAGCCTATAGAACATATCTTGTACAAGTAAGGTCAAGTTAATCAATGTTGCTACATTGTAATATATAAAATGAAATAACTAGATATCCAAGTTTGAATTAGGATTTGACATGTTTTTGCTTTGTATTTTTGGTCTACTAATTTTGACGTGTAAAAGCTCATATTCGGAAACAAAAATACAAAGGTGCCAAACATACAAGTCATGAACCCAAAATAGACCATGGACAGTCCACGGAGCCCTAGGCACGCCGTGTAGGGAACCACAGTCAATTAAAAGGCTCATGAACATTTTCAAGAATCTGCCCCGGCGGACCATGGAGACTTAGACGACCCATCTAGTGGGTCGTTAAGTCACCCAATCATAAAGGGTTTCACCCCATGCCCCCGTTAACGACGATGTACATCTAAACGGTTCGTGAAGCTTCATACAGTATGTGAAGTCATCCGTGAAGGAGACTTATCAAACTTAGGATTTTGGGTCAACTTCAAAAAAAATATCTTGCAGCACAAAATGAATTAGTTGGCCCATGACCAATCAAATTAAAGGTCTTTGATGGGTAAAATGATGTAGTATCGAACTAAAATAAATCTTAAAAGACTTGTAAGACCCTAACTTAAAAATAGAAGACTCTCACGCTAGAGCTCACCAAATGAGCCTTAGCTCGCCTAATTTTATGTAAGGAACCCAAAAAATTACTTTCGATCTGATAGTGGTCGTGAGAGTTGTAGAAAGCAGGAAATTCATTGAAAGGGAGTATACGTTTACTCCCTATCAATGAACGTCTTGAATCTACAAATCTAGCGGCCAATATAATATTCAAATTCAACCAGATTCCATATAGAACCAGTTGATTAAGTATGTTAATTTTATGCACTTGGTCCTTTGTTTATAAAATTTCTTTGCTTTTATTTTTCCTTATTCACCTGACGATGTGGGACAAGTAAATATATCAGGACTACATTTTAATATATTTTACTTTATGCACAGTCTTTGGAAAGAACCTGTTTACATCCTTAAAGAAGTGGTAAGACAACATACACACTATTCTCACTATATATCATTTGTGAAGTTACTACATTTGACTATATACTTACAGTTACAACCTCCACATTAGTCTATCAAGTAAAGTCATTGCATATATTAGATCTAATAATTAATATTCAAACATTCTTAGAAGAATAGTTCATTTGAATTACGAAATAGTAGGATTATTAGTCATTTGATATTCATATCATTGTTATTCATAGTTTTGATTGATTTAATAGAACTTCAGCTTATAGTCACCTTTTGTGCTACTTATGTTCCCTATTAGTTTACCACTAAGATAAATATTCGTCGAACTATCAAAATGCATTGTATTTATTATCTAGATTCTTTACACATGATACATAAAATGGCATGATTGAGTGCCTTAAATTCCTACTAAAATAGACAATTTTTAAAGATTAATTTTTTCATAATATAGAAATTTTACATTATGTTTGGATAGATTAAAAAAATGTCACGTAAATTAAAGTATTGACAGAATGTCAAGGGGGGGGGGAATGAACTAAAATTTCCTTCAGTTGACTTCCTACTCTTGTCAGTCGACTCACCTGCACGTTAGTAAGACCGATAAACAGTAACAATAAAAAATCCCTTCAGTCGACTTCCTATTCTGGTTAGTCGACTCACCTGCACGTTAGTAAAACAGATAAACAGTAATAATAACTTGAAGTAAGTAGATAACACAATGTTTTTATACTGGTTCGGATCACCGATGTGGTGCGTAGTCCAGTCCCTTGGGTTACAAGGGTTTCCTTAAGAGCTTGATGAGAACTTGGGTCTTATACAATGTTACGATTAAGAGCCCGTTTGATGTGCAAATCAGATCTTCTTCTTTGGCATAATCTATACTTGTATAACCTACACTCAAATCTTTCTTTGTCTTTTCATTAGAATTGTTCACTCAAGGGTGTACAATATGAAATATAAAAGACGATTACAATCTAAGTTCAAACAAAATGTTAACTTCACAACTATGGATAATAGATATTTATATAAATTTAGAGGAATCGGCTCTTTTAGGGAAGCCCAAGTGAGTTTGAATCAAGGATCTTTGGTTAATCCTTTATTTTATTCTGAATGATTTGCTGAGTTATGTCTATATCATATATGTGCATGAGAAAATCAACTTGTTTCTTTGTATGATGATCTTCTTGTGGTCTTGAATCTTTGGCTGATCTCGTTAACTTGAATGCACCCTTTGAATTAGATTTCTTCCTTGTAGTCTTAGATGTTAACTGATCTTGTTTTCTTGAAAGTATCCTTAGATTGATGCACAATTTCTCTTTTTGATTTATTCTACAATATTAAATATATTAGATTGATTTCAGGAATCTGATTCATTCTAAATATCAAGACATATCTTTATTGAAATACTAAATGCAATATTCGTTTTCCTTTTGTGTCTCGTACTTCAGTGATGGCTTTCCCTCTTGATGTAGTGTGATTTGATTTCTTTGGTTTTTGATTTATTTGTCTTGATTGATGAACACATTTTTTCCTTCTTTAGGTGTTATATTCTTGACTCATCTTTTTCTTTATTTTTCTTCAACAATTCACAAGCTGATTAAGTGTTTAATAATTAAAATTATTCGATTCTATGAGGCTAACATTGACATATTTCAAGGTATAAGGAGATGTAGCAGCCTGATTATATGGTAGGCATAAAATGGTGTAACCAGTTCCATGATAAATATTATGTTTATGAGTTTTTGATTGTGTTGAAAAATTATATGTTTGTTTGTTTAGTTATAATCGGTGTTTTGAGCCTTAAAATGAAGGATAGTCTAAAATGGTCCATTATCGCTCTATGACCCTTGAATGGCCATGGACTCGTGTCCATGATTGCAATTCATGAGCCTATAGAACACATCTTGTACAAGTAAGGTCAAGTTAATCAATGTCACTACATTGTAATATATAAGATAAAATAACTAGCTATCCAAGTTTGAATTAGGATTTGACATGTTTTTCCTTTGTATTTTTGATCTGCTAATTTTGACGTGTAAAAGCTCATATTAAAAAAAAAATACAAAGGCGCCAAACAGACAAGTCATTAAAAAAAACTACAAAGGCGCCAAACAGACAAGTCATGAACCCAAAATAGACCATGGACACTCACGGAGCACTAGGCAGGCCGTGTAGGGGACCACGGTCCGTTAAAAGGCTCATGAACATTTTCAAGAATCTGCCCCGACGGACCATGGAGACTTAGACGACCCGTCTAGTGGGTCGTTAAGTCACCCAGTCATAAAGGGTTTCACCTCGTGTCACCGTTAACGACGATGTACATCTACAGGGTTCGTGAAGCTTCATACAAACTGTGATGTCATGCGTGAAGGGGACTTATCAAACTTAGGATTTTGGGTCAACTTCAAAAAATATCTTGCAGCACAAAATAAATTAGGTAGCCCATGACCAATCAAATTAAAGGTCTTTGATGGGTAAAATGACGTAGTATCGAATTAAAATAAATCTGAAAAAAGGCTTGTAAGACCCTAACTAAAAAACAGAAGACTTTCACGCTAGAGCTCACCAAATGAGCCCTTAGCTCGCCTAATTTTATGTAAGGAACCCAAAAAATTACTTTCGATCTGATAGTGGTCGTGAGAGTTGTAGAAATCAGGGCGTTCATTGATAGGGAGTACACGTGTACTCCCTATCAATGAACGTCTTGAATCTACAAATCTAGCGGCCAATATAGTATTCAAATTCAACCAAATTCCATATAGAACCAGTTGATTAAGTATGTTAATTTGATGTACTTGGTCCTTTGTTTATAATATTTCTTTGATTTTATTTTGCCTTATTCACCTGACGATGTGGGATAAGTAAATATATCAGGACTACATTTTAATATATTTAACTTTACGTCATATTACCTCCTTAAAGTCGGGGTCAAACAACTTACACACTATTCTCACTATATATCACTTGTGAAGTTACTGCCTGTGACTCTATACTTATATTTATAACAATTGCCATCTTAGTCTATCTAGTAAAATAATTGCATATGTTAGATCTAATAATCAAAATTCAAACATTCTTAGAAGAACAATTCATTTGAATTACGAAATAGTAGGATTATTAGTCATTTGATCCTCATATCATTGTTATTCATTATTTTGATTTATTTAATAGAATTTCATCTTACAGTCACCTTTTGTGCTACTTAGTTCCTTGTTAGCTTACTACTAAAATAAATGTTCGTCAAACTATCAAATTGTCTTTATTTGCTAAATTCTTTACACATGATACATAAAATGGCATGATTAAGGACCTTAAATTCTTACTAAAATAGGCACTTTTTAAAGATTATTTTTTTTCTAGAATATAGAAATGTTACATTATGTTTCGATAGATTAAAAAGAAAAGTGTCATATAAATTAAAGTATTGTTATGTTTTAAGGTATAAGGAGATGTACCAGCCTGATTATAGGTAGACGTAAAATGGTGTGACCAGTTCCATGATAACTCTTATGTTTATGAGCTTCTGATTTAGTTGAAAAAATATATGTTTGTTTGCTTAGTTAAAATCGATGTTGTGAGCAAAAAAAATAAAGGATAGTCTAGAACAGTCCTTTATCGCTCTATGCCCTTGAAAGGCCATGGGTTCGTGTCCATGATTGCAATTCATCCATGATACGAGCCTACAGAACATACCTTGTACAAGTAAGGTCAAGACAATCAATGTTGCTACATTGTAATATATAAAATGAAATGATTCATTATCTAAGTTAGCATTAGGATTTGACATGTTTCTGCGTTGTATTTTTTGTCTGCTAATTTTAATGTGTAACACCTCAGATTCAAAAAAAGCTACAAATTCTTCAGACGGACAAGTCATGAATAGAAAATAGACGATGGACCCTCCACGGAGCCCCAAGCAGGCCGTTTAGGGGACCACGATCCTTAAAAAGCTCCTGAAAAATTTCAAGAATCTGCCCCAGGCATGGGTCACTTGGAAGGTGCCCCAGGTTGCCCATGGAAACTTAGACAACCCGTCTAATGGGTCTTTAAGTCACCCAGTCATAAAGGGTTAACCCCAAGTCACTGTTAACGACGACGTACATCTAAACTGTCTGTGAAGCTTCATACGAACCGTGAAGAAGACTTATCAGACTTAGGATTTTGCTTCAAAAAACCATATATTTTATCACAAAATGAATTAGGTGGCCCATGACCAATCAAATTAAAGGTCTTTGAGTCCTCTTTCCAACGCCACCAAGTTTGCCTGATTTCAAGCGCAAAATAAAAGTTGTACTCGTTTTAGTAAAGTCATTTCGGCCAGGGCATCCTCATGACTTCTTTTACGGGCTATCATGATCTAGACGGACTATGAATCCCTTCTAGAGAGGCTTTCCAGCAGTTCTAAGTAAGGGCCATATGAGTCTTCTCCCAATTGTTTAACTCAATTCTATGTAGTTTTACATTCCACCTGGGCCCTATATAAGCACTTTTAACCCCCCCCCCCCCAAAAAAAAAAAAAAATTACTCAATTCAATTCATTCTACTAAGTCCCTAAACATGACCAGATTCATCTTAATAATTAAGGTTCTTCAAGTTAAAAATCTCCTTTTCTCATCATTTCTTAGGGCTTCAATCAATGTATTTAAGGAGTTCATAAATGGGTTCAATTCAATCATCGATTCCCCAAAGTTTCTTCAATTCTTCAATTCAAATTCTTACTATTTGATTAGATTTTTCACTCAATTACTGATTGGTTCTATTTGTATGAATTTTATTGCTTTATTGTGATATTATTTTGATGACTTGGATTTAATTACATGCTATTCAATCAATTTCGTGTGAACCCATATAACTAGAGCCTTTTATTTCATAAAAAGCTCTTCCTAGATTTAAGTTGGTATTTTGAACTATTCGTAACTACAATAACGAAGTTAGTGGGGCAGTTTTAATAATTAAGTTAGTTGTTGATTAAAAAAGATAACATTTAAATTAGTAATGGTACTTTTTATAATTAGTTAAATTTAATAATTAGGATAGTAAATAATTTGTAGAAGAGAAAAAAAATTAGAAGGAGCCGCCTAATTTCAAGCGAATTCGAGAAAGAAACTTCATATAACCTTTTACTTTAACCCTTCTTAGTTATATTGAGGATATGTGTATCCTTTACTCATTCATGTATATAACACTTGTTAAAGGCTATTGAATTGATTTTAATTGTTGTAGAGGTGTAATTAGTTTAATAATTGTTTGAGGAGTTAAAGTATTATTAAAAAGAAAGAGACAAGTAACTTTTTCATTATGTACTCACGTGAACATTGAGTAGCACTAAGTGAAGTCCATGGTTTAAGCATATGATAATATAGGTTCTAGTTGATTTGTTTTGTTAGTGTGGTGCAAAATGCTTAATTTTATTCACTACATTCATGAATAAAGTGTAGATTTTTATTTATTATTGTTATTATTAATATTATGAAGTGAAATGTGCATATGTATAGTATTGGTTGGTAGACGAACGTTGAGAGAAAAGTTAGGTCAACCCTTATTGATGTAAAGAATTGGAATGTTAAAATATCGTAACCAGTGGCTTAAACTTTTAAAAGTTATAAAAAAAAATTAATTTTATTATAAATTATATTTTAATATATTGAGATAGATAATTAACTATCAGGTTGAAATTGAGGTATTAATAGCAGGGGTGATAATTATTGTTATATAATAAGTGTTGGATAGGATTATAGGACGGATAGTGGTATTGGGTTGGAGACAAATTTGTCTCTCATTAATGGATTAATTTCCCGTGAGGTTAGTTAAATTAGTGAGTAAAATTACCTTACAAATCATGGTACACATTTTTTCTAATTAAAGATTGACTTAACATGGCTATTACTCTCTATACACACATGAGCATTAATGAAAAATAAGCTAAGGTTATCTTGTCTTGTGTTGTAGCAAGACCGATGGAACTGGAGGAAAATAATTGAATTTCCTTTTAAGTTTAGAGTGTTAGTTCCTAAATCTAGTCTAGACGTATAATAATATGAGATTTATAGACTCAATTACTTATGAAGTATGCATATACTTAATAGATTGGAAAACATCGGAGACATTGAAGAAGGAACAAATATTGGAGAAATAGCTTGTCTGACTTCAGTTTTTCGATGGAGGTAGGTTATGGTTTATTCTATTTGATATATAAATTCTTAATAGTGATTGATATGCATAAAGTGATATTGTGAAGTTTTCTATGTACTTGTATGTGGTTGTGTAGCTTGGTTGTGTGGTTTGTGATTGGTCTGAATTCTAAAACCGTGAAATTTATAATCTCAACCCTTACTATGCCTTCGATAAAGAAGGATTGATGAAATATTGTTAATTAAGTGAAAAGTGGTGATAATAAATGATCAATTAGCGACATATTGGATCGTATCCCACGAGACGGCATGATATACTAGATCAGGTACCACAAGTTGGCATGATATCGAAATAGCTAGGAATAAGACAAGAAACCAAAAATAATTACTTCTGAAAATAAAGGGGAAAATCTGGAAATTTCCTAATGTTTTAAAAAGTGAGTTTTAGTCATTTTCAGATGATCATAACTTCTAGATCAGAAGGAGTTAGGAGCAGTTCTTTATATAGATGGAAATACCTTGGGAAGATCTTTCCAACGGCGCCGAGTTTGCTCATTTTCGATATAGTATGAGAGAGATATGTCTTTCAGAAGTTGAGATGTTGGACTGACGAAAATCCAGTCCGAATTTTAGTAAGGGTAAAGTAGTCTTTTTACCCTACTATTTTCTAACTCGTTTGAAAGTTTTATTAGGAGTAAAACTAAGACTTAATTCAGTTTTAAAAAAAGTTGAATACGTTTAGGGCTTGGGAGAAAACAGAAGAGAAAAGGAAGACCAAGATTTTGCCAAGAACGCCAAGATCGTTGAGTGGATTTTGTCGGGGGTGATCTCTTTAAGTTATGTGAGATCATTCTGAGTTAGGTTCTTCCACCCCCACACCAATTTGATTCAATTCATAAGTTAGTGTAGATTGAATGATAAACATTGAAGTTCTTGATGTAAAATCGTTAAATTATTGTTGGTTAAGTCGTAGTATATTTTTAGTTATTTTGATATGTGTTTCTGGCTTTTTTATGAGTCTAAACTATTGGGTATTGAGAATATTAGTGATCCTAAGTGATTGGGGAAAGGTCCATGGAAGTTTAGAAGGTTTAGAGTTTAAAATCGGATAAGAAAAGTCAGAAATCCCGTGTGACAGGACCTGGGACGCCACGCCAACCAGAGCCCTTCAGGAGAGACTTTGTACGTCAGGCTAAGGCGCGCCGCACCAGCCAGAGCGTGTGAGGACTTTGTCTGTCCGTCAGGCTCTGGCGCCCCACGCCTCTCAGAGCTCTAGGGTCACTTAGAGATCCCATTCTTCCCCCATCTTTTCGTACTAGTTCCTAAGTGATGTACCTAAAATTCGTAGTTGATCTCAACACTCTAAAGTACATGTAAACAATATGAAATCATCCACAAACATGAGATCATGATCCTTGAATCCATAATCCAATTCAAGGGAAGTTAAGATCAAAGTCAAAGAAGTTAAGAGTCAAGTTTAAAAGTGAAGAAGCAAGTCAAAGTAAGTTCTTATGGTTGTCAAAGAGTCTTAAACAAACATTTTAAACTTTATTTTAAGGCTCAAGCTACAAGTTGAACAAAGAGTAAAGAGTTGAGTTAAATTCTCAAAAGTTATAAGGGAGCTAAGTATTTTCTAAAAAGTTTATAAATGTTTTCACATTTAAGTTAAGAGGAAAGGAAGATTTCCGAAAAGAGTTTTGAACAATAAAAGGGAACATCGATTCCAAGGGAGCTTTCTAAATCTTAAGTATTGAGTAAATTATCTCAACCCAAAGAAAGAAAGTTATTTTAAAAGCATTAGGTAAAGTATATCTTGGAGTAGTATTGAGCACCGATGTGGGGATGAGAGTCATATTAACTCAAGTCTCCATGAAAACCATGTATCCATCATGGGTATTAACTGGTCATACTTTTTTTAGATGATCATGTAAGTTAAGCTAGTAGATCCACTACGTTAAGTAAGGTCCTATACTGATGGCAAGTTATAGGATGATCATTAGCAGCGTGACGTAAAATGTTGTATCATCACTTAGGCTCACAGTGATGGTTGTCGGTAAGAGAATCTCTCACAGAAACTACATTACATTCATGTATAAGTAAAGTTGAGTTTGATATTGCATTTTCTTTAAGGAACTAAGTGTTTATACTGTTTTACCAACTTTATATATATGTTGCATATGTCTTTATTGCTTCATATTGAGTTATTTCTTCTTGAGTTGAGCAGAGCCAAGGTAAGTTCAATCTTAATCCCCTATCAAGCTTAATATTTATTGTTTGGCATTCCAACTCGCATACTCGTACATTGAATGTACTGATGTCAGTTGGCCTGCATTGTCTTATATTGCATACACAAGCAATCAGGATCAACACGCATAGCTTCGTTGATCCACTTTGAGAAAGAGTCAGTGGTGAGCCTACTTACACTTCAGAGGACTCTTTTATTGCTTTCTGTATTTCCCTTATAGCATGTTGTGGGGTTTGTCCCAACATTCATCTTAGTAAGAGTAGAGGCTTCATAGACAAATTAATAGTCCGATAGTTCAGTTTTTAGTCTCTTTTGTCTTACATGTTAGATTTTTTAACTTTAAAACTTAAGTGTCATTTTATCCAAGATAATTATGTAAAGTATTTTCTCATGAAAATGTTTCCAACTTTATGATTGAGTTAAGTTTAGTCTTTCGATCAGTTAAGTAAGCTAGGACAAGGGTTCTCCCAAGACCAGTTATGGTTGTTGGGTGCCGGTCACGTCAAAGGTGTAGGCTCTGGGTGTGACAAACTTGGTATCAGAGCATAGAGTTCAAGAGTCCAGAATTCTATGAAGTTGTGTCTGTAGAGTCTTAGTCATCGGTGTGTAGCGCGCCACATCTATGATTAGGAGACTGCAACATTTAGGAATTTCTTCACTATTTTCATATTCCTCTTCGTGCGATAGAGTTTATATCTAAATGTTTTCCTCTAATTTGTTCTTATGCGTGTCTCAGATCATATGCCTCCATGAGGAGCAGTCAAAGGTCGACCAGCTAGAAGGAATGTTGAGGAACCAGAGGTACTTAATGCACAGAAAATGTAACCTCAATGGGAAGTCACCAATTCTGAGTTCTGCGAGGCTATCCTAATGCTAAGCCAAGTGGTGACTAACCAAGTCGGGAAACAAAGAAAAGCTTAAAAAGAAGGGTTGGTCACTTCGAGGAATCTGGAATTCTTGAGGATGAATCCCCCAAGCTTTTCTAGTTCGAGCACTATTGAGGATCCGAAAAACTTTGTGGAAGAGTTGAAGAAGGTCTTCGATGTGATGCATGTGGTAGACGTTGAGAGAGTGAACTAGTTGCATACCAATTGAAGAATGTGGCTAGGACTTGGTTTGACCAATGGACGGAGGGCAGAGATAAGGCACCACATCCAACTTGGGCTTGCTTTGAAGAAACCTTCTTGGTGCATTTCCTTCATCGAGAATTGAAGGAAGCAAAGGTACATGAGTTCTTTACATTGAAACATGACTCCTCGAGTGTTCAAAAATATGGGTTAAAGTTCATGCAACTGCCTCTCTATGCTTTTGAGATGGTCAAGGATATGAGGAGCAGAATGTGGTTATTTGTTGTTGGCTTGGGTCGTGCTTTAAGCAAAGAATGTAAGATTGCAATGTTGATATGCGACATATGGACATATCCAGGCTGATGGTCTATGTGCAACAACTTGAAGAGGAGAAGATGAGGAACAGAGAGGAGTACCAAAACAAGAAAGTGAATACTGGGAATGAGTTTGGTCAACGGAAGGGTGGTTCAAGTCGACCACAACTTCAGAAACCAAAGGGGCATGCACTATCATCTGCTAGTGCACCTGCGGCCATAAACAGAGGTGAGTATAATGGCCAGAATTTGCAAAACTTCAAGGCTATATGAGCCCAGTCGTAAGGTAGTGTTGCACAAGGCAGTAGTTGGGCTCCTGGATGTGGTAGAAATCACCCAGGTGAATGTCATGATGCCATATAGGTTGATTCAAGTGTGGTCAAGAGGGTCACTTCATGATACAGTGCCCTAAGAATAAGCAAGGTGGTGGAAATCTGGGTAATAGAGCTTAATCTTTATCAGTTGCTCCACCAGACAAGGCTGCACCTAGAGGAGCCACTTCTTGTACCGGCGGAGGGGCAAACTATCACTGTGCAATCACTAGCTGCCAAGAGCAAGATAACTCTCCATATGTTGTCACAAGTATGATCAAAGTACTTACTTTTGATGTTTATGCTTTGTTAGACCCAGTTGCAAGTTTATCTTTTGTAACTCCTTATGTTGCAAATCAGTTTGAGATCCTTCCTGAAAAACTTTATGAACCCTTCTATGTTTCTACACCTGTTGAGGAGTCTATTCTAGCGAAAAGAGTCTATCGTGATTGTCCTGTTTCCATTAATCACAAGAACGCCATGGCTGATCTAGTAGAGTCAGACATGGTAGATTTTGATGTCATTTTAGGTATGGAATGACTTCATGTCTGTTATGCGTCAATACATTGTATAACTCAAGTGTTTAACTTCCTAATTCCTAATGAGTCCGTCATAGAGTGGAGTAGTAGTTCAGCAATGCCTAAGGGTCGTTTCATTTTGTACCTTAAGGCGAGAAAGATAGTTTCAAAGGGGTGTATCTATCACTTAGTCTGAGTTAATGACTCAAGTTTTGAGGTACCTTCCCTACAGTCAGTTTCTCTAGTAAAAGAGTTCCCAGAGGTCTTTCCTGATGATCTACCCGGAATCCCTTCTGAGAGAGAAATAGATTTCGACATATACATTATTCCAGATATTTGTCGTATCTCTATTACGCCATACAAAACAGCACCAGCAGAGATAAAAGAGCTGAAAGAAAAATTGAAATATTTGTTAAAAAAAGGCTTTATTCGACCAAGTGTCTCACATTGAGGCGCTTCGTTCTTGTTTGTAAGAAAGAAGGATGGTTCCCTTAGGATGTGTATATACTACCGCCAATTGAATAAGGTGAACATCAAGAATAAATATCTTTTTCCAAGGATAGATGGTCATTTCGACCAGTTTCAGGGTTCTTCCTGCTTCTCGAAAACTGATCTCAAATCAGGCTACCATCAGTTGAAAGTTAGGTAATGTGATATTCCAAAGACAGCTTTTAGAACAAGATATGGAAACTATGAATTTTCGATTATGTCCTTTGGCTTGACAAATGCACCTGTAGCATTTGTGGATCTTATGAATAGAGTCTTCAAACCTTATTAAGATCTGTTTGTCATCGTTTTCATAGATGACATACTGTTTATTCAAGGAATGAAGAAGATCATGCTAGCCACCTCAGGATTGTTCTATAAACTTGAAGATAAAGAGCTATATGTCAAGTTCTCCAAGTGTGAGTTTTGGCTTAACTCTATGGAATTCTTGGACCACATTGTTTTTGGTAATGGGATTAGAGTAGATACCCAAAAGATAGAAGCAGTTCAGAGTTGTCCTAGACACATCTCTAATAGATAAAAGGAGTGTCTTGGGTTTGTCTAGCTATTATAGGAGATTTTTTGAAGGGTTTTCATCTATCTCGTCTTCTTTGACCAAGTTGACTCAGAAGACAATTAAGTTTCTATGGTCTGAAGCTTGTGACAAAAGCTTTCAGGAGTTGAAAAATAGGTTGGATTACTGCTCCAGTTTTGACCTAACCAAAGGGTACTCAAGGTTTTGTGGTGTACTGTGATGCATCGAGAGTTGATTTAGGTTGTGTGTTGATACAGAGCGGCAAGGATATAGCTTATGTTTATAGATAGTTGAAGGTTCATGAAAAGAAATATACAAATCATGACTTAGAATTGGTTGCAGTAGTTTTCTCTTTGAATATATGGCGTCACTACTTGTATGGTGTTCATGTTGACATATTCATTGATCACAAGAGCCTCAAATATGTGTTCACTCAAAAGGAGCTAACTCTCAGACATAGAAGGTGGTTAGAATTACTCAAGGATTATGACATGAGTATTTTTTACCAACCAGGTAAGTCTAATGTAGTTGTGGATGCCTTAAACAAGTTATCCATGGGGAGTATCGCCCATGGTGAAGAAGAAAAGAGGGAGTTACCTAAAGATGTGCACATATTTGCACGTCTGGCAGTCATACTTATGGATTCCACAGAAGGAGGGATGGTGGTGACTAATGGGGCTGAATCATCACTAGTATCAGAGGTGAAACAGAAACAAGACCACAACCTCGTTTTTCTTAATTTGAAGGAAGCAAAGAGTATTGGCTTTTGAACAAGGAGGAGATCGATGGTGTGCTGAAGTACCAAGGTAGGTTGTGTGTACCTAGGGTGGATGGACTCCAAGAGAGGATTCTGGAGAAGGCTCATAGCTCCGGGTATTCCATTCATTTTGGTTCCACCAAGATGTACCACGATTTGATAGAGGTATATTGGTCGAAGGCATAAAGAAAGATATCACTGAGTTTTTTGCTAGATGCCCAAATCGCCAGCAAGTTAAAGTGGAACACCAAAGGCCAGGAGGTTTGGCTCAGACTATAGAACTTCCGAAATGGAAGTGGAAGATGATTAATATGGACTTCATCACACACCTTCCAAGATCTCACAAGCAGCACGATTCTATTTGGTTAATTGTCTATAGAATGACAAAATTAACCCACTTTTTGCCGGTAAAGACTACCTAGTCGGTCGAGGATTACGCTAAGTTGTACCTTCAAGAAGTGGTAAGACTTTATGGAGTCTTAGACTCTATTATTTCAGATAGAGGTGCACAATTTATTGCACAATTCTGGAAATCGTTCCAGAAGGGTTTGGGTTCAAAGGTGAACTTAAGCACTGCTTTTCATCCTCAGACAAATAGATCAGCAGAGCGTACTATCCTGACTTTTGAATATATATTGAGATCTTATGTTATTGATTTCAAAGGGAATTGGGATGCTCATATACCTCTCATTGAGTTTGCTTACAACAATTGTTACCATTCGAGCATTCAAATGGCTCAATACGAAGCCTTATTATGGGAGAAGACACAGATCTCCTATTGGATGGTTCGAAGTTGGTGAAGTAGGGTTGATAGAACCAAATCTAGTTCACCAATATATATATAAGGTGAAAGTAATTCAAGAGATGTTGAAAACGGCAGAGTCGCCAAAAGTCCTATATAGATGTTAGGAGAAGGTTGTTAGAGTATGAGATGGATGATTGGGTTTATCTGAAAATTTCATCCATGAAGGGTGTTTTGAGATTTGGTAAGAAGGGGAAACATAGTCCCCAGTATATTGGTCCTTACAGAATCTCCAAAAGAGTTGGCAATATAGCTTATAAGTTCGGGCTACCCCAAGAGTTAGAAATGGCTCACAATGTATTCCATATTTCTATGTTGAAAAAGTGCTTGGGTGATCCTTCATTGATTGTACCAACTGAGGATGTTGGGATTAAGGATAGCTTATTCTATGAAGAGATTTTGGTTCAGATTTTAGACCGTCAAGTTCGCAAGTTGAGAACTAAGGAAGTTGCATCAGTCAAGGTCCTCTGGAGGAACCATTTGTTGAAGAAGCGACTTGTGAAGCTGAGGAGGATAAGAAGAAGAGATATACACATCTCTTTGAACACGTAAAGAATGCAGATCAAGGTACTAAATTATCTTCTTAGCACTCTGTAAGACTATGTGTGATCATGCTATTACTTGATTTTGTTTGTTGAGTGCTGAAACGATGTTACTACCTTTTAATTAGTGAAAAACTTCTCATTTGAGGATGAATATTCCCAAGAGGGATATATTTTAACATCCCGTAGCTCGAAATATCTAGGATTAAGACAAGAAACCAAAAGTAATTACTTTTGAAAATAAAGGGGGGAATCTAGAAATTTCTTAATGTTTAAAAAAATGAGTTTTGGTCATTTTCAAATGGCAATAACTTCTAGCTCAGGAGGAGTTAGGGGCATCTCTTTATGTGGATTGAAATACCTTAGGAAGATCTTTACAATGGCACCGATTTTACTCATTTTTGATGTCGTATGAGGAAGATATGTCTTTTAGAAGTTGGGTTATTGGACTGAGGAAAGTTCAATCCAGATTTTAGTAAGGGTAAAGTAGTCTTTTCACCCTACAATTTCCTTACTCATTTTAAGGGTTTATTAGGGGTAAAACCAAGCCTTAGTTCAGTTTTAGAAAAGTTGAATATGCTTAAGGCTTGGGAGAAAAGAGAAGAGAAGATGAAGACCAAGATTTCGCTTAGAACGCCAAGATCATTGAGTGGATTTTGTCGGGTGTGATCCCTTTAAAGTATGTGAGATCTTTCTGTGTTGGGTTCTTCCACCCAAACACCAATTTGATTCAATTCACAAGTTAGTCTAGATTGAATAATAAACATTGAGGTTCTTGATGAAAAATCGTTGAATTCTTGTTGGTTAAGTTGTAATATACTTTTAATATTCTTTATTCGTGTTTGTGGGCTGTTTTACTAGTCTAAATTATTAGGTATTGAGAATATTAGTGATCCTAAGTTTTTGGAGAAAGATCCATGAAATTTTAGGAGATTTAGAGTTGAAAATCGGAGAAGAAAAGTCAAAAATCCCGTTTGACAGGCCTTGGGGAGCCGTGCCACAAGAGCCCCTCAGGATAGACTCTGTTTGTCAGGATCTGGCGCGCCGCACCAGCTAGACTGCCTGAGGACAGTGTCTGTCCGTCAGGCTCTGGCGCCCCACGCCTCTTAGAGCGCCAAGGTTACGTGGAGATCCCATTCTTCCCCCATCTTTACGTACTAATTCTTAAGTGATGTACCTATAATTCCTAGTTGATTCAAACACTCTAAAGTACATCTAAACATCATGAAATCATCCATAAATATGAGATCATAATCCTTGAATCCATAATCCAATTCAAGGGAAGTTAAGATCAAAGTCAGAGAAGTTAAAAGTCAGTTTAAAAGTTAAGATGCAAGTCAAAGTAAGTTCTTAAAGTTTTCAAAGAGTTTTAAACAAACATTTTAACTTTGTTTTAAGGCTCAAGATACAAGTTGAGCAAAGAGTAAAGAGTTGAGTTAAATTCTCAAAAATTATAAGAGAACTAAGTATTTCCTAAAAAGTTTATAAATGTTTTCACATTTAAGTTAAGAGGAAAGGAAGATTTCCCAAAAGATTTTTGAACAAGAAAAGGGAAAATTTATTCTAAAGGAGCTTTTTAAAGCTAAAGTGCTGAGAAAATCATCTCAACTTATAGAAAGGAAGTTATTTTAAAAGGATTAGCTTAAGTATATTTTGGAGTAGTATTGAACACCGATGTGGGGATGAGAGTTCATATTAACTCAAGTCTCCATGAAAACCATGTAGTCTTCATGGATATTAACGGGTCATACTTTTAAGATGATCACGTAAGTTAAGCTAGTGGATCCACTAAGTTAAGTAAGGTCCTATACTGATGGCAAGGTATAGGATGGTCCTTGGCAGCGTGAGGTAAAACGTTGTGTCATCACTTAGGCTCACAGTGATGGTTGTTGGTTACAGAATCTCACACAGAAACTATTATACTTTCATATATAAGTAAAGTTGAGTTTGCTATTGTATATTATTTAATGAACTCTTTATATATATGTTCCATATGTCTTTACTGCTTCATATTGAGTTATTTCTTCTTGAGTTGAGCAGAGCCAAGGTAATTTTAATCTTAAACCCCTTTCAAGCTTGATAGTTATTGTTTGGCATTCCAAATCGCATACTCGTAAATTAAATGTAATGATGTCAGTTGGCCTTTATTGTCTTATTATGCAGACACAAGTAACCAAGATCAGTATTCATAGCTTCGTTGATCCAGTTTGAGCATCCAGAATCAGTGGTGAGCCTTCCTGCACTTCGGAGGACTCTTTTATTGCATTCTGTATTTTGTTTATAGAATATTGTGGGGTTTGTCCCATCATTCATCTTAGTACTAGTAGATGATTCATATACAGATTGATAGTCAGACAGTTCATTGTTTAGTCTTTTTTGTCTTACATATCAGATGTTTTAACTTTGAGACTTAAGTTCCATTTTGGCCAAGATTATTATGTAAAGTATTTTCTCATGAGAATGTCTCTAGCTATATTACTGAGTTAAGTTAACTCTTCCGATGATTTAAGTAAGTCAGGACAAGTGTTTGATCATGGCCAGCAATAGTCATTTGGTGTCGGCCACGTCCAGGGTGTAGGCTCCGGGCGTGACATGTAGTATACTCAATCACAAAGAACTCAATTCCAAAAATAGCTTGGTTTGGAGGCATGAGTCCCCATGTGTGTTCTTGATACTGTTGACTGATCATATACTTACATTTGTGTTATTTTCATTAATTCATGTTGTTTGATTCTTGCCACCTGGTAAGTGTCATAGTTGATTTTATACTATTACTTATTGCATATTGGTTTTCACTTTGAGTTGGCCGATGATACCTATTCAGTACATGTTCATTGTCTAGACCCCTACTTGTGTTTTCTTTTTTTTCTTTTATGGAGTGTAGCAAGTGTACCATCGACTTCAACTCACCTTCAGCTCTAGCCAATCTCTAGCACATCAGGTTTTAGGATGAGTTATTCATTTTAGATCGTGTTTAATATTCTCTATTATTGCACGATGTCCTTAATTTTTTGACATAAACTATTTTTGTTTTTATTTTGGTGGCTTTGATGTGATGACTTTCAGGTTTTAGAGATAATATGTAATAGGCTTAGTGGATTTGTGTTTCTTACATTAATAAGATTTGAGATTCCGCATTATGGTTAGTATTTCGTAAGTTGAATGTTAAATATAAGTTGGAGTTGAATTCACTGATCCACCCAACTAGTGAAGTTACGCGTAGGGGTGACTCATTTTGGGTCGTGAAAACCCTTGCATTGATCTATGTATTTTGACTATGAATCCTAATTTACATGAATTTAATAAGAATCTGTGAATATGTTTTATGAAATTATGTATGTTTTAATGAAAATTCATGTTTATGACTCAAGTAAGATTATAGATAAAAATATCTATATATTCTATGAAGTTTGTCCACATGACATGAATGACTTCAAGATCTTCCGTCAAAGCTTTACTGGTTATTTTCCTAAATTAGGTTTGGATTAGTATGGTATCCAAATATGCCATCAATGACTACAATTCACGCTTTCAAAACTAATTTCATTAGTATTAGGGCATCTCCAACATGAAGTGAATGATTATGCGCCTTAAAAGCTATTATGAAAATATCATGGGTGGTGAAAGGTTTTCTCACGCATGGTCTAAGGAGCTATACTATGATGTTTGTAGCTTGGTTTCGTTGGTTAATTGTATATTTCAAGGGATGATAATATGACTTTAACTTGGATTGTCTACTAAATGTGACCTTACATGGATAATAGTACAAGTTAAGATTTAAGACTATTCTGTGGGATTTATGCTTAGCATCGAGAGGATATTGAGATGAAAGATCTCTCAGAGCTTGAGGTCGAGTTTCTAGTAGCAATATCCTTATTTGATACATATGTGCCCCCATATAATGATTGTCTTAAACATACATTAGCTAGTGGATCCATGTAAGCTAGAAGTTTATAATCTTTACCTTGGCAAGTTGGAAACCCCTTTCTGGTGTAGGTCAGACACTGGATTCCCTGTTATAGATCGCATGGTCTTCATATCGATCAGTGCTAAACTTCACACAAGGAGAAGTAAGTTGATTTCTAATGTTTTATGAAGCTTCTTTTATGATTTAAAGATGAATTGACGATGTTCATGTTTTATGAATCTTCTTAAACGATTTTATTATGTTTTAACTTGGTTATGCATTCCATGTTTTCACATGTCCCTTTTATAATAATGACTCATGTTTTATTGCATTCCCCTCATACTTGGCACATTTCATATACTAAAGCATAGTTTTGCCTACATTATTTCACTAATGTAGGGTTTGACGACTCTTCTCCTTTCGTTCTTTGCTAGTGTTCACTTTAGTAGATTTGAAGATAGGTGAGTCCTTATGTTCCAAGGATCGAACCTTTTATTGCTGATTTTATTTACTTTTCTGTATTGTATGTGATGCATGGGTTACGTCTCAATCACTCTTAATGTTTTAGAATTTTTTGATAGTTATGTTAGACTTCCGCTTTTTCAAACTTTTTGTGATGTAAAACTTTCTTTTGAATTCTTTTAATTCCACTATCTTGTGATGTATGCTAAATGGTTGGTGTAGGCAGTGGCCTGGACACCCTTCATTAGAAAAATATATCGTACAGATAAGTAAAATATTATTTGAAGTGTCTAAATCTAATACTTTGGGAAGCCTAGACACAATGAGACTCTTGGATCAATGGTGTAAGGCTCTCCTATTAAGCCCACAGGTGTGGGTTTGAAATCCTGCAATTGCATTTGTTTTAACTATGATCACTTTTAATAGAATTCTCCTATTTTTTTATTAATCTAATTATTAACTTGCTCATTTGATTGTCTAAGGTAATTAAGTTACTTTCTAAATAATAGTTATTAAATTTGTTATTTTTCATCAAAATGTTTCTTAATTAGGAATCTACACTTAGTAGTCAACTGATTTTTCTATGAATTTGACCTTTTAATTTGCTTCATTAAAATTTGAAATAAAATTTAAATGTACTTATTTATTTTATAGTTAATAATAAAATTCTAAATTATATGTAAAAGCGAACAAAAGAACACCTCATTTGATTGTGCTTCTGTAATTCATTTCTCATTATTCTTGTCGTCACCATAGATTAGTGAAAGCTTGAAACGTAAAAATGATTGTATTTTAAGCTAAGTATTCCCCCCCCCCTTTTTTTTTACTTCTTTGTTTGTTCCTTTCATATTAAACTGAACACATATATATTAAAGTAAAATATTACGCAATTTGGTTTTTAAAATTTTGGAACATTTATTCCTAAAAATTGTAATGTTAATATTACGTAGTTCAATTTTCAATTGTCTAGTGTATCCATTCATAAAAAGAAATTCTTATGTAATACTTGGACACCCTTAATAGTATTTCTAGCTCCACCACTATGTGTAGAACCGGAGTTCTATACGCCATGTCACGTCTATGATATACTTTAGGTCATCACATGATGGAAAAATATATCTAATTTTTTTTGTTTAAAAGAAATGAAGAGAAAAAAATGTGTTGCACCTATGAAGAAATTCAAAAAAGCAAACCATTTTATTCTTCATTTCTTCTACAATAAAAGAAAAGAAACTAGGTGAGCACCTCTCCAAATTGCAATGGAGGCTACCAACCTAGGTCATGGACCTTGTTGATAGTCCATTAACCCTGTTCATACAAGTATGTTTCTTTGTAATTGATCTTGACCCTTTTTTATACTGTCTCCTTGCTACTCTTCTATCTTATTCACTTGATGATGTGGGATTATAATATTATTTGCCAAGAACACAGTATTGTTTGTCTATAAAAAGAGCAATTGACATCCTCAATATACGAAAGAAGAAATACGTACCTAATTTATACAATTAATTAATCTTGAAGAATAAAAATGGAACATCACATCATTAAATAATGGGAAAATACCCAAGTACCCCCTCAACCTATGCTCGAAATCCCAGAGACACACTTATACTATACTAAGGTCCTATTACCCCCCTGAACTTATTTTATATGTAATTTTTTACCCCTTTTTAGCCTACGTGGCACTAGTTCGGAAAAAAAAGTCAACCATCATTGGGCCCACAAGATAGTGTCACGTAAGCTAAAAAGGGGTAAAAAATTATTAATAAATTAAGTTCAGGGGGGTAATAGGACCTTAGTATAGTATAAGTGTGTCTCTGAGATTTCGGGCATAGGTTGAGGGGGTACTTGGGCATTATCCCTTAAATAATAGTAGTAAATTCATAAAGTGTTCAAAGGCAGATTCAGAATTCAAATTTGACATGTTCAACTTTTAAAAGTTCGATCATTGAATGTATTACACTTTTGAAATAACCGATTCAAAGTTTAGAATTTCTCACAGTTTTAAAAACTATTAGGTAATTATACACCTAATTGTGTCAAAAATGTTGAATTCAGTTGAACCCCTAACAAACCTACTACATCTGCATGTTATTAATTAAAACAACAACATTTAAAGAGTTAATATATTTTAACTTGTTTTGAAGGTTCAATATGAGTGAAACCAACAAAATATTTAAGGAAATTTGTCACACAACTACTCAAAAAACAACAAATGAGAATATGTTTTTCTTTTATAGTCCATCTCTTATATTATTTTGACCATAAGATAAACATTGTCAGAAAGAAATAATACAACTTTTATATGAACATCCTTTAAGTAATACATAAGGTACAAATTACAAGATATTAAATGATTTTAATAGTCTTTTATAATTAATCATAGATTAGTTTTTGAATAACAAATGTACCAAGATCTTATTTTTATTCTAAGAAGATCGTTTACCAATATTAATTTTAAAAAGAGGTGGATTCTAAATTTTTTAAGTTTAAGGATTCTAAATATATTATTTAACATGGAAAAATGTCTCTCAGACAACCATACGACCATCACAACCCGATGGACCAGGCTTTGAACGATTCTCTATGACTCCATAATCTGGTGGGCGGTGGTGATTATCAATCACACTCTTGTCTCATATGATTGTCATGGTTCAACTAGATTTTGTATCTCGTTAGAACTCAAGTATAAAGTGTTTTGAGCCTATAGGACAGTTCTTGTTCAAGTAATAAAACTAC
This sequence comes from Solanum peruvianum, assembly GCA_027705065.1. Taxonomy (NCBI): domain Eukaryota; kingdom Viridiplantae; phylum Streptophyta; class Magnoliopsida; order Solanales; family Solanaceae; genus Solanum; species Solanum peruvianum. Next base: position 58,078,203 of record JAKWJD010001759.1, read on the forward strand.
ATCAAAAATGATTTTTAGTGATAATTAATAAATGGTAATAGTTTAATTTCCATAAAATATATTTTTCAAGAGTCACTTACTAGTGAAAATTATATTTTAGTACTATTTGTACATGTCACTGAACCCAACTTATCGATATGGGAGATGAGACATAAGGAAAAAAGAGATTGAAGTATTCAATTCTATCAACCTATTTGTTTATGTTCTATTCCTTTCAACTTTTTCATGTTCGTTGATATAGATGTGTTGTAAATTATTAGTAATCATTAATACAATTTTAAATTTTAATATAAAGATCAAAGCATTTGTATTTTAAAGTTTCACTTAGAAGAACAAGGTGAATTACAATAGGAAAAGATATAAACTATGGAGTATGTGGTGCTCAATTAATCACAAGGATATAAATGAGATACTAGAAAAAAGTTATACTTTGAATAGGATAGGGGCCATGCAAATGCAGGCCCCCACTGTAAAAAATTAGGACGTAGGATCGACCACTTGGATCGTCCATAGGAAGGCAATCCTACAAAGTGCAATGGAGGTCACCATCCTAGGCTTTGAGTCTTGTTGATCACCCATTGACCCCGTCTATGAAGGTAGTTTCTCTATTGTTCTTGATCTTATTTTAGTATCTCCTCATTACTCTTCTTTCTTCTTCACTTGGCGATGAGGGAGTAAGTTAGGTTTTTGAATTAAATAAAAGTCTTGAGAATTAAATTGTAGTGACTCAAGTTATTTTAATTGAGAATAAGTGATAGTTATTTAATTAAGGATTAAGGGATTTTGAGCGGGGTGGCCTCGGGTTTTTAAATTGAAAACAAAAACCACAGTAAAATAATAAAAGAGGAAACCTAAAAGGGGGAAAATAAAAATTCTTCCTCCTCCTCCTCCTCTCTTCACTGGTTCAATTAGCTAATCATTAGACCAAATTTTGTTCTATATCATGACGTTACATAAAATTATTTGGTGACTAAACTAATAGATCTTTGATTGAATTATTCATCACGTGTTCACACTATAACACCTCTAAAGTCGAAAAGTTGGGAAAGGAAAAAAAGTGTAAAAAATCTCTGAAGCAGATTTCAACGAGATGAACCTATGGACCGTAGAAAGTCCTACAGGACATAGGAAGTGAACTGGGCTTTGGAATTTCAAGTTTTATGATGTTTGAGCCACGAATGAATAGGATGAATCGTGGGTTTTTTTACAAGTCATAGATGACACTCGTAAGATGGATTCAGAGATTTAATTTAAGACCTCAGCCTAATGTAAGGGTTTGAAGGTTCGTAGGTTATTCTACGGGTCGTAAGGTTTTCTCATAGAAATGATCTTAACTTAGTTAAATTTTGGAGTTGAACTTGTGTCCTAAGGATAATAACTACATAGTGCATAAAATTCGAATCATCGTAAAATGATATCGTGGGATGTAATTGAATATTTGAGTTTCTAAATTTGGTTTTACCGTTGACCAAGATGGACCTTAAGATATGAGTCGTAAGTCACAACTATAGAGTTGTTCGATACTTATTTCTTAAGGATATTTGGGTTTTTTCTATGCATCTAGTACCTATAATATATCGTTTTGACCCTTATTTCAAGACATAAAGCTACTGTTGTACCTCCAAAGCTTCCCTAATTTTCTCATTCACTCAAACCCCCAAATCTCATCGATAATTAGCCTTCTCCAATTCTCTTCTAGGTCCAGATGAAGAAGCTAGGGTTCTAAATCAGGTATCCTTTTCACCGTTGCAGTTGGGCATTAAATAGAAAGGTTTGTAGGGCTACATTAATGGGTTTAATCCACCCAATAACGTGGGGCAACGCAACTGCAATGCACCAGAATGGTGACTCAGCCAATGGGTCCGGCACGGCGCACCCCGAATGCGCCTAAATCAGTGTCTTTCGCCCAGTTTTTGTAGTTCAGCCCGATTAAGTCCTTGTATGGTGTTTTAACACTTTCTAATGATTCTAACTACTCTAAATGACTTCTAATCATATAGAAATCATCCAGAAACACAAATTTACCACCTTTAATCCATAACTTCAAATTCAAAGAAAACTTAGAGCCAAGTCTAGAGATCTCTTAAAGTCCTTTCATGAAGTCTTTTGCAAATACTCTAAACTTGTCTTAAGACATAAAGATCAATTTGAGTGAGGACTAAAGATAAGAAAAAAGAACCTCATTTCAAGTTTCATAAGTCTTTCAAAAACATTTGAAGTGTCTTTTTAAGACTTAAGCTCGAGTTCAGTTAAGAGTAAAGTGAAGTATTCTTTCAAAGCAGTGTATGGGAACTAAGTATTCGCAAAAGAACTTACAAATGTTTTCACATTTAAAAAGAAGAGAAACTGAGATTTCCAAAGAGCCTTCGAGCTAGTTTTCAGTTAAATAGAAATAGATTTCTAAATAAAAAAGGCAAGGAAATTGATAATTCCAAGATAGCCTTTGAGCTAAGTATTTTGAGCACTAATCTCAAACCACAAAATTAGTATGTTTTTATATCATAAGAGCTAATATATTTTGAGAGTAGTATTGATCACCAATATGGGGAGAGTTCAAACAACTCACAGCTCCCATAAACAATGTATCCACCATGGGTAGAAAAAGGTCATATATTTTAGATGAGCCTTTTTCACTGTAGACTAGTGCATCCATTAGGCAGTTCAGGTTTTATACTTTTGGTCGGGTATAGGATGTGTTGGAAGCATCAAGTAGATCGTTATATCATCATTGTAGCTCTTAATTGATGGTTATCAGTTTGAGTAACTCCCAGAGAAGTTTAATGTATTTATTTATATACATTATTTTATTGGTATTTTTACACACATCTCAGAGTTAATTGTATCCTTGTATACATTCAGAGATTACAACATGTTTTCGAACAATTTTCTTTATATTGCACTTGTATTTAAATTGTTTCATATTAAGATGAGTTAGTCATTCATAAGTTGAGTCGAGTCAAGGTAAGTGTTTCTTCAGACTCCTTTTTCTAGCCTACGCTTTTAGCATTCAACTCACATACTCATACATTCAATGTACTGATACCAGTTGGCCTACATCGTATCATGATGCAGACCAGGATCAATATCATCCTGTACCTCGTTGATCAAGTTGAGCACTCGAAGTCAGTGGTAAGCCTCTTTGCATTCTAGAGGACACATTTATTGCTTTCAGCCTTTCTTTTTATAGGATGTTATGGTGTCTGTCCCAACATCCATCTCAGTTTTAGAAGGCTTCACAAATAGACAGTTAGTAGTTCAGTAGTCTTTACCTTATCATTCTTATGTTAAAGAATTAGGTTTTCGTTTTGGCCAAGTTGAATGTTTAAATCTGTAAAACATTCTAGCTATCTTATTATTCGGTTTAGTTCAGTTATTTGATCATCTTTGCATTGATTATTATCTTCCACTGAGTTAATTAAGCTAGGTCAAGGGTCCACTCAAGGCTAGCAATGGTCATTGAGTGTCGGCCACTTCCAGGGTGTAGGCTCGGGCGTGACAATGACTGACTATGACGAATCATATGTAGGACCACGGTCCATGGAACAAGTCCATCGGTTGGTATCGACAGCTTTTAAGTTAGGTTCATTTTGGTCTTTTCCTTATGCGTTGGAAACCGTAATTACGTTGTTTAACCCGTAAACTATATCATTTTTGTCAGTTTAGCCTAGTAACTTAATTAGATCTTACCCTAGTCAACCAATTCTCCAAAAGTCATCCAAGTTGAATGAAAATAAAGAGAAAAAGTCGTCCAACCCTCTCTAAGAACGCAACAAGGTTTCCTCCTTCCAACTATGAAATTAAAAGATTTCTCCGACAAATTTTTCGCTAGGTATGTGGGATTTCACTAGTGGGATATTGTAAGGACCTTCAAAATGAACTAAGGTGTCTATAGCCTCAAATGTGCCTTAAAATTTTAATAATATGATAATAAAGTGTTTTAGAGATTGTATAGTTTATTTGAAGTGGTTTGGAAGTCAAACGTCCAAGATGTTCGAAAGTTAGTCTTTAGAAATGTTATTGTGTTCTAATGTTCCATGGTATGTTTTACGTGTTGTTTGGTGCTCAAATTTATAAGAGAGGTCCCTAACATGTATATGATCGTAACTAGAGTTGAAACATCCGGAAACAACTCCCCAAGGACCACCCAAGGGGTTATTGAGAAGGACCCAATAGCTGGCTAAACACTGCCTTTGAAGTGTCCAAACAATGACCAAGAAACAACGCCCCGTCCTTTGACCAACAGTCCGCCGATTGGGGGCGTACCACACTTAGGTATGGGAGCTCAACCCCCCAAAATGGGGTCTTAGTCGCAAAATACGGCGCAGCAGGACGGCGCCATCGTTCCATAGATGAAACCTACAATCTGCACGCTACCAACTTAAAAGGGTGAAAGGGAAATTCACCCCACATTCCAAGTAGAGTGTGGACGGATATTTTGGGTTATTTTAGGTATTTTAAGTTGGTTAATAACATGAAAACCCCATTTCCAATTCATTCTTCGAATTTCACCATTCTCTCTCAAAAGAAACTCTCTCTAGAAACCTCCATTGGAGATGAAGCTCAAGAGTAGCCTAGGTGATTGGATTCTCATATTTTCTTCTTCATGTTTTTGTGGTATTCTTATGTAGTAAGGTATATTAATCTTTGATCCTTAGTTAACCTTTCATCTAAGGAGATCTTTCCAATGTTTTTAAAGAATAATTCATGATCAAATTGTCTATCTTTCAATCTAGCCATGAGTTCATTGTCAAATTGATTTCAAAAGCATTCTCATGATGAATTTATGGTTAGCTACTGTTTTTAAGATGTATTTCAATCCAATTTTATGAAGAACTTATGATCCTCCTAAATTCTCAATTTAGCCTATAATATGGATAATGTGAACTTGTTGAGATGTTGATGAACTCTGATTTTGATTATGTTACATTGCCTATTGCTACTGTTTTCTATGTGAATTGGCTATGAATTGTCATAAATTTATCAATGGTGATCAAAGCTTGGAGAATTGGTAAGTTGGCCTATTTTCTCTATTTAGTATAGAATTTGCCTTGAATGGCATTGTGTTGTATGGCCACTTTTGGGGGCGGCTACTTTCTTTTCATTCTCTATATGATGTTATCATGGTCTAGAAGGCAATTGTATCGTGAAGTGTGGTTATGATGATCACGCATGTGAAGTTATATGCCTAGTCTTCAATGCAAGTATCATGTTCTAGGTGTATTGATGATGTTTCTTATATGTGAATGATTATGTTAGGGCTAGCTATGGTCTACATATTGATGATTGGATGCACTTGTGTAGGATGACCCCTACCTATGTACCCCTATATGAATGTGTGGTCTTAAGCATGATTAGGAGTCTTAGATTCAAATGATTAAGATGTCTTGTCTCTTATACTATAATGTTGGTGTGTAGTCTATAGTCCTTAGTATACTATATGTGAGTTGTCTATGGTTTAAAGGGACATGAATGTGTGTTGTGATCCTTAGTGGGTGGTTGCCTCAATACATGTTATTGCCATTAGGTGATCCTGTTGACCAATGTACACACACACCTCATGCATATGTATGAGTAGGATAGATTCATGGTGACTAATGAAAGGATAGTCCTCATATGCACCATTGTCTACTACTATGCATCTAAAATATATGTTGACTTGGTAGCTTTACTAGCATAGGTAAGGGTATGGAACTTCGCCTATGCATTGCACATGTGTACCTTGATAAAATGGTTCCTAGGGTGATTTCTCTACGTACATGAATATGAAAGCATGATTAAGCTATGAACATGAAAGTATATGTTATGATGTCAAATATATGATATGATGAAATATGAATATGTGTAGTGTCTAAATGTGTTTATGTGAAAGGTTTCCTCATATAAGTACACATACACAGACATGAATGCATGATTGAAGCATGTTATGATAACACTATTCATGCATTGCACCAAGTATTACTGTATTACTAAAGGGTTACTTAGGGTTAAGTGCAGTAAGGTAAAAGAAAGATAACACTATGAAAACGATGTAAGTGCCTTAAATGTAAATGTGGCTTTATGAAATATTATAAATAGTGTCCATGCATATATAAGGTATATGAGTTATGTTGTACTTATTGTGTCAATGTTCAAGAAGCTTTACTAAAAGACATGATGCATGGTTTTTAACTAAATGTCCTCTTTAAATGCATATTTTTTCTTGGTTGTCATACCTAGTGCATTCTTGTACTAATATCATTCTTCTTCATCTTTTTACACAAAGCGTAGGTAGTGGATGACTAGAGGATGTCTCTTAAAGTGAAGGGCTTGATAGATGTTTCTCAAGCTCAAGAAAGGGATCCTTATGATTCAAGAATTTCATATGTCAAGTTATTCTTAAAATTTATGTCATATCTTAGCTATTATTTTATTTTGATAAGGGTTGTGTCCCTATTTTACTCTATTGATGATGAGTCTAAGATGGCAAAAGAGACTTAGAATGTAACTATGTATTATGGTGTGTGTGTGTGTGTACATATATATATATATATATATATATATATATATATATATATATATATATATATATACACACACACACATATATATATATATGAGTGATGTTCTAGCATATTATGTGCTATGAAAAGTTTTAAATTTTCCGCTAAACTTCTTATGACAATGCGATGAAGGATGACTATGAGCATGTATAATACCTCCGAAAGGTCAAGTACATCATGTTACTTCTAGAAGGTGCTCCCCTATCGTGACATTAGGTTCCTAGAATTTAGTCAGATTCTTGATTCTCTATATCATGTTATACGTAGGGTTTGTAGAATTTCATAATTTATGTTGTGATTTAGTTGTTAGACTAATCCAAATTAGATTATCATGTTTTTGTGGAATTGTTGCTTAGTTTTTGCTTGTAACTCAGAACCCAAGTTGTGTAGATTCGTTAGTTCATGAATTACACTTGCTAGGTTAGATTATTAAGAAATACATGCCTTAGTTAAGAATGTTTCATTATCGCTATATAAATGTTGCATTTTTCAATAAGCATGTTAGTATTTTGAACTATTCAATATATAGTGTGCTAATTACATAATCAGTTGGGAGTAGGCTAAATACCAAGTGGATTAAGGGTCATTCACACTCATAGTCCCAAATTTACGTGCCCCTGTAAGTAAGTCTCCTCCGTGGTCATTATACTTAGTGATCAAACCAGTTATGTCTCTATACGCTTGACAAGGTGTATTGGGTGCTCTCGAAGGGGCATATACATCGGACTCCACATTTAACTCATGTGGTTTTATGTCGGTTATTAGTAGTTCCCACAAGCACATTCGAGTGTATTGAACAGGTTATCAGTTTTAGTTCATTCTTCAGTTTCAGTATGTTATAAACTTGCTCATTACATTCAATTAGTTCATATTAAGTATGTCTAGCATATTTATCATGCTCATATTATATCATTGCTTTATTTCTTTGTTTAAAATATATGTTTTATTCAGTTTTATTCTATCATGCATGCTCAATGCCTTTCAAATATTGGCGCATACTCTGCGCTACATCTTCTAGGTTCAGGGTTTCAGCATTCAGTTCACATATAGATCGGATCCTGATCTTCAGTTCACCAGCTTCAGTGGTGAGTCCTCATTTTTTTAGGACAATAGACATGTTTCTATATTTAGTCTTCTCATTTCAGTTTTCAGTATTTGCTGGAGTTAGCTGGGGGCATGTCCCAGCATCTCTAGTCAGATAGACACTATAGATAGATTCAGCTTTAGTGTTTGATTTTTATTTCAGTATTTTGACTATTCTCAGTTATATATTCATATAGCTTTGGGTATTCCTCATCATTTAAGTTAATATCATATTTAAGATTCCGCACAGTATTTCTTGTTTCAGTTTATGTTAGTATGCTTATGATATGCCAGCAGTGTTAGATTGGGGTCACTTGTGATCCTGGGTCCCGTGTTTATGTTTAGGGGATAGCCTTAGGACGTGACAGGTAAGCATGAAGCAATAGAAACATCTAGGCTATATAATACAAAAGTTGAAAATTAGATGGATAAAAAAATTGTCATGATTAGAAGTGGTAGATGTGGAGAATATGAATCTTATTTTGTATAAATATATTTGGAAAATAGAATCATTCACCAAATTACTACACATACTCACTTCAATCTAATGAAATTGCTAACTAGAAAAAATAAATTTTGAAGGAAGTGTTGAATGTCCTACTTATAAGTTCAGGTTTACCACAAAATTTGTGGGGATGTTATCATTATATCAAAAGAGAACAACAAAAAGTTTGTATGTTCAAAAAGAGAGAAACAAAAATTTTGTTCATTAAGAAAGGGAGCAACAAAAAGTTTTGTTTGTTCAGATTTTGTTGTATCACAGTAGAGAATATTTTGTTACCCTTTAAAGTATATACCAACAACAAATCTTGAAAAATAGTGATTTAACAGTTTCTAATACAGTCTATTCCATATGAAAAATGAAAATGAGAGAAATCCAACTTGAGATATTTCATTGTGTGGGGGTGTCCATGATGATATGATTCATGTTCCTGTTTCCAAAAGAGTCAAAATAGGACTTAACATTGTGGATTGTATGTTCATTGGATATTATAGAAATAGTAAAGCATGTTGATTTATGGTTCATAAGTCCAAACCGTTTGATAATCAAGTAAAGGGTCTAAACAACCTTGGAATGAATCAAATGAGCATGTACTTAATAAAGAGATTCAGAGGCGTCGTAAATGTTAAAGGATATCCACTTCCTTTGGGTTTGATTTTCTAACATTTCTTTTTTAAAATGAGTCCATATATTCAAAGAAATTATGTCTTATGTGGACTCATTCTTTTTGGAAAGAGGTTTTCAATAGTAAGTTATATTCAATCTTGAGCATCCATACTTCAGAGTTGGTTGATCTTCCTCTTAGAAATAAATCTTTGGGTCCAAAGTGGATCTACAAAAGGAAAAGAAAGTTGATGAAACTATTGACAAAAATAAAGCAAGACTTGTTATCATAGGCTTAAGACAATGGGAATGTCTTGATTATCTTGAAACATTATAGTGACTTACTAGGAGTTCATCCAAATCATATGTTAATTGCACTAGTTATGGTATATCTTCTGATTCTTCTAATTCTTCAAATGGTTATGTAAAAAAAACTTTCTTAAATGGAGAACTGGAGGAGAAATTTACATGAAACAACTTGACGGCTTTATGGTTACTGGTAAAGAAAAAAAGTGTGTAAACTTGTTAAATCACTTTATGGACTAAGAAAAAACGCACAAATAATGACATGCGGTGTTTGGCATTTGATACTTAGTGAGTTATTTCAACTTAACCTCAAAGCTTACTAAACACAACAAAATTAAATAACCAAATCAAGTAAACTAGTAAAAATGTTACTTCCACTAAGTTTAGCCACAGAGAAATTTTATTCACTTAATATTAATTAATAAATAAATGTGTATATATATATATATATATATATATATATATATATATGATCGGGAATTGTAACGACCTGTTTAGTCGTTTTGAGCAGCAGATTTTATTTCTGGAAAATGGGCTGAAACGACGGAACCCACGACGGACCGTCACATGCACGACGGACCGTCGCAGGGTCTCGTTTCAATATACTTAGGAATTCTGAAATTGGGTACTGAAAATCGACTCTCTATAATCGGTGAGGACCTGCAGGACGTGCCGTCACAGCTACGACGAACCGTCGTGAGGCACCGTTTCAAAACACTTCAACTCTTGAGAATTTGGTACGGGAAACGAGTCTCTGACCGTCATGACGGAGGTGCAGGACGGACCGTCACAGGTGTGATGGGCCGTCACAGTCCACGTGAGTCCTAAGGGGCTGCGACGACCTGCGTGACGGACCGTCGCAGGCACGACGGGCCGTCACAGGTTGCGCGAATCCCAGGCAGAATCGGATTTCTCTACACGTTTTAAGGGTCGTTTTGGACTATTCTTTATTTAATTATAAAGTTAGAGGGTTAATATTAATAAGTCTAATTACTTGGGGGTTAAAAGAGGTAACCTTAAGTTGATTAGTGGGTTTTATTGTCCTCTTTTACACTTAATTACATGTTAATTAGGGTAAAAAGAAGGAGGGTTTGAACAAAAGAAAATAGAAAGAACAAGAAAGAGAGGGAGAGCAGTCGATCAAAGAGGAGAGAACAAGGCTTTGGGAAAAACTCTTGCTTGATCACTAATCTTCGGTGGAGGTAGGTTATGGTTTATGTTACGATATTCGTAGTGAACTCTTAATAGTGAATGATATGTATTGATAGTATTGTAAACCCTGCTATGTGCTTAAATTGTATGCTTGCATGATTATGATTATGAAATTGTGATGAATTAACAAAGCATGATGAAGCTAATGAATCCCAAATCTTGAAAGAACCCTAATTCACTTGTTAATGATGATGTCTTAGTATAAAAGAAGGCTTGATATATTATATAATAAGATTGATGATGCCTTAGTGTAAAAGAAGGCTTGATGAATTAGGGGATCGGGTGCCACGTTCCGGTACCAGGATAGAATGAATATGAGGATCGGAATGTCACGTTCCGACACCAGGATAGAATATGGATCGGGTGCCACGTTCCGGTACCAGGATAGAATGAATATGAGGATCGGAGTGTCACGTTCCGACACCAGGATAGAATATGAGGATCGGAGTGTCACGTTCCGACACCAGGATAGTATATGGATCGGGTGCCACGTTCCGGTACCAGGATAGTATATGAGGATCGGAGTGCCACGTTCCGGCACCAGGATAGAATTAGAGGAGCGGAGTGTCACGTACCGACACAAGAGGAAGAAAGATAATGAATCTTGAAAGATAATGAATATACTCAATCTAATGAACTTAATTTCCAAATGAGTATGGTATTGAGGCTTAAGTCCTCATGTGTGAACTCGGTGGTATTCATTGATGAATTAATATTGTTATTGCTACATGTTGAGTATTGTAGTTGATTTACATTATTATTGATATATATTGTTCCCTATTTTGAGTTAGCCGATGATATCTACTCAGTACTTGTGGTTGTACAGACCCCCTACTTTTATGTTTTCTTCTTTGTTATTTGTGTATTGCAGCAAACGTTCCGTCGTCTTCAACTCAACAGTAGATCTAGCCAGTCTTCACTTCATCGGAAATTCAGGGTGAGCTAATGCGTCTAGCTTGGACTGGATTTTTCTTCTTCAAGTCTTGATGCCTTGAACTTCCGGCATGGACTAGCTAGTATTTGTTTTAGCTTCTTAGACAGTTTTAGTTTAGCAATTTGAGATAGATGTTCTTGTGATGATGACTTCCAGATTTTGGGGATAATAATAATAGTTTTGAATTGTTTTTATTAATGAGTTAAGTCTTCCGCACTATTTTCTGTTGATATAAACTGAAATGTTAAGGTTTAGATTGATTGGTTCGCTCACATAGGAGGGTGAATGTGGGTGCCAGTCGCGTCCCCGATTTGGGTCGTGACAAACTTGGTATCAGAGCATTAGGTTCATTGGTCTCATCACACAAGAACGAGTCTAGTAGAGTCTTAAGGAACGGTAGGGGGACGCCTTTACTTTTCTTTGAGAGGCTATAAGACTTTAGGAAAATTCCATTCTTTCATTTTTTCTTCGTGCTACTACTTGAGTCCAATTGGTATCTAGGTGATACAAATTGGTATCTGACCATCTTCACTCTATTTCGCAGATGGTTAGAACTAGAGCAACGACCGCACCAGCAGCAACAACGGCACGACAAGAAACGTCTGAGCCAGCCACTGGGGCTGTGGCTCGAGGAAGAGTAGCGGCAAGAGGCCGTGGAAGAGGTCATGGGAGGACGTCCTCTAGAGGAAGAGGACGAGCACCTAGTCCATCTGATACTAGGGCGGTGACTCCTCCACCCACTGAGGAAGCGGTAAGAGAGGGTGAGGAAGGGGAGAATGAACAAGGGCAGAATGAGGAAATGCCACCCCAACCTCCGCCAGAGATGATCAATCAGGTTCTTGCTTATCTTAGCGGGTTATCTGATCAGGGTCAGGCACCTCCGGTGGTTTCTGCACCAACACCTCCGGTTTCAGAGATACGACATGCGGCTACTATGGCTCCCCGCATGGATGCGTCATTGGGAATAGGCACATTTCCACGTCTGACTACTAGGCCTATTATGACAAATGATCAGCATGAACTTTTCAGTAAGTTCTTGAAATTGAAACCTCCAGTCTTCAAGGGTGCAGAATCTGAGGATGCTTATGATTTTCTGGTTGATTGTCATGAGCTACTACACAAGATGGGGATAGTAGAACGGTTTGGCATTGAGTTCGTAAGCTATCAGTTTCAAGGGAACGCCAAAATGTGGTGGCGGTCACATGTTGAGTGTCAATCAACAGAGGCACCACCTATGACTTGGGAATCATTCTCTACCCTGTTTATGGAGAAGTATATCCCAAGGACTTTGAGAGATAGAAAAAGGGATGAGTTCTTGAGTCTCGAGCAAGGTAGGATGACGGTTAACGCATATGAGGCCAAATTCCGCGCACTGTCCAGATACGCCACCCAACTCTGTTTCAGTCCACAAGAACGGATTCGCCGTTTTGTGAAGGGGTTGAGGTCAGAATTGCGGATTTCAGCCTTACAGATAGCGGCAACGGCAACATCCTTCCAAGAGGTGGTAGACTTTGTGATAGATGTGGAAGGAGTGAAACCAGATGACTTCACCACGACATCGACATCAAAAAGGTTTCAAAGGGGAGGTGAGTTTATTGGTTCTTACTCTAGAGGACAGAGCTCCGGAGGTCACTCAGTTCGACCAATTCAGTCTTCACTACAGACTGTAGTTGGGGGTCCACCTCAGAACGGTCAACACTACTCCGAGAGACCTATGCCTGACTCCAGAGAGTGCTATGGATGTGGGGAGATTAGACATATTAGGAGGAATTGTCCAAAACAGAGTTACAGACCCCCAATAACTAGAGGTAGAGGTTGTCATGGTAGAGGCCGCTTTTCTGGAGGACGTGGTGGTCGAGGTAATGGTGGTCATCACAACGGCAGAGGTGATGGGCAAACTGGAGCCACTACAATACAACATGGTAGGGGCAACGGACAGACAAGTAATGGGGCCCATTGTTACGCTTTCCCTGGGAGGTCTGAAGCGGAGACATCTGATGCTGTTATCACAGGTAATCTTTTGGTTTGTGATTGCATGGCTTCTGTATTGTTTGATCCCGGATCCACATTTTCTTATGAATCTTCTTCATTTGCTAATGGCCTTAATTTACCTTGTGAATTGCTTGACATACCTATTCGTGTTTCTACTCCGGTGGGTGAGTCTGTGATAGTCGAAAAAGTATATAGGTCTTGTTTGGTAAATTTTGTGGGGAGCAATACTCATGTAGATTTGGTCATCTTAGAAATGGTCGACTTTGATGTAATTCTGGGTATGACTTGGCTTTCTCCGAATTTTGCGGTCTTGGATTGTAATGCTAAAACAGTGACGTTAGCCAAGCCTGGGACAGATCCGTTAGTGTGGGAGGGTGACTACACTTCCAATACGGTGCGTATCATCTCCTTTCTTCGTGCTAAGAAAATGGTGAGTAAAGGGTGTTTAGCTTTCTTGGCACATCTCAAGGATGACACTACCCAAGTACCCTCGATTGAGTCAGTTTCGGTAGTCCGTGAGTTTTTGGATGTGTTCCCTGCAGATCTTCCTAGTATGCCACCGGATAGGGATATTGACTTCTGTATTGATCTTGAACCGGGTACTCGCCCCATTTCTATACCCCCTTATAGAATGGCTCCCGCGGAGTTAAGAGAGTTGAAGGCCCAACTTCAAGAATTGTTGAGCAAAGGCTTCATTAGACCAAGTGCGTCTCCTTGGGGTGCTCCAGTGTTATTTGTGAAGAAGAAGGATGGGAGTTTTCGGATGTGCATAGACTATAGACAACTGAACAAGGTAACTATCAAGAACAAGTATCCCATTCCTCGCATTGATGACTTGTTCGATCAGTTACAAGGTGTTTGTGTCTTCTCTAAAATTGACTTGAGGTCCGGTTATCACCAATTGAAAATACGAGCAACGGATGTGCCAAAGACTGCTTTTCGAACTAGGTGTGGGCATTATGAATTTGTGGTAATGTCCTTTGGTCTTACGAATGCCCCTGCTGCCTTCATGAGCTTGGTGAACGGGATTTTCAAGCCATATTTGGACCTCTTTGTGATCGTGTTTATTGATGATATACTCTAAGAGTAAGAAGGAACATGAGGAGCATTTGAGAATGGTGTTAGAGTTGTTGAGGAAGAAAAAGCTTTATGCGAAATTCTCCAAGTGTGAATTTTGGCTAGATTCAGTGTCCTTCTTGGGGCACGTGGTTTCTAAGGATGGAGTAATGGTGGATCCATCTAAGATTGAGACGGTGAAGAATTGGGTAAGACCTACTAATGTATCAGAGATAAGGAGCTTTGTGGGGTTAGCTAGCTACTACCGCCGATTTGTCAAGGGATTCTCTTCTATTGCTTCCCAATTGACGAATTTGACTAAGCAGAATGTTCCATTTGTATGGTCAGATGAATGTGAGGAAAGCTTTCAGAAGCTTAAGTCCTTGTTGACTACTGCACCAATCCTTACCTTGTTGCATCCTATTCTGGTTTGGGTGCAGTGCTAATGCAAGAGAAGAATGTGATTGCTTATGCTTCGAGGCAATTAAAGGTGCATGAACGTAACTATCCGACCCATGATTTGGAGTTGGCCGCGGTAGTATTTGCACTAAAGCAATGGAGACACTATTTGTATGGGGTTAAGTGTGAAGTCTACACGGATCATCGTAGCCTACAGTATGTCTTTACTCAAAAAGATTTGAACTTGAGACAGAGGATATGGATGGAACTACTGAAGGACTACGACATCACTATCCTGTATCATCCGGGAAAAGCGAATGTTGTGGTAGATGCTTTAAGTAGAAAGGCCGGAAGCATGGGAAGTCTAGCTCATTTGCAAGTTTCTAGACGCCCATTGGCTAGAGAGGTGCAGATTCTGGCTAATGACCTTATGAGGTTAGAAATAAATGAGAAGGGAGGATTGTTGGCTTGTGTAGAGGCAAGATCTTCTTTTCTTGACAAGATCAAGGGAAGACAGTTTGATGATGAGAAACTAGGTCGAATTCGAGATAAAGTGTTGCAAGGAGAGGCTAAAGAAGCAACAATCGATGGGGAAGGTGTTTTGAGGATTAAGGGAAGGGTATGTGTACCCCGCATCGATGATTTGATCACCACTATTCTGACAGAGGCTCATAGTTCCGGATATTCGATACATCCTGGTGCAACCAAGATGTACCGCGACCTAAAACAACATTTCTGGTGGAGTCGAATGAAGCGCGATATTGTTGATTTTGTTGCCAAATGTCCAAATTGTCAACAAGTAAAGTACGAACACCAAAGGCCCGTAGGAACCCTTCAGAGAATGCCCATTCCTGAATGGAAGTGGGAGAGGATCGCAATGGACTTTGTGGTTGGTCTTACAAAGACATTGGGTAAATTTGATTCCATTTGGGTAATTGTGGATAGATTAACTAAGTCCGCACACTTCATTCCGGTCAAGGTGACCTACAATGCAGAGAAGTTAGCCAAAATCTACATCTCAGAAATCGTTCGACTGCATGGAGTTCCACTCTCCATCATATCAGATAGAGGTACGCAGTTTACTTCTAAGTTTTGGAGGACATTACATGCTGAATTAGGTACTAGGTTGGACCTTAGTACTGCGTTTCACCCTCAGACTGATGGTCAGTCTGAGCGAACGATTCAAGTGTTGGAGGATATGCTTCGTGCATGCGTGATAGAATTTGGTGGCCATTGGGATAGCTTCTTACCTTTGGCAGAGTTTTCATACAATAATAGCTATCACTCCAGTATTGATATGGCTCCATTTGAAGCATTGTATGGGAGGAGGTGTAGATCTCCCATTGGTTGGTTCGATGCATTTGAGGTTAGACCTTGGGGTACTGACCTCTTGAGGGATTCGTTAGATAAGGTGAAGTGTATTCAAGAAAAGCTTCTAGCGGCGCAAAGTAGACAAAAGGAGTATGCAGACCGAAAGGTTAGAGACTTGGAGTTCATGGAAGGTGAACAAGTCTTGTTGAAGGTTTCACCCATGAAAGGGGTGATGCGGTTTGGAAAAAGTGGTAAGCTAAGTCCAAGGTATATTGGACCATTTGAAGTGCTTAAGAGAATAGGGGAGGTGGCTTATGAATTATCCTTGCCCCCAGGGCTGTCCGGAGTGCATCCGGTATTTCATGTGTCCATGTTGAAAATATACCATGGAGATGGAAACTACATCATCCGTTGGGATTCAGTTTTGATTGGATGAGAACTTGACTTATGAAGAGGAACCGGTTGCTATATTAGATAGAGAAGTTCGCAAGTTGAGGTCGAGAGAGATTGCATCCATCAAAGTTCAATGGAAGAATCGACCGGTTGAAGAAGCTACTTGGGAGAAGGAGGCAGATATGCAAGAAAAATACCCATATCTGTTTACAGATTCAGGTACTCCTTTTCGCCATTGTTTTTCTTCTTTTGATCGTTCGGGGACGAACGATGGGTAAATTGGTATCTATTGTAACGACCTGTTTAGTCGTTTTGAGCAGCAGATTTTATTTCTGGAAAATGGGCTGAAACGACGGAACCCACGACGGACCGTCACATGCACGAGGACCGTCGCAGGGTCTCGTTTCAATATACTTAGGAATTCTGAAATTGGGTACTGAAAATCGACTCTCTATAATCGGTGACGGACCTGCAGGACGTGCCGTCACAGCTACGACGAACCGTCGTGAGGCACCGTTTCAAAACACTTCAACTCTTGAGAATTTGGTACGGGAAACGAGTCTCTGACCGTCATGACGGAGGTGCAGGACGGACCGTCACAGGTGTGACGGGCCGTCACAGTCCACGTGAGTCCTAAGGGGCTGCGACGACCTGCGTGACGGACCGTCGCAGGCACGACGGGCCGTCACAGGTTGCGCGAATCCCAGGCAGAATCGGATTTCTCTACACGTTTTAAGGGTCGTTTTGGACTATTCTTTCTTTAATTATAAAGTTAGAGGGTTAATATTAATAAGTCTAATTACTTGGGGGTTAAAAGAGGTAACCTTAAGTTGATTAGTGGGTTTTATTGTCCTCTTTTACACTTAATTATATGCTAATTAGGGTAAAAAGAAGGAGGGTTTGAACAAAAGAAAACAAAAAGAACAAGAAAGAGAGGGAGAGCAGTCGATCAAAGAGGAGAGAACAAGGCTTTGGGAAAAACTCTTGCTTGATCACTAATCTTCGGTGGAGGTAGGTTATGGTTTATGTTACGATATTCGTAGTGAACTCTTAATAGTGAATGATATGTATTGATAGTATTGTAAACCCTGCTATGTGCTTAAATTGTATGCTTGCATGATTATGATTATGAAATTGTGATGAATTAACAAAGCATGATGAAGCTAATGAATCCCAAATCTTGAAAGAACCCTAATTCACTTGTTAATGATGATGCCTTAGTATAAAAGAAGGCTTGATATATTATATAATAAGATTGATGATGCCTTAGTGTAAAAGAAGGCTTGATGAATTAGGGGATCGGGTGCCACGTTCCGGTACCAGGATAGAATGAATATGAGGATCGGAGTGTCACGTTCCGACACCAGGATAGAATATGGATCGGGTGCCACGTTCCGGTACCAGGATAGAATGAATATGAGGATCGGAGTGTCACGTTCTGACACCAAGATAGAATATGAGGATCGGAGTGTCACGTTCCGACACCAGGATAATATATGGATCGGGTGCCACGTTCCGGTACCAGGATAGTATTTGAGGATTGGAGTGCCACGTTCCGGCACCAGGATAGAATTAGAGGAGCAGAGTGTCACGTACCGACACAAGAGGAAGAAAGATAATGAATCTTGAAAGATAATGAATATACTCAATCTAATGAACTTAATTTCCAAATGAGTATGGTATTGAGGCTTGAGTCCTCATGTGTGAACTCGGTGGTATTCATTGATGAATTAATATTGTTATTGCTACATGTTGAGTATTGTAGTTGATTTACATTATTATTGATATATATTGTTCCCTATTTTGAGTTAGCCGATGATATCTACTCAGTACTTGTGGTGTACTGACCCCCTACTTTTATGTTTTCTTCTTTGTTATTTGTGTAATGCAGCAAACGTTCCGTCGTCTGCAACTCAACAGTAGATCTAGCCAGTCTTCACTTCATCGGAAATTCAGGGTGAGCTAATGCGTCTAGCTTGGACTGGATCTTCTTCTTCAAGTCTTGATGCCTTGAACTTCCGGCATGGACTAGCTAGTATTTGGTTTAGCTTCTTAGACAGTTTTAGTTTAGCAATTTGAGATAGATGTTCTTGTGATGATGACTTCCAGATTTTGGGGAAAATAATAATAGTTTTGAATTGTTTTTATTAATGAGTTAAGTCTTCCGCACTATTTTCTGTTGATATAAACTGAAATGTTAAGGTTTAGATTGGTTGGTTCGCTCACATAGGAGGGTGAATGTGGGTGCCAGTCGCGTCTCCGATTTGGGTCGTGACAGGAATGTATCAAATAAAGTAAAAAAAAGATGTAGATTATTCATTTCTATCGAATCTTATTTTTTTCCTTAATGTTTGATATTTGTTTTTGTTTTTGGTTTTCACTAATTAGAACTCATGCCTAAAGAATTCGGTTTGAAAATAAAACGCTTTTTATTAAAGATAGATTTGATTTGTTTTATTCTATCCTAAAATATTTGATTAAAAATAGAAAAATATCATACGAATATCAAAGATTCTAATATTATAGAAAAAGATATTTGGACTTTATTGAGTTATATTTGATTGTACATTTTGCACAGAATATTTGAAATAATGTGTTTCCTTAAAATGCAAAGTCTCTAATACAAGTTAAAAGTGAATAATGGGTTGATTATTATTTTTTATGTTAAATATAAGGTATTTTTTAAATTTAAAATTTTCACGGGTTGACTAAACACTTATTTTCAAATAAAGTGAAAAACTATTTTGAAAAAGGTGAATAATGTTTATAGGCAAATGTATATGTCCTCCATTTCTTTACTAAAAAATAGTGAATATCAATTTTAAAATTACCGACCTCAAATGGAAGTTGATAATTTCTATCCTCCGGGAGTCGATATTGTTAAAAATAATAATTAGAAAAAACTTTAGAAAATCAACTATAATGAGTTGATTTTATGCAAAATAAAGCGGAAAAATCAAATACCGACCTCTGGAGGTCAGAATTTTTTCTGAAAAATGAATTACAATAAAAATCGACTTCTTGATATTAGTATTCAATAAGTAAATAAATAAATAACAATATTTTGTTTTTTCGTTAAATATAAAAAAAAACTTGAGAGAATTAATTTTATTTGAATCGTCTTCTGGAGGACGGTTTTGTGTAAATAAAAAGCAAAACAATTATATTACCGACTTTTGATAGTCTGTAAAATTAAATAGTATGTAATTAAATTTATTTTCTTGCTATTATGCATAATACTAAATTTTCATTTTGCACCTACAATTAATTATTTCAAATGTGTAACAATTTTGTATATATTTATAAATAAAAGGGTAAATTCATGAAATAAACGAAAAAACATCAATAATTTATATTTAGAGTATGAAACTACGTTGATATGAATTAGGAGATAATTATACTTATATTTCTAAAGTAACGTACAAACTCTATCAGTCCATCGTCAAATTATGAACTCAATAACTAAGGTAATGATGTAGAGGTCAGAGCTAACATATAATCCATCCGAGTATGAAATGCAAGATGATACTTGTAAAGTACTGTACGAATCAAGTTCTGTCAAGATTTTTATGTTCAATCTTGAATGGATGTCAAATGTAGTGATCATATCGTAGTCAATATAATGACAATTAAATGATAATCCATCGGAATATGAAATACTTTGATTGTATACTCGTCGAGTAGTTTAACAATCAAGTCTTATATATTAATGGTTCAGATATACAATACATTATCAATTAAAGAAATATTGATCAATTCAAGGATATTTCTATATTAAATTTGATATTTATCAATTGTATTTCAACATTTCTGAATTCTCAATTGATACTATATATATAATATATGTAATTTTAATTAATAAAATCGACCTTAAGAGGTCTGTATATTTAAATTATTATTTTATTTTGAGAAAATGTTCTAAATTACTCTTGAACATTATGATTTGAAACGGATATACCCTCGGGCTGAAAAATTGGCTTATATATGCCCCAGCCGTTATAGAAATGGCTTATACTCTTTGACTTAACATATTAATATTTCATAAATTAAAAATTTATTTTTAAGCTTTACATTAAGAAAATATCATGTGAAATTTAAAATACACCTTCTTCTACCATACCCACCCGACCTAATTTGAAACAAAAAATCCACTCACTCAAAAGTTGTATGGAACAGGTAGAATCAACATGTTTCAAAGAGTTCAACGAATGAGAGATTGTATAATGAATACACGTCTCTAACAAAACCACAATGAAAAGGAAATTATGTTTTATTATGTAAATAAGGAAAGTGTGGCTTCTTTTTTATTTAAGGAAATTTGGTTTTCTTATTTAAAATAGGAAAGTATGCCTTTTTATTTATTTAAGGAAACTTTGTGTTTATATCGTGATTATACAAGTTAAAGTACAACAAGGTTTTCGAGATTAACAAAGCGTTGTCAAAGTTGAAATAAACAACGATTTTGTTGATATGCAGTAGTTTGTAGAAAAGGAGTCCAAGTAGAAGTTATACAAGGATTTGTAGAAGGCAAATACAAGTTGAATTATACAAGGAGTTGTTGAAGTTCTGATCTATAAATAAAGAGCTATTCGCATTAGAAAAATTGCGCACTTACAAAGAGAGAAGTTAAAAACACAATCAAGAGGGTTGAGAGAGTTTTTATAAATACTTTTGAGTGCTGCAAATTGAATGATAAATTGTAAGGTTGTATTCAAGAGTCTTCTTTACAATCTGAGTTGTGTGAGTAGGGTAGCTTGACAAGTTGCAAGACTTGCAGAGCATTAGAAGATACGAAACTAGGAATTAGTTTTGTGTCTTGGGTAAAAGAATTTAGAGTTAATAATTTCTTAGGTTACAAAGCTTTGTAATTGTTGTATTGTTTGAAGTTCATAAATAATATAAAGTGTTATTCAAATTAATTATTGTTAAGTTTCAAACAAACAAGAAACACATTGTCTGTACGTGTTCCTTTGAAGAACTCATGAGGGTAGAATTCTAACAAGTGGTATCAAAGCGAGGTTATCTTTGAAGAGTCTAATACCTCAAAATAAGATCAACATGAGTTCTGCACCTCCATTCGGACATAGTAAAGGGCAACACATCAACAGACCTCCATTATTCAATGGACAATACTACTCGTGGTGGAAGTCAAGGATGGAAGACTTCATTCAAACTGAAAACTATGAACTGTGGGTGAGAATTACTAAGGGACCAATAATTCCTACTATTATTGATAGTGAAGGAAATAGAGTACATAAACCTACAGATATATACGATGAAGCGGATTACAAGATGCTAGGAAAGAATGCAAAAGCTAAGTGCACTCTTGTGTGTGGACTAGTTTAACTGTCTCAGGTTGTTTTTCTGCTAAACAAATATGGGATACCTTACAAAATGCTCCCGAAAGTACAACTCAAGTTCAAAAATTTAGGATTGCCAGATTGTGTTCAGAATATGAAGCCTTTAAGATGAAATTCGGAGAATCTCTTCAAGATATGATTACCAGATTCACCAGTATGGTAAACTCACTAATATCCTTGGGCAAAGTATACACCACTGACGAACAGGTTGACAAAGTACTTAGGACTCGGCCTAGGCCTTGGGAAATAAAATTCACTGCCATAAGAGAAGCCAAGGACCTAACTAATATGACTTTAGATGAATTAGGTGGAAATCTCAAGACTTATGAGATGAATGTTGACAAAAGACGTAAAGGAAATAAAGAGAAAAATGTTGGACTTAAAGCAACTAAATGTTATGAATCTGACATAGATGATGATGATCTGGCTCTGATAAGTAAGAACTTCAAGACACTCTTCAAAAAATGATTAAACGCTACCAACAAATCACCACCCACTAAAGAGAAAAATCTTGAAAGACCACAAAGCGGAGCCTGTTTCATGTGTGATAAGACAGATCATCAGATCAAGGATTGCTTAATGTGGGAATCAGAATGGAAAAGAAAAAAGCTGAAAAAGAAATGAAGGAACTCTTTAATAAAAAGAAAAACAAAGAAAAAGAACAACCAATGTATACAGCTTTGGGAACAGGTTCTTCGGACATGTATGAAGATGATGAGAACATTGCTTTGATGGCGATAGAAGAATCAGATGCTGAACTTGAATTAGACTCTGAAGAAAATGAGATAAATCTTCTTAACTTAAAAGATAAACTAGTAAAGTTCTCTTAGAAAAAGCTTTCATTCCTATTGCTTGCTTCCATAGACACAATTCAAGAACTTGTTAACATCAAGAGCCAACTACTTACTTCCTTGTCTAGCTTAAAGTTTGAGCACATTGATCTAAATAAGAACAAAGTTGACCTTCAATAAAAAATCAAGCAACTTAAATTTCACAATCTGGAAGTAAGAACTGAGAATTTAAAATTAAAAGATCTTGGTAAAGAAAAAGGGGGTGAACTGCCTAACCAAAAACCTGAGGTCGACAAACTCAAAAATAACTTAAAACTAGAAAACAAAACTCTAGGAGAATAAATCTTGAATTAACTAGGATGAGAAGTGATCTGGGAGCAAATAAGTGGACAAAATCCTCCATGATAGTAACTCATCTAGGTAACAATAATAGGAACATTAAAACCGGAATAGGGTATGAACAGTTCATAAATGGGAATCCTATGTTTTGTATTATTTGTGGTAACTCAGGTCACTCTAAACAATATTGTCCTAAATACAAAACTGCGACTGAAGAAAATAATTCAAAAGGAACCTATAAAACTGTTCAGACAAACAGGTACATTCCTAGGAAAAACAGTCTGCCCAAATGGGCTCATACAGATCTTATTCACCCTTTTGATCAAAACAAAGGACCCAAGCTAATCTGGGTACCTAAATCTAACCTCTAATTTTTTTCAGGAAGAAGTGAGAGAAATCGAGCAACATTGGTACATGGACAGTGCTTGCTCAAGACACATGAAAGATAATAAGACATTGTTTCTCTCAGTAGAAGAAGGAAAATGAGGTATGGTAGCTTTTGGTGCTGGAAAAAAGGGTCAAATAAGAGGAAGTGGAAAGATTGGAAGATCTGATGAACACTCAATTGATAAAGTCTACTATGTGGAAGGACTTAGACACAATCTACTCAGCATATCTCAGTTATGTGACAAATGAAACAAGGTAATCGTTCGATCCACTGGTGTTAAAGTAATCAATCTAAACAAACAAAAACTAGTGTAAACCGAAAAAAGAGATAAACATGTCTACACTATAGATACCTCAACTATATCTGATAAAAATTTGGAGTGCTTAAGTGTGTTGGATAAAGATCCCTTGTTATGGCATAAAAGGTTGGGTCATGCTAGTCGAGTACAATTGAACAAATTGTCACCAAGGATTTAGTTATAGGACTTTCTAAAACAAAATTCAAGGAGGAACAGGTGTGAGAAGCATGTACTCTAGGGAAACAAATAAAATCATCCTTTAAATACAAAAAGGTGATAAGCTCAACCTGTTCCGTAGAACTAATTCACATGGATTTATGTGGACCAATGAGGGTTCAAAGTAGATGGGGGAGACGATAAGTTTTTCTCTTGGTTGATGATTATACTAGGTACACCTGGACACTATTTCTTGCATCAAAAGATGATGCCTTTGAGGCTTTTTGTTCACTGATGTGAAAACTTCAAACTAAATCTGGGAAACAATTAAAGGCAATCAGATCCGACCATGGAACTGAATTTGTGAATTCAAAGTTTGCCCAATAATGTGGCTCCCACGGAGTTGATCATAACTATTCTGCCCCAGAAGCCCTCAACAAAATAGTGTGGTAGAAAGAAAGAACAGAACCCTTCAAGAAATGGCTAGAACCATGATGATCGCAAGTAAAATCACCAATCAATTTTGGGCAGAAGCAATAAGTAATGCATTTTATACTATAAATAGATGCATGTCCAGACCTTTGTCAGAGAAAACTCCATATGAATTACTAAAAGGCAGAATGCCCAACATCTCTCATCTAAGAGTGTTTGGATGCAAATGTTTTATTCACAACAATGGGAAAAATCTGCTTGGGA
The DNA here is from genome assembly GCA_027705065.1 of Solanum peruvianum. Classification (NCBI taxonomy): domain Eukaryota; kingdom Viridiplantae; phylum Streptophyta; class Magnoliopsida; order Solanales; family Solanaceae; genus Solanum; species Solanum peruvianum. Next base: position 58,102,561 of record JAKWJD010001759.1, read on the forward strand.
AATTCTATGCTAGGACTGACAAAGGAATTTTTCTAGGTTATTCTACACATAGTAAAGTGTATCGGGTACTTAACAAAAGAACTATGTGTGTAGAAGAGAGTGTGCATGTTATTTTCGATGAAAGCAACATAATATCTAACGAAGATGTGCTGTTTAGTGAAGCATCTTAGGGAAAACATACAGCCTCTGAACGGGAACAGGTACAAGAAACAGGTTCCTCTGACACAGAAAATAGAGAATGTACTGAAATACTTGAAACACGAGAGGGTTCTGATGAGATAGCCGATACTGATGAATATCAATCTGATTCCAATGAAGAGCAAGATAGGGAAAATCAAATTTGGTTCTAAAAGAGTACAAATACCAAAAATCACACCCATTTGGAAATTTGCTCACTGACCTTTCTTCTGGAATTACCACCAGATCAGGAATGAAAAAACATTGTGCTTATAATGCATTCTTATCCATGGTGGAACCAAAGAAGATAAGTGAAGCTCTCCAAGATGCAGATTGGATTATAGCTATGCAAGAAGAATTACATCAATTTGAAAGGATCAAAGTATGGCATCTGGTACCTAAGCCCCCAAACAGAACTATAATTGGAACTAAATGGGTGTTTAGGAACAAGTTAGATGAACATGGTACCATAACCAGAAACAAAACTAGACTGGTTGTTCAAGGGTATGATCAAGAAGAGGGATAAATTATGATGAAACTTTTTGCACCGGTGGCAAGATTAGAAGCAATTAGATTACTTATAGCATTTGCATCTCACATGGAGTTCACATTGTACCAGATGGATGTCAAAAGTGCTTTTTCTAAATGGGTTAAGAAGAAGTATTTGTTAAACACCCCCTGGCTTCGAGAACAATTACCTTCCTGATCATGTCTATAAACTTGACAAGGCTCTGTACGGGTTAAAACAAGCTCCAAGGGCATGGAATGATAGATTGTCAAAATTTCTTTTAAGCCATGGTTCTTAAAGAGGTAAAATTGACAATGCACTTTTTCTTAAATATAAAGAAAAGGATCTTTTGACTGTGCAAATCTATGTTGACGACATATTTTTGGAGCAATAAATAAGGATCTCACAAACGAAATTTGCAAATTTTATGAGAAATGAGTTTGAGATGAGTATGATGGGTGAATTAAACTACTTCCTTGGGCTTCAAATAAAGCAACAAACACCTGGAGGTACATGTATTCATCAGCAAAAAGTATGTCAAAGAATTACTCAAAAAGTTTAAGATGGAAGATGCTAAGCCAATTGATACTCCAATAGCCACAACCACAAAATTAAACCTTGAAGGAACAGGTTCTGCTGTTGAACAAAAATTGTATAGAGGCATAATTGGTTCACTTTTGTATCTTACTACAAGTAGACCTGATATCGTGTTTAGTGTGGGATTATGTGCTCATTTTCAAGCTAATCCTAAAGAATCACATCTCCAAGCAGTCAAAAGAATTCTTAGATACTTAAAAAGAACCTTGGATTTAGGACTTTGGTATCCAAAAGGGAGTAACTTTGAATTGGTTGGGTATGCTGATGCAGATTATGCAGGGTATTTAGCTGATCGAAAAAGAACTACTAACATGGCTCACTTCTTAGGATCTTGTCGCATCTCTTGGGGATCAAAGAAACAAAACTCAGTTGCACTATCCACCGGCGAAGTTGAGTATGTACCAACATCATCATGTCGTGCTCAACTTCTATGGATTAAACAACAACTCAGTGACTTTGGTCTTAACATTGAACGAGTTCCAATCTTTTGTGATAACACGAGTGCAATCAACATTGCCAAAAATCTGGTACAACATAAGAGAACTAAACACATTGACATTCGTTATCACTTTCTGCCAGATAATGTGGAAAAAGGTCAAATCTCTATGAATTTTTGTGCTACTGAACAACAAATTGCCGACATATTCACTAAAGCACTGGCAAGGGAACACTTTGAGAGGAACAGGTTGGAACTAGGAATGATAAAGTCAACATGAAGTCTTCAGAACAATATACATTCATTTAGATATGAAGAAAAGAATCAAAATTGAAATTATCATCCATGGTCAGGTAAGTTACTGATGAGTAAGTATAATTATTTTGCTTTATAATTTATGATAAAATACTTTAAATACCACACACATAATTACTCCTCTCTTACACACAAAATAAAATCATTACACCTAGTCTACAATAAATAGCCGCCAAAAACCTTCAAATCCCACTCCTTTGCCCCAAGAAAAACTCCTCCACTTTTTCTCACAAAAACCGAAGAACGCCTTCTTCTTTCTAAAACTCTCTCCAGTAAAAGAAACATTCTCACTACACTTTTCGTCTTTCGAATAATGGATTCATCTTTTTGCACCCTAGCCATCATCTCATACCAGCAACCACCCTTAAATTGCTACCCATCTGATGTACTATATGTAGATACCCTAGGGATATCTCATACCTCATACCCATTATTCGAAGTTAATATTATTTAGGGGGAAGATGATGAACATTCTATGGCAACGAGTAAGGGGGAATACTCACCACCATGTCTAATGATGACATTCCCCTTACTTGTTTCGTCCCTAGGAAAATTCGTTCCCGACTTATCAAAAGGTCTACAAAAACAGTGGGTTCATCTAGGGAAGTCCATGAAGATGCAGAACATTCTCCTCCTTCGATTCCAATACCTATAAGGGTTACTCGATCTGTCAAACGATCTCTAGAGGAGGGAATGATTCTCATACATACCAAGAAGTCACGTCGCTCAACAAGTAAGTCCTCATACACTGACTCTCCTATCATTTTACTTGATGATTCATCAAAATTAGAGAAATCTAGAAGAAGTGATCAGAAAATAATGTCAAAATCACCTAGGAAACCATCTAACAAGTCTAGGAGGAAATCTGTTGAAATAACACAAAACAAAAGGGAAGGGAAAAGGGTAGTATCCTCTGACTCATATTGGGAGGAGGAGTCTAGTGATGAGGGGGAATATATTGGTCTTACTGTTTTAGATCAGTATCCTGGAATCTCTATTGATAGAATCATGAACTTTATGCAAAGAAAGGTGTTGAGAGGAAGGTTAATTACAGGGTTTGGGGGTAAAGAAATAAGGGAATTACTTAGTCTATTAAATACTCAAGGTTGGACTAACTTGTTCCTTCAAGGTACATCTAGAAGGAGAATGGGTCGATGGAAACTCGTCAGTTCTACATCAATGCTATTGTTTCACCCTCATCCATCTCTAGTACTGTTAGGGGGAAGAACATCACGATTACACCAGATGACATTGGTCAAATTTTAGGAATTCCTAATACTAGGTGGTGTCACTATGTTAAGCGAAGTTAGCCTCCAATGGATGGATTGCCTAATGATCTTGAGATTATAAGAAAATTTTCACATAACCCTCGTGTTGAGGAATGCTCTAAAGTCACTAAAAATGTTATGTTACCGTTGCATAGGTTGTTGTTTGATGTCGTACACAAAGTTATTCTTCCTAGAGGACAGAAGCGCACTGAGGCTAATTACTTGGATCTCACCCTAATGGAACTACTGCTTTCTAGGCAGTAAATAAACTTACCTGCATTGATGTTGTCTCACATGAGTTGTATTTGTATGGAAGATACTAAGTTACATTCCTTAGGATTTTGGTTATGGTTATGCGAGTTATTTGAACACTTTCAAATACCAGTAAAGAAGTGGCAAGAACAAACAACCAAAGATGTCTTGGGTACTATTGATCTTACTGTTTTCCCAGATCTTAAGAAGGGAACAAGTTCTCAGATACAGATTTACGTGCTCAGCTTGTTTGTAAAAGTGATGAAATTAATGCACTTAAAGCATCTCACTCTGTTGCTATGGGTCAATTGCATTTAACCTATAAGCTTGAGCATGCTCGTCTAGAAGAAGAAAATTCAAGATTGAAGGGTGAACTAACTAAGGTTGTGGCTGCGCTTGAAATTGAACAATCCACAAATTTTGCCGATCTTAAAGGGCTTCTTGATCTTGTTAAAGCAAATTCTTCAGCTATTTCTCCACTGCCTGCTCCTTCTCAGCCTTCATAAACAAACTTTGTGGTTTTTATGTGTTTTAGGTGTTTTGATATTTTGTCTGTTGTTTAAAGCATATAGTGTACTTACTTGTCGTTATCTTACATACTTGGACCAGATGTTTTATTTTTGTTCTCATTTTACTATCTGGATGGTTGTTTATTTGTTTTTTGTTAGTTTTTAATATAGGTAAATGTGTATGCAGTCTTTTTGTCAATGACAAAAGGGAGAAGTAGCGTGTATAAGTTGATATGTATAAGTTTGGTGTTTACTTACCCATTCAATGCAAGCTTACCTATTCAATGCAAACAGGATAAATTTACCATAAGTCAAAAAGGGGGAATTTGTTAATCTTATTTTGAATATTGGCAAAGTTGTATCGAACAGGTAGAGTCGACATGTTCCAGATAGTTCAACGAATGCGAGATTGTATAAGGAATACACGTCTGTGAGAAAACCACAATGAAAAGGAAATTATGTTTTATTATGTAAATAAGGAAAGTGTGGCTTCTTATTTATTTAAGGAAATTTGGTTTTCTTATTAAAATAAGGAAAGTATGCCTTCTTATTTATTTAAGGAAACTTTGTGTATATATCGTGATTATACAAGTTAAAGTACAACAAGGTTTTCGAGATTAACAAAGCTTTGTCAAAGTTAAAATCAACAAAGATTTTGTTAATATGTAGTAGTTTGTAGAAAAGGAGTCCAAGTAGAAGTTATACAAGGATTTGTACAAGGCAAATACAAGTTGAATTATACAAGGAGTTGTTAAAGTTCTGATCTATAAATAGGGAGCTATTTGCGTCAGAAAGATTGCACACTTACAAAGAGAGAAGTTAAAAACACAATCAAGAGCGTTGAGAGAATTTTGATAAATACTTTTGAGTGCTGCGAATTGAGTGATAAATTGTAAGGTTGTATTCAAGAGTTTTGTTTACGATCTGAGTTGTGTGAGTAGGAGTAGCTTGACAAGTTGCAACTTGTAAGCATTAGAAGATACGAAACTAGGGATTAGTTTTGTGTCTTCGGTAGAAGAAATTAGAGTTTATAATTTCTTAGGTTACAGAGCTTTGTAATCGTTGTATTGTTTGAAGTTTATAAATAATACAAAGTGTTATTCGAATTAATTATTGTTAAGTTTCAAACAAACAAGAAACACGTTGTCTGTATGTGTTCCTTTGAAGAATTCAGGAGGGTAGAATCCAACATCAAATTAACTCAACTCATTTCATTTTGGTGTTTCCAGTTCCACGCTCAAATGAAACAAAAATAAAAAATTTTGTGAGAATTCCGGTGAGCTCTAAACTAGAGCCAATCGGTCTCAAAATTATTAACTTACGACGAAAATTATCATTTTTCACAAACTTCTTTGAAGTAGTAGATAGCTTAGATGATGCCATAGATTTATTTGAAGTCATCTTGGAGATGAAAAATTAGTGATAAATAAGAAGCATTTTTGCAGTTCGAATGATTCTTGAAATATAATTTTAGCTGCGACGTGGAATGTCAACGTGTCGTTGATGATTCTATCTCATTTTTGAATGTTTCAAACATGTTCATTTTATTACTAAACAATACATAAGTTGATAAATCCATTACATAAGGACTAATAAGATTCATCAAAAGTAGTCATGAACCATTACAATGAACTACAAGTTACTTAGGCATAAATCACAAATCTGCAATCCTTGATTTCCTTGTTTTCTATTCCTTCAAATATTCAAGACCTCTTTTTCATCCTTGATTCTGTCTCACAAATTACCATTGGTTTCAGTGATGAATCTTCTACATTTTCGATCTCAAGATCGTAGAGCTCATAGGATCCTAACAATTTTTATTTTATTTTTTGAGGTGGAAATGATGAAATGAAATGGGTTGAGTTAATTTGAATGGATGGGTTTTTTTTGTTTTCAATTGGATTGGAAGGATATGGTGGAAGGTGGAGTATTTTAAAAGCTACATGACATTTTCTTAAATTAAAGCTAAATAAAAGATTTAAATTTATTAAATATTAATCTGTTAAGTAAAAGGGCATATATTGAATCATTTCTTAAATAATAGGGTATATATGGGGCATTTTTTTAAATTCAAATCATAAAGTTCGAGTAAATATTTGGTAAATATTTTAAAAATCATAGATTACTATTCTAGAGATAACCTTAAAACCCTAAAGTCACTTCTCTCACTCCTCTCTCACGCTCAGCATCCTCGACCCATTCCTGACCGGCGCCCGCGCCCGCGCCCACCCATCACCGGCCGGCGCCACGCCACGCTACGTTCTCCGACCGGCACCGTCTCAGCAGCAGCAGAGGGAGGCACAGCAGCAGCGGCAATCTTGGTAAGTTTTAAATTTTCCATTTGCTCATCAACAATTTGAAAAAGTTTAGGAATATCACCAAATAAAAAAGAGAACTCCAACTTATGCATTCACTTGTTTCAAGACTAAATACCAATCTTGATTGTTGATATTAACTTGTCTGATTATCTAAAAGAGTTAATGTATGTGGGGTTTGCTGCTTCTAGTGAGGGGAGTACTGAATTGCATAGTATTGAGAATTGGAGTTTTCGAACTTATGGATTTGTCCCTGTGAGGCATCCTCATAATGTTTCTGATAATACTGTGATTGTAAAGCCTCCGATTATTCAAAATTCTGGCCATAAACATCATAATAAGAGTCTTGGGTTGGTTTTTGAATTGGTAGTCCAGCTTTCTTTTGTGATGTTCTTGTAGATTTTTGGTTGGATTTCTGTCGAGAAATGGTGAAATTTGCACAAGTAAGAAATCTGCAACAACAAAACAATGAAAATAAATCCTAGAAACATTGATCAATTGAATATAGGAGAAACCTATTTTGAATTATCAAGAAAAAGAAAAAACAACACAAACTTGTTTACTAATTGTCAATTGTTAATAATTACTGAAATCTCTCTATAATGACCACTTAAGAAATTTTAAATTGTTTCTTTTCGTGCTAGGCAATTGAGGAATCTCAACATTTTAAAAAGTTGATACAAGACTATACTCCTTTCATCAAAGTAAGAGATAAGGTTTGGTGATTCTAAATTTCTATAGTTCAAGTACAATTGTTTTTCTAATAATGTGTTTGTGTCCATCTAGTATTGATACTTAACTTTAATTTTGTGATAATTTGCTTGTGTCCATCAAGGGTTGACACTTGCTTTAAATTAGGTGATGATGTGTTTGTTTTGCATAAGTACCAACATTAGTTGATCCTATTAATGACAAAATTGATTTTCTTGGAAGATCGATTTGTGTTCATCTAGTGTTGATACTAAGCTTTAATTTAGGATAACGTGTTTGTCAAGCATAATTACCAATACTAGTTGATCCTATTGATGAAAAAATTGATTTTCTTCCAAGATCAATTTGTGTCCATCTAGTGTTGATATTAAGCTTAATTTAGGAATATTGTGTTTGTTAAGTATAAGTACTAACACTAGTTAATCCTATTGATGACAAAATTGATTTTCTTACTAGATCAATTTGTGTCCATCTAGAGTTGACACTTAGCTTTAAATTTAGGAATCATGTGTTTGTTAGAAATAAGTTCAAATAAAGTTAATAAACCCCAGCTAGTTTGACTCATTAATACCTCACACCAAATGACTCGTAAGGATTAAAAAAGTTATCTGCCATACTGTCCATGGTTTAATTGTAATTAATGCTTCCTGCTTCAACGTTGTAAAGAGAGTGCTAGGGTTAATGAATTAAAGTGTCGACACAGAGAAGAAGAAGAAGAAGCAAAAATGGGAGGTAAAGGGAAGAAGAGAAGAGAGAAGAATTACAGGGCAGCTCATGGAGGCACTACTAGACTTCCTCCCCCACCCAACACCTCTTCTATTGATGCCATTCCCTCTAAGCTCCGTCAAATTATGGCCTTTTCAGGTACATACACCGTCTTGTATGTGCTTCGCTGTAAATTGATTTTGTACATGAAATTTTGGTGGAAAGTAATTGTTTTTCTTAGTTTTCAATGTTTCTTACAAAGTGGGTTTTCTTATTTATTGTTTTAGGGGATGGGAAAGGTTCATCGGAGAATGCAGACAGGAAGAAAGGAGATAGTGGTGGTAGTGCTAATGGAAAGGTAAAATTGCATATCGAAAGCTAGGACCTTGTAGTTCCTATTTTGGCCTTATGTAGTTAGTGACTTCTGGTATATGCTATCTATATGTTGTTTACTATGTTTAGGTAATCACACTGTGCTGTTAATGTTATGGTACCTTTAATAAATGAATGTTCTGCAGTGCTTCCAATTAGTTGTCATGTTTTCTTCATTGTCGTTTTCTCCTTTTCCATTACTACATTGATTTGCTTCACTTGAGTGGACGTTCTTTATGAAATAGCCTCCATACCTTTATAAGGTAAGGTACAGTCTACCCTCTCCAGACTCCACTTTGTGGGATTTCACTTGGTATGTTGTTGGTTCTCAATAGTACTCATCTTTGTAGTGATAATTTTTGTGGTACGGTTGTACAATTTGGTTTTAGTGCTGAGTTTGGAATTATTTAGTCTACTAGTTGTAGGCAGTGCATGAATTGCATGAGTTTGGGAACCTGTAGTTAATAAAAGATAAATTCCACTCTTTTACTGAGAAAGGCTATAATGGTATTTATACAAGTAATAGTCCAATTTACGAATGTGAAGCTTTTTTGAACTTTTTTGTTTGGAGAGAGGTAATAGTCAAATACTAGTAATATGATTATGAGGATTCTTATCAACCACCCATTGATAAATGAGACAGGGGTGCAGAGACAGCTAGATAATGTTGGGGCCAGGAGTTTTACTAAGGAGTGTCAAAATCTATAGTAAAGAAGCCAAAGGGCGCCGATGTATAGTATACATATAAAAGAATTTTTTACCTAACTACACAGTATAGTTTTCCAACAAAACTGTATCAATTGACACCACTGCAGCTAGGGGTTTTGGCTAGAAGATGCAACTCTTTAAAGAGAGCGTAATAGCTTAGTGATTGAGTGCTCTTGCTCAGCAACACTCAGACAAGCGGGGAATGTTGGGGTGAACAGAAAAGTTTGGCTATAGCCGGATCTAAGCTTACTGTAGTAAGGGGGGTGGGGGTGCTCATGTTATAGCTTTGGTATATGCATATTAACAAATACCAGGAAAAACATGCCATTTCAGATGAATATATGATGTATTCACAATCCCGCGAGCAAGTGTAGTTTATTGTGATTAACACACTTCATAAGCTCGGAAGTGTTCCGTGATAGGTCTATTAATCTATGATCAGCTCAAGTAAGCAGTCAAGCTTGAAAACACCAAAATTCAATCAAGCCCAGTTAAGTGTAGTTTGGTTTCCTAGCAACTTTGTTAGACTCTGTCGCTCTCATATTTACCTGTTCTCAAAACTTGTCTTCTTAAGCCCCGAATGAGGCTCAAAACGTGTTGAGCGCTCACCTCCCTTTATGTGCGCTTTAGTATCGTCATCAAGGTTCTAAGGCAAACATTTCCTTGCCAATGAGCCTCTTATGAAGAATTTGAAGCTAAATAATTGATATTTCACTTTATCATATTTTTTCTCAATTTCTTTGGTCATATATTTGTCATTTTATGTTTATAATTATTAGACTTGGATTAAACATATATATTTTATTCTTTTCTGCCATTGCTCCTCTTTTGGTTGAAGCCCATGTTTTATTTGCGTTTAAAGCCCCCGCAGACCTTAGAGCTTTTTTGCGCTTTTCGCCTTTGATAACACTGCTTTCTGCAGGAAAAATAGTGTTTAATGCAAGCTATTACATGTACCAGTGAGTATAACTGTATAATCGTATTTTCTGAGCTTTTTACTGAACAAAATACATTCTCTATATTTCTCTGGAATAATTAATTGGATGCTCTCTCTTGAGAATCATATTTATGCAAGCGCCTACTTTTCTTTACGTCTTGTTTGGGGGGTGGGGGTGGCATGGGGTGGTGTATGGGGTTCCCTGTTACATATTTGGAATAGTTAAGTTAATCAAAATAAATTCAATTTCGACTTTGAACTTGTCAATAAATAAATAAAAGTTCACTTGAAGTGTCTCAAGAATTTTCTGTTAGCCTCCATTTTGACCAAAACAAATGTCAATGCTTCTGTATGCTATTGTTGCACATTTTTCAATGCCAGTGATCTTTTCACTATTTGTTGTTCCAATTATTGTCAGTATAGATTCGTATACTTCCGCTCTCTCTTGTCTAGAGTAACTACATATTGTTGTGAATCATTAAGCAAAAGAACTCGAGTTCTCTCTTTCCCTTCTGTTTGTTCTACTATGACCTCCAATGGCTTTTTGTGTTTTCTCCTTTCTATGTGAATGCATTCTGTTTATTATATTAGGTGTTCAAACTTTGGACTTATATGTGTCCCTGAACAGAGGATACATTCAGACAATCAAGTTCAAGCTAAAACTGCGGGTAACAAACGGAAAGATGACAAAAGCAGTTTGAGTGGTGCTGGAGATGAAGAAAGTAATGCACATCAGAAGAGAAATAAAAAGAGAAAAAGGAAGGAAGTGAAGGACCTTCGGTTTGATACAACTGAACTGGGAATTACTAGTTCAAAGAGAAAGGAGCGAAAGAAACAGTAAGAACTGATGTCTCAGCAAAAAATGTTTCTTTTAATTTCCTGGATTAGAGATGGTAGTATCATTTACTTGAAAAGTACTTTTCTTTAATATAAGAGGTGAGAGTTGAAGTAGAGGCAGAGTCATTGTTTTATGTCAATCTTAAATGCTTATGCCACATATCTTGTTTAGGAGAACAACTAAATCAACTCTATTGAGGGAAAGGGTTATGCATTTTAATGATTTAATTCCGGCTATTCAAGGGAGTCAAATCCGCCACGTCACAGTTATGGAGCTTGAAGTTCTTAGGAGTGTTCCTGGACCAGAAGCCATTAACTAATAATGTATCCTATCAACAAGTGACTAAGATCATTGGGTAGTAAGGGGGTTGATTTGCTGAGGCGGGGGAATATTCTACGACAACTTTGACTCAAATCAAATTCAGTGTTAATTTAGCGACTAACCTTTGAACACCATTACCTGCTTTCTCTAGTTTATAGATTATTTGTTTGTTTCTCCTATTATTAAGAAGCAGCTGAGGTATTTTTTTCCAGGTAACTTTCTACTCCTTGACGCAACAAGTAGTTGATCATTGTTCTACCGTCTATGTGTATGTGCGCATTGTATTCCTTACAATATCATATTTTATAAGCAATCTGGGTAATCAAGCAACTTCTGTTGTAAGCAAATGAAAAAGGATTCACCCAAATTAACCTTTCTTTGCTGAAGCAAATGTAATAAGGATTTCAGATACGATACTCATTTTGACATGTTTCATTTCTCTTTTTTTTTCTTTTTTTTCCAAGTGTTTTTTGGTTTTGAGGGGTGGGGAACTGGTTTCAGGCATTGCATAATCTATTGGTTGTTACCGCATGGTTTTAATTTGGATGTATGCAGGCGTTTGGCAGAAATGAAGAAGAAACATAAAAAGGCCAATACTGATGAACACATGGATTTTCCTGGCCGTGAAGAAATAAAATTTGGTGAAGTCGTTGAAGCTCCACCTAAGCTTGCAGTTCCAAAGGTACATCTGGATAGTTGTATACTGTATTTATACACACTCGCATTGACATGAACTTTGCCTATGCTTATGATATTGACCTTGTATACACTGATATTCATATGGTAAAACATACTTGTGTTTTCATTATGAAGGCATTCAAGAATAATGCACATGATGCTTCAAAAGAAAGACTTCGATTGCAAGCAGTTGAGGCCTATAGGCAGCGGAAAGGATGGACATCAAGACTCGGGCTTCAGATATCTCCACCAATCACCGAGACTCCATTGGTATAGTTATCTCAGAAACAACTAGTTGGATGGGTACATGATGCCATTCAAAATATCTACACTAAGGTAATACTTTTCATGGAAAAAGTTAACAGAAAGAAAAATGGAAGGATGTGGAGACTCGGCTTAATTATACAGTATATGAGTCTTTCTTGTAGTTTATTAGTATACACAAGTCATTATACTGTGAAATCCTTTTTGATTTGAATGTTACTCGTGTTCTGTCTTGACTCATAGAACATCGATAACTATGGTATTCTTCCCTGAGACGGGGTTGACCAGTCGGAGCTGGGGGGGGGGGGGGGTTGCAGGTAAGGTTGTAAGATCATGAAACGCGAAAAAAAAAAGAACTGAAAATGAAAGCAGACAGTTAAGTTTGTGTGCTATGAATGGGTTATAGGTCTTATTTGATGCTGAGAAGTGAGAACCTAACAGAAATTGAAGGTGGCTTACAACAAGCTTGTGTCTTGAAATTCACCTCAATTTTTATACTAAAAAGTGATTAATTACATCATCAGCAACTAGTAGAAATACTATTATTAACCTCTACAATTTTTCGTGAGCGTTTTAAAATAAATTCAATCATAATAAATATCATCACATTATTCATTAAACTCAAAATCATTAGAGGTGGAAAAAAAACTAATACTATCTTTTAGATAGAAAACTAGATAACTATCATGAAGAATGTCTTTAAGTGCTAATTTGAAAGATTAACTATCATTTTCTTTTTCCTGTAAGCCTATTGCTAATTTTTATGTTGGTTGATGTATCTCTTTTTTTTTTTTTTTTTTGCATTATTAGTATAAGGCTCTAGCAACTCAAAGATGTGTTTGAGCATGGGGGGTTCTGATTGAGAACACACTTGAAGAGTTGTTTAGTTCTAAGTGTACTGCTTCACTCATTGTGTATTTGCAACTGCTTTACGACTGATGTGTGTAATGAGTCAAGTAAGCAGCTAGACCATCCTTCATGTTTTGTGCTATATTTACTAATTAGTATGCAATTCGAAACACATGTCCTAGTTTCAGGCACCTGGCTATGCATCACATATGCTCCCTGCCCATTGTGTGATTTCTGTACATATTCTGCCTTTGGCCTATTGAATGATGACAGTGCGTGCACCATTTCTCCTAGATCATCTTTGCTGAATCTGAATATTACGTATCATATGGTTCATTAATTAAATTGTTAGTTGCTTTCTGATATATGACCTTTTTCTTCCTGCAAATGTAGAAAAATGAGAAAGAAGGATCTGTAGTTCAGCAGGAAGAATGACTTGTCTTCAAGTCCTCGTCATGTTGCTAGCTGAGATCCTGCCAGAAATTTCGGAATATATCTGAATCTTATCGCATTATGTAACGACTCTTTCGCAGTTTTCCCATAGACTACTTAAAACCCAGCAGCACTTCATAATCTTGTCCATCCAACAAACAAATTGGATGGACGATATGTCATGTTATTCATTTTCCATTGCTATACTGTTGCCGAAATTCTCCACAACGATATTTGGAGTCCCACAGTTGTATGAGTTACCTTCATTACTAATTCTATTTACAAGGAACATACATAGATAGCATGGTTCACCAAGTTTAGAGGTGTTTTTAGCATTTCTCTTGGCTTTTTATTAAGAATCTCATGCTCCTACGAGAGTTTAAGACCACTTGTTACGTCATGTGATAGATCGGGGTATATCTTGGTTTAGTTAGTCAAATAGAAGAATGTTTATAGGGTTGCCAACTAGTTCATATGTCTTTTAAATGCTTCTCTCTAGAAAGTATAAGCATGTTATATTTTTCATCGGAGAAAGCCATTTCGTCCATTTCACATTATAAATCCAATTAACATAGATTTAGCCCAAATATTTTTGGATGAAATTGGTAAATAGCCATAATCGCTATTAATCTTTAGCCAACGTTTTAAAATTAATTAATATTCATTTTCTATGCTGATTCGAATAAGAGTACCTTAAGCTAAATTTAAAGAATTATGAGACATGGTAAACATATACCCTTCAATTATCATTGTAGAGAGAGTTCTAAAAAAATTGTTACATACACAGGATAAATTAGGTTTAACAGCTAATACATTATATGAAAAATATTACTATAAATTGTAATTTTTTTATGTTAATATGATAAAAAAAATCGTAAAATATTAATTAAATTTTTTATTATTTGACTTAAAATAGAAAATCACAATAACTAAGAGGAGATGTAAAGAGTACTAAAAGTGACAATTTCTCAATTATAATGCAGACAATTTCTCAATTATAATGCAAGAGGTGTTTAAATATGTATTTATTTACTTGTGATTCAAATATTGATTATTAAAACATCATTTGATTGGCCACTCCGCTTGTCCTTTAAGCATCTTGAGGAAAAATATGCGCATAAGCTCAAAAACTACGAAACTTGCAATGTTTCTTTTTTGTTGTATTCTTTCTCAAACACCTTAATGGTCCCAAAAATCAAAGACGGAGCCAGTATTAGGATATTGGAGTTTTAAATTTTCTTTCTCTTCCTTATGATTGAGTTGTCAATCAATTTTTTTAGGAGTTTACACACTATTACTAGAAAAAATTTACTTACACTGGGTGTTTATATCAAGTCAATACAATTTTCATTATTATGTGATTTAATGAAGTAAAATGAATAATAAGTTTGAATGCATGACATACATGTATTGAATTGATGTAAACATTCGGTATTAATAAATTTTATCCGTTATTACTTAATTTTCTAGCTATATATACAAATACTAAGTGACAACAATTAACAATTTCAAATACTTTTTTTAAAAAAATAAAAAAATCCGTGTGGGTCTCTAAGTTTTATTCATAGCACATAAATTAGGACAAAATCAATAATTCTCTATTCCAATTTATGTGACAATTTTCATTTTATGAGACTCGAATAGTTAAATTTAACAGAAAATTTACGTATGAAATCTTTAATATTTTTGAAATAAAATTTATATATTTAAAATTATAATAAAATATTATAAATTATAATGATTGATAAATCAAAATATTTAAAAAATATATAAAAAAATTACAATAAAAATAAATTTATTTGAATATCAAAATTTAAAAAATATCAGTTAAAATAATATACAGGGCTCATATATCTAGTATAAGAATAAATTATTAAGTGAAATAAATGAAAAGATAATTAAAACAAGCAAAGTAAAGCAATTTCTCTTCATTCTCAAACATCTCTTTAATTCTCCCTCGAAGATTGAGATTCCGATTCAGATTCAGAATCCGGTGATTTCTTGCCGGGCCGTCACCGGCGAATTTCATCGCCCGTCGATTTCAGAATAGTAAGTTCTATGTATCGCATTTAAATAAATCAGCTTTATAGTAATGTCACATCCAGATTTGGTTTTGATTTTGTTGTGATTAAGCATTCAGTTTCGAGAAGTTTGCTTGAATTGGATAGCGTCCTAATTAATGTGGGATTAGCGAACATATCTGTGAAACCTAACTCATTATAATTGGAATTCAGCTTCTAACCTTTTGGGATTCTTAATTTTCTGTTGAATTTTATATCGGTTAAGGAAATTGTGGATTTATGTTCGTTGGATCCAGTTAAATTTAGTTTTTGAGAGCTTATTATCATCAGCTTTGTGTATTTGTTTAGCGAATTAATACTAAAACAATGATGGATAAGTTAGGAATTTTTGCTTTATGTGCGTAGAAGGATCCATATGGCTTTCTGTTCAACTATATCTTAGACATGTTTAAGTATGACATTTGGTTCAAAACTTGAAGTTGTATTTGATTTCCCTAGGAACCTTCTCAATCCGAAACATCAGTGTTTTTGCACTATCGCTATTTACAACATCAGCAAAGAATGCTGGTTGAACATTAGGATATAAAAAGATATATAGTTCATGTAGCTTTGACAAGTATATGACCAAAAATTGATGTGCCTCAGTCTCATACCTAGCCTAGCCTAGTCTGTATAATGTATATAACATATTTTATTTTGATCAAACTACAGAAATGTATCAAATAAAACAAAAAAAATAAGTAGATTGTCAAAATCTTATTATTTTCCTTTATGTTTGATGATAAATTATTTTAAAGAAAAGATTTACTAACCTACAACCACGAATATCCACTTTGAAACCCATAGACGAAGAAAACTGTGAAATCCTAGCCACAAAATGAGGGAGAAGGAGTGAAATCGTTTTTGAAAAATAATGAAAATGAGTGGAAAAAAGAGTAATTAAGATTTAGGGATTTAGTCTATGTGATAGTGGAACCCTATTGGCGTGCCACGTGGCATCCACATGACATTTAACAACTCCTGTTAATAAGAAGGATATTTTTGACTCAATAATTTGTTGAAAAGGGTAGTTTTGAGCCGAATATAGTTTAAGGGTATTTTTGATCCTTTTCCTTTTAGTCTATGTGGAACCCTGTTGGTGTGCAAATGCGACATCCACATGACATTTAACAACTTTCATTAATAAGAAGAGCACGTTTGACCCAATAGTTTAATGGAAATGGTAATTTTGAGCCGAAATATAGTTTAAGCGTAAATATAAGCTATTTTGGATAATTTAAGGTTATTTTTTACCCTTTTCTGTTAAAAGAACTATCTTGATAAATAATGCTCTATTACTCTTGTAACATGTAAGAATTTAAAGTTAAGTTTGAACCTACATAAAATCACATATACCTGCAATTCGCTCCGCCCCACCCCACATAGCTTTAAACCCGCCCCGAGCCATTGTCATCCCTAATATTTGACTTGACACACCTATTAAGAAAATAATAATTGACATAGCGAATTTACCATTTTACCCCTATTAATTAATAGAATTCCTAAATAAATTTACTCATTAAAGAAGTTCTACCTTTTTTAAAAACTCTCTAAATAAATTGAGGGCATAATAGGTAAAAAAATATTGTATTTTCTTAATTTGTAAAATACGACGAGTAAAATGGACAAGTAAAAAATTAAGATTCGACAAAGTAAAAAGGGACAGAGAGTAATAATTGAACATATAGTAAAAATATACTCCCTCCATCCTTATTTCAAGTTTGACTAGACATGAAGTTTAAGAAATAAAACAAGTCATTTGAATTTTATGATCTCAAATAAAAGATGTATATAGTCTTTTGAATCTTGTGGTTTTAAATTTACCATGTAGAATATTATAATTAGAAATCTTACAATATAAAAAAACACGGATTTTTTTGGAGACAAACTATAAAATAAAAGTAAATTAGTTAAATTGGATCATATAATATTTATTACTCTCTTTGTTCACTTTTACTTGTCAAATTTAGACTTGACACACACATTGAAAAATGATAATCAACATAGTATCTTACTAGATTATTCCTATTAATTAGTACTTAATACTTTGTATTAGATCTTGAAAAGTAATTTTAGAAATAAATAACTAATGATAAAGGATAAAATATAGAAGAAAATATTTATCTTTTCTTAATATGTTAAAAATGACAATAAAAAAGAAAAATCTATTTCTAAAATAACGGATAAGTAAAGTGAACTGTATTAATTAACCAAGAATAAATGCCAAATTTTTATTTTTTTATCTCCAATCCAGTGTCCGCTTCCATATTTGAGCCTGACTAAATCTAAATTTACATCGAAAAGCCCCTTATTATATGTAAAGTACACACTAACAAAGACAATTTTGTACCCAAAAAGATTTATTGTCTGTTTGGAAAGCCACCTGGTAATTGAAATTTGTGTAATTACTAAGGTAGTAATTACCAACAATCACACATCTGAAAATTAGAGTGTATTTACCCTTGTGAAATACACTCAAACCAAGTAATTACATGATCAACCAAGCAGACCAAACAATGTAACTACACCTAATTATACCAAATTCAATTACCAAAATGATTTTCCAAACAGATTCTTGAATCTGAAACATCTGATTAAGAATAAAGAGCACTTACTACTCCAACATTTATAAGATTTTAGCATCATTATGACATAAATGAATGAGTTGACACAATATAATTGAGTACTAGTTGAAAGAAACTACATAACAGATATTGGGACATATAGATTAAAAGTAGAAACCTAGTACTCTCTTTGAGCAAAAACACCTCAACTGGTATGCCAATATCCACACTATAAATTACTCAAAAGCAATTTGATCTCAGATCTGTGTCTGATTCTCCGAGCCAATTTTTGCTGAGGTAAGCCAATGAATGCACAATAAAGCGGTGGAAAATTGCTCACTTGCACGTCTCTTCTTCTTCAGTCGGTGTAAATTTTGCATTTTCTGTAATTGATTTTGCTTCATTTTGTCGTCTTGTTGAATACTTATTTCTAGTCAGTACGCAAAGTGCCACCGCCCATTGTGTTCTACAAAGTAGTACAGCTATATATTGCGATTCTATAATTTGATTTGTTTCATTCAGTTTTGTGAACTTTTGTATTGAATTTTATTTTGGTTTTATCAAGTGTAGCTTGATAAGGTTGAATGTTTAGCTGTTAAATACTGTGAAGAGTTGGGGAGAAGTATAGAAAGATCAAAAATGGCTGCAAGGAAAGCTGGTTTAATTGCTCTGTTTGATGTTGATGGGACTCTTACCGCACCCAGAAAGGTATAGTATTGATTGCTCCTTCTTGTATTTGCTGTTAAGTTTGATTGTTCCCCTTGTTTCTGTTACTAGGGGTGTGTTGGGTATGCAAGTAAAGAAATTTTATTCTAAAAATATTTGTATATAATCGAAGCAACATGAGGATGGGGGTTGTGGGGTCGGGATAGGGGTACAGAGGTGGGATGATGATAAAGTGTGTAGGAGGGAAAAATCAATGTGGAATGCTAATTCAAGAACTTGTTTTACCTACTTCTATCAGGCTATTCATTTTCCTCATTTTTAAGGAACTTGTTTTTCTAAAGAAAATATTTTTCAATTTTTTTAGATAAGGAACATGAGAAAATCAGATCCATAATGAGAACACCCTTTTGTAGATTAATTTGACTTAATGGACAATTGCATCCTTGATGGGCTTGAATAGAGCAGAATGGTATATATGATTTGTACATTTAGTAGCTGAATCCAACCTGTTTGAGATTGAGGTGCTGTTGAATGAATGATTCAGTGTATTTTCAAAATATTGTCATGATTTTTATTGTTCTGATTCTTATTTCTTCCTTTAATTTTATAGTAAATTTACCATTAGTTACATTTAATCACACCCATAACGATATTGATTTTCTTCTTTGGAAAATTTGCATAAAAATTTCAGGAATCTACTCCACAAATGTTGAAATTCATGCAGGAACTTAGAAAGGTAGATGATTCTTTTGCCATATTTTTCTTTATTTCTTTTTTCCACATATATATTATTTTTCCTCTCAAGGATTCTTTGGTTTAACAATTTTGTCGACTTGCAGGTTGTTACTGTTGGAGTTGTTGGAGGTTCTGACCTTGTAAAGATATCAGAACAGCTTGGCAATACAGGTTAGCTTAAGTAGCATATATACTAAAGTTGGAGTTGGGATGATGAAAGGTGTGCTACATCAACTTATTAGAGCTCATGTTTCTAGCTCAGTATCTGAAATTCCTCGCAGTATTAGGCAAGAGTAGAAGTGTAGAACTATGAGTTCACTAGCAGCCAAGAGCACTGAACTGTGTTTTGATTTGAAATATGAAAGGACCTTTCCACTAGAAAGGCATACATAATCTTATGGTTATAGCTCCATGTTAGTTGTTGAAATGTACCTTTTTCTACCGCAACTCTAGTGCTAAACAATTTTTGAGGTCATGCATGTCCCTTGGTTCCCAATATGTGGCTATTAACTGATCTATCTAAAAGAATTTCTTGAGAATGATGACACTTTGATCTTTCTAATATTTGTGATGCAGTTACAAATGACTACGATTATGTTTTCTCTGAAAATGGCCTTGTAGCACATAAAGATGGCAAGCTTATTGGGAAACAGGTAATTTTAATGACTAGAATTTGATATTGTATCTGTATAATATTACTTGTGAGTGCATATTCATTATGTGACAAAACAAAATCTTTGGGTATTGTCTTTATCAACTCGAAACAACATCCTTGTTGCCACCACTTAAGCATTTTGTACCAAGTTAAAACTAAATAAAGTCTCATGAAAATTTGAACTACCTAACAACTTGAAGAAATTTTCTTTCTACCCATCTTCAATGAGCATCGCTTCTCTCGTTCTCCTTAGTTGTTCATTAGCAGGGTGATTTGTTTTGAAATGACATAACTCTTGGTGTGCGTGCAGAGCTTAAAGTCATATCTTGGAGACGAGAAGCTCAAGGTTAGTCAATACGTTTTTCTTATTTAACGAGAAAATGTTTTATTTTTGTTATAGTGCAAAGAGGGGAAGCCTACCCAACCAAGTGTAGTTCGTTATAGGCTTGGTGATCCTTCTAAATATTTGTTGTTTAGCTTAAGAAAAATAATTGCGTTGTAGTGTTAAATTACTATGTAATTGTACTTCATTGAAAACTGCTCTGACGTGGTATTTCGTAAGTTTTCGAAGCAGTGTTTATAATAGTTAACAAAAATCTGAAAACCAAGTTATTACACATTCCATGAAGAGTTAATTGTGTATGTTTGTTGCATATAATTGGGTGAGAATTTATGTTTATTGCTTAGGTTTCACCCAATTGAAATAGAAATGAGTTTGTATGTAGATGGCCAAGAAATATTTTGATGGGATGCAATGATATGCAGGAATTTATTAACTTTACCCTCCATTACATTGCTGACTTGGATATTCCAATAAAGAGGTGAGCATATCAAAGTCTGTGTTGCTTGGATCCTCCAAAAATGACACACACACGACAACATTTTGAAGGATCCAAGCAAACATAGATCAAAGGTTGAATTATCTGCTTCGTTGTGGCAATCTTCTTAATCATTCTTCTTTGCAGAGGAACATTCATTGAGTTCAGAAGTGGCATGCTAAATGTGTCGCCTATTGGGAGAAACTGTAGTCAAGAAGAAAGAGATGAATTTGAAAAGTATGACAAGGTATAGATAACTGCTCTAGTATTGCATATATCTTTTGCAGTAACATACCTCCTACAGATTCTTTTTCTCTGTGATTTAAAGACAATTGGAACTATAATCAGGTACAGAAGATACGCGAAACAATGGTATCAGTGCTTAGAGAAAAGTTTGCACATTTTAATCTCACCTTCTCCATTGGAGGCCAAATTAGTTTTGATGTGAGCATCTTTAAACCTTTTCTGTGCACATTGACCGCTGAACGTTTTAAGTATATTATTAACATATGATTTGGGATCTTGGTCATGACAGGTTTTCCCCCAAGGCTGGGACAAGACTTATTGTTTGAGATACCTAGAAGAATTTAACGAAATTCACTTTTTTGGAGACAAAACATACAAGGTAATCTTTAGTTATTGACGTGCTTGAAGCTTTCTTTTCATGTCCGGGCTGATATAAGAGTCGTGTTTTTTACTTGAACAGGGAGGAAATGACCATGAGATCTACGAGTCTGAGAGAACCGTTGGTCACACAGGTCCGCCTAAGACCTCATTCTTTTGATGTTTGAATAGTTATTCTCTCGCGTAATTACTTGAGGTCCTCACATTACCTCGCTATTTGTTTCCTTTTCTCTTTTTCCAGTTACTAGCCCAGAGGAGACATTGAAACAATGTTCTGTCCTATTCCTTGGCAAGGACAATGGAAGTTCTTGAGCTTGTTGCAGTTTTTCAGTACACGATTGTATTCTATGCACAACAGAAATGAATAATTGCAATAATTCTTGTTTTGAATTTTGTCATCAAAATTATAATGATATTACTACTCTCTGAAATCCAAACTTTACATCCAAATAGATAGCTCAACAATATAACTTTTTTTACTGATAAATGATGCAACACCTAGAATTTAAGTAAGAACGGTCCCTTAATAACTTCTTATCATGGAAAGAACTAATTCCATTTTGCTTATGACACATTTGGTTAGCTAGAAATAACTCTCTTAATAAGAAGGCACCATTTCAATACTTATGATACCTTGCTAAGAAAGACGTTTGTATAAAGCATATCTATTATCCTGAAGTGGGAACCTTTATTACTTGGCCATTACAAACTCAATATTAGCTCTTATGCAAGGGCTTAAGATTGCAAAGGATAACAACTTGATACCTTTGGACATCTCCACAGACTCAATCAAGATAAGATATTTTATTAACAACGACTACGAATCTCATAGGTCTGATGTAAGTATTGAGAGATAAACTCTTGTATACCTATAGAGAGCAGTTTCAACCAAACACATCGCGACTAACTCTAGCCATGAACTTGACTTCACAAAGATTATAAGTGAAATGAGCTATGTTCCTTTATAGGATAGTAATAGATCTTACAATGTTTTGGCAGAATACACTAAACTCAAATGACAAATTCAAACTCAATCAAGCTCCTTATTGTTGATGTAAGTTTTTTCTTTCTTGAGAAAAAGAGATTTTTCTTTGAATATTCTTGATTACAAAAGTTAGTTGTTTCTTGTCAAAGTGTTTAATGTAAATCATAGGCAAAATCAACCTAGTAACATGTCATTGGCCGAGAACTCTGTGTCTCTGTTGTCGTGTCCACCTACCACAACAGGTATATAGCTTTACAATGCACTCCATTGACTTGTCTTGAACAACCACATTCAAAGGATCAAGTCCCCTTACCAAATTTCATTTTTCCGTAGTTTGTTTAGTCATCAAAACATAAATTTGCTACAATCACCTTTAGTACGACTTGATCCTATTTTCAACCTTAATACATTTGTTACTATTTCTTTCTCTTTTTATTTTCAAATTTTAATCAAAAGTTTACTAATTAACACATCTTAATTTTAGTATATGTTAAAATTTACGGCATATAGAGGAACTTCAATGTACTTGTAACATGAAATAGATGAAAGTACAATTTGTATAACAACATTAAATTATTGTTTATGCTTGAACATTACAATATTGAATCATAAAAATAGACATAAAAGGTAGCAATATAGTTTGCAATATTCTTTAGTTTGTTACAATTGAAAGAACTTTTATAGAACAAAGACTCAATTAAACTTAAAACTTTATGTCTTATGAGAGTACAACTCTTGAAAAAAAAATGTTGAAAATGTTCTAAACAAACTAAAACATTTACTAGGGGTTTGTGGACTCTGAAGAAATTTTATTTAGATCTATATCTATTGAATTTTCACGCAATCTTTTGCCCCTGACATTATCTGTAGTTGAGCAACAATCCTGTGGTGGTGGCAGTGGTGTTTGGGGCATCGCGATCGCGGATCTTGTTTGTTGGTCTAATGGTAAACCTTTTGATGACGTTATACCTAACATGTTAAAACTTCGTAACAGAAATATTGCTTGTTGATTCATTGAGTGAGATTGAAAATGACTCATAAATTCTTCATGAGTGTCACCGATTTGAGTACACATAGGACAACGAAGAAGAGTAGGGTGAGAACTCAAAGTTCGAAAGAACATACTAGTATATGCATCTGCGTTAGACATGTTAATGTATGTAATGAAAAAAAAATTATAATATTTGTTAAAGAGATATTGAGTTTGCCTTTTGATTTATTCAAAAAGGAAAAATGATACAAAGTAATGCACCTCAATTCTATGAAATATATGAAGAATTTATAGGTCAGTCGATTTTCAGATGCTAGATGTGGACCCCGCTCATACCAATATATATAGTAAATTGATTAAAATAATAATATTAAGGTTAGTATGACCAAAACACAAATAATATTTAAAGACAAAAATTGAGTTTTTTCTATATGGGGATTTTTTTTCCTTTTTTGTTTTTAATGTTTTTTTTCTAGCTAACTAAATTTATTAAACATATGTAGTGAA
The DNA here is from genome assembly GCA_027705065.1 of Solanum peruvianum. Classification (NCBI taxonomy): domain Eukaryota; kingdom Viridiplantae; phylum Streptophyta; class Magnoliopsida; order Solanales; family Solanaceae; genus Solanum; species Solanum peruvianum. The sequence goes on from JAKWJD010001759.1 coordinate 58,126,358, forward strand.
AAGGGTCATAGAAAAAATAGACAGAAATTTTAAAAAATCATCAGTGCTAAAAATAATGTATATAATATTTTTTTTAATAACAGAGACCAAAAATGAAATGTAGGACTAGTTAGTTCAATAATATGTTTTTGGTTAGTCTTTTCTTTTCCTATGTAAATGAAGAAAATTGTAAATATTGGAAATTGATTACAAACTACTATATTGTGGTTATTATTTTATTTTATTTTCATAAGAAAAAAATAGTTTTGATCTTGATTATTTAAGCTAGATATCAAACTAATTAATTTTGTAAAAATGTACTAAATTTGGCTAAAAATAAGTTATTCAGAACTACATAAATTAAATATATTATGTTATGATCAGAAATTTATCAGTGACAGCCAAGAGGTAATATTAGATTTTATGACCATAACATACTATATGGTCAGAAATATAAGAGGAAATATTTAGATTTTGTAGCTAGATTTTCAATTTCTTTTTAAAATGTACAACATTTGATTTAAAGTAAAGAATTAATTTTAAAATTTAAAAGTAAATAGTATAAAGTAATTTATTATGATCAAGTCTTTCATTTTTATCCTGAAGAGAAAAATAATTTAGAAAAAAAAGTAGAGAACTGAATTTAAAATTTAAAAGTAAATATCATAACATATAGTTTAGTATGGTTCATTTTTCATTTTTATCTAGAAAGAAAAATAATTTAAATCTTAAAGTAATGCATTAGATTTAAATTTAATGGTCAGTCTTACATTTTTATTTCGTAAAAGAAAAATAATTTAGATCTTAAATTTTAAAAAATAGAATTTAAAATTTAAAGTAGATATCATAACATAGTTTTTTATGGCCATTCTTTCATTTTTATTCTAAAAAAGAAAAATCATTTAGAGCTTAAAGTAAAGAATTAGATTTAAACTTAAAAGTAAATATTATACAATAGTTTAATATGGCCAGTCTTTCATTTTTATTCTAAGAAAAATTATTTAGATTTTAAAATAAGGAACTAAATTTAAATTCTAAAAATAAATATCATAACATAATTTATTATGGTCGCTCTCATTTTTATTCTGTAAAAATAATTTAGATCTTAAAACAAAGAATTGAATTTAAATTAAAAGTAAATATGATAACATAGTTTATTATGATCAGTCTTCCATTTTTTATTCTATAAAAAAATAATTTGATTTTTAAGTAAATGATTGAATTTGAATTTAAAAGGAAATATCATCACATGATTTATCATGGTTAATCTTCCATTTTTTTTTTGTATAAAAGAATATAATTTAGATCTTAAAGTAAGATATCATAACAAGTTTATTATGGTCAGTCATTCATTTTATTCTGTAAAAGAAAATTAATTTAGAACTTAAAAGTAAAGAATTAAATATAAAGTTAAAAGTAATACCATAAAATAGTTTATTCCAATCAATCTTTCATTTTTATTCTATAAAAGAAAGATAACTTATATCTTAAAGTAAGGAGTTGAATTTAAATTTTAAAAACAAAATATCATAACAATTTATCATGGTCAATCTTTCATTTTTATTCTATAAAAGAAAAATAATTCAAATCTTAAAGTAAATAATTGAATTTAATTTTAAAAAAGTATCATAATATAGTTTATTATGGTTTGTCTTTCATTTTTATTTTGTAAAAATAAAAATAATTTAGCTCTTAAAGTAAATAATTGAATTTAAATTTAAAATTATTATCATAACATAGTTTATCATGGTAAGCCTTTCCTTTTTATTCTATAAAAGAAAAAAAATTTAGATCTTAAAGTGAATTAAAAAGTAAATATCATATCATACTTTAGATCTTAAAGTAAAGGATTGAATTTGCATATAAAAGTAAATATCACAACATAGTTTATTATGACCAGTCTCTCATTTTTATTCTGTAAAAAAAAAAATTAAAAAAAGATTTTAAAGTAAAGAGATTAATTTAAAATTTAAAATAAATATTTTAACAGTCTAATTTTCACTTTTATTCAATAAGAGAAAAATAACTTAGATCTTAAAGTAAAGAATTGAATTTAAATTTAGAAATATTTCTCTTAACATAGTTTATTAGCAGTCTAATAATTTAAATTTTAATGTAAAGAATTCAATTTAAAATTTAAAAGTAAATATTATATCATAGTTTATTATAGTTGGCCTCTCATTTTTACCTAGTCTTTCATTTGTTTCTATAAAAAATATTTAGATATTCAATTTAAAGAATTTTATTTAAAATTTTAAAGTAAATATCATAACATAATCATATTTTGATTAAACTATAGGAATGTATCATACAAAAAGTGTCATCCGAACACTTATTATTGAACTAGTTATTGGAGCCCGTCCCAATACAGGCCCAATATATGCTATTTGGTTGTTTCAATTTAGATTAAGTTATCAGATGCCTCTTAACGTTATTTGCATAATTACTTAGACACTTTAACTAAGATTAATATCAATTGAACACTTTTACTTATATAAAAATCATTTCTATTAAACATTTTCTGAAAATCAGTAAAAAATATGAAGAGTATGTGATACACATGCGATGATGTGATAAAATGACTAATTAAAAATTAACATTTGGCATTGAGCCCCAAAAATTATTTTTAAAAAAAAAACACATTTAATATCTAATTTTTTATAAAAGTAAAAGAAAAAATAAAAATTTCAACCTATTGTACCCCACCTTACCCCACCCCACCCAACCCCCTTCATCTTCATCTTCTTCCCAAAACACATTCTTTCTCAAATTACAAAATCTTATTCTTTTCAAATAACTTTAAAATTTCTTTTTTAAATTTTTTTTAATATATATATATATATATATATATATATATATATATATATATATATATATATATATATATATATATATATATATTCATACTAAGAGTGAAGAAGAAAGAAAATTTTGTTGGCGGTTATTCAACTCTACATCGATGACAAAATGAAATTTAGAGCTCCAAAATTATTTCTTTCAAATTTTTTGATATCATTTTTGATAAATTTAAAGAACACATGAATTTGCGTGAAAATTTTTGTTTAAAATTTGTTATAAATAAATATCGACTAACTTTTTTATACGTAAAAATCATTTATCTTCTTTCATCTACTTCATATTGTTCCTTATTTTTATGAAATTTGAAATAAATCATACGAAATTATTTTTTTCAAATTTTTGATATCTTTTTTTAAAAATTTAATGAACACATATGAATTTGTGTAAAAATCTTGGTTCAAAATTTGTGATAAATAAATATCGACTAACTTTTTTTATACGTAAAAATCATTTATCTTCTTTCATCTTCTTCATATTTGTTCCTTATTTTTATGAAATTTGAAATAAATTATACGAAAACTTTCTTTCAAATCTGAACCTTCATAGTTGATTTTCATTTATCTTCATATTTGGAAGATATAAATTTTTTGTATATAAAAAAAGAAAAAAAAACAGTATTGGAGCTAAAATGAAGAAAGTTTTGTAAACTAAATTATGAAGAAGATGATAGCTAGGGAGTGTGGTGCTTTTCATTTTTGAAAAAAGTGCAAATAAAAGAAGAAAAATATTTTTTAAGTTAATTATAATGCCAAGAGTCAATAAAGAAGAAAAAATGTAAAAATAAAATAGAAAACACACTATTTTAAGTCTTTTCACGCGCTTCAGGGAAGTGCAATACACATTTTTTGTCATATCAGAATTTGTCTAATATTTATATATTTTGAACAATTTAGGTGTTCAATAGGTACAAATCTTAGTTGAGGTATCTAAGTGAATTATGCGGACAACTTTGAGGGACGGTCGATGACTTAAGCCTTCAATTTATGTGACGCACGTAAAATTTGAAAAGTTAAACAAATATTTTAGGTGTTTGTTAAATATTTTAAGTTGTTGATCATTGTGATTTATAATATTTTTGACTTAATTTACAGTTATTATGCATTACTCTTCTTTTCTCAATTTATGCGACATAAATGACATTTTGAGATTCAACCGAATTTTTAATATATTTTTTTTTAAGTAATTAATTATTGTCATTTATTTTGCGTTTTTTAAAAATATGTAACTCGCTAAAAATATTTTTGAAACTTGTGGTCTAAAAATAAGTATGTGATATTTGTGCCTCTATAAAATATTTTATTAAGAAATAATTGAATACTTTAAATTTAAATTGTTATTAAAGATAGAAGCATATCCTATTTTTTTAGATCGAATAAAAGAAAAGTGATAAATTGAAACTAAAAAAGTAACAAAAATAGCATAATATATTTTAGGCAAAAGACATAAATTACCCTCTAAACTTATCACCAAAAGTCAGTTACACGCTTATACTATTGTGATGATCTAATACACACCTGAATTATTCAAAAGTGAATTCATTTCAACCCCGACGCACATACGATCAGTCACATAATGAGAAAGTGTTTCACACTCGCGCCACATCATCACCATGTCACTGTCATATCAGTAATTACGTCAGATTTTTTTTAAAAAAAAAAATTCATGTCATGCAATTTCTTCTTCTCCTTATACACCATCAAACCCACAATTCAGTTACTACCATTGTTGCTATTATCATCAAATTCACTTCTCCACCACCATAGATTTCACCACCAATAATCAAATTCATCATCCGAATCTTCTCACAATCATTGTCATCATAAAAAATCGATAACAAATATCATAAATTTAACTGATTAACCATTAAAATTATATCACTATCATTAAATTCATCACAATCATAATCATAAATTCACCATCCACATCAAAATTACGAGTTTCATTATCATTATCGAAATTAAAAGTCATACCACCACTAATCTTTCACCCATCAACAATCCACCACAAAAAATTATCACAATGTACAAATTTCAATTAAGCTCAAAGAGGAGAATTGTGAAAAGTTGCAATATTTTAATTGTAAAGATTTTAGTCGGACAATTGAAAAATTAGTGTTTGATTTACTATTGCTGATTTTGAAATAAATATAGAGAGAATTTTTATAAGAAAGAAGAAGGTTCTATGAACATAGATTAAAAAAATGAAATTACGTGCATAAACCCAAAAACTTTTTACACGAAAAAGGCAGATCTGATTTTTTTTATATTTCAAATGCTCACAATCAACAAAAAGACACAAAAATAAATTGAATAATCCGTTTTGACTTGACGAAATTGATATGGAAATAGTGTTTGTGATAAGAAAATAATGGAGGAAGAAGAAAGGTAGTGTAAGGTGAAGGAGAAGGGTGGGGCTGGGGAAAAACTTGTCTTTTTTTTTTACTCAAACACGCCTTTATTTTTTATTATTAATTTTATTTTCATGTCAGCTTCGAGGGTGGTATTAAATTCACTTTTGAGTAGTATAAGTGTGTACTAGGTTGTCTCAATAGTTAAAAGCGTATAACTGACTTTTCGGTACAACTTTAGAGGTGAATCTACGTTTTTTCCCTATATTTCATGAACCATAACTCATTGTCCCGTGGGATCAAATCTATTGTGCATCTCTTCTCTCACCAATGAGATATGCAAATCTGAAGCCAGGAAACTGCAAAAGTGGAATAATGAGTACTTCAAATTTTGTATTTGAGTTTCATCAAGTTTACACACCTACAAGCCTTGAAATATGAGTATTTTTAGAGATTGAAAATTTGTGGGATTCCGTAAGACGTATTCAATTCTAGTTGGACTCTATAAGAAATATTCATTACCACTTAGGGTATTATATTCTCTTAAAGAGGCATCTTGAATATTCCGCAAATTCATTAAATATTCATTAAGAGATTAAATTCAAATTATTCTAGTTTGAAAAATATGTCACTAACGTTCTCGAATCATGAAAAAATCTTACGAAAGAAGAATCAAGGAAACAAGCAATATTTGTATCCATATTGTTTCATCAATAAAATTGTGTTTCTAAAAAAAATTATAACTCATTTAACTAATTTGATCAAAAAATTACAATTAGCAAAGTCACTAAATTTCACTTGTTTCTTAAGCTATTATTTTTCATTTATCTAAAATTTGATTAGTTCCAACTTTTCAAAACTATTGGTTCTCTATTTAAAATAACAAAGCTACTGTTGCACTATTGCTATACTTTCCCTTATTTAAATGTCTTGAAGAAAGAAGTGACATTTTAATGGTGTAAAACTCTACGTATTAACATAAGGATAATTTTGGAGGATTTTTTCTCTAATTCTTCTTAATTATGTAAAATATCACTCTTTTTTTAAAAAAAAAAAAAGAAGAGAAAATGAGTAAAAGTACCATTTATTTTTGAAATAGAGGACTATTAAAAAAATATTTGTACGATTTAAATTTTTTTTATTTTATATATTTTTTAAAAAAATATTAAGCATGTGTCGTTCTTGGATGAAACAAAATCTCCATCTCTAACTAGGTTTTTCCCCATAATTTATTCAAGTCAGAAAGAATATACTTCTTCAACCTCAATTATTTTTATTTTTCTTTAAAAAAAAACTTTAATAGTTATTTATATTTGTTGTAGCTTTTTATTTTAGGGAAAATTATATATAATAGCAAACTAATAACCTAAAATAAATAGAGTAACTAGGGTTTGATTTAATTGTGCTCCATAGCAAATGTTAGCCAAAATTTGCCAGGCGCCTCTCCCCCAAAAGTCTCGCTCGCCACTCTCCCATTCTCGCCTCTCTCGCTTTATACACAGAAGTGTATAATTTCTGTTTCTGTTTTGTTAAAGCGAGAGAAAATTGTATAAACACACGCAAAAACATATATCTTCGTGTTATACACTTAATTATACAATTTACAAACATTTTACTTCAATTCAATTGTAGACAAATGCAAATTTTATACAAATATTGCAGAGAAAAATGTCAACGAATTATACAATTGTGAATTATACAATTGCAGTGAAATACAATTTTCTCTAGCTTTATACAACAGAAGTGTATATATTGTGTTTCTGTTTTTGTATAAAGCGAGAGTTCTTGCTATACACTTATAATTATGCAATATACATATATTTTAATTCGATTCAATTGTATGCAAAGCAAATTTTATAAAAATATTGCAGCGAAATAGGCAGTGAATTATACAATTGTGTATTATACAATTGCAGTGAAATAGAAAGTGATTTATACAATTGTGCATTATACAATTGCAGTGAAATAGGATAGCGAATTATACAATTGCAGCGAATAGGCCAACGAATTATACAATTTAGGCCAGCGAATTATACAATTGTATATATATAACGAATTATGCAGTTTTATGTTTGCTATGGAGCGCAATTATGCAAACTTTGCTATAACATACAAATATAAATTTTTTATTTGCTATATGTGAAAGTTGCCCATTTATTCGACCCCTCAATTTTTCTCTATGTTTCCCAAGTTGTTACTTGGATTGACGATACATGCATAAATAAAAAATTAACAACTAAGATTTAATTAATAAATTAAAATTTTAGTATGATATAATTAATATATCTTAAACAAATTAATAATATTATCTTATCCATAATATATTATCATTTTCTCTCTTTTCCTATTTTTGCTTTTTCTACAGGCTACGACCTACAACATTTATATTTTTTTTTTCTTCTTTCTAATGAGTTGTTACAGAGATTAATAGTCAAAAAGTAAATGATATTTTTGTTTAAAAAACAAAGATAGACTTTGTTTAGGATTTATGATAATATAATGTCTCTGTAGTTGTGGCATGACTAATATTTTTAAAATATATTAATTATCTAAAATAAATTTTTTGATAAAAGCTATAGAAAATAGAAATTACTATATATATATATATATATATATATATATATATATATATATATATATATATATATATATATATATATATATATTTGGATCTTGAAGTGATATATTGTTTTATTTGGATAAATTAGGGGGGGGGGGGAGGAAATTAATAAAACTGAATTTTTATTTCATTCAAAAAGAAATTGACACATAATAATTATTTAAAAAAAATAATAAGAAATTGTTGTTAGTTTCAAGGGTATAAGTGAGCCAAAAAGGTGAATGAAAGGGTATTTTTAAATAAAAAATAAATAAAAGGTTAATTTTAGATAAAAAGATAGATTGAAGGATATCTTAGACCTTTTCTTATAGTTTAAGAGTATTTTTGATTATTTTCTATTTATTTTTTTTAAAAAAACAGAGGACTACTAATTAACCAACAATAAGTGATTAAAATATATAATCCTCAGTTTATGTGTCACACATAAATTTTTGAGATTCAACCTTCTAAAGTTTGATTACAAAATTGAGGCATAAATTTTTTTATTATTTTTATGAAATTTAAATATTTGAATACTACGTAAGTTATTATTTATGAATTATAATAATTAGCGATTTAAATTATTCAAAAAATATATACAAAAATTCATATTAAATAAAAAATTGATTAATCATAAATTGCAATTGTGATATATAAATTAAGATTACTTTCGAAATTGTAATTGTGACAAATAAATTAAGATTCTGATAGATATATATGTGCTAAACACATCATTCACCAAATTTTGTGTAATGTCCAAATTGACAAGTTTTTAGCATCAATGTGACAAAGAAGGATGATTTGGCAGATTATAATTTGCTACTTGTCGGAAAAAGCAAAAGACTACTTGGCAGCCTCCAAGGGAAAAGACAAAAACACCCTTTTCAATATCACAAACTATAAATTCAACTCTCACAAATCTATTTTTCCGCCAAATTTGGCCTAGGTAAAAAAAAAAAAAAAAAAAAAAAAAGAGAAGCCAACCAACTTAATTATGAGAAAATTGATGTATTACGTATTATTTTATACGAGATTAGTTATATAAGTTCGTAAATTGCGAATCAAGCGCCGCCTTATTTTTATATATTAATTAACTTACCTCCTAATAATCTACACGTAGTATTATTTATGCAAAATATAATATATTTTTTTTGTTGTAGTTGTTGTTTCTTTGCTTTTATTTTGTTTCTCATTCGATGTTCGGTTTTCACATTGGAGTCCGAGTAAATAGAGATCCGCGCTTAGAAGTCCAACATTTGGGGGGTGGGGGTGTTTAAAACACTCCCTAACAAAGACAATTTTGTATCCAAGGGGGCTTGAACTCGAGACCTCTTGGTCAAAGATAAAAAAGTACTTATCACTCCACCACAATTCGTTGTTGTTTCTTTTACTAATTGTACAATTGCATTCTTTTGTTGTCGTACTTCTTGTGTGGGAAAGGTAGTGGCATGGTTAAAATCTTTTTTTTGGTACATGTTTAATCCCATTCGATTAGTTCTTTTGTTTCATATTCTGAAACCTCTTAATGAAAATTCTGACATAACCAATGATCTAACTACACGATATAATTTTTCAACCAAGGAGTGTCAAATGCATATGGTTACACCATTGGGTAGGATTTGTATGTGAGGAGCTATATCAGCATATTAGTGCACATATTTCTAGCTCGGTATCTAAAATTCCTCTCACTATCAAGCAAGAGCACATGTTACGCATGATTATGACTACTGTGATGAATTCTTAGAAAGTAGTCTATTTTGAAGAATTTAACACGGAACTTATTATTCTCTATACATACTTTAGTTGGATTCTAAATGTGTCATTCAGATTTAGATATGATTTACATGGAAATTGAAACCTCTCTAAATCAAATTTACAATCATCTGACTAGATAATAGTCTCATTTATACTTGTGAGTCATGTGAACCAGGGTCTCTGAGAAATCCCTTGAGGTGGTCTTGTTTTTGTGAGATAATCAATGCGTTTTATGTCGATTTCATAATCATCATTCATGTTATGTGTAAATTGTAATGTGTACACTTCATTCATTACTATTTTGTTACCCTCATAATGCTTCAAGGTTCAATTTTGAAATACACGAATCTAAATATTATTACAACTCAAGAATTGTATTGACGACTCTTGGTATGAACATGTACGTTCTTTGATGATTTTTAGTTGTCTCTCGAATAGGTCTTGCTCTATCTGTCAAATCTCTCTGTGTGATAAGTTCTCAAAGCATTAAAGTAATTTTTTGTATTGAAGTTCAAGACGTTTCATGAATTCAATCTTTCTCAAATCTCTCTGTGTGATAAGTTCTCAAAGCATTAATGTAATTTTTTGTATTGAAGTTCAAAACGTTTCATGAATCCAATCTTTGTTTGACTTGATTTGGAGTTAGTCAAACTTCTCATAATTCCAAACTATCTAAATTTTTTTGTTCAATTATGATAAATTTTCATGCAGTGAACTCCAAATATGTGAGTCCGAAGCCTTAAAGATAAGAAATATTAACAAAAATTTTAAAACGGTGTATAAAACTTTATATTAATCAAAACGGTAAAATCGTTGCACCAACAATGACTTACCCCACGGGAAAAAACAAAATCGCTGCCTCTGCAGCGATTTTGCAAAAAAAAAAAAATGAAATCGCTGCCTACGCAGCGATTTATAAAAAAAATTTTAAAAAATAAGAAAATCGCTGTTGGGGTAGCAATTTCAAAAAATAAAATAAAATAAGGAAGCAACGATTTCATAAACAAAAAAATAATTTTAAAAAATTAACACATAAAAAAGAAAAATTAAAAAAATTAAGGAAATCACTGGCATTTCATAAAAAAAATTTACAAAAAATTATGGAAATTAAAAATAATTTTTTTAAAAAAATCGCTGCATAGGCAGCGATTTAACATTTTTTTTAAAAAAAATCGTTGCCAAGACAGCGATTAAACGATTTTGTAAAAAAAATAGGAAAATCGCTGCTTAGGCAGTGATTTAATATTTTTTTTAAAAAATAATAATTAAAAATCGCTGCCTTATTTTTAAAAAAAATAAAAGAAAATTGAAAATCGCTGCCTAGGCAGCGCTTTTTAAATAAAAAAATTTTAAAATCGCTGCCTAGATAGCGATTTCATTTTTTTTTAGTATTTTTAAATATCGCTTTTCACGTAGCGATTTCATAAACTGTTATATATATACACTCATGATCATTGCTTCAAGAGATCATTATTTCTAACTTAAGTGTGGTATTATGGGAGAGTCTAGCCAAAATTTCAGTCATTTGAATTTTTCCTCATCGGATTCAACTAATAGGTAAATAAAGTAATGTTTTCTTATTTCTTAAAAACTGTTTTTTATATGTAATATATTTATATTATTATTTTTATATGTATGATCAAAATTCAAAATGTAGTGAATTATTGTACACAAATTGTAAATAATAATGTTATGGGTGATGAACGAGTTGGTGAGTTGCACAATGATGAACCTTCCGAGCATGAATTAACAGATAGTGATGATATGTATGACGACGATGGTGATAATGTGGATAATGCACCTAATGCATTCGTTGAAGATCAAAGTATTAATTATCATTCTACAGCGATTCCATACTTAGATCACAATGAAGAAAATGCAGAAGATTTTATCTACACGAGAGATGGCGGTTCCATTCGAACGACACTTTGGAATTCAAACAATCCTAAACATATCAGTCAGGTTCGATTGTTGAAAACTAAATATTTTATAGTTATTTATTTATTTATTTATTTCATGTTGATTAATTTAATTTGTATATGCAACTAGGTATGTTATTTATGAATAAGATGCAAATGAAATCTGCAGTAAGAGCATATAGTCTTGCTATTAAAAAAGAATTTCTTTGTGATCAATCCAAGAATAAAAGTTGGAAAGTTATTTGCAAGTGTCATGATTTAGGGTGTGATTGGATGATTCGATTTAGAGAGATTTCAAGCGGTATGTGAAAGACAGGAAAAATGATTGAACCGCATACTTGTCTTACAGATAACTATAAGGAGGATCATTTAAATTTGAATGATAACATGATTGCCACTTCATTAATACCATATGTTATGCAAAATTCATACATAAATATTAAGATGATCCGTGAAATCATCAAAGGAAAGCATTATTACTATACTCCTCGTTATAGAAAAGCACAAAAAGTCGAAGAAAAGCATTTTGAATGGCTTGTGGTGATTTTGAAAGTTCATTTAAGGCATTAGCTCGATACATGGCTGCACTACAATTATTCAATCCAGGCACTATTATTGAGTGGGAGCCTCATTCTACAACAATGCAATATGAGCAAATTTTTTAAAAAAATTCTGGGCTTTTAAACAGAGCATTGATGGTTCCAAAAGTTGTAGGCCGATCATTTCTATCGACGGCACACATCTTTATGGTTTGTATGATATCAAATTGTTAATTGCGGTTGGAATTGATGCGAATGGAAATATTTTTCCACTTGCATATGCTTTAGTTGCACGTGAGAATTTTGAGTCTTGGTCATCATTTCTCAAGTTATTATGAACACATGTAGTTTGTGAACGACAAGGAATTGGTCTTATTTCTGACCGTCATCAAGGAATCTTGTAGTGTATTCAATCTTATAATTGGTTGAGTCCACCCAACACATATCATAGATTTTGTGTTCGACACTTAAAAGCAAATTTTAATAAAAATTTGTAAATAGTGAACTCGAAAAACTGATGTGGTTGGCTGCTACTGAGCATCAGGAGAAAAAGTTTGTGCAACGGATGCAACAAATCAAAACATTGTCTCCTGCAACATATGAATGGTTAAATGAATTTCCTTTGGAAAAATGGACAATGTATAAGGATGGTGGTCGTAGATGGGGTGCCATGACGACAAATGTGTCTGAGTCATGTAATGGTTTATTGAAAAATGCTCGGGGGCTTCCTGTGACTGCCATGGTTCGAATGACGTTCAAAGCTCTCGTTGATCGTTTTGTCGAAAGAAACAATCTTGCAATTGCATTACTTCAAAGTAATATGTCATGGCCTCTTGCGATAGATAAAAAATTTAATGATTATTATCAAAGAGCTCAAGGGCACACAAATATGATGACTTACAACATAAGTGATGGAGTTTTTGAAATTCTTACTTTTGCTCATGATGGTAAAGGTGGAAATGTCCACAAGGTTACTACAAAAGGTAAGAAATTTTCTTGTGGAAAATGGAGAAATTATCATATGCCTTGTTCGCATGCCATCAAATTTTGTGGACTTCGCGGAATCGAGCCAAAATCTTATGTAAGTAAATTCTACAGTGCAAAATATTACAACGAACATACACTGAGACATTTAACCCAGTGGGTGATGAAATGTATTGTCCACTAGCTCCTTTTAATTTAATTGCAAATACTGAATATTTGCGCACAAGTGGGACGCAAGTAAGAAGCTGACTTAAGAATGATATAGATATAGCTCCGGCTCGCATGACTAGAAAATGTAGTGTTTGTAAGGAGACATGTCACACAAAGGCACGATGTCCTACTCGATTTTAAATAATTTGTCTATGTTTTTAAGGTTAATGTATTTTTATTATCTTGCTATTTATATTATGATATATCTTATATATTTATTTGTTGACATGAATTTAATTTGTTTTGCTGCATTTTAAATATTGTAAGTATAATATCTTCATATTATTCTTATATTATTGATTTGAACTCTATTTAAAAGTAATGACTTGACCTAACATAAAAAGTATTGATTTGACCTATGACATAAAGAAAATTAAATCCTGCAAACTTGTTCAAACATAAAAACAAAAAAAAAGGAAGAATCTCATTACTTTGTTCAAACTTGCACGAAACAACAAACTTTACAGATTTCAAAATTCGAATCTTCAGCCTTTTAGAATAAAGGTGCATAAAAATTATTCTTCTGAATCCGAATCTTCTACTTCATTTTCAAAATCTTCCTCATTTTGATAGTCACTGCATGTTCCACATCTAGTTGATTTGTGTAGCCTAGATGTTCTTCGAGGTGGATTTTGTCTATTAAGAATTAAATTTTGTGAAACCCCATCATTAAATCTTGAATCATCGGACACAGTTACCTATGATACAATACAATATAATATAATCAAATAAACATGCAATAAAATTAAAAAAAAATTATAAAAAGTTAAAAAAAATTGTATGAATATTATTATACTTACATTCAAAAAATTCAATCTTCCACCAAATGGAGAATTATGTATAGGAAATTTACGCATACCATGTTGAATACCATATTGAGATCCACTAAATTGCGCAAAACCAGATATTGGAACGTTGAAGTTACAAAATCAACTATTTATTGACTAGAAAAATTAACATTAGTGTTAGAGGGCCCTGTAGAAAAATCAAATGTGGGATAATAAGGCTCGGGAGTCGCCACATTAGTGTTAGAGGGCCCTGCAGAAAAATCAACTGTTTCACCAGCAGTCTTTCTACCTCGACATGCACCCTCTCTCGGTGTTGTTTGTCGTGATCGGCGAGATACTTGTACTGGTGGTGGTTCATCGTATTGAGTGGGAGGACTGTATTCAGGATCAAAGCTCGATCGCGTTCCCTGGAAGGCCGCATTCATTGACTCCATTGAAATACGAGCGACTTCCTCTGAATATTGTCTCATTTCATTAGATTGATTTTCATCATTTTCAATCATCCGAACTCGACGATACTGCATTTCATGACCCCTAGCCTATAATGAATAACCAAATATTAATAACAAAAAAATTATTAAAAAATGACATAATAATTTAAAATTTACATAATATACATACTAATGCCTCATGTCTTCCTGCCATGTGTTGATACCCTTTTTGTACAACATGTTGTGGATTTCCAAAGACCATGGGTATGCCTCATGTACCAATGAAAGTAATCTGTTTGATCACTTACAAATGGAGGTCTACGATTTTGACGTTGTTCCCATAAATATTGTATGTAGTTAAAATATACGATTTTGACGTTGTTCCCATAAATATTGTATGTAGTTAAAATATATGATTTTGACGTTGTTCCCATAAATATTGTATGTAGTTAAATGCATCTATATCTTCTTGTTTTATTTTGGATCGTTTATCACGCTTAAAATGATATTCGAAAAATTGGGTACACGGTCCAAGAATATGTTGTAAATAACTGAACTGTCTCGCAACACGATCAACCATGTGCCACTCACGATAAATTCCATAAATCAGTGGCACATGTGCCATCCAAACACGTTGTCCTACCGACACCACTCAGGCAATCCATTAATAACATCTTCCGAATAAGGTTGCCAAATAAACTATAAAAAATAATTAGGTAAGATAATTATAAAAACAACATTGGCAGAAAAAAAATATGTACGTGAAAATGAACAATCTTACAAAATAATTTTTTTGTACCATTGTGTCATAACATATTTTACTTTTAAGGACCTAACAAGAATCTATGTATATGTCATATTATTTACATAATTTTCTTGGGTAGTGAAATATAAGTGCCTCATTTAAAGATCTACCAAACATATTTTTATTTAAAATGAAATAAAATATGAATAGTTTAAAATACTAATAATATTAAATACCTGTTCATCGGTTAGATTATTTAGTACATCCCTAATCACACCGATTACAGTTCGTGCCTCATTTTGATGATTTCTACGTCGCGTCCATTTACGTGCAAGCACATTTGAAGCCTCAAGTTGATTGGTCCTTAGAGGCTTTGGCAATGGTTGTAGGGGAATAATTCTTTCCCATGCCCAAATCTACAATAAATAAATTCATCATTACTTATAAATGCACTTAAATTTAAAAGTGCCTATTACTAGTATATAAAAAATATTTAATTAAAAAATATGTATACCTCCACTAAAGAGAGAAGTCCACAAACTTCATTTGATTTTTTCATTGATGCACGACATAAACAATTATACAAATATGATAATACGGATGATCCCCATGCTTGAGTTACATTAAATCAAAATTTCTCATGTCAATCAAAATGTCCAAATTAATCTTATTATTAGATTTATTCGGAAATATTGATTCACCACATAACCATAATAAATATAATCTAAATCTTTGTTGGACTTCATGCTCAGTTGAGTGATCAGTAATACCATCCAAACCTTCAATATAATCAATCAATTTATATGTTAACAATCTACTACACCAGAAAAACAACTAGTATCGGTTAACCATCCTGTTAATTCAAATATCATTTCTTGTCTACCTATAATCCCTAAAGAATCAGCTCCTTTTACAATTATAGGACTATCATCTACTACCATTCCGAATAAAATTTCAATATCTTGTAAAGTTATGGTAGCCTCGTCAGTTCGCATGTGAAAAGTATGAGTTTCTGGACGCCACCTTTCAATTAAAGCAGAAATTAATCCGGAGTCATACGACACACATCCTACATCAAGAATTCTTTTAAATCTACAATTTTTAAAATATTGACGGATGCGAGAATGTAATGGATGATATTTCATATGTTGCCAAAATTCAATATCACACGACGCGTATATAAACAAGACCTCTCTTCTTTTATGCTACCATTCCAAATTCCTTCAGAACGATGATGAACTTGAATTTTTAATACATCATGCTCTACTGGACCAAGATGTATACATTTGACGGATGCATATCTATACACAAAAAATAAAAAGAAATATTAACATTAATATAAGTATCAAAAGATTAAATATATCAACAATATCATATAAAAGTATAAAATTAATTAAAATAAATTAAAAATAAAATAAATTCAAACTCACCTTATAAAGAAAAAGCTTTTAAAACTTTAGAAAATTAGGAAAATAGCAATACTTTTAAGATTGTTGAAAAATTGAAAAGTACAATGCAATTTGAATGAGCAATTCATCAATTTATAAAAAGTAAAAATGTTGACACTATTTACACTTGAACTGTATTCAACAATTTATAATAAAATAAAAACTATACTATTTACATGTGAATTCAATCAATCCATAATAAAATAATAACTACACTATTTGCATGTGAATATTCAGTCAATTTATAACAAAATAAAAATTACACTATTTACATGTGAAATACAATTCAATCAATTTATAACAAAATAAAAATGTAATGTGACTTTGACACTATTTGCATGTGAATTTTGACACAATTTTTTCAAAATGCATGTGAATTTTTTTAAAAGTTTGAATATTTTTGTAAAAATTTGGCATATATATATATATATATATATATATATATATATATATATATATATATATATATATATATCAAGGAAATCGCTGCATAGGCAACCATTTATTTTTTTAAAAAAAATCAATAAAATCGTTGTCTTTAATTTTTATTTAAAAAAATTAATTATTTGAATTTAGAAGTTTATTTGAATTCAAACATTATTTAAATTTAAATTCAATATAATATCTTTTTTAGAAAGAAAATATATTTGTTACCTTACTTATTCTTAATTTTTTAAAAATAATGTATATTTTCTTATAAGCCATATATTTGAATTTCAAAAATATTATAATTTTTTTTTATTAAATCGCTGCTTTAACATTTTTTTTTTATTTTTTTTTTAAAATCGCTTCCTAGGCAATGATTTTAGAAAAAAAATAATTTAAAATATTAAATAGCTGTCTTGGCAGCGATTTAAAATTTTATTTTTTTTAAAAAAAATATTAAATCGCTTTCTAGGCAGTGATTTTAAAAAAATTCTTTTAAAAATGTTAAATCGCTTTCTAGGCAGCGGTTTAAAATAATATTTTTAATAAAATCGCTGCCAAGGCAGCGATTTAACATTTTTAAAAAGAATTCAAAAAAATATTAAATCGCTACTGGGGCAGCGATTTCCTTAATTTTTTTTTAAAAAAAGAATTATTTTTATGAAATCGCTGCCCCTGCAGCGATTTTCTTATTTTTTTAAAGTTTTTTTTTCGAAATTGCTGCCCCAGCAGCGATTTTGTAAAAAAAAAAAATTCTTTTTAGGTAGCGATTTCATTTTTTTTTAAAAAAAAACATTTTGCAAAATCGCTGCAGAGGCAGCGATTTTGTTTATTCCGGTGGGGTAAGTCGTTGTTGGTGCAACGATTTTACCGTTTTGGTTAATATAAAATTTTATATACCGTTTTGAAATTTTTGTTAATATTTTGTACCCTTTAGGCTCCTGACTCCCAAATATGTTATCTAATGTATTCATGTTAGTAAAATAAAAATAAAAAAGATGAATTTGAAAGACATAAAATAAAAAAATTCGAGTCCACAAAATTCATTGTGTATCCATAAGAAATTTAGTCCCCATACCTGAGTTTGTAGATAAATTCCTCCCAAAGTAAAACGAAATAACCATTAAAGAAGTAATGATAATGAGAGAAATCCTCGCTATTTATATCCATCTATAAGTGTGAACATACATGTTAAAACAATAGGTCATTTTCGAGCAAATTTTAATCTCGATTAATCAAATAAATTTTGCCTAACAAATTATCAATCAATCACAAAGGCGCGAGGGGACACTCTCCACTTAACCCTTTGAAAGCTGAAGGAAGTGTTTCCTGATATAAGGACAATCATTTTCCTTTCTTCTATCAATACGAGATAAATGACTTTTCATTTTCCTCCAAATTGATTTCCCACATTTCTCAATTTGGTTCCCGACATTTCTCAATTTTTCATTAACATCTTGGTTAAACTCAATAAGTTCCTTATACAATTGAACTAACACAAATTACAATTCTCTAAGGTTTTCTTTTGTGCATATGGATAACTTCTTCTTGCATCAACAAAACCATCCGATAAATTATTTTGTTCATTGATTTGACTTGTTTTGACCCCCTTTAATACTTTTGGACCCTATTTTCAAGCTCTAATATATACTTTTTACTACTTCTTTCTCTTTCTCTTTATTTTTAAAATAATTTAATTAAAAAAACTACTAACATAACTTCTTAAATTCACTATATGTTAAAATTTACGGTGGATAGAAGAACTTCAATGATCTTGTGACATGAATGGATGAAACTACAATTTGTGTAATAATATTAAATTATTCTCTTCCTTGGACAATAGAATATGGAATCATGAAAAAAAAAAGATATAAAAAGTAGTAGTATAGTTTGCAATATTCTTTAGTTTATCCATGCATTACCTTTTGTGTTTGTTACAATTGAAAGAACTTCAACGATGAAATAAAGACTAAATTAAAATTAAAATTATACCTTACATTCTAAAAACTTCGCAAGAAGAAAGGTGTTTGTTGTTTCATTGAATGATAATCGATTTGAGTACACATAAGATAACGAAAAAGCTTAGAGTGAGAACTCAATAATCAAAAGAACATAACAATATAAACATCTGTGTTAGACATGTTAATATATGTAATGAAAAAAATTCTAATATTTTTTTAAAGAGATATCAAATTTACCTTTTGATTTATTCAAAAAAAAAAAAAGAATAATTTTTAGTAATGCACTTCAATTCTACGAAATATATGAAAAATTTATAGGTCAATACGACTATTAGTTGCACATAGCTAGATGTGGATCCCACTCATGCCAAATACATAGTACAATTATTAAAATAATAATATTAAGGTTAGCTGACAATAAACAAATCAAATTAAATAGAATTTTAAAATAGTCAGTAGTGTAAATAGAATTAGAAAAATCGATAGTGTTATATATATATATATATATATATATATATATATATATATATATATATATATATATATATATATATATATATATATTAGAGATAAAAATGAAATTTAGAACTAGTTAGTGTAATAATTTTTTTTGGTTGGTATATTAATTTCTTCTATAAGAAAAATATTGTAAATAGATTATAAACTATCATATTATGGTCATTCAATTATTTTCTTTTCATAAAAAGATCTTAATTCTTTAAATTAGACATCAAACTCATTAATATTAAAAAAAATATCAAACTTGGCTTAAAATAATGAATTTAGAACTACATAAATTATAATATTATTTTATTTAATAAAAACATACACCAAGAATGAAATTTAGAACTAGTTGATGTAATAATGTTGTTGGATAGTCTTTTATTTTTCTTCTTTAAAGAAAAAAAAATTGTAAATAGATTACAAATTATCATATTGTGGTCATTCTTTTATTTTCTTTTAGATCTTGATTTTTTAAGCTAGATATCAAACTAAATAATTTTGCAAAATGTATAAAAAATTATAATACAGTATATTATGACTAGTATTTATTTTTTCTTCCGCAAAAAGAAAAAGTATTTAGATTTTGTAGGTAGACTTAAAATTATTTAATTTTTTAAAAATGCAGAAATTTGATTTAAAAGAAAGAATGAAATTTAAATCTTGATTCTTTAAACAAGATATTAAACTAATTAATTTTGTAAAAATGTATCAAACTTGGCTTAAAATAAGGAATTTATAACTCCATAAATTTATAATAGAATTTGTATAAAAAAAATATAAACATCGACCAAAAATGAAATTTTAGAACTAGTTGGTGTAATATTCGTTTTGGCTAGTCTTTGGTTTTTCTTCTATAACAATTTTTTTTCTAAATAGATTAAGAACTACTATATTGTGGTCATTCTTTTATTTTTGTTTCATAAGATGAAAACAATTTAGATCTGAATTCAAACTGATTAATTTTGTAAAGATGTATAAAAAATTATAATATAATGGAAAGTATTTAATTTTTCTTATATAAAAAGAAAAAAAATAGATTTAACTTTTTTTTTAAAAAAAAAAATGTATGAAATTTGATTTAAAGTAAATAACATAATTTAGATCTAGATTCTTTTGAACAAGATATCAAACTAATTAAATTTCTAAAAGTATATCAAACATGGCTTAAAATAAGAAATTTTTAAATACATAAATTATAATATAATTTTTATAAAGAAATATTAAAACATAGACCAAAAATGAATTTTAGATGCAATTACATTTTTTTGTTAGTCTTGTATTTTTCTTCTATAAGAAAACAAATTATAAATTGATTACAAAATATCATATTATGATCATTCTTATATTTTCTTTTCATAAAAAGAAAATAATTTAGAAATGGATTCTATAAACTAGACATCAAATTGATTAATTTTGTAAAACTGTATAAAAAATTATAATATGATATATTATGGCAATTATTTAATTTTTCTTTCGTAAAAATAAAAATATATTTAGATTTTATCTAGATTTAATTTTTTTAAATGCACACAATTTAATTTAAAGTAAATAACATAATTTAGATCTTGATTCTTTGAATTAGATATCAAACTAATTAATTTTGTAAAACTGTATCAAACATGGCTTAAAATAAGAAATTTTGAACTACATAAATTATAATATAATTTTTTTAAAAATATTAAAACATAGACCAAAAATGAAATTTAGATGTAATAATATTTTTTTGATAGTCTTTTATTTTTCTTCTATAAAAAAAAAATGAAAATAGATTACAAACTACCATATTGTGGTCATTTTTTTTATATATAAATAAAAATATTTTAGATCTGAATTCTTTAAACTAGATATCAAACTGATTAATTTTGTAAAACTGTATAAAAAATTATGATATAATATATTATGGCTAGTATTTAATTTCTCTTCCATAAATGGAAAAATATATCTAGATTTTGTAGATATATCTAATTTTTTTCTTAAATGTACAAAATTTGATTAAAGTAAAAAAAAGAAAAAAAAAACATAATTTAGATCTTGATTCTTTAAACTAGATATCAAACTAATTAATTTTGTAAAAATGTATCAAACTTGGCTTAAAATAAGGAATTTAGAACTACATAAGTTATAATATAATTTTAGACGTAGTTTGTGTAATATTTTTTTTTATTTTATTGTAGCAATTAAAATCTTTTGCATACACATAAAAATAAGAGAAAATTAAGTAAAATAACAAATTATTAATTCAAATTAAGTGCTATAATCATGATTTAATTGTAACCTATAGCAAACTGTTGTCATTTCGCTTCTCTACCTAAATTTCTCGCTCACCACTCTCACTTCTCGCTGAGAAGTCTCTCCTGACCTCTCTCAATTTATACAAATACAAATTTATAAAATGCTTTGTATTTGTGTACATATACATATCTTTTCGTTCCCCTTTCTCTCCTCTCCCAGATCTCGCTCTCCACTATCCCAGATCTCGTTCACCAGTCTCACTCACCTCTCTCACTTTATACAAACACAAATGTAAAAATTCCGTTTGTGTTTGTATAAATCGAAAGAAAATTATATATACAAGTACATATATTTTTGTCGTATACACTTGTGATTATACAAATATAGACCTTTCCCTGGCCAATGTTCTTTTTGTCTTTTTCTCTTTCTCGTTTTATACAAACACAAATTATACAATTGATTCGTTTGTATATGTATATAGTGAAACAAATTATACAATTACTTCGCTATACATTTTAATAGCCATATCAAACTTTAAATGTAATTATATAAACTATAATTATAACATACAAATATGATTTTTATGTTTGTTGTATGTGAAAGTTGCGCGATAAATAAATATTATTCTAAATTGCGAAGAAAGATAAGAGAAAAAGAGAAAAACAAGATATAAGGGACTAAAATGATCTAACCCCTATACATTAAGGACTATTCTGATAATAATATTTTGAAGGCTTTTTTCTTCCAATTTCCGATTTTACACCGGGCACCGGCGAGCAGAGAAAAGAGTAATGGCCACTGAGGTTTCTGACCGGAATCTCTCAACTCCGACATTCTTCGTCGCTGTACACGTCGGCGCTGGATATCACTCGCCTTCGAATGAGAAAGCTCTCCGTTCAGCAATGAAACGTGCGTGTCTCGCTGCCGCTTCCGTTCTCCGAAAGGTCTCTCTCAAAATATGAATAAATTGCTTCATACTTGTTAGTTATGCATGAAAATTGATCGATGTATCGATTCCAATTATATATGTTTTAATTCATGGTAAAAAAAAGATGCTCGGAAGCAACTAACTTAATTTCTTTCATATAATTGTGGTTGTGCTGGTTTTTAATATCAGGGTGCTGGTGGATGCATAGACGCTGTAACAGCAGCAATTCAAGTATTGGAGGTACTTCAGTTACTTCATACTTTTTTCCTGAAAACCTTATAGTAGAATCTGTTATCGACAGTGTCTTTTTGACATCTCAAGATGATATAATTGTGTTATAGAAACTTGGAAGAATTATGCACAACAGTGATGTTTTCTTTTGGTGAATTTCTTAAGAGGTGAAGAAATTTAGGTAAAATATGGTGCTTGTAGGATAAATAAATTCTGGTGGAAAGATGGTCAGACAAGTTAGCGTTACCTTTCTAAAAAAAAAAAGGATGGTAAGACTAGTGCAAAGTTCCTAACTTGACATAAAATAGGTTTAAGTTGTTTCGACATTGATTGTAATGTCTTTGGTCATATCCTGGTTGGAGAATAAGCTTTTATAATTTATAAGGGGTTCTCTCAATTTTCATAATTTGTCATCCATGAATCTCAAATAACTTTTACAAGTTCTTCTTTTGAAATTTGTCTCGTGATATTGGTGCCCTGCGGATCGTTGGTGGCATCAACATTAATAAGCAAAGTATTACATTTCCCGGGAAGAGGGAGATTATGCCATTATTTGATCTCTCCAAGCAATTTCATAGTAAAGAGTTGCTTAGATGGCCTCCTTGGCAAGTGGGCTTCTAGGATTTCAACATGCATGTTTATTGCCTCCATGAAATATGGATCATGTCCCTGATATTTGGGAAAACCATCACAAAAACTATTCCTCTGTTCAAAGTAACTTCAATAGTGTCAAGATTAGCACGCTGGTATCTAATTGAATGTCCTATTTTAAAGTTGCTTTATCATTGAAATGGATAACATTGAAATGGATAACAAGAGCACCGTTTTAGTTAGATCGGGTGCATGTGGACGCACTAGTTACTTTTGATATTTAAAGAATAGATTAAGGACAAACTGGTTTTTGGAAGAGGAAGTGTGTATATACAAGTTTCTAGTTGTATAGTTTACAACGTACTTCTTTTGGTAAAACCACATAATTTGTGAGTAGCTCTAGAAAAAGCTGGATATAATATTTGGGATAGAGGCACCAGAGTAATAACAAAATTTACTCTTTTTTTTTTTCTTGAATAAGTAACATTTGTATTATAACTCAGCACTTAGGTAGTGCTAAACCCCTTTACAACAAGTCAAAGTATAGCAATATATCAAAGGACTCCCAAAGCATGAGTCTAACACATCTAGGATATTTTCTGCATCTATAGGGGAGTTCCTTGTACACCAAAAACACAAAAGAAAAATACAATCTGTTTGATTTTCTGTACTGTTCTACTCCTTCTTTGAAACACCTAGCATTTCTCTTTTCCAGATGGTCCACCATCTACAAGATGGTATGGTTCTCCAGTAGCTCTTGTTTCTTGCTCCCTTCCCAGCTTTTTCCCACCTAGATAGAGTGTCAACAATATTGCTAGGCATTGTCCATTGTATGCCTCTGAGATTAATGAAAATCTTCCATAGTTGGCTGTTGGTCAGTGATTCTACAATGCAAAAATAAATGTCCCACTGTCTCAGCTGCCTCACCACATAAACAACAGTGCATGACTAAGATAATGTTCCTGTTTCTTAGGTTTTCATGTGTCAAGACAGCTTCTTTTGCTACCAGCCATGAGAAACATGCCACCTTCAAAGGTCCTTTGGTTCTCCAGATTTGTTTCCAGGGCCATGTGGAGTTCTGTGCCACTATCGAGTTGAGAAGTTTGTACCGTAACTTACTTTATATACCCTTTTGTTGTGCCCATTCCACCATTGTCTGTCCACCCCAAGTAACAAAATTTACTTGTAAGTTTACCTTGTATTGAAATGTAATATCATATAAGTTAGTTGCAATTTTTGCCATAGTTGATTGAAGGAGGTGTTCAGTTATATGGGTATCAAAAAAAGTAGGTATTCAATTACCAAGCAATGGGGTGAAAAGGGGATGATGCTTGATGAGTCACTTGCGTCAAGTTTGTTCTGCTGTTATATGAGCTTGTAAATGACGAAATCATATTAAAGTTTGTTATAACTTCTCAAAAAATATTTTTTTGCACAAAATGTCCCATCTTGAAGTCCTAAAATCCCCTTCTAGCATGGAGTGTAGGTGAAGTTATATTCTTGCAGGATGATCCAAATACAAATGCTGGACGGGGTTCAAATTTGACAGAGGATGGTCATGTGGAGTGTGATGCTAGTATTATGGATGGTGATTCTGGAGCATTTGGTGCCGTAGGTGCAGTGCCAGGTATTCTCAGAGCCAATTATCATGTACTTTATTGCTGAAAGTAGAGTTCATGTATTGGTGATGTATTCTAAAGTTTGTCGTTATTGCTTTGGAGTTAATACTTCAAATTCTTGTGGCATCAATTTTGTTTACTCTTGCTACATCTTCTGTGAAGTTAACCATTACCAGGTGTGAGAAATGCTATTGAGATTGCTGCTTTGTTGGCCAAGGAACAGATTTCTGGTTCTTCACTGCTTGGACGAATATCTCCAATGTATGATGACCGTTCTTTAGATGTCTTGTAAATAACTCTATATTGCTTCAATTGATATATCATCAATCCTTTTACTATATTTGGGCAATATGAATACATTATTGGCAAAACATAATTGTCTAAGAATTCAAAGAAATTGGAATTTGCTAAAAAGGTAAGCGGGTCCAATAAACTTATGTGGACTGAAAAAATAATTAAATAGGTGAGAGACGTGTCATTCAATTTGATGCTTCTTTGTTGTAAATTACTCATTGTTCGTCTATATGATAAAAGTTGTTTGATGTTCTACCTTATTTATCAAGGTTGGCTACTTTGGTTTCAGATTTTTTTCTTTTTTTTGAATTTCAAGGGACCCAGACACTAATTAATGATGAAAAATTGTTTTACAACTCTTGTTCTACTCATTGTATCCTTCCTTTTTCAAAATTTATTCATAAACAGAAGTCCAGTTCTTTGTCTCTTGGTTTGACTTGTTTCTTCTTCTAACTTTATATTCTAATGAAACTTTTCTGGCCTTCGGTCTAGGTTTTTAGTTGGAGAAGGTGCCCGTGCATGGGCGAAGTCCAAAGGTGTTGTTTTACCATCAACTCTGACAGAGGCTGACGAGGTAGAATACACTCGTCTTAACTGTAGATTTGTTTTTACTTAGGTGTCATACACAAATAGTAGTTACATTGAATAAAATATGTTGAAGTGTATGACCATCTTATTTAAAATGTTACTAGGTTCAAAACAAAAAAAAAGACCATCTCATCTAAAAGTTTGAGCTATTAGAGAGAGCACCCTTTTGTTTACTTAATTATATCTTCAACACGGATTCTTCTTTTGATGAGCCAAGCACGTGAAAATGGTATTTAGTAATGGGTGCTGTAGTGCTGATTAGATTCGAATCTAGGAACTTTGTTTGGTCTGCTACCATGTTAAAGAAATTGATTTTGTTAGGATTCTTGGAATTTACTCTACTCTAAACTCTGGCTCTCGCCTATATAAAGGGTAATATATTCCCTTGAAGAGACATCTCAAATATCCCATGATAACTACAAAAGTGTTGTCCTTGTATCAAGGTATATCCAAAAAACGAGTAAAAATAGGTAAGAGGGGGAGGGGTTATTATCCTTTGTTAGTGAGGGCTTGCGGGCAAGCAACTAGTTATTATCATCTACACTCTTACCTTTATCAACCAATTCACTAAAGGTCTTCTTTCTTTCATTGTGACATCTAGATATAGTTGAAAATACTTTTAACTTTAAATTACAATACCCTAGAGTAACTGATACGCTCAAATTATACTTCCCTAAAGAAGTATAAGCGGTCGTATCAAGTAGAGAACCCAATTATTAGGTTGGGGTCGATCCCACGAGGAAAATGGTTTAGACTTAACTTTAATCTACGATTACGTCTATTTAGTCAAGTCCTTTCCGAAAACAGTTAATTAAAGGGGGGGGGTGTTTGTGAAACAAAAATGTTCAATTATTTCTAAGTAAAGCAAGTAGCAAGATTAAAACTTTGGTGTTTATCAAGTAGTGAGAAAAACAAGGGTATAAGTGTTCACCATAGGTTCACAACGCGGTAATCCTAGCTATAACAATTCTTTTCTAGTGTATTGCATGCAAAGTGATAAGTTATATATCTCTAAATCCTTGGTCTGACATTTAGTGAATTTCACCTCTTACCTTGGTCCGGCTATGTTTGTGTAAGTTACTAAACCTTACCTTTATCTCATATTAAGCATCATATTTGATGTATGACTTAGTTACTACTTCGCACCAATCGAAACTAGCCTATTAGATAGTGTTCACTAAATCTATGTTGATAATTCTTTTCCTATTAACTACCCCCCTGGTCCGGCAAGCAGAAATAGGGCAAATTCTAACGCATGCATCGTTAAAAAGACTTCTAAAGGAAAGAATTATCAATACATGCAAGAATCTATTCTAGAATTGTTCTTTAGCTAATTTTACCTTGTTAATCACCCATGGTTCCCACAACCCTAGTTGTGGATTTAGTTACCCATGCTTAGAAGAACACAATTCATATTTGTTGAATAATAAATTTTGAACTTACTTGAACGAATTGAGAAAATCCAGAAATTATACTTGAAATAACAAAATTCACTTGAGAATCGATTCTAGAAATTTAAATTAATTCCCAAATTCCAAAGTCAAGTCTCCAATAACAAAAGTATGAAAAATAATAAAAAGTCTAACCCCACAAACGAGTTATTTTACCCTATTTATAATATCAAAGTCCTAAATTAAAAGGAGTTCAAAATAAGTAAAGTTTGTCCCAAAACGCGTATTCAATCGACGACTCCACAGACGATCCGTCGATGGAACGGCAGACCGTCGACTGCCTCCGTCGGTCAATACTTAGCATCTTCTTCAAGCCTCCAAATCGAACTTTCTCTGATCCCATCGACGTACAACCAACACGGTCCGTCGATGCACATACGGCCCGTCGATGCGTATCGTCGTTCCACACTTAGCTTTTCTCCAACACCGGGTACTAGGGCAGTCTTTGATCACATCGACGACTTGCCAGCACGGTCCGCCGATTAGTCGACGGACCGTCGATCCTTCTGTAGCCTACACTTGGTTAGAATTCCCCAGTTGCTTCCAAATGCTCGAACCTTCAGTCGACGGTCACCACCTACGGTCCGTCGATGAGACGACGGGCCGCCGATGGCTTCGTGGGTGGTCACTTCTGCATTGATTTCTGCACAATCTTTCGCATTTTCGTTTTGGACAATTTTCATGCAAAACATAGATAAACACATTAAAATTACTACAAAAAGTCCCTAGACACACACTAAACTTAAGAAAAAAGCATTAAGAGGCTCTGATGTAGACCGGGAAGAACTCGGTGCTCCACTAGTGCCCAGGGTAGACTCGACCGGGGTGGTGTCGGTAGGCTCTGAAGCAGCATGATCAGTCCCTGTGAGGTTCTCACCCAATGGCTGCACATCCACTCGGGGCCCTCTATTTGGTGCCGCCTCATTGGCCTCATCCCTGATGAGACCAATGTCCACTGTCCTGGTAGAAGTATAGAGAACATCTATGTGCCAAATGGGCACTCCAGCAGCCCTGCAGAACTCAAAAATCATACAAGGGAAAGGGTAAGTGGTCGAGGTCTTAAAAGCCCTCATGGATGACAGACAGCAACGGCCTCGGAAAATCAATCTCGAACCCGGCGACAATAGCAGCAACTAAAATCGCTCTATCCCACGTAAGTATGTTGTCAGCAGCTGTGGGGAATAGGCGGTGGCGGACTAAAAGCCAAATGAACTTGGCAGCAAATGTGAGGTTGGCCATCTTGATAAGGCCTGTGGGGTCCAGCACCCAGTCTGCGCCCTTACGGTCTACGGATATGTGCTGGGCAGTCCACCTCTTGGTGGTCTCTCTCAGATCCTTGTCTCGCTAGAAATGACCTTGCTTAATCACGTTCCACCTATAGTCAAACTAGGGGGTGAGGGGGACCCTATTGGCATCGGTATCTGCATTGTCTAAGAAACGACGAATGGTAGGCAAAGAAATATCCACCCGGCAGCCACAGACGGACATATGTAAGTGGTGCCTGTTTGGCGGGATTAGATCGCCTATCCAAAGAACCCCTAGAGTCGCTACGTAAGAAGCGTAGAACTCTCGCACCAACTCCTCATTGTAGCGTTCCACACTCCTAGCCATCCACTCGAGCTGGTGGCGGGTGAATAGGTCATGTATAGCAGGGACAGTGTGTAGACTCCCTGTAAGAACCCGCCGCTCAACTATCAGAGTCCGAGTCATGACCCCCTTATCATTGAGCAGCTTGGCGTCCCTGTATATCTAGTGTTGCCCCTCTACGCACCACAGGATAGGCTGATCAGCAACCAGTGCAGGATCAATTTCGTACAATAATTGCATTTTAAGGCTTAAATATTCATAGGCATTCTTCTGCCAGTGCTCTAAATTGAAGAGTGGAATGACACTTTGACAGTGGGGAGATATCTATATAATTAGAGGGAAGTGCTTAGCTCCTTTTAAGCTAAAAGGGAGATCTCTTGAATTTTAGTCAAACTAGATGGGTGGTCTATCTAAATATCATATTTTCTTTTGATCAGTATTCTTCCTAGATTTTGGCTTGAAGTAAACTATTTATTTGTGATATGGAGACAGTCGCTTGTTACTGAGAAGGCAAGAACCCAATGGAAAAGATACAAAGCAATGCTTGATGATGCCAAAGCTGTAAATTATGCTCCTGACATAAAGATGACCAATGCTAAGGAGACAAATACAACATCTAGTAAGTTGTAGTATATTGTTACCCAAGGTCTTTCGACTTTGATAAGGCTACGGTATTCCTAATGTTTAATTTTTTTTATTGGATTTCCTCAATGGGATTGTTTATCATGATGTAGGGAAGGCCGATAAGTGGACAAAATTACTTCTTATGTTCCAATTTATCTGACATAATTTTAATGGGACAGAATTTTTACAATAGAAATGAAGACTTTTGAAATTTTTGGTCTAGAATATGCTATAGCATATATGTGGCTATAAAACTTTTGAAACTGGTGGCCTTTAACATGTCACAAATTTATGTGGTTATAGAAGCTTCTCATTAAAGGTAAAAAGCTAAGTGTATTATACGGTGTTTCCATATTTAGAAGTGTCATTCTTTTTGCAACAGACTACAAAGAATCACATAAACTGAAATGGAACGAGTATTATTTTGAGTTCTGATGAACTGTCATTCATATTATGAGGTCTCAACTATCCCATTTTTTTGCATTTAGTTAACATTAGGTGAATCATTTTTTAATTTGTTCTTCTGAAAAGGACATTAAGAAAATCTAAACCCTCTGGTAAGTATTGTCCTTAGAAGCTATTACTTTGTGCTCATATACAAGGTTGTATTTTTTCAGTATATGAAATATTCCCCTATACAGTTTGCAGAGTCTAAATGATATCCTCTATGGAATCGTCAAAGTAATCTTGTGCATTAGGTTACTTGTCGACCATGTTAGTTACTATACTATCTTTGACATAACTGATATCTCCAGTAGACTGAACTAACTGGAGATGCATTTCCTCTGATTGTTCATTTTTGTCATTGGGATCGACTCGAATCTTCTGCATGCTACTTATTTTACTTCAGGGACATGTATATATATATATATATATATATGCATGCATTTTTACTTTATTATATAGGTTATTAATTAACCAGGTTCGCACAAATAAAATGCTTCCGCATAAACACTATTTTCCTACAGAGGTTCAAATGAGGTGGCTTGACTATTACCAGAGCTCAGGAATGGGGAGAAGTTGATGGCGATGGGGCTTAGGGCAGTAGTGGGGATGCATATAGTGTGCGGGAAAGGACGCGTCTTGCATTAGGGAAGTAGCTAGAGAGGTGTTTGGGGTCTCAAGGGGTAACTTTGATGGACACCAAGTATCAAGTCTTACCTCATTTCTATTTGCCTTGGTGATGGATGAACTGACACAGCATAGTAAGGGGAAGTGTCATGTTGTATGTTATTTGTAGTTGATATAACATTGATTGGCGAGACACGCAGCGGATAAACGATAGGCTAGAGGTCTAGAGATAGACCTGTAAAGTCTTTTTTTTTTAAATTTTTTTATCTCCACCTTATTTAGTAGAAAAAGGATTTGAGGAACCTCAGGAGTATTTTTGTCATTTTCATTGTTTTATCTTGGGATAACTAATCCTAGTACTATTAATCCACTCTATGGCAAGGATAACTTATTCGAGTAATAACTAATTCTGGTATAACTTTTGCCATGATTAGAAACTAAACAAGAGATAAAACAGTACGAATTTTTTTACCCAGGGACAATCTATGATTGTCCAACAACCCAAACAAACCCGGGTGCAAGTTGAGTGGAGCAACTCACGTGGCAGATATAGGAGTAAGGATTGATACTTGAGTCATCTCCAAGAGAGGAAGTTTTATGTATTTTGGGTCAATATTCCAAGGAATTGAGGAGATTGACAATGATGTTACACATCATATTGGAGTGAGATCGATGAAATGGAGGTTCGGATCCTTGTTCTGTGTGATAAGAATGTGTCGCCGCCAAGATTTAAAGGTTAAGTTCTATAAAGTGGTTGCCAAGGCATCTATATTGTATGTGTGTGTGTGTGTGGGGGGGGGTGTTGTCTAGTCAAGAACTCACATGTCTAGAAGATGAAAATAGCAGAAATGAGGATGTTGTGATGGATGTGTGGCATACTTGGAGAGATAGGATTAGGAATGAAGATATTTGTACAAGGTGGTAGTGACCTCCCTGATGGACAAGATAAGGGAGGCAAAATTGAGATGGGCCGGGCTTGTTAAGAGGAGAGGCATGAATGCCCTAGTGATGAGATGTGAGAGGTTGACAATGGTGGGTATCGGAAGAGGTAAAGGTAACTGAAGAAGTATTGTGAAGAGGTGATTAGAGAAGACATTGCACACCTGCAGCTTACTGAGAAGATGACCCTATATAGGAGGATATGGAGGTCAGAGATCTAGGTAGTAGGTAGTGGAACGTCGTCTGGTTCCCTTATCAGTATTGCTGTTATTACTCTTCTACTATTTTATTCTTCAATTTTATTATTACCTTGTTGTGTCCTTACAGTATTATTTTGTTGTCGCGACTACTCTCTTCTTATTTTGTTTTTAGCTATCTTCTTCACTTTTTGTATTTTCTTTTTCGGTACTCGATTTTTGATATGTTTTTCTTGAGTTGAGGGTCTAGCATAAACAACCTCTCTAACTTCACAAAGTAGGGGTAAGGCTGCTGGCTGCGTACACACTGCTCTTACCAAATGCCGCTTGTGGGACTACACTAGTGTTTTTGTTGTTTAACAATATTTGCTTGTTGGCTGGTTCATCTTGGTTTTCCAATAATTTTTCATTGTGAGAAAATATTAGTATATTGTTAATTACTTGTTACCCTCTCCCTCTTCCCTGTGTATGTGTCTCTCATACATGTGCATTTTTCTTAAAAGTAGAGAGCCAACCATCTGATCAATTCAGGGGAGAT
This sequence comes from Solanum peruvianum, assembly GCA_027705065.1. Classification (NCBI taxonomy): domain Eukaryota; kingdom Viridiplantae; phylum Streptophyta; class Magnoliopsida; order Solanales; family Solanaceae; genus Solanum; species Solanum peruvianum. Next base: position 58,158,742 of record JAKWJD010001759.1, read on the forward strand.
AGAGTGGGTGACCAAATCTCCTTGCTTGATGCATTAGATGAAGACTTAATTTCAGACACTGTTGGGGTTATCTGTCTCGATTCGAAAGGACATATGGCTTGTGGAAGCTCTAGCGGTGGGATAGCACTGAAGGTGATAAAACTAGAAATGATTTTTAATTTCTATCTAATTGTGTAATAAATTTGAGGGTCTTGCGGTAGGTGTTCCTCTGCCCAACCTCTGATCTTTTCTTGTATACAAGTGCATGTTGTGAATGAATTTAATACACTTGAAGGTTTCAAAATCTGAAGGATTGTGACTAGTGCAGTTTTATCTGGGTGCTAGTTACTTCAATTGGTGGTGGTGGGAGTCCTGAATTCAGGCTTTAAATTTATGTGATGAAGATTATGAATTCAAGATTATCCTCTGTTCTTTTATCAGTAAGATAAGTTATAATTGGAGCCTGAATATGGCTGACACTGTTGTTTGGACCTGGAAAGTAGAAAATTCTCATTCTGTCATAATATAAGTTGAAGTTCGTTATTGACACAACTGCAATTCTTGAAAAGGGGTGTTGCATTTGTCAATGCACGTGCCTTTTGGGAAAGAACCAGCTGGCCCTATTGATTTCTTGGTAATTCTAACAAGACAGAATTGTCTGTTGGTTAACATTTTTAGGCAGTCTCTTCTCCTTCTGTGTTGAATTTTAAAGGTCTTGTCTATCTAAGGACTTTCATCAAAGAACAAACATAAGTTTTGGTCAAACAACATATACAATGTCCCACCCTCAAGCTAATTGGTGTATCCTCTAGAAAAATGGAGGAAGAAAGATACAGTTCACCCTTATTAATATATATAAGAGTTGACAGTGGTGGATAGTGAACGTTGGGCCGTGGAAGCTAAGTGCTAACAACACTGAGATCCTTGAAGTTCTTTATTTCTATGTAGATAGTACACATATTTTCCAATCTTCTATATCTCCGCTGCTTCTATTAAAACTTCTTAGTACTGTTTAGAAGGTATTACTGTGTGTAAATTACAGATATTGCTGTTGGAACAAGTATAGTATACACATATTTTCCCATCTTGTATACCTCCGCTGCTTCTATTAAACTTCTCAGTATTGTTTACATGTTATTATTGTGTATAATTAGCCTTGTGATTTCGCTGGATATTGAGAAACTTTACAATGCTCAATTGTTTGTGGCCGGAATTCTTCCTTTTGGTTTGATATGACCAGTTGGCCTTATCATGTTCATCCTTTAAATGATCGTTTTCTCTTATCCTCCTCTCATTTCTTCTTCATAGTTCTTCTGCATATCCTTTTCCTGCACTTGATTCTCTGCTCATAATGGACAGCTTGGAAGGCTTATATAATACTGTCTTTAAAGCACCATTTAACTGAATATTGAAAAACTAATATATTATTGAAGGAAGCAGAAGTTGTATCAAAGTGTTGGTTTCGTCCAAGATGTTTGCTTCTGGTTGAGCTTTGGTTTCTCTTTTCCTTGCACTATTCGTACAATCTACTTGGAGTGTACAGTTTTCTTGCTTTCACTGTCTATTATTTTCTTTTGCCTTCTAATTTTGTGAAACTTTCCCTTGTTCCAAATTTTATTGTATTTGCAAGAGCTGAGGTCTTTTCTTCTTTCTTATATTGAGTTGATAAGTTCTTTGGATTGCTTATTTCAATCTTTGAACTCATAACAGGTAAGTGGGCGTGTAGGTCTAGCAGCGATGTATGGTTCCGGTTGTTGGGCATCGTCAAGGGGACCTTTTGGAGCTCCATTTACAGTGGGATGCTGTGTCAGTGGTGCTGGAGAGTACCTAATGAAAGGATTTGCTGCTCGGGAATGCTGTATCTCATCATCACTGTATGCTTTCCATGTCTCTGAGATACCTGTTTCCCCATTTGTCCAAGTTACCTTTTCTCCTTATTATTAGTTATGGACAATATGGTTGTTGAAGTCCTATATAGTGGACAAAATTTTACCTGCAGAATCCATGAATTTTACTGAAAATTAGTGTTGATTGTTAAATTTGTGAACTTGAACAAACATATATTCCTTCTCGCTTTTTGCGCTTAAAATTTTGTACTTGCATGTTTCTTTCTGCAGGTCTCAAGCTGGTCCATCTTCTGCCTGTAAAAAGGTTTTGCAAACTATTCAAGAAAATAGCCAATGCAGTGTTGACCGAAGTGCTGGATTCCTTCTAGTTCAAGCAGAGCCTCCAAGACTGGTAAGACTCTTCCAGAGTTCCTTATCTTTCTCTTTTCTCATGCTTTTTATGAGTAAGGAAAGAAAATAAAGGAACTTCCACATTGGCTGGCAATCCATGGTCCATAGGTTGGGGGCAGTTTGGCTAGGCTGGAAGCTGTTGAGATTGCAGCTGTATATTCTTCCTCGTCCTTTGGAATAGGTTATTTTGGCAGCTCTATGGATATGCCGAAGGTATCATATGTCTGCATTTTCTCACGTTTTATGCAACATACGATGATTTCTGTGTTTAAACTGATGGTACCTCAAGTCAAATAATTCTCTCTCTGTTTTTCTTTCTCTGTGTGTGTGTTTGGGAGGGGAGTAAAGGCAGGAGCATCTGCATGACAATGGACAATGTTGCTTTAATGACAAATAAGATTAATTAGGAGGAAGTTGGCTTATGGTCAAAGTTGATCACTGAAAATATTGATAACTTATTTACTTTGTCATTGTTCATATTCTTGTTTCATTTTTAGGAGAATTCCATCCATTAGACAAATATCTGCTTAATTGTTGGAAAACACGAGAGATTAATTATTCATATATACTTTTTTGAGTTATACAATACTTTGGCTTTTATCAAAATTCGTTAGTAATAAGACCAGCTGCCAATCTTCGAGCTTAATCAATTGAACCTAGAGAACTAAAGCTCGAGCCTTAAACTTGGTAATGAGATTCAAAGATGATAATATACCTGTTTGTTCGCTTATCATACAATGATTTGCATATAAATCATTATAATTGATTAGTTAAAAAGGAATAATAGCCATTGCTTAAATCTAGCTTCTGTGTTGATATGCTGAGGAGATGGCTTTCAATATTGCAGATCTCACACAACTTGTGCTGATTTTGTTCTTTAACATACTATTTTTGACTGCTGCTGCTGCTGCAAAATGTCACTGCATGAGTTATCATTCAACATTAACTTCGACCATCAATGTTGTTATCGTTGTGATCTTCTACAGGTTTCAGTGCTTAGGAGTAAAAAACAGCAAAATAAAGCTGGAATTGATGAGTTTGCTGCACGGATTAATCTCGTCTCCAAGGAACAGTAGTGGTGCACCAGGAGTTGTCAATTGGACAGAATACTTGCCATTTCAATGGCATCCATCATCAGTTGAACTAATCATCCAAGATACGTCTGAGACCGATAGACTTGCTGTTGAAGGAACGTAGTTGAGCCAAAAGCTAAGAGAGGAATAACTCAAGTTTTTATTTCATATGGAAAAGGGTCTCCCTTTTGGGATGAAGAGTTGATGAGGTTTGCCTCATTTACACAAAAAGCTAAAGAATACTTGATTTGACATTTGTAATCTGGTTGTGTTGTTGCAAAGAAGAGAGAAAATTTGCCAAATAATGGACAATGGTTTTGACAGGAGAAAGAAATGTTTATTTAACTTAGTTGTCCATTTTTGAAAAGTGGAAAAAAATGTTGAATTTTAAGTAATAATTATTGAAAGCTGAAGGACACATTCATAAATTATTTAGCTTACACATAGGCCTCTGGATATAGAGGTCAAACTTCTACCCAAGAAATGAACCTTAGTTTTTCTTCTTCTATCTTAGATATTAGTGGTGTTTATGGTTCAATTTGGGTAAAATCTCTTTTAAATCTCTTAGATATAGAAGTCAAACTTTTAAATCTCTTTTTAAAATTTAAAAGTTATGGTCTTACAACAATTCCTTGCTTATAATAGGTTAAAACTAGAATTGTAGGGGGCTCTCAAGAAATGAGAACTCCTCCAAAAATTGGCATATGCCACTAGTAGCAATGCACACACGGTATTCTTTAGTAAAAGGCGAAAGAATAGTTCGCTTTGTGCTCACTGCGTGGATGCGTGGGATTAGCTTCTGTATAAGTGATGCTTTTTGTATTGTACATTAAATTTGGATTCACCTTCTATTACCTATGTGGTACTTTACCTATGAAAGGGAAGAATACAAAAAATAATAATTTCAAATCTAAAACAAGTTATAAAATATTAATACTAATTTTTAGGGGTTAAGATTATGTTGTACATTTTGAATTTTGCTTGACCCATACAACCACATAATCAATGTAATCTACAAGAAAGAAAAAAACTTAATGTGTAACAGTAAAATTAATCAAGAGTGAATGCGATAAAATCGATATCTCCATCATTTTGTTCAAGATTATAAATTCTCTTGTGCTGCCGTTACAAAGATCCTTATATGCATGACTTTTCTCATGACAAAAAGACAACAAAATCTAGTCTCCATCATGTTAACTAAGGTGCCCCAAGGCATTTGTCTTTCTGCTCTAGTTCGCGGACTTCTCGTGGACAGTCGATGCTGACATAACACACAAATTTTAGAAATGTCTAGATGATTATTTAAGCTTGAGTGTTCATCGACTTATACAGTAGAAACGAGTTAACATGTATAGATGTGCATATACGTAATCAGAGTGTTTACTTACTAGAGAACAAATTTGAGTGCCTTGTTTATGTCTTATAACCAAAAATAACCCCAACACAAATTCGACTTTGTTATTACCTTGTTAGATAAAAACCATGCATCTTCAATAAAACAAGTTAAAAATTCTCTTGGGAGATCACGAATTAACCATCAATAATTTATACATACACCAACATTCGTCACACTATAAATATTTCTATTTTTTTTTAACCCTTTCTTCACCCCTTCACCAAAACATAACTTATACCACTAGACAGAACGTCTAACGTTCTTTTATTAACACTCACCAAACACAACTCAAACAAAGACATAAAAAATGAAGATGAACACTAGTCCAAAAGTTCCCATTCTCATCATCCTCACACTAATTTCATGTGCCATAGCACAACGTTCGTCGTGCAACCCTAGTGGGAAGATTGAAGGCATAAAACCACCACCAGGGAAATGCAAAATAGGCTATCAATCAGAATGTTGCAAGCCTGGAAAGTCGTACACAACTTACAAGTGCTCGCCTTCCATTTCAGGCAAGACGAAAGCAGTTCTAACTATCAACAGTTTCCAAAAAGGCGGTGATGGTGGTGGAAAATCCAAATGTGACAACAAGTACCATTCAGATAACACACCGGTGGTTGCACTCTCAACAGGTTGGTTCAGTGGCGAAAAGAGGTGTATGCAGAACATAACAATTTATGGGAACGGTAGGAAAACGAATGCTATGGTTGTCGATGAGTGTGATTCCACAATGGGATGTGACCATGTTCATGACTATCAACCACCCTGTGCTAACAACATTGTTGATGCGTCCAAAGCTGTTTGGAAGGCATTAGGAGTACCTAAGAAGCAATGGGGGGAACTTGATATATTCTGGTCTGATTAATGAACATGATCTACATATGAATAACGCATAATGCATAAATATGTCCTTTAACTTGGCTTCGAATCACATTTATGTCCTTCAACTTTTGGTGTGCACAAGTAAACACTTGAACTTGTATAAAGTTGAACAAATAAACACATATGTCCTACATATCATCCTACATGTTATTTTTCGTCCTAGGTGGTGTCCTACGTGTATTTTGCCATGTAGGGTTTATGTGTTTATTTATTTAAAAGTTGGATAGTTAAAGTGTCTGTTTATGCATTATGAAAGTTGAAAGTCAAAGTTAAAATTTGAAGCAAAGTTTAGGATACAATATATGTATTATGCCTATGAATAAAGGTTATAGAACTAAGTATATGAAAGTTCGTACCCTGATGTGGATCTAGTTATGAGACGTTGTAAGATGAAATCAGATGTTTTCCTCTTACGACCTGTAATGTTGATTTGTTAAGAGAGACCCTTCAATCTCTCGAGTAAAAGTACTCAATAATTGAATACAAATGACTTTTAAATGCAATATTTGTGGATTTAACGCCAACCACCTAATAACTGCTACAAAAGAAATAGATGCATTGAATCATCAATCTTGAATACTATATATCTATGGTTCATTTTCATTTACAACTCCGGAAAATTCAGCTTGCATTCATCCCTCAATGCTATCGTTGACGCTGAATTCGCCTATGCAAATGCCACAAAATTAGACATGAAAATAAAATTTCTCATGTTATTGTAGGAACATATTTACCTCCCTATTCAAGTTCAACATGCACCGGAAATGTACCTCGTATTCAACGGTGTGGCCTAGTGATCAAGAAGGAGAAACAACAGTCATAAGGTCTCAAGTTCAAATTCCAATAGAGATTAAAAAAAAAATACTAGGTGAATTCTTGCTATCTACGCAAGCCTCGGCAGAACTAATATAACAAGAGAAATTGTTTTAGGTCACAAAGTTTGAATTCCTACTCTGATATTTTAGTATCTTTTGTGAATCTAGTCCTGTTCCTTCACTATTTCACCCACTAAATATGCTCGTGAGAGATAGTAGGTATCAAAAGAAATAGTTAATGTTGGCGCAAGTTAGCCTAATACCATATTCATTAAAACATAAAAAAGACTCTGAACGTAACTCTCACAAAGCTAATTTTTTTAAAAAGGATAAATGATGGAATAAGCCAAATCCAATTGAAGTTTTGCTAAGTGCCTAAGAAATGTTCAAAAGGCTGAGTGCTTTTTTTTTTTTTAAAAAAAAAATTATTCATAAAATAAGTTTATACTCCCAAATAATTTGAGATAATTATTCATAATTATGCCCTCGTCTCACATCTTCATCTTCTTTCATATATAAGTACAGTTGAATTTATAACGTGATTTAAAGGACATGTGGATTGAATTAAATTGAATTCAAATTCAAAACTTTTTTTTGTTACATTAAATATGCTTATTTGGTGGAAATTTTAATAGCGTGGTGTCTTAGTTAAGCTGATTGAGACTATCTTTGTTTCCAAATTTGTTTTTGAATCAAATTTTGTTGTCATGAAAAAAAATTCATAAGCCAATAGGAATCTTTGTACGGCTACAAGACAAAACAATGTTATATTGATGAAAACATCAACTTTATAAGGGTCATTTTGTTTAACATGTACTCCCTCCCTTCCGTTTCTTCTTAACTGTCATGTCACGCTTTTCAAGAGTCAATTTGATTAACTGTTAAAGCTAAATTACATTACATTATAAAAATTTAAATATTCAAAAACTATACAAAAAAGTACTAGAAGCTATGCTTTTAGTCAAGTCAAATGATTATGAGAAAATAAATTGTGACAAGTAAAAGGAAACGCTGAGAGTATATATACAACAAGCTTAGAGGAATAAATTGGATATTTGAACACAAGGTTGGAGTTTTATGTAATCAAACTTTATATAGACTAATAAACCATCTCCCAAATACTATAAAAAAACAAAACATTTTCTAATTAAGAGAAAATTTGATCATGAAGAACATTAGATTGTGTACCAAATCTCTTATTGTGTTGCTAATTCTTTCAACTATTTGTAGTTTTTCAGAGTCAAGATTGCAAGTTTGCAAGCCTAGTAGCAAGATTAAGGCAAAAAATCCGCCCAACGGGCATTGTAACATAGAAGAAGATGATATATGTTGCATCAAAGACAAAATATACACTACTTACAAATGTTCACCTCAAGTGTCTAGCAAGACCAAAGCAATTCTCACATTAAATAGTTTCGAAAAGGGTGGAGATGGAGACGGAGATGGACCATCAAAATGTGATAACAAGTATCATTCTGATGATACACATGTTGTAGCTCTTTCAACTGGTTGGTACAATGGAGGAGGGAGATGTCTTAGAAACATAACGATAAACGGTAATGGAAGAAGCGTAAATGCCATGGTTGTGGATGAATGTGATTCAACTATGGGTTGTGATGAGAAACATGATTATCAACCACCATGTAGAAACAACCTTGTTATCGCTTCACAAGGCGTTTGGAGAGCCTTACGTGTGCCTATCAACGAATGGGGTGAGTTGGACATAACTTGGTTCGATGAATAGATGCAGAGGTAGATCCAGAATTTAAAATTGTATTCATGGTTTGTGTAACTTTATTATATTTACTCTAACACCAAAAAAAACATTTATTATATTAATAATGGTTGTGTAACTTGTTGAAGCACTATAGTGACTAATTAACAGTCAAATTACAAGTAGTATTTGTGTTCTTAAATGAATATTGAAGCTCAATTAACAACTTTTTCCTCTGTTTATGAGAAGATAATTTATTTTGATATTTATCCATGGACTCTGTTTCTCACTCTCTGATAGGCTGAGTTTTAAACAGTGCTGATTCGATTGAACTCAAAAGGAGGTTCGTTGAGAAACTTGACTTAGGTAAATTCTAGGTTGGGATCAGTGGCGGATCCAAGATTTTCACTAAGGGGGTTCGAGAAAAAAGTAGTGCTTAAGATTTGAGGTTTGAACACTTCAACCACTAAGTCAACCTTTAATCTTATATTCAAGAGGTTCAAAATCAATATATAGGCATAAAAAATTCTTAAAAGTACCTTAAATATACAACGAATTCCTCGGCAAACTCTAGGTCCGCCCCTAGTCGGGATGTTAGGAGCCATATAAGGCCGAGTTCAGAATTGTTAAATTAGGTCTTGGGCCTAACTCAAACCCCCAAAGGTATCTCAACGAGAGGAGGATTGCCTAAGTCATATAAGGAGTCCACTCATCTCATTAACTACTAATGCGAGACTATTTGCTTTTAACACCCACCTCACGCGATGTGCTTAGCATGTGGTGTGTGAACAATTTTTTATTTTTTTGGACCCAACATTTGGTGAGATGGATTCTACTCTGATACCTTGTTAAATCGGTATCTTGTTGAAGCACTTTTTGGGCTAAAGACTAACTTGTGAGACCCCAAAGGTTGGGTTAGAGCATATACTAGAGGTTTAGAGTTCGAATTTTGGGAAATAAAAGAATTTCTTGATAGAGAGCGAGTTTTACCGCAAAATAGTCATATCAAGACAAGTGGTTTCAAAGCCTAATGCCTAAAGGAGGAAAAAAAAACACAAGGGAAATTGCCTCCATGTCTAATTAATGGGAGAAAATACTTACACCACGTAGTCCATATTTTGAGCTGGTTACATGGTTTAGCCCATATTTGTGTATAAACACATTTCATACACTATTATACACATCTATACAAGAATGATACATTATATATAATATTTTTTAATGAATGTAGTGTTCGAGCTAGCTTCCTCGACTAATTCAATAGAATACCTACCACCATTATATAATGTTTTTCCCTAGATATAATATATATTGAACTACGTAACGTAATAATATATTGTCTATCACAAGAAAAATAAGTCTTGAAGGAGATACCATTTTGTAAACAAAATCACCAAAATCAAGATAGCACATAAAGGGATACAATAAGCAAATTGACTAACATAACAAAAAGGCACCCTATTGCTTCTTGTTTAAACTAGACCAATACTCACTCTCCCATGACCTCACTTGCTTTGTTGCATTAACTTTTTGTTCAACAAATGTCTTAAGTTGTTGAGGATCATAAGGTGGTGGAAGTATACAAGGATCACTATAACTTGGAGATTTCTCTAAACCTTCTTCCATAAATTTTCTCCATAAACCATCTAATGGACATGCCAATGATTCTGAACATATTTCAGTAGCACTTTGAGGAACAATTGGATCAAATCTTTGTAACTTTGCATATTCATTCAATAGATGGTATATGTAATCGAAAACGCGCTCCATCTTCATATCTTCATGAATGAATTCACTTCCTGCCTTTCCTATTGCTTCTGCCTGAAAATTCTCAGCAAATTCACAACAAGGTTTGTCAAACTAAAGAAATGGCATATACTTTATCCGTCTCAATTTATATAGCACACTTTTGTTACTGACATTTGCTTATTTAGAAATAATTTAACTTTAAACTTCAAACAAATGTACGTGACTTGTTTGAAATCATATGCATAAAAAATCTCTCTTTTTTTTCCTTTTGAATTTCGTGTCTAATCAAACACTAAATATCACTCAATTATAGATGAGTGACTTGGACAATCGGTTCTTGACCTAACTTCTGGGGATAGTTAGGGCTTAGGCTATAATTTATTTCTTTTCATGACATCATAACAAGACTCATTCTGATTCTAGTTCATAATGAAAGGCACATATTAAAATTTTTCACGCTCGAGATATCCACTTAAATGAGATTTTAAAATTCATAGATGAAATTAAACGTTATAATCGTGAAAAGAAAATTGAAAATATAGTCATGTACCTTGTGAGTGTGATTGTTTCCCCATTGAACAGCAAATTTGAGAGATTTACACTTGTCATTATCACTAATAGGCCAATAATGTTGTTGTGGGATCATTCCTCTTATGAAGAAATCATAGAAGTGAGACTCTATGTATAATGTTGGGGAATCACATGCAAATATGTATTTCTCACTAACTGACCATGCCCATCCTTCAACATATATTTTGTATCTATATAATATAATAACAATTTTCAAATTATAATAATTAGTAATTAATACTAGAAAATTGAAAATCTTTAATTTGGAATATTATATTATAGTAGTATATATATATATATATATATATATATATATATATATATATATATATATATATATATATATATATATATATATATATATATATATATATACTAACCTATGTGTGCATTGGTCTTCAATATTTGATTCCTTGTACCCTATTTTGGATTGATTTTTCCAATCCTAGGATTGTCATTTGAAAAAAGAAGAAGATAAAAAGATTATGTTATTATGTAATAGGCTAAGAAATAAATTAATTTAATCATGTCAATTGGTAAAATTATATGTATGAGAATTAATGGCTAGATAGATCTACTCAATTTGTTTTCACAAAAAGAAATGCTATTCAAAAAGATGCTTATATAATAAGTAAAATACATCATAGGTTTTCCTAATAATAAATATATTTTAAATCTGAAAAACTATAATTAGAGAAAAAAAATTGTTTTTCAAATTTTGAACATGTACTCAAACACAATGTGGCACTATAGTTAACATCACCTAGAAAATACATCTCAACATCCTTTATCAAAAGTCTTGAATAATTTAAATCGTAACACAATTCAAATTAATTGAAACCCCATAAAAGAAATATAAAAAACAAGTAAAAAAAGCCAAAAGAAAAAAACAAAAAAATAATAATTATGTGACACATTTTTATTTTTGAAAAATTCGGTTTTTCAAATTTTGAACATGTAAAACATAATGTGGCACTATAACATCACCTAAAAAGTACCATTAGGGTTTTGGACAGGATCCCACAACCCCTGACTAAAAATTCTTAAATTTGACTCGTAATACAAATTTAAATTAATTGAAACCCCATAAAATAAATATCAAACCAAATTTAAAAAAAAAAAGAAAATTATGTGACACATTTTTATTTTTGAAAAATTTCGTTTTTCAAATTTTGAACATGTAAAACACAATGTGGCACTATAACATCACCTAAAAAGTACCATTAGGGTTGTGGATAGGATCCCACAACCCCTGACTAAAAACTCTCGAAATATGAATCGTAATATAAATATAAATTAATTGAAACCCCATAAAATAAATATCAAACCAAAGTCAAAAAACAAGAAAATTATGTGACACATTATTTTATTTTTGAAAAAAAATCATTTTTCAAATTTTAAACATGTCAAACACAATATGGCACTATAACATCATCTAAAAAGTACCATTAGGGTTGTAAATAGGATCCCACAACCCCTAACCAAACTCTTTGAAATTTAATTCGTAATACAAATTCAAATTAGTCAAAATCTCAAAATAAATATCGAAAATCAGTGGAAAGATATGATCTAGAAAGTCAAGGAAATATACCTGAGTATATAATAGAGTATCCCAATTTTGTTTGTCAGTAAGATTACACTTGGTAAGGTCTTTTCTAACATGAGAAACAAGTGGATTTCCCCTCCAATAAGCAAAGGGTATCCTATCTTTCCATTTACTTCTCTTATTCCCTTCTTTTATATTCTTTAACATACTTCTCCATGGCCTTATATTTGTCTCTCCCCTATAAACAATCAAAATTATCAAAAATCATATATCACCTCGCAATCGCTATCTTTTGAATGTATTCAAAGTAAATCTCATTTCAATATAACAAACCGTAAGGTGTGAATCATACTAAAGATATCAAGTGCACTAGGCAAATCTGAAAATAGACTTTTGACTCTATAAATTATTGTAACAAATATGACTTATTTATATTTTTAAATAATAAATAAGTTTACATGACTTGTACAAATTAGAATAAAATACTAAAAAATCCTGATAAGGATTTTCATGACAAACAAAACTAAACAAATAAATAGATTAGAACCCATAAAGGATTTATAATCTTTTAATTTTTTTTTTTTTTTAAAATATAGATGTATATAAAGAAGATCACAGATTAATTTTAAAAAGGTTTATTTTCTTGACCTTTGACATGTAAATAAGTAAATTCTATCTCAATAATATATAATGAAATGCAATTTAATTATTATCAAAATCGAAAGCTGGCTCAGACATTATCATCATAAAAATAATATATATTTAAGGCTTGCGAAATGATTGATAATTACCAGCCCCAAAATGACCAATCTGGGAAAACAATATCCAAGCTCTGCCAATCTGAACAGTACCGGAACAACGGTGGTGGACCGGAATCAGGTCGCCGGAATTTCCTCTCCGGGATAACCGGCCGGTCATCGGTATCAAACATGATCTCCAAATTAGGCAATTTTCCGGGATAAAACCTTAGGAGTTGTACAATACCATACATCGTGAACAATGTCTAGTTTCTATCGAGTATTTCGCGTAACGTTCAATATAAATCTTCCCGTCCAAAATTATTAACCTAAAATGTGCGTATTTTTTCGATTTTTCGAGCATTTCTCGAGTAATTCCAGTGTTCTTCCAATGCCTTAAATCTTCATGAATCCATCTAAAATATTCAGGACATGTTGAGTTGTTAGGGTTTAAGGGTTTATAGGACATTTGGATAAGTTGTTGGACATGTATTAGTTTTGTTCCATGCATTACAATCCAATGGATATTCAAGAATTTGAGTTTCATAGATTGACTTTCTACTTTTTTATAAGGCTCGATAAAAACGAGATTAGGGACCATGATCTCCGCTTTCTTTCTTAAATGTACGGAGTACTTTGCCTGCACAAATTTGTAATCAAAATAAGTAAATTTATTGAAGACGAAAAAAATAGTTGATTTATCTAATATAGACTATGCTTAAGAACATACATAAAAAAAAATTCCAAATTTTGATTGAAAAGTATCTCATACGAATATTTTATTACGTGTTCAGATGCTCAATCAAAACTAACAATATTTTGATATCAAAATAAAATTTAGAGAAAAATTTAAGATTTGATAATACCTCCACATTCCATACTTTTTAACATGTACAATAAGTTTTCCTCTAATGCAACTATTTAGACCAATTTATTTATTTTTTGGTTCTACTTTTTCGACCAATGTTTTTATAGTTTTTAATTTTGGGTGAAATAATTATTTATTCTCAAATTCATTTTTATTTTACTTGTTAAATATGTTAAAATAGATTTTTATTGTTTTACTTGTGCAATTTTAAAAAAATAATAGATTTAATCACTTTTCTTGACTTTATCTCTATTGTTAAGTAACCATTAATTTCTCAAACTTATTGGTTTGACTACTATAATTTGTAGTCAAATTTAGATTTCTAAAATCTAATAAATAGAGGCAATTTGGTCAAATAAATATTTAATTAATATTTCTTTTAAAAAGAGCACAGAATACATTGTCAAGTAACCGTTAATTTCTCAAACTTATTGGTTTGACTACTACAATTTGTAATCAAATTTACATTTCTAAAATCTAGTAAATAGAGGCAATTTGGTAAAATAAATATTCAACTAATATATTTTTTTTTTAAAACAGCACAAAATACATAGTGAACAAGTAAGAAAATTGCTAATATATAAGTTTTCATCTACTGTATGTTCTTGGGAAGTGACAAACAAAAACTAAATGAAGGGGGAGCATCAAAATTTCACCTAATAATTTTAACATTATAAAAATATAATAATTTTCAATGAATTTTAATTTGTAATATATGTTTAATTATCTTATAAGCGATCTGATGATTAAAAAAAAAAGAAAAAAAAAGACTTACAAGATCAATCCATCCAAGAAAGGACAAGGATGAAACTGTGATGGTGAGAAATAAGAATAGCAACATTGTCACATAAGTTGTTGTTGTAACTCTCTTCAAATATTTCCATTTTGCTCCCACAATTGATATAATATTATTACTTTTATTCCAAAAAGAACTCAACAATTCCTTCTTCATCTCTTTTCTTACCTATAAATAAAAATAAAAGGTAACTCACAAGTTAAAATGTAATTTATATAGAGAGAGGTGAAAGGGAAAAAAAAAGTAAGAATACTCAAACTTGACTTTGAAAGGTCTCTATTGCTATTTTAACTTTTTTGAGTAATTTCAGAGATCTTCCAATTTTATATCACTAGTTTTTTTTTTAATGATTTTGAATATTAGATTTATTTATGTGAATATATTGTAATCAAATTTGTTTAAATGATTATCATTCAAGTGGACTTTAAAAATGTCTTTTTGTGGCATTAACTTGTTTATTTTAATAAACTTAGTTTACTAGAGTAAATTTGTCTTGAAATTTAGCATTTAATAATTAATCATCAATTTTCACATTTCATTTGGTTATATATATATATATATATATATATATATATATATATATATATATATATATATATATATATATATATATATCATTCAATTTTCTAAGTTAATATTTTGATAATCTGATTCAATAATTGGTTATAAGTTCTTAATTAATTACTTTCTTCAGTGATTGCATATAGAGTAGTACCACTACAGCACTTCTATGTCCAAACTCTATTCACCCTTAATTAGGTAAATAATTAATTTCTCTGCTTTGAAGAATTTTCAGCGTTGACTGTATGCGGTTTGATATGCGAATTAAATTATTTTGATCCTTAATAATTTTAAATTTATAAATTTAATTTCAGAATTATATTATATATTTTTTTTATAAATATAAAATCTCATAATTTTTTAAAAAAATATTTTAAAAAATTGATTTATAATCAAACAATGTAATACAATGTTCTAAAATATCATATTAATGACTTTTTTATCTTCATGTTCCTTTCATAAATAAATGATATATAAAAAATCACTAATTCGAATACACCAACAATATTGATAACTAATTATCCTTTAATATCCTTACTCATTGTAGGAACAATGTTTTTATATCGAGCGTGTATCTTATTTTAATTTTTTTTTATATATAAAATAGAAATTTATCAAAATTAAAAGGTTACCTTTAAAAGAATTTGATTGTTGTAATTAGAATTTCACACTAGAATTGAAATGTTGGTCAACTACACTGATTTCTAATTAATTATAAAGCATTAAATTTGAATACGTCTATAAAATCTAGTGTGTGTCACACTTTGTTAAGCAAGTCATTATCCAAAGAAAAAATAGAAAATAAAAATAAATTTACTTTAAAAAATAGAGCTAGGAGTAAGTGTGTTCACACGTCGGTTTGTGTTGGCTATTAGTTAAAATCAAAATCAAAATAATAATTAACCAAATATATATTCATCTATCGTTGTTATCAACTTTCTATTCGATTTGGTACAGTAAAAAAAGAATCATTCAAAAGAGGAAAAAAAGACAACAATTCATTTAAAAAGAAAAATAATTAGAATGACTAACATTACACATATATTGATCACTGAATTTATTGTGAATAAAATTTTAAATTTCACCATTTTTTCCTAGAAGGAAGAGACAGAAACATTCTCACGAAAAATTATTATAAAAACTAATATACATGAAACTAATAAGATAAGTATTTTTGGCTTGAACTTTTGCTTTCATAAATAAATGTGAAAATTTTACAATTGACATATATAAGGCTAATAATCATTGGTTATGACATTATTCTTTATCTTTCAAGTTATAACAATTAATAAAAAAATTGCAGATTATAACATTTAACTAAATTAAAAAAGATTTAAAATAAAAATAAAAATCAATTAGTGTGAAAAATATATAAAGTAAACCAATTTAAACAGATATTTTAGACGTCAATAATTTGAAAATATTAATGATAATCTTCACTTTTGTAATGGACATTTTTTTATCAGTATTACTAAAAAAATGGTGGTAGATGATATCCTTAAGGTTAGTATTTTTTTCGATATTTTATTTGTATTGGTATACAAACAAAACGTAAAAAAAAAATTATGAACAAGGATATTGGAAAAAAATTATACAAAAAGTTTGTTTATATATAATAATTTTAACTATGTCATTTTATTTATGTATATTGATAGATTTTGATACCAACATTCATATTTTTTTTATGTTTTTGATTAAAAAAATTGCATAAATTTTGTTTTGGAAATTGGTATATGAGTTATACCATGTTGATACTATTGATTTTCTTTTGGCACCATATTGAAGTGAATTTAGTATATTATTCATCTAATAAATGACATTTAATATTTAAAAATGATATTGATATTCTAGTGCCGTGAATAAGTGATGACTTATGACATGAAATATGTATAATTTAGAAATGAAATAGATATCATTCCGAATGCATACATATTTCATGTCAAAATACAGAAAGTAATTGATATTCATATCAACTACAAAAGTTCAAAATACATATCAATTGCTATAAAAGTTTGAAATGCAAAATTACAAAATTCATACTAAAATAGGGTAAAGATATGACACAACACACCCCGTTGTCTGTGAGATCTAATCGTTATGTTGAACCAGTCTATTTCAGAAACTTTCACAACACCAAAATTCATATGAGATTCAAACTTATCTTTGGCCTTAGAATAAGCGAATTTTCTGTGTATATGAGAATAGATGATAAAAAAATTGAATACACATTGTACCCAGTATTGCAACTAATTTTTGCATTTCTTTCTTTATATATATATATATATATATATATATATATATATATATATATACCACGTCAAGATAAAACATCTTTGTTCACACATTCGATAAAATCCACGCCAACATCAAAATCATATTTCAAATGAATGCTTGATATGGGAGAAAACTGAAAACTCCATTAACAGAGGTTGAGAATGCACACAAGTACAAAGAGAAGAGCCAAAAAGAAGAGAAGAGAAGAGAACATTTTTCATATATGGAAATGAGTTTTCTGTTTCATTCAAAAGTCAAGTTACATTGTAGTTCAATATCTATTTATAGACTATAGAATTGTAACTACTTTCTTAACTAACTATAGAAGCTTCTAGAATATTTCTAACTACTTTAACTAACTCACACCACTACTGTTGTAACTACTAGATGAACTAGAGATATTACCAGAACCTCCACCAGAACTGCCTCCTTTAAATGTGTTTGAAACTGTATGAGAGTTTGAATTCCTATTGTTGTACATGATTGTGCCTTCAATTGTACCAGATCCTAAGTTCATTGAACTCGAATTCACTAGATTTCTCTGACACTCTTGATCCATAAGCAGAGCATAAGCTTTGTTCAAGGAAGGTATAGGACTCATCATAAGAATTTGACTTCTAAGTGGTGAATAGGACTCATTCAGACCCATAAGAAACTGAAGAAGTCTCTGGTACTCACAATGTTCACCAAACTTCCTTGATTCTAGACAAGGACATAAGGGACACAATATGAGAGCATCATACTCATCCCACAGATCCCTGAGTTTAGAGAAGTAATCAGCAATTGTCATTGTGCCTTGAGCAAGAGTGTGAATCTCTCTGTGTAAATGAAATATCCTAGATCCATTGACTGTATCAAACCTTTCTCTCAGATCCAACCATACCTTACGAGCATCAGATGCATAGACAACTGAACTTAGAATTCCAGGTCGAACAACATTCATTATTCAAGATAAAACTACAACATTACATTTTTCCCACTGATCATGTAACACAGGTTCAAACATAGATTTAGGAAATCTTCGATCAACAAATCCTAACTTGATAAGTCCTACAAGTCCAATTCTAAATGATCTACTCCATAATGCATAGTTTTCAGATCCAGTTGAAGAGAGATCAGAGAGCTACCTGGCATATCTCTGTGTGAGTTAACCTGAAACATTTACTACCCCATGAAAAGTTGACATACTGACCGGACTTAACCATATCAAAATACAGTTTAGGTAAAGTTGTTTTGGAGGCCTCAGAACCCGTCAGAAATGTACTAATGAAGTACAAAACACTAATTTTAAAACGGTCTTCGGGCTTAAAGAAGTTAGTCTCTTTATACTTGTTCAAGAAGTCTATATTAGGGACTTTAGTCATTTCACCAAAATAATTTTGGACAAGTCTATTTGAAATATACAAATCTGAAACAAATTCTCTAAGGAGTCCACATTTGAGACCAATTACTGCATTGAATTCCTTAATCCCAAAACGTTTTCGTACCGTTTATTTCGACAATAAATATGTTGTCCCGAAGTTTTTAGTTTCAAGAAGTAATGAATTTCTTAATTGTCAATTAACATAAATTTAGGAGATTCAAACTAATTAGGAATATTTATTTTCCTTATTCAAATCAAATTTTATTTATTTTCTTTAAAGTTTCTCTATCTTAGTTTTTCTTTTTTAGAATTTAGCGTTACTCACAAGTAGATCCAACTCTTTTGTTTTAAGAATCTTCATTTTGTTGTAATAGACGGTTTCTTATCTTATATTAATTAAACATGGAAATAGATTGAATACTTCTGGTTAGGATTTTTTACGATTTATTGTTTGTATTTGTATATTAGTGAAAACATCGGAGACGATGTGTTTATTGTCAAAATAAATGGTACAGTACTACGCGTTGGGATTAAGGAATTCACTGCAATAACTGGTCTCAAATGTGAATTCGTTAGCGACTTTGTTTCAAATCCATCTATTTCAAATAGATTTAGTCCATATCCGGTTCATCCTTCGGAACCATATCACATCCCGGATCTGATGAAATAGAATGAATTGAGACGGTTTTTGTAAATACGTAATTATCTTGAATATATTAACCATTTCTTTCTTTTCCGATCGCCTGGAAGGGACAAAAGAAAGATCTTATTGTTTCTTCAACAATTTCTGATCTCTAGTGGACCTCTCAGTAGGATTCGAACCCAGATGAAAAGAATTTTGGTGAAATGACCAAAGTCCCTAATATAGACTTCTTGAACAAGTTTAAAGAGGCTAACTTTGAGCCAAAGTTCGATTCAAAATTGGTGTTTTCTACTTTATTAGTACAGTTCGGACAGGTTCTGAGGCCTTCAAAACAACTATATCTAAACTGTATTTTCATTTTGTAGAGTCCGGTCAATATGTCAACTTTCAATGGGATACTGAATGTTTTAGGTCGACTCTTAAAGCTTACCGTCGTAGGTTGAAAAATAATCCTACATGATTCAAATTTAGTCAATTTCACTTAGCCTTGCAGATTTAGTTTAATGAGTGTCGTCATTAGTCAGTTCCACTTAGCCTTAGAGAATTTGGTTTGATAAGTGTTGTCATCCATTTGACAACACAACTGCTACTTGTGTTGCGATTGGCACACCTCTTATTCTCAACTGGAAGACATCAAATAAAAGTATTTTCTGCGAGGGCTTAAATAATCAAATTTTCAGAACATATGACAATCATGTTTTTTTTTATTTGTTGTACTTTCTATCACCTTTTTGTTTATAGTTTTTAGTTCTCCTATATTATTTTGTTACTAAGCATAAATTTAAAAATTTACGGATGAAGAAATGAATGTCATTGATCAAAATAATTTTTATGATTCTTCTAGTCATTATGAGACTAGAAAATCAAACAACATCAGAAAGGAACAATGTCGACTTTGAATTGAAGAGGGAAATTGCAGAGATTGGTATAAAATAAATATTATCATTAAATATATTTTTTACATGTTACAAAGAATTTATTCACTCTTTAATGTTATTTTCTCAATTCATTTTTTCATTACTTAATACTACATTTGTTATCTTTTTAATGTTTAACATATATGTTTATATATGTTGACAAAGTTGACAAGCACATGATCGAATTGAAAGCATATGTCGATAATTTGACAAAGTTGATAATCGATAAGATTGGGTCTTCAAGAGGTCAACCAACACAAACATCACACCAAGAGTTATCATGAAATTTTTGTATATTTCCTCCGTCCACAATTGTTTGTCAGGATAAAGTTATGTACTCCCCTCAAGGAAAATTTAATACAATGTGTAATTTGACTAATATAACCTCACTATAGCAAAAATATCAAAAGTCTACATGACTTTTCATTTGAGCAAAATGGAATACTTGAGGGTAGAATTGGAAAAAAATAACTAATTGTTTCTTGATTGTTTAAATTGACAATTAATCTTGGATATCTATTTTAATATATCTACCAAACAATTATGGACCGAGGGAGTATGATTTTTAAATGAAGTTGGCATTCTATTGTTTATATATTGTTTAAGCAAATTTTAGACATTATTTTTCAATATTTTCTTTGTTTCATATTGGTGTTATTTTGGTAATATTTAATAAAGTAATCCTTATGCATGTTTTTATTGTTTTGCAAGTGGTGTTACAAAATTTGTATTAGCTTTGAATGAATATTGTATTAAGTATATTATTTTTTGTTGGTTTAAACTTTGATAATAATATAGTGTTAAATTTATGAAAGGCACTATTCATGACAAATCATTGTTGTTGGTTTAAATTGGTACTTATCTTATATTAAATTTGTAAAGACAATTTTTACGCATGATATATTTTTGTTAGTCTGAATAAATTTTTATTTTAACGTGTACATTAGGATGATGTCCATCAAGAAATTGAAAAGGCTCAAATGGGTCAGTCAAAGGGAATATTTAGATATTTCAAACATTGATGGTATAACTTATGAGTAACGATTATAATATAATGTGGATATTCAATATAAAGTTTTTTTAACATTTGTTTTCTTTTTCTTTTTTAAATATGTAGTAGATGCGCAAAATTCAATTGACCAAACATTGGTGTTATTGCTATGCCGACTTATCTAGATCATCAGCTTCAAAATCACTAACTCTAGATGATTATTCTGATTTGACCATGACACAAAATATTAACTAGAAGGATTCAATATACTATCATGTTTAATTAATATACATAAGAAGTCGGCTACTACAACAAAATGAAGATTTTTCAAACCAAAAATATTGAATCAAACGCGTGAGTGACGCCAAATTCTGGAGAAAAAAAAAAGAAACTTTTAAGAAAATGAATAGAATCTAATTTTTTTAATTAATGTTAACAAATTAGGGTGAACTAAGGAAAATAGATATTCCTAATTAATATGAATCTCCTAAATTTATGTCAATCAACAATTATCATCAATGAATACAAAATTAATTAATATACGTTTTTTATCCTCCTTTTTATTTAAAATCAATTTTTTTATCCGTCTTTATCATTTTATTTTTTTACAAAACAGACATTTTACCGTTAGTTGAAAAAAACTGTATTTTTATAAACTACTACAACCTGAAATTTTTTATTGTTACAACCTGAAAGAATCATTCTACTCTCATAACTTTGAAATTATTAGTCAACTAACCCATAGCCCCATCCCCACAACCCTCCACCCTCTATATTTACCTCTTATAGTATTTGTTTAGATTATATGTAAATATTTTTCGATAATATTTTTTGCTTGTATACCAAACATAAAGAAAATAACTAGAAATTCACCCATTTTCCTATAAATATTTTTTTATTCTTCCATCACACTAAACACACCCAAGAATTTGTGACAATATGGTTATTTTATCAAACAAAGCTTGGGCTGGAAAAAAACCCATCTTATGCTTCCGCGGTATACATGCAGTAGCAGAGCCAGAATATTTAGTAAGGGGTGTCAAAATATACATGTGATGCTATCAAACAGTTTTTGCAACCCTTAACAACTACAGTAAACCATTAACCTGTATCAAGAGGTGTAAACACTTGTATACATATTTATTAAATCAAATTTTGACCTATATATACAATGTATCAAGAGGTGTAAACACTTGTATACATATTTATTAAACCATATTGGACCTATATATACAATGTAATTTCCAATGAAAGGGTATCGAGTGACACCGTTGCCCTAGGGTAGCTCCGCCCCTATATACATGGTGAAGGCAAAATGCTTTGTTCACCAAACCATTTTATTTATTTTTCTGTTGAGAAAACTAACCTTTTAATGAGCTGATATTACAGACTAATCCTTCATTCATAAGCAAAAAGCTCCCACAAATTAGAGTTCATGAACCCAATAAACTACTCTCAACAGAGTTAAAAAGAGGCAAATAGAGATGGTTTTAAAATATTACCTAGCTCTACTAAAGTTCTTTTAATCATCTACTTTTCCTAAATGGTCATAAATATCTTGAGAATGCCATTGTGAAGTTCCAACACACAATATAATGTTATGTCTTCCTCCAAGAAGAGTATTGAGTAGTATAAAAATTTTATAAGTATTAGTCTGAGACATCCTAATTACGTAGCTTCATTCTCACTAAAAGACACAAAACTAACAGACACTTCAACAAAGCAAAAACATGAATCAGATGATTTCAGCAATTCCCCTGTCAATTCAATGGAGTTAGCCCAGAAAGGGCTCAAATTATCAGCCTCTGAAGCAAAATCATGTCACCCATGGACCATGTTAAGCGTTTTTAGCTGTCGAATACATTCACAGATCCACCATTGTCCCAGCAAGACTCAATATCTTCTGAATCACTTGCAATAAACTTGCGTAATTTACATAAGCCAATATTATAGTCATTTGTCAGTAATGCAATCTATCTAAAGCAGTAACTCACCTCACGGAGCCATGAATGAGAAGAAGGCCTCAAAATCTTGAGGTTTCAGAAACCAGTTCTTGAAATTTGAACTGCCTTTAAACGTTTCTGAAGCTACATTATATTCTTGCGACTTGTCCTGCAAAAGATAATATAAAGAAGGTGAAACAGTCTGTCTTCACAAATTCACCTTGAAAATATTAGTCTCTCTTCAGTTCAGCTAAAGTGAGCAGTATAAAATTATGACATAAGAACAATGCCTTATTTAACAAAATACGCACATACTTGTATCCACAGACTACATCTCACTTTTATTGCTATGAAATATTAGTGCCTCTTAACCCAAAATGAAAAGAAGAAAGTTATCACACAGGAATGCAGATACCAATAAGTTTTCGTGAATATGCAAACATTTGTACACAAAGAACTGCAAGTCACCTTTAGTTCTCGATAAGAGTTCCCAACGAAAGCATGTTCACCTAAGCAATTACATGACAGTGATAAGAAGGATTCCGAAAGGCGCTTCCTGAAACGATCATAGTATATGTCATTCCCACAAAGATTTACAAGATATTTCCACATATCATGGCTAAACATTTACATAACAGAATGGAGAAAGTAATAAAGCACATTTTATTAACTAGTTGACAGCGTGGTCTGCAGTATGCTCATTAATTAGTTAAAAACTTGAAATAACAAAATTGTGGAACTCCTCATCAATCATCAGAAGAATTTTCTTAAATTTAACCCACTGAAATTAAGAATCATAGAACAGCAACGCTATAGAATTTTCTAAAATCTATTTCTGATGAGCTCACTTGCATAGAGAAGACTCGGTGGAAGGAGACATAGCGCCCTTTGCAGAAGTGCCCTGCTTCCTGCCAGTTGTTCCAAGAATGACTTCATGCAATCCAGAATTGTTCCAGCATATGGAGTACCTTGACATTAGAACACACTCTTTGAAGTAAATACAATAGAAATGCCAACAGATTATTCATCTAGATAAATGAATATTCACCTACCCACATGTTAAAGTGGTCAGAGCAGTTTCAGAATGTTGAAACTCCTCGGGTGGAATTGGCGCAACAAAGACAAGTGGCTACCAAAGGTGAAAGGAAAAAATGTAACATGCAGACAGTGAGGATAAGATGAAGAAGCATGGCTAGAAAATTGTGCAAAAACCTTGTTTACTTGAAATGGATCCATTAACTTGTTGGACAATGGTAAGATACGCTCGTATGTAGCTCTCATCACTTCATCTTCAATAATAGAGGTTTTTGAAGCTATATGGGATTGTCCAATGGTCACAGAAGAAATATAAATTGGCTCCAAGAAGTAAGAAAGTAGAGCTCCTGCAGTAAGAACGGTACTGACTGAAATTAGAAACAACACAGAACTTCCGGTAAATATTAAAAGATCACTGCAATAAGTAAAAGCAAGGCTCCTGCAATATTAACAATAGTTATTGGCTTCAAGTAAAAACAATGATAACCACCAGAAAGTACCTTAACAACCACCGAAAATTTCATTACAGCACATCTTGAAAGCACTCTATAGAGGAAAGCTTCACAAAGTTGATAATACAATACCTACCAGAGCAGTGTTCACAGGTTTCTCCATTTCATGAGACAATCTCTTCAGCAATTTAAGAGTCTAAGCACCAGGAAAAAAATTTCTTCAAAAAGTCATATGATGATACATCACAAACTACTCCTACCATTTAATTTTATGTGTCTTAGTTAGCTGGGATGGAGTTTAAGAAAATAAGGAAGACTTTTGGATTCTTACCGTTTTAAACTAAAGGTGTAGAATGGTACCAAATGCCCTTTGAATCTTGTGGACTTAAACATGGTAGGAGTGATGATTGAATTAAAGAGCTACTAAATAGAGAAAGTGGCATTCTTTTTATAATAGACTAGAAAGGAAAGACATATAAATTGGAACTCAGGGAGTACTTCACAATCCCATGAACCAAACAAGTGAACAACAGACCAACCATGTTATTGCATAATGAATAGTCAGATATCGTAATGACTTTGTGGATGTCTTACTAACATCCTGACATTGAATGGGAGTTCATGATAGGCATATAAACTCCATCAAAGATGGACATTTACAAAAGAGGATTAACAATCTGGTAAAACATTTGATAATTTCATCTAACTGCTAAATCTCAATTAATTACATGAAGTGAAAGATTGATTTAACACATCATTTTAGTAGATCTAGAGAAACTGCTTATCACCACATTGATCAATTGCAGTTGTCAAACATCATTGATGCATTTTAAAACAGCGCACAATATAAAAACAAAAAGATCAGTAAATACAAGATAAAGAACATGTGCTGCAACAGCTTCTGTATTATTTATATATTTTTAGAAAGGTAAAAGTTCATACTATTCATAAATGTTGGTCCTTAGTTCTAAAGGTTTCTTCCACTGCTTTTGGATATATATATATATATATATATATATATATATATATATATATATATATATATATATATATATTGGATATTACATTATTGAAAGCATATGTAACAACTAGAAATATAAGGAACCTTGTACACCAACCACGTTCCAACGGGCAATTTTATCAGAGCAGCTGACTGACAGAGTTGTATCTCCACGTCCAGGTTTTCGCATGACTGTACCAAGGGGTATGGGGAAAGAACCTGCAAAGATAGAAATCTGAAATTATTCTTAAGAAAAAAATAAACAGACAGGAGAACATGAGTTTCTAAATCCCAAATTAGAACTTCGGTGGAAAAATCTTGAAGTGAGCCAACATCAAAGTGTAATCCACAAGTGGGGTCTGGGAAGGTAGAGTTCACGCAGACCTTACCCCTACCTCGTAGGGGTGGAGAGGTTGTTTCCGTTTTCGAAAGACCCTTGGCTGAAGTGTATCAAATCAAAATAGTCATGACAAGGAAATACAAAAATGAAGAAACTATGGCAACCAATATGGAAAGCAATACAAAACCTACAAAAAAGGAACAGTAACAACGTCATATGGTAGATATCGACAAGCAAGAAGCAACATGAATAAGGCTAATACTACAACATACATGGTGTTACGAACTACCAACAAGCCTAATCCCGCTGAAAAAACACGAGAACACTCAACTACCTACTAACCTTCTACCCTATTCCACAGCCTCCATACAACTATTGTCAACTTTGCTACTTAGATAAGTTATGTTATGCCTAACAATTGTTCGTAACAACTACTACAAACTAATATTCCAAATCCATGATCTGCATTTGCCCAATGAACTGTTGCTTGGGTAATTTCAAAAACCAAAACTAAGGAACTCCTTCAGAAGATATCATAATGTAGAAGACACAGAAAGGCTAACACTTCCAATTTATTAGAATACATTCCATAGACATCACGATCAGTCCTTTTTTTAAAAAATGAACGCTATAATTT
The DNA here is from genome assembly GCA_027705065.1 of Solanum peruvianum. Taxonomy (NCBI): domain Eukaryota; kingdom Viridiplantae; phylum Streptophyta; class Magnoliopsida; order Solanales; family Solanaceae; genus Solanum; species Solanum peruvianum. The sequence continues at coordinate 58,185,263 of JAKWJD010001759.1, forward strand.
GGTCCTCACTCCTCAAGTCAGTTAACTGCTGATGTGACATGTGTTTACTATTAATGTTTACACTACAAAAAAATCCATACCAGAATAAGTGATGAATACTAAACAGTCACAAGCAGGATACTCTCCCAGCTTAAACTAAAAGCTCACCTTGGTCCTTTTGCTTTTAAATCTTTAGCGTACACGGTAAAGTTATAACATTTTATAAACAAGGGAAATAAAAACCCTCTTACAAGGAGTATACCAAAAAGTAGAAAACCTTACCAAATCAAAAAATAAATCCTTAGTCTAATTAAAAAGCAAAAGAACAAAGGGTGCTTGTCCCCGAAAAAATCAATCTTCCATCGGTGGTTCTCACAAAATATATCCCAAGTCGAAATTATAATCTTATCAACACAATAGTTTTCATTATTCCATCCGACTGATCAAGAAAACGTTTTCATTATTCTATTCTTCAGATACTAAAAAGTTGCTAGATGTTGATCAATTTAAATCCCTTTATAAATTAAACAATATATACATTTTTATTTTTGAGAATAAACTATATATATATATTTTTAGTTTCTCTATCAATATACATGTACATAATGAAGACAGGAACCTAATTTGGGAAAGGAGATCTATTTTATTTTAAAAAAATTTCTAACGTACTACCATCTTCCTCCTTTTTTTTTTATAAACAATTTCAAGCATACCTCACGAGGAAGAAGACAAGTTCAAAGAGTAAGTGATAACAGTTCATATTTGTAAGAAGGAATGAAACTGGCGCAGGAAAGAAAATCGCACACTGTAGTTTAGGTAATGCACTAGATCTTATCTCCTAAATTGTGCTTAATTTTTATCTTCTTTCCGATAGAGCCATTTGCAGCTTTACTACCACTCTTAACTTGCACACACACTCAATAGGATTATTCAAAGGTCAGAGGCCCCACCAACCCATCAAGACAACATGCTAAGTGAAGGGGCTAAGAACTAGATATTGAGCCCTATCAGTTGAGCTTGAATCATCAAAAAGTGAAAAAAAAGTATCCCAAAAAATATAAACTGAGTGCTCACAGTTGGCCAGAATAGAATTGGACTATAGGCTTGCGACCAGGCTTGGACTAGGAATCCATGTTAGTACTCTTATCTTAACAAACTCAGCCTGACCGGTGAACAGAGATATCACTAAACACTCTAGCAGAAAAGATAAAACAAATGAAAATCCTACCCCACCTGGGATTAACTTAAACATATCTTTGCCAACAAATCCAAGTACAAAAGACCCAAAAGATCCTACATGACGACAATAAGGGGCTCAAGAAAGGCATTAAAGGAACTGGTTATGGCTAATTTTACTAATATGGTCATACCATCATTCATAGCAGTATATCCCGAGGACTCCCCTTTTGAATAACTAAGTTGCATAGATGGGCACATCATGTCCCCATTCTTTGCAGGACTATCATGCAATAAAGCAAACTCTGAACCTGGTGAGGCAACTCCACCTGCAAAGAAACTAATATAATAACTAAATTGAAAAACCAGAGAGTTCTACTCTTACATGAATTGAAGAAAGGGTTTAAAGAAGTATAACAGACTGCCACTACCTACAGGGTAATTGCGATATGTACAAATATAACTGCCACCCGCGCTTCATTTTCAATTTTTTTGTTCCTAAACCATCACTCTCCAAATGGAACATGAAGTTGTCCACATCATCACGTAACACACTTCCATTGCTATGTGCATGACTATTGTAAACATCTTGAATCTCTGAATACAAGTACCTGGTGTGATCAAAGAAAATCTTCAAGGATATTGATAAAATTCATTTTCCTGTAAACAACGATAGGACGTATTTCATTCATGTACACCTAGACATATCCTTGATAAACTTAAGTATACAACACCCAAAAAAGAGACATTAGCACTGCAGCATAGGCACGACACTCCTAAAATTTTAGAAAAAGGACTTTCATCGCCCAATTTTAGTAGTGTTTCCTCACTGCAGAAAAATCACGCCTTAGAGTTTAGATGTTAGGTCGATCACTTCCTATGAATAGCATGAAAAATCAGTTTCTGCTTAAGGTGAAGGGTAGAATGGTAGGAGGGCCAAGGTTCATTTCTCAAAGTTGTTTAGAACTAAAATCAGAATGCCACCACCTTTGAGTTTTCAGCCCCTTCCAATACTACCAGAGGGGAAAGATGTTAGTCCCATCTTTCTTGAACAAGACAACAATATTCCAATCCTCATTAGTTGTTAAAAACAAAACAGTAACATAGTCTGTCAACTTTACAATACTGGTTTGCCGAAGTATAATCAGTTGGTGATGATCTCGAGTGAAGAAAACGAGAATGCTTTGATACTACTCATACAAGTCATTATCCATGATTGGAACAGTTCGCTTATCCAAATTTTATGATGTTCTAAATATCCAAAAAAAAAAATTTTTTTTTTGAAGAATCCAGTTCAATTCCTGCTTTGAAGATTGTTCTTAATAAGACAGAGAAAGTAAAATTATCAAGGAAAAAAAGAAGACCTTAGTAGAGCTCTTCTTGCGATAATTTCAGCATGAGAATCATTCACAACATCTCCATTCGAACTCCGTCGCGAACGGCCTATGCATTTTGTCCCCGTTCCCAGCGAAATCACTTTCAGTTCTGCAAAATAATAAGCAATTATGGTTACTTCAGCAAAATAGCAAATAGAAATCGACAAAAGGATCAATTTTTTTAAAGAACTTTCAAAAATTGTTCCTTCATAGGACCTTGTGAAGGTGAAGATACAAGAAAAGCAGCCAAAACAGTGACTTCACGGCCTTGAGGTTTTCCTTTCTTCGGTAGACGGCGGTATACTGAGAGCACTGCTTCTGATACTTTCTCACCCCACTGTTTTTCCGGTGCTGGAGACGGAGCTTGCGCTGTTTCTCCGGCGGTCTCCATAGTTTCAGTGACAGGCCTAAAGAAACTTAAGAGAGGCCTAATATTTCGGTAAACTTACGTAAATATACTATACTGAAATAATAAAATATATATTTCTTTTTCACTTAATCATTTTTTATTTATTTATAATATAAATTCAATTAATATTATAAAAAATAATTTTTATTCATATATAAATTAATTCACTTATAATACGATATGTCAAATTTTTACCAAATAAACATAATATATTTTGAAAATAATTATAATTCATATATATTGGATACATAATTCACTCTCAATAATTTAACATAGTATTGCTATAAATGGTAATAAATAAAAAATATTACTAAAATCAGTAATTATTTATTAAAATATATTAATTTATGTAATTTTTTATTTCGTTTTTATGTTATATATATAATTTTTCGGAAAAAAAAAAGTCAAAATTACTCCTCAACTTCAATTTATTAGTTTATTATATATCCTTACCGGCAAAATAAAATTATTTTTACCTTTTCTTTAATAAATTTATGATATTTGCCCCTCTATGGACAGAAATGCCAAATCAATCAAAATTGACCCGATTTCTTTAAACAGTGACATATTACTCATTTAAAACTCACGTCTGACCCATCTATCTTAACCTATCATTTTCATCTCACCTAAATTTTAAACCCTAAAACTACTATTTCTTCTTCTTCAAATTTGTCTGTGAAAATGTCTGATCGTGAAAAGAAAGGCAAGAGAGAAGCTAAGAGGCACATGATGGCTCTAAGAGACTAACATTCAGGGCATCACTAAGCTAAGAGGCACATAATGGCGATCAACATTTTTAATTAGTTGTCTTTTGTCAATATCTGCATTTTCATCTCCCTCTCTTCCCTGTTAATGTTGAATCCCATCAACAAAATCATTGCTCAGACAAAATTTTAATTTCGTCGAATACGATTTATTGGCTGATTGTTTTCGTTTAATTTTTCTCCTATCCTCTACTATTTCTTTGTTTTTCTCTTGTTGCTAAAGAAAAAATAAAGTTCAAATGAACAACAAATAAAGAATCATGGCAGAATTGGGGAAACACAATTGCAAAATTATCAATGATATTTTATAATAAAAAAAATTGTTTAAATATGACAGCGATTTTATAAAAAAAAAAATTAAATATGGAAATCATGCTTAGGCAGCAGTTTTAAAAAAATAAAAATATAAATCACCTAGGCAGCAAAAATTAAAAAAAATAAAAAAAAATTATAATATTTTTTGAAATTCAAATATATAGCTTATAAGAAAATATGCATTATTTTTTAAAAAAATTAAGAATAAGTAAGGTAAAAAAAATATTTTCTTTCTAAAAAAAAAAATTATATTAAATTTAAATTTAAATAATGTTTGAGTTCAAATAGAATTCTAAATTCAAATAATTAAATTTTAAAAAAAATTAAAATTAAAATTTCCTTGATATATATATTCTCGCATCTGTCAATATTTTGAAAATTGTAGATTTAAAGAAATTCTTGATGTAGGATGTGTGTCGTATGACTCCGGATTAATTTCTTCTTTAATTGAAAGGTGGCATCCAGAAACACATATTTTTCACATGCGAACTGGCGAGGCTAGCATAACTTTACAAGATATTAAAATTTTATTCGGAATGGTAGTAGATGGTAGTCCTATAATTTTAAATGGAGCTGATTCTTTAGGGATTATAGATACACAAGAAATGATATTTGAATTAACAGGATGGTTACCCGATACTAGTTGTTTTTCTGGTGTTAGTAGATTGTTAACATATAAATTGATTGATTATCTTGAAGGTTTGGATGGTATTAATGATTACTTAACTGAGCATGAAGTGTAACAAAGATTTAGATTATATTTATTATGGTTATGTGGTGGATCAATATTTCCAGATAAATCTAATAATAAGATTAATTTGGACATTTTGATTGACATGAGAAATTTAGATTAATGTCAACTCAAGCATAGGGAACAGTCGTATTATCATATTTGTAATAATTGTTTATGCCGTGCATCAATAAAAAAAATCAAATGAAGTTTGTGGATTTCTCTCTTTAGTGCAGGTATACATATTTTTTATATACTAGTAATATGTATTTTTAAATTTAAGTGCATTATAAGTAATGGTGAATTTTTTTATTGTAGATTTGGGCATGGGAAAGAATTATTCCCTAGCAACCATTGCCAAAGCCTTTAAAGACCAATCAATTTAAGGCTTCAACTGCGCTTGCACGTAAATGAACGCGACGTAGAAATCATTAAAATGAGGCACGAACTGGAATCGGTGTGATTAGGGATGTACTAGATAATCTAACTGATGAACAGTTATTTAATATTATTAGTATTTTAAACTATTCATATTTTATTTCATTTTAAATAAAAATATGTTTGGTAGATCTTTAAATGAGGCACTTATGTTTCACTACCCAAGAAAATTATGTGAATAAAATGACATATACATAGATTCTTGTTAGGTCCTTAAAAGTAAAATATCTTATGGTACAAAAAAATTATTTTGTAAGATTGTTCATTTTAATGTACATTTTTTTATTTTTCTACGAATATTATTTTTATAATTATCTTACTTAATTATTTTTTTATAGTTTATTTGGCAGCCTCATTCAGAAGATGTTATTAATGGATTGCCTGAGTGGTGTCGGTCGGGACAACGTATCTGGATGGCACAGGAGCCACTTATTTATGGAATTTATCGTGAGTGGCACATGGTTAATCGTATTGTGAGACACTTCGGTTATTTACAACATATTCCTGGATCGTGTACCCAATTTTCCGAATATCATTTTAAGCGTGATAAACGATCCAAAATAAAATAAGAAGATATAATGCATTTATCTACACACAATATTTATGGGAACAACGTCAAAATTGTATATTTCGACCTCCATTTGTAAGTGATCAAACAGATTACTTTCGCTGGTACATGAGGCATACCCGCATGGTCATTGGAAATCCACAACATGTTGTACAAAAAGGGTATCAACACATGGCAGGAAGACATGAGGCATTAGTATGTATATTATGTAAATTTTAAATTATTATGTCAATCTTTAATAATTTTTTTGTTATTAATAATTGTTTATTCATTATAGGCTAGGGGTCATGAAATGTAGTATCGTCGACCTCGGATGATTGAAAATGATGAAAATCAATCAAATGAAACGAGACAATATGCAGAGGAAGTTGCTCGTATTTCAATGGAGTCAATGAATGCTTCCTTCCAGGGAACGCGATTGAGCTTTGATCCTGATCATAATTCTCCCACTCAATACGATGAACCACCACCAGTACAAGTATCTCGCCGATCACGGCAAAAAACACTGAGAGAGGGTGCGCGTCGAGGTAGAAGGACCGCTGGTGAAACAGTTGATTTTTCTGCAGGGCCCTATAACACTAATGTGGCGACTCCCGAACTTTATTATCCCACATTTGATTTTTCTACATGGCCCTCTAACGCTAATATTTATTTTTCTAGTCAGCAATCAGTTGGTTTTGTAACTCCACAGGTTCCAATATCTGATTTTGCGTAATTTAGTGAATCTCAATATGGTATTCAACATGGTATGCGTGAATTTTCTATACATAATTCTCCATTTGGTGGAAGATTGAATTTTTCGAATGTAAGTACAATAATTTTCTTAGAATTTTTTTAATTTTTTATAATTTTATTGCATGTTTATTTGATTATATTATATTCTATTGTATTATAGGTAACTGTGTCCGATGATCCAAGATTTAATGTTGGGGCTTCACAAAATTTAGTTCTTAATAGAAAAAAGCCACCTCGGAGAACATCTAGGTTACACAAATCAACTAGATGTGGAACATGTAGTCACTATCAAAATGAGGAAGATTTAGAAAATGAAGATGAAAATGAAGATGTAGAAGATTCGGATTCAGAAGAATAATTTTTATGCACCTTTATTCTAAAAGGTTGAAGATTAGAATTTTAAAATGTGTAAATTTTGTTGTTTCGTGCAAGTTTGAACAAAGTAATGAGATTCTTAAGCAGTGAAAATTTGCAAGATTTATATTTTCTTTATGTCATAGGTCAAATCAATACTTTTTATGTTAGGTCAAATCATTACTTTTTAATAGAGTTCAAATCAATAATATAATAATAATATAAAGATATTATACTTACAATATTTAAAATGCAGCAAGACAAATCAAATTCATGTTAACAAATAAATATAAAAGATACATCATAATATTAATAACAATACAATAAAAATACATTAATCTTAAAAATATAGACAAAATATTTAAATCGAGTAGGACATCGTGCCTTTGTGTGACCTGTCTCCTTATAAACACTACATTTTCTATTCATGCGAGCCGGAGCTATATTCATATCATTCTTAAGTTGGCTTCTTGCTTGCGTACCACTTGTCCGCAAAATATTCAGTATTTGCAATTAAATTAAAAGGAGTTGGTGGCCAATACATTTCATCACTCACTGGGTTAAATGTCTCAGTGTATGTTCGTTTGTAATATTTTCTACTGTAGAATTTACTTACATAAGATTTTGACTCGATTCCGCGAAGTCCACAAAATTTGATGGCATGCGAACAAGGCATATGACAATTTCTCCATTTTCCACAAGAACATATCTTACTTTTTGCAGTAATCTTGTGGACATTTCCACCTTTACCATCATGAGCAAAAGTAAGAATTTCAAAAACTCCATCACCTGTGTTGTAAGTCATCATATCTGTGTGCCCTTGATCTCTTTGATAATAATCATTAAATTTTTTATCTATCACAAGAGGCCATGACATATTACTTTGAAGTAATGCAAATGCAAGATTGTTTCTTTCGACAAAACGATCAACGAGAGCTTTGAACATCATTCGAACCATGGCAGTCACAGGAAGCCCTCGAGCTTTTTTCAATAAACCATTATATGATTCAGACACATATGTCATCATGACACCCCATCTACGATCACCATCCTTATACATTGTCCATTTTTACAAAGGAAATTCATTTAACCATTCTTATGCTGCAGGAGACAATGTTTTGATTTGATGCATCCGTTGCACAAACTTTTTCTCTTGCGGCTCAGTAGCAGCCAACCATTTTAGTTTTTCGAGTTCACTATTTATAAATTTTTTATTAAAATTTACTTTTAAGTGTCGAACACAAGATCTATGATATATATTGGGTGGACTCAACCAATTATAAGATTGAACGCACTGCAAGATTCCTTGATGACGGTCAGAAATAAGACGAATTCCTTGTCGTTCACAAACATGTGTCCATAATAACTTGAGAAACCATGACCAAGACTCAAAACTCTCACGTGTAACTAAAACATATGCAAGTGGAAAAATATTTCCATTCGCATCAATTCCAACCGCAATTAACAGTTTGATATAATACAAACCATAAAGATGTGTGCCATCGATAGAAATGACCGCCTACAACTTTTGAAACCATCAATGCTCTGTTTAAAAGCCCCAAAAAGAAATTTAAAAATTTGCTCACCTTGCATTGTTGTAGAATGATGCTCCCACTCAATAATAGTGCATGGATTGCATAATTGTAGTGCAACCATGTATCGAAGTAATCCCTTAAATGAACTTTCAAAATCACTATAAATCATTTGAAATGCTTTTCTTCGACCTTTTTGTGCTTTTCTATAACTAGGAGTACAGTGATGCTTTCCTTTGATAATTTCACGGATCATCTTAATATTTATGTCTGATTTTGCATAACATATGGTATTAATGAAGTGGCAATCATGTTATCATTCAAATTGAAATGATCCTCCTGATAGTTATCTGAAAGACAAGTATGCGGTTCAACCATTTTTCCTGTCTTCCACATACAGCTTGAAATCTCTCTAAACCGAATCATCCAATCACACCCTAACTCATGACGCTTGCAAATAACTTTTCAACTTTTACTCTTGGATTGATCACAAAGAAATTCTTTTTTAATAGCAAGACTATATGCTCTTATTGCAGATTTTCATTTGCGTCTTATTCATAAAAACATACCTAGTTGCATATACAAATTAAATTAAGCAACGTGAAATAAATAAATAAACAACTACAAAATATTTAGTTTTCAACAATCAAACCTGCCTGGATATGTTTAGGATTGTTTGAATTCCAAAGTGTCATTCGAATGGAACCGTCATCTCTCGTGTAGATAAAATCTTCTGTATTTTCTTCAGTGTGATCTAAGTATGGAATCGCTGTAGAATGATAATTAATACTTTGATCTTCAACGGCTGCATTAGGTGCATTATCATCATCATCGTCATGCATATCATCAATGTCTGTTAATTCATGCTCAGAAGGTTCATCATTGTGCAACTCACCAACTAGTTCATCACCCATAACATTATTATTTACAATTTGTGTACAATAATTCACTACATTTTGAATTTGATCATACCTATAAAAATGATAATATAAATATATTACAAATAAGAAAAATCGTTTTAAGAAATAAGAAAACATTACTTTATTTACCTATCAGTTGAATCCGATGAGAAAAATTTAAATGATTGAAATTTTGGCTAGACTCTCCTATAATGGCACACTTCAGTTCGAAATAATGATCTCTTGAAGTAATGATCATGAGTATATATATATATATATATATATATATATATATATATATATATATATATATATATATATATATATATATATATATTGTCGTTTATGAAAGCGCTACGTGAAAAGCGATATTTAAAATACTAAAAAAATAAACTAAATCGCTACACTAACAGCGATTTAATATTTGAAAATAATAATAATTTAAATAAAATCGCTGCCACCATTTAATTATTTTTTTTAAAAAAAATAAATTGGAAAATGCAGCTAGAGCAATGATTTTATTAAAATTTTTTAAAAAAATTTGGAAAACGCAGCTAGTGCAGCGATTTCATTTATTAAAATTATTTTTTTTTTAAAAAAAAGAAAAATCGCTGACTTGGAAGCGACTTTCTTAAAAAAAATTTAGAAAACCGCTGCCTAAGCAGCGATTTCCATATTTATTTATTTTTTATATAAAATCGCTGCCTAATTTAAAAAAAAATTTAATATCTTTTTCTTTTTTTTAAATCGCTGCCAAGGCAGCGATTTTCCATATTTTAATTTTTTTTTATAAAATCGCTGCCGCTTCCTAGGCAGCAATTTAAATTTTTTAAAAAAGAAATAATTTTTTTTAAAAAAAATCGCTGCCTAGGTAGCTGTCACGACCCAAAAATGGGCGTGATGGCACTCGTCTTATCCCACCAAGACAAGTCAGCCTAAAACTCAACCATTAATAAAATGCGGAAATAAAATATAAGTAACTTAATAAAAAACCCTAAAACCTGGTAGTCACGTGTACAAGCCTCTAAAGTATTGCAATTGATTCAAAAGAAAAACTCAAGTTTCAAATGAACTTGTTTCTAGAATAGAACAAGGTCATAATTAAGGAGAAGAAAGTCTGCTGCGATGGAAACAGCTACCTGACAAATCTCCAAGAAACCTCAGACAAGGAGAAGGGAAATATTACAAAGTCCGGGCTAGTAACCTACAAAAAAATTTGTAGTAGCAAGGGTTGAGTACCAAACCACACGGTACCCAGCAAGTAAAACGTCTAAACACAAGCTAAGGGGATAAAATACGGGTACTCCTACCACCCCCAACCAAACCTCCACAACTACAACCTGCATTAAAATCAACCCAACCTAACAGCTCACAGTTTACATAGCACGTAGCTCAACAACAACACTTAGACAAATTACATATCCTCAACAACAACACTTCAACAAATTACATATCCTCAACAACAATACTTCAACAAATTACATATCCTCAATAACAAGCTAAATATTGATCAATCACAAGTTCCGCAGAAAGGCAATCAGAAGATCAACAAAATACGATATCAAGTTCACTAATGGTAAGTATGTGCAATGCAATGGAATGCAATGTCAAGTATAATGATGCATGTCTGACCTAGTGATACACACCCGCTGTATCTCAGTCCGGGACCCATGGGGGACATATCTGTCCATGCATCTGTCGCGGTGCACGACACGACCCTCGATAATAGTAACCATCGCGGCGCGCGATACGTCCCTCGAAATATAGTATCCATCGCGGCGCGCGATACGTCCCTCGAAATGGTACATCCTCTTAAGTACCCATTATTTCTCAATGCACATTACACTTGCCACAACCAATGCCTCAGAATAATGCAGATGACAAGTTCACACATATAATGAGGAGATGACCATTTTCATAACATCGCACAGTTCACAACCACACAAACATGAAGTTACATCAACAATGATTCAACAAGCCTTCAACCCTTTCTCAACACAACACACATAAACAATTAATCACATTGCCTTTTGTTATCCCCATTCTTTTCATCATTAGAATTAATCAATGTGGACAAGTCAACCCATCACCAATCCCGTTACTCCCAACATATACCACAAGGACATACACGCATTTCATACACTTAACAAGAGTTTAGAAATCCACTTGCCTCAAATAGTCGAACAATGACTCCAAAACTTGAGCCTTCCTCTTTTTGTTGACTTCCAAACCAATAAAATCTATTCAAATAAATAACCACGATATGATTTCGAAACTAACAACATTAATATTGCTATATCTCTAGCTTAGACCCAAAACTCATCCAAATTTATAATAAAATTTCTAAATCTTTATTCCAACCAATTGATCAAATCTCATATTTTCTGAATTTCAAGTTTAGGGTTAAATCTTAATTCTCCGAATAACATAATTATAATAATTTTTATATATCATAATGCACCTACTATTTAACACATATCTAAACATATCAAAACTTGAATCCTAATATGATAATCAAATGAAAATAATTAAAGCCAAACTAACTGCCCAACACATCAATGGCGGACTGCAAAACTATCTGTTGAAACCACTTATTTTCAATGTTCCAATTCATATTTATTGTTCCACTATTAATAATCCTAATCTTGGAATAATCATTGTCCAATGATTGAACCATAATACTTATACACATTTATAACCCCAAGTTCACATATTAGTATAAATTATACACGTTTTAACCTAAAAATCTATTCCTAGTTACACAAAAATTTAATAGAAAGGATAAGAATAATTACCTTGATATCTCGAGATAAAAATATCGTTGTTTCTCCCCCTTTTTCCTTTTCTTTTCTCCTTTTTTTTTTCTTTTCTTTATCTGCGTATTTTTTTTTGTTTCTGTTCATTCTTTTCTTTCTCTTTTCATAAGCCGTTCGGCTTTTTAACTGTTTAGGGCACTTGCCCCCCTTTTTTTTATTTTTTTTTAACTTTATTCATTTATTTAATTAATTTCTTTTCTATTTTTTTTCTATTTTTTTAATTATTTTTTTAGCAATAAAATAATCTTTTATTAAATCTAAAATCATGTCACTGATTGTTACAAGTCATATAAATTATTTATAAAATCTACTAAAACGTTAATATAAAAATATAAAACGACTAAGAGGGTCGTTACAGCAGCAATTTAATTTTTTTTTTAAAAAAAATTATAAAAAAAAACTTTTTTTTTTACAAAAAATTTAATATCGCTGCATAGGTAGCGATTTTATTTTTTTTTAAAAAACTTTCACATTTTGCAAATCGCTGCAGTGGTAGCGATTTTGCTTTTTCCGGTGGAGTAAATCGCTGTTGTTTTAGCGATTTTGCCGTTTTGGTTAATATAAAATTTTATATACCGTTTTGGAATTCAAATATTTTGTACCCTTTATGCTCCGGACTCCTACATATATAAAGCAATCAACTCTAAATGATTTTTTAAGGAATTTTGTGATCTCGTTATCCATATTTTTATCAAATTGCTTCTTATGAAATTTAGATTTATTTTTATCTCATATACAATTTTCTTTTATAGCACTCATAATATATATAATATTTTTAAAAGATAACAAATATAAATATTTTTTAAAATTGAGGGCCTCAAGATATATGAAACTCCAAGCAATATCTTTATATATGTTTGGATCATTGTTATTCATTATATTTTATTGTTACTATACTTACAATGTTTGTTTTGATTGTTACTTATAATGTATTGTATTGTATTATTACATTTTGTTGTTACGTAACAATGAAAACCTCTATTTTATGGAACACTACAATTTATGTTCAAGTTTTTTATTGAATTAAAGTAAAATGTTAAGTGGAGAACAAATAACTTTGTAAAAATTTATTATGTGGTTTTATAATTTTTTTATTTGGTAAGATAGGATAAATAATTAGTGTTATTTTAATAGTTTTATAACTTATGAGATTTTTATGTTAATGAGAAGATATACAACACAAAAATTTTCTATCACATGTTCAAATAAAACTTCAACTTCATCTATATCTCATGATTTCATGTCGCATGGTCAAACGGACCGGATAAGCATTTGAATATGCTATTTCATCTGATGATTTGATATCATGAGTGAAATCAATGTTTGGACATGCTATTACAATTTTCATCTTATGAGATGAAATCTCAAATTCTTAAAAGAAAATAGATTTAAAATTTTCATGTCATGATTTCACCTTTTTAAATACAAACTTGATCCATGTTTATATTTTATAATAATAATAATAATAAAAAAGATACTATTTATATCTATATATTTGTTCCAAAAAATATCAGAGGAGTGATGAAATTTTCACGAATGTGAACGTAACCCTTTGCAAGCAGCTAAATTGCCAACGTTGAATCAGTTTCAATCTCATCCAAATTAATGCAGGGACAGACCCATCCTTAGGTAAGGGAGGTCAAGCGATACCCTTTCGTTAAAAATTACATTGGATATAGATATTAAATTTTGGTTTACTAATATATATATATATATATATATATATATATATATATATATATATATATATATATATATATATACTTTTTGACACAAATTAAAAATTTAGTTTAGTGATTTAAGATATTTCAAAACATTCTTGAGATCATGTATTCTTATCTACTAACCTCATAAATATTTTTTTTACTACAATCATTAGTACCCTTAATAACAATCATGAATCCGGATCAAGAGATATAGGCTTAGTCTTTAAAGCAAAGTTCTTAATTTGTTGCTATAAACCCAATTTATTGCCTTAAAGAAGGCTTCTTTTACCGATGAATTCGCAATGGAGATTGAGAAGATAAAAAGAAGGGTTGCTAACATTGACGTGCAAGGACAACTTACAACATCATAGATTCAAGTACCAACAACTCTTGCTTGGAAACTTTGTAGGCAAGTTAAGTGTTTTAGACTAGAATATACATAATCTATAATACTCGAGATATTTTAAAATTCATTAGATAAAACTGGTATATTTGGGTAATTTGTATAATGGTAAATATATTATCTATATCATTTTTGTAATTGTAAGGATATATGAGAGTTACTTTTGTGACAAATGGTATATTAGCTCTAATTCCCAAATTTGAGGAATATATCAGACTTTCGTCATTTTTTAAACTTGTAATTTTTACTATTTAAACTTTTGTTTGGACATGAATTTTGCTTGAAAAAATTGAAGCTTCATAAGAGAGTAAAATTTCTTCCAAACACCGACATAGAAAATTTAAAAACATTTAAAAATCAAGCATTTAAGGATGAAATTTTGAAATTTGATCTAAAATATATAATCAAACGCTAGCAATACTTCGCTTTAAAAAAAGTTTATGCATCTAATAAGAGGGAATTACTACTTGCTCACAAAGTCAGTTTTGTTATTTCATGTATATGTAGATATATTCAAATAAGGGACAAAGATCAAAAAAGGTCTAGATATGCCCTCCGATTAAAGTTTAGTTCACTCATGCTTTCGCCGATCAACTTTTGGTCCAAATATGTTCTTATGGGCGTGAGTTGTCATGTTGGACATATCCAACTCATTTTTCATTTCTTTAAATGCCACATGGAATTGTCATGTCATTTTGACCTTACCACATGACATTTATATGAAAATAGAAAGATATTCGGACTCATAAACACCTAATTTGACCCATAAATCAACTCACATTTAAATAAATTATCCGATCGATTTCAACAATTTTGTTTAATTTTTATTTTTCGATAAATTCTAAAAATTAATAATTGATTAATTAAAAAGATAAGAAGAATATGAAAAAATATAAATTTAACACAAAAAATTCACAAATAATTATAGTAACCTTAAATTCAATTTAAACAGATTTTTAATTTTTTCCGATAAATCCCAAAAATGAGTTTATTAACAAAAAATATGAAAAAAATATAAAAATTACGCAAAAAATTCACAAATAAAAATAGAAAAATATGAAAAAAAAATATAAAATAAAAAAACTGTTGAAATTATTGAATTTAAAGTTACGGTATTTATTTGTGAATTTTGACGTAAATTTTTTATTTTGTTTTCATATTTTCCCCCTTTTTATTAATAAATTACTCATTTTTGGGATTTGTTGAAAAAAATAAAAAATTTAAAAAAAATTGTAGAATGAAATGTTACTACAATTATTTTTGGCTTCAATTTATATTCTTTTCATACTTTTCATATTTTTTATTAATCAATTATTCATTTTTGAGATTTATCGAAAAAATAAAAATTTAAAAAAATATTTAAATGTTAGATTTAAGGTTACTATATTTATTTGTGAATTTTAGGCGTTAATTTTATATTTTTTTTCATATTTTTCCTTTTTTATTAATCAATTACTCATTTTCGAGATCTACCGAAAAAATTAAAATTAAACAAAATTGTTAAAAATGGATCGGATAGTGAATTTAAAAGGAGTTGATTTATGGGTCGGATTAGTTGTTTATGAGTCCGAATATCTTTCCATTTTCATATAAATGTCATGTGGTAAAGTTAAAATGACATGACAATTTCTGCGACATTTAAAGAAATAAAAAACTGAGTTGGATATGTCCAAATGACAACTAACACCCATAAGGACATATTTGGACCAAAAGTTGGACGGCGAGGGCATGAGTGAACCAAACTTTAAATGGAAGATATATGTAGACCTTTTCGAATAGTTTAGTGGCATATTTTGATCTTTTTCCCTTCAAAAAATTATTAAACGCGATGGTAGAGTCAGAATTTTCATTAAAGGGTGTTAGTTTTACTGTATCAAGATATTATTTTGGTGTAATTTATCAAGAATTCTACTTTATTTACTGTTATATCATTTTTGTTTAGTATTGTTTATTTTCATTAGTCTATAATTTGAACGTGTGTATATAAAAAATTTCAAAAGAAAATAAAATTAAAATATTTGAAGAGAAAGAATTAGAATACAAAATTACATGTGAACCTATTGTTATTATAATATTAATTACGTGTTTTTTGTTTTTTAAATGTAAAAAATTAAAAATTGAATCTAAAGGATATGTGGAAAAAGAGGAAAAGAGCCTAAGCATCATCATAAGGAATATTTTTGGACCCCTTTACAGGGCTATTAGCACTCATAGTGAATTTATAAATGCATAACAATAACAATTAGAAAAGAAACTAATTGATTCTCCATTACTTAATTATATTTTCCTAAAAATAAACACGATGAGTTATTTATTCCAACAAAATTTGAAAAGAAAAAAAAAATAGGGAGAACATGGGGGAAAAGGTGTAGAAACATATTTTATGCGATAAAAAATTTCATCAAATCGCAATTGAAAAAATTAATTGTGTTCGTAGAGACCTCGAATTCGGGATCTGAGTTTTATAAATAATGCTTCCTAAGATTTTGGTTATAAATAGTCTTCTATTATGTTATGGTACAAACATTTGATCATTTTGGTTATAAATAGTCTTCTATTATGTCATTGTACAACATTTGATCATTATTCATTTACCAGCTATGTACTTTTACTTTTTGATTTCGATGTTATTGAGAATATCAATAATATGATTAGAAGGTTTTGATCAAATTAAGTCATAATATAAAGCAATTCACCAAAATAATATGTTTTTTTAAAATTTTATAAAATTACTCTAAATGTATTTCACGATAACGTTTTAGGGTATATTTTATTTTTTTAAAGTTGACAGCGTTAGATTGATACACGTTACGTTTTAGGAGTAAAACGTTACTTACAGTTACGTATATCAACCTAACGCTGTTAGTTTTTTAAAAACGAAATATACCCTAAAATATTAGTGTGAAATACGTTTATACTAGTTTTATAAAAATTTAAAAAATATATTATTTTGATAAATTGATTTATATTATGATTTAGTTTAGTCAAAAATTTAACTTTAAATTTTTCTTTTTATTCTTAATGAAATTATTCATACATTTATAACGACTCAAATATCTAAAAGAAAAATTTTAACCAAAAATTGCAAAAGTCCTTTAAATTTTTTTTTATGTCAAGTCAAACAGTGTCACATAAATTGAAACGAAGATAAAATCAGAAACAACAGAAACTACACGTCTAATGAGTTCTTCACTAAATTATATCTATCAGATTTGAAGAACTTACGATTTGACAAACTTAAAAGACCAAAACTACGTACTCAGAAATATATTTAAAGAATACTTTAGACCTATCTCCAAGTATAAGAGACCGATTTCTATTATATTTTCTCATATATAATTTCTATTTAAATGAGAACATAGACAACATATTCTGTTGTTATTGTTATTCAGTAATATATTTAAGGGATATATTAAACCTATCTCCGGACCCTTTTCTATTTTATTTTAGAAAAAGCGTCATATTTGTCCTTGTACTCTTACAAAAGGGTCATATTTATCTTTCGTCATACTTTTTTAATATATTTACTCTTACAATCCAAGTTTAGGTATATATTTACCCTTGAACAGTTAAATATTGTATTACCATTTTTATTAATCTATGTGGCGCCTACGTGACTGCATGTGTATATTATTTATTATAATTAAAATTTTATTTTCTACATAGTGAACTATCCCACCCATTTAGTAAAATTCGACCCAATCAAAATAAAGACCCATTAACCCGATTTTAATACCCATTAGTTCTAGTTTCTATGCCCAAAATTACTTTTACCTATTGTTGGATCTTCTCTCTCAAATAGTCTCAATCAACATATGAATGACGTTTATCTCTGAAGCGTTCCAAGATGATGGGCATAGAAATTAGGGCTAATGGGTATTTGAGTCGGGTTATGGGTCTTTATTTTAGGTGGGTTGGATTTACTAAATGGGTCAGATAGTTCACTAAATAGAAAATAAAATTTTATAATAAATAATATATACACACGGAGTCATGTAGGTGTCATGTAGGCGCCATGTAGATAATAAAAATGGTGATACAATACTTAACTGTAGAAGGTTAAATATGTGCTTAAAGTTGGATGGTAAGGGCAAATATATCAAAAAAGTATGACGAAGGATAAATATGACCATTTTCTAAGAGTACAAGGGCAAATATGACCCTTTTCCGTTTTATTTTCTCACATACAATTTATATTTTAATAAGATTATATTAAATAAATTATCTTATTATTGTTATTAAATATAATTTCTTTTTAAATATATATAAAGATTAATATGAATTTGACATTAAACTTGGACCCTCGTGTTTTTCGCCTAGCCATTCTTTCAAAACAGATGAACACAAATTCGACACAAAAAATATTGCTACTTCTTAATAATAAAATAAAATAATAATAAAAAATATATATAATCATATATTATAATTGAACACACGTTTTCTACACTGTCTAATAAATAAATAAATACAACTTTAAAGTTTTTGAATCACTCATTAATAATTATATCTTAGAAGGAACAAAAAAAAAAACATCTTTGAATAAATTAAAGTTCCTTCTACACATGCAAATGCAATAGAAAGAATAAAGTTTTTCAATTCTTTTTTGAATTCAATAGAGAAAATCATCCCTTTTTTCAATCTATATATATTGGTGAAAATTTTATGCCTATAAGCCATCAACACCTTTGCCATGGCCACAAACAATTATAAAGCTGTCACCACCCTGCCACCTCAAAGTAACTCTCTCTCTCTATCTATCTCTCTATATATCTAATCAGGATTTCATTTAGCATCAGATAAAAGGTATAATAATCTCGAAATAAAATGTAATTGAAATTATTTTATCTTGTATTTGATTAGAGGTATTAGGTAATCTTTGAGTTATTAATTCCACCATGTATACTAGTGTGATATGGATAAATTATCCCTATATATATAACTTGTTCCCAACCAGATGATTCCAATGATTGTTTTATTTATATACATCATATGCACAATATGATCTTTTGTCGAATGATATTCAATTGATCATCTTTCGATCTATGTATCGATGCACCTCTCACCGCTAGGGTGAAGGTGTGAGTACTGAGCTACACCTTATGATAATTTCAAAGTAGAGTTATCATGTCAATTAAAAATTATGTCACATATATGTTACAACACTAAAATCTTCCTAAGGGTGCACAAGCCAACAATTTATGTGTGTACAAAAGAATTTGTTTGTAGGAACCTGTGGATGGATTGAATCTTTCGCGGAATATGATAAATTTTAATTTATGAATTGTTGGTATGCAATATTCTTGATTTATAGATGAACATTTTCAAACTCCCTTCAAACTGAGATACATATATTTTTTTAAAAGAATATACAAGTTTGTGTTGCATATATCATGGTTCATTTTTGGTATAGAGGTGGTGTCTAATTGATCATATACTTAAACAAGAGTTTGAGAAATCTAAACATCTTGTTCATTTCCTAATCTTGACAGATACAAATCCTTCAACTAATAAAAGTCCAAAGGGATCCGCGGAAAGAGGTATGAATTGAAGTACTAGAACTTAAATCATTTTTTCAACATTATAACATACGATAATAGTATGACGTTAGCTTCTGTGGTAGGGTGGGTTAGAGTCCCACATTGGTTGGATGATGGACTGACATTCTGCTTATATTGATTTGGTCAATCCTCTCCTCATAAGCTAGCTTTTGAAGTCGAGCCCAAGTGTCATATCTTATATATATGATATCAGAGCCATTGTCTATCCCCAAGGGAATGAACTTATATAGATTTGAACGATTTGGACCATCCTCCCCTTATGAGCTAGCTTCGCTTCTGAGGTTGAGTTAGGTTCAGATGTCATATGATGGAAAAACTTTGAACTCTTCAAATATCTTACATCCAAGCATAGAAAATAACCTGTAAAAGTCGATTATGTTTATTCTTCATCAACAACTTCATGATTTGTATTCACATCTCAACTAACAAGTGTTATGTTTCTTGTTTTTCATTAGATACTGCTCTTGCACAGCTTAGTAACGACAAGAAGTCTGCGTTTGTCAAGGCATGGGAAGAGAGCGAAAAAAGCAAAGTTGATAACAAGTAGGATTTCTGTAACTTTCCTATATGTTGTTACCTATCATTACAACTGATTTCTTGCCTATATGAGAGAGCATAAGTAGAACCCTTTTAGTATACTCTTTTAATTGCACGAAAGCTTTTCGTGCAATTTTACTGATCGTGTTATCTTAACACTCGTATATGAATGAACAGGGCTCAAAAGAAGCTATCTAAAGTTGCAGCATGGGAGAACAAAAAGAAAGCACATCTTGATGCTAAACTGAAAAAACTTGAGGTAAACATATGTACAATGTTTAGTGTACATGTTTTCGATCAATTTTAGACATCATATCCTGTCAAGAGGAAACCAATTTAGCCTTTCGAATACGTATTACATAATCAAATTATTCTTGGAAAAATGATTCCGCGTGTTTACATATTAAACATAAACACACTGAAGTGAACTTCTGTGAGCTTAGTGCAAATGTGGCTGCAAAACAGTATGATCAAAGGCAATGTCACATTTATGTATATAATATTTGCACCATGGTCCATATAACCATTTATTGAGGGTGCCCCGCGTAAAAATGGCCCATGCACGGTCTATCGGTCAGATAGACCGTAGTGCATGGATGATGACAACAATAAATTCATGATACTGTTGCAATCTGCAGGTAAGATTAGAGCAAAAGAAAGCAGAATATGCAGAAAAGTTGAAAAATAAAGAAGCTTTAATACATAAGGAAGCAGAAGAGAAGAAAGCCATGGTTGAAGCTAAACGAGGGGAACAAATTCTTAAGACGGAGGACATGGCTGCCAAATATCGCGCCACAGGGCAAAATCCTAAGAAGTTACTTGGATGTGTTGGATGATAAAAGCTTTTTTCCCATTATTGTATATTTCTTGCATGCTGTTGTTTCGCGTGTTTTCTTTTACGTGTCCAGTTTTTTTTTGTAATGCTTCCTAATCTGTATAGGAACTTAAAGTCTGCTTAGGAAAACAATTCATGTTCTGGAGAACTCAATATCAATGTGTGTGAGATCCCTTTTTAATTTTATTTTGTTTAGCATCAGTCCCCTGCCTATTTTCACTTCTGTATTTCCGTTTCTACTGATTTCTATATGCTTTACTTGAGCCAAAGGTCTATCAGATACAACCTCTCTACCTTCAACAAGGTAGCGGTAAGGTTACGTCGTCACCACCCTCCACAAACCTCACTCGTGGAATTACACCGTATCTAAGATGCACCTCTGAAATGTTTAGAACTTTAATTCAGTTGAAATGTCAATTCCATTGACTAGATAATAAGTTAATAAAGTTTCTCCCAATGTTTTTAGCTATGCATAAGATATAACTACAACATATGAGCTTCAAGACATGGTGACCAAAATTTGCCTAACATGTCTTGGCTTACATACCATTCAAGATGGCTAATAACAATACATACTGAAGTCAAAATACAAATCTTTTCTGCAGCTGAACCTACTGGAAAAGATCAGTATTTTTTCGACAATTTAGGCTTTTCGCAAATCGCGACTTAACATATTTAGAGAAAGCCAACTTCATGTTGAGTTGAAGAGCATTTAAAGGAGCTTTCACTCAAGAATTCAGGATACAAGCTGTAGGTATCACTGTGTCCAAGAAAGCTCATGTCGTTGTTACTCGGAAAATCTAATAGAAGTTGCAGTGCTGATTCAGAAGAATCCTCCAATCCACTAGAGCTAGAGGTATCGTCGTATCCTTGCAAGACATCTTCTGTATATGGTTGGCTGTTCTTCCACTCTGTATCTTCATTTTGATAGGCAGCAAAACTAACATCCATCTCAGTTGTGACGCCTGAAGTAGATCCGAACTTTGTTGATGAAGATGCTTGAGAAGCTGGACTTTCACAAGTAGTCCTGCCTTCATTTTTGTTGAGTTTCCTAAATGATTCTCCTACTTCTGAATTCCATATGCGCAAAAAGTAGTCGGTTCCAGATCTTCCTACTGATGATGGAACCAATGGTTGGGATTCCCTGGAGAGACGAGCCTCAGCTTCCAGCCTTGCACTTTCCCATTGTGCCATATGGCGAGCTGCAAGCGATGTAGGTGGAGTTATCATCTGCCCGTTAGGTGCTGAAGAGGGTTCATGAGTCTGAGGATCAACGCCCATGGAAAGTAGGCGTTTCTTCAGGTGAGTATTCCACAAGTTCTTGATCTCATTATCGGTCCTTCCAGGCAGTTGCGATGCAATCGCAGCCCATCTGGATTAACGGTGAAAAATTAGTAACTTGTAACAGGAAATTCTAAACAGATTATTGACTACTAATGCAAAGATGCAGACAAAGGGGTAAAAATAAAACCTGTTGCCAAGAATTCCATGTAACTGTATGACAAGCTTTTCTTCATCATGGCTAAAGGGACCTCTTTTTATGTCTGGCCTTAGATAATTTGTCCATCTAAGACGGCAACTCTTTCCGCAACGAGCAAGACCTGAACAGAAAAATTATTACCAAATTGATCTCAGATAAACAAGGTCTCTCAGTTCACTGTGAATCATTTTCTGAACAACAAAATACATAACATTCTAGAGTTCTTAACCAAGCTATGGTACACTAAACAGATACAAGCACATGACCAAAAGAGTCAAAAACAAAGTAAATGTAGCACATACTGTTTCACTCATCATTCATTAGTAGCTAACTGCCTTCAAAACTAAGACTTCAAGAATCAAGTTGAGTTCATTACAACAACAACAACAACAACATACCAAGTGAAATACGACAATTGGGGGTGGGAGTGGGGTCTGGGGGAGTAGAGTGTGCGCAGACATTACTCATACCTCGTGGAGATAGAGAGGTTGTTTCCGAAAGAAGCTCATCTCAAGCAACACAACTAGAAAACTAAAATAATGAAGACATCACAAATAATAGGAGAAGCATTCTAAAGCATACAGAGGAAGGAACAATAATCACAGCATAATAATAGGTTGACTTCACTAGTACAACAACAACACTCCAAGTGAAATCCAGAGTATAGAGTGTGCGCAGACCTTACTCCTACCTCGTGGAGACAGAGAGGAAGTTTCCGAAACACACTCCGCTCAAGTGTAACACATATCAAAACAAATATACAACAAGAAAAAAACAGAAGTAACAAAATATTAGGGGAAACATTCAAAATCAAACAGAGAAAAGTCAGAGAAAAAAAAGAAGAAACCTGCAAGATGTGGAAGAGAACGCCAACTACCATGACCATGATTCTTGATATACTCAACAAGCTTTTCATCTTCCTCAGGTGTCCATGGACCTTTCTTTAAACCTTTCTTATCACAACATGGTGTTCTCCCCATCCCTTACACACACACACACACAAACACACTAACTATAACTCACTTTAGTT
Source organism: Solanum peruvianum (assembly GCA_027705065.1). Lineage (NCBI taxonomy): Eukaryota > Viridiplantae > Streptophyta > Magnoliopsida > Solanales > Solanaceae > Solanum > Solanum peruvianum. The sequence goes on from JAKWJD010001759.1 coordinate 58,208,903, forward strand.
CTTTGAATTTGTTTGTAATAAGTGATCACTTGAAAACAAGTCTTTTAGCTTTAAAAGATGGAGTCTTTCAATCAAGACTAAGGGGAAAAAAAAAAAGAAGGAAGACTTAGACTTTTCAATAGGAGAAAAAAGTGAAAACATTGTAGCTTATATATGAAGAGGGGAAATCATAAGGTTGTGGTTAAATTGTGAATAAGGAAAGTTGACAACAATCAGGTTTTTAAGTTTCAAATTTAGCAAATAATAGTATTATCTCGTGTAGATAGAAAGATTGTTTGTAAAAAGTTATCGATTCAAATAACGCATATCAAAGACGGTAGAAAACAAAAGATATGGAATCAAAGAGGACATAGTAAATAATTAAGGAAAACATTACACAACATTACAGAAAAGGCAAAGTAACAAAGGTCAAATAATATGATAATCGAAACATTGAAAAAAAACAAATAGTAATATGAATTGAAGGAGAATGAATTATTTCTTTGTTTTATGTGATATCTACATTTCATTTTTCGAAAGTCAATCTTTTTAACTGATATTTGATAAGCCTATTTTCATACTGTGCTTTTCATCAAATTTACATGAGAGAATTTCCAAGTTATATTATCGAAATTATAATTTAAAACATTAAATTGATAAAATCTAATTTAGGCGCAAAGATTAGTTAAATTAACACTCGAAAAGCAAAAAGTTATAGACATAACTGAGAGGAAGAGAGTAAATGATTTCTTCTAATTTGTTCAAATTAAGTAAAATATAAAAAAGTGATACTAGAGAACATGTCAAATGGAGTAGCCCTTATAGTCAATAAGGTGAGTTAAAAGTGAACCAGTAAACACTTAAACTTGCATAAATATAAATAAGTAGACACCTAAGTCCTACGTAGTATAATACATGTCGGACACTACGTAGGATATCATGTAGGATCAACAGAGGCGTATCCAGAATTTTGAGATGATGGGTGCACTATTACGAAAAGATAAATCTAAGATATGAATTCATCTAGTTTAACCTCGTTTTGTCAAATAAAAGATTCAAATTTTTAACTTCTTTTAGAGAGGTGCACCCAATCATCATTGCACGATATTATACGATACTTTAAGTGTGGATTCACACATCTATACTTAAATACTTTTTAAAAGATATAACACTACTATATATGATTACAGAGGGGGAGCATGGGTTCACGTGAACCCGGTGACCCCCTCCTGGATACGCCTCTGATAGGATGGTGTATCTATTTATTCAACTTTATACAAATTTAAGTATCTATTTATGCACACAATATAAATACAATTAAGTTACGATTAAATTAAAAGATATATTTATGTATTATGCGTAGACATTTCACACAATAGGTGGATTGGATCAACAAGTTTTAGGTGCTATGCATCTAATGCCATGATATGTTGTCTAAGTAGACACTGTACTACTATTTTTCTAAGGGAAATAAATGCATACGTAGGCCACATGCTACAAGAAAAATAAAATTGGATGATTGATGCAATAGAACACTAAAGTTGCATTGAATGAATGCCTAAATCTTCACTTCTTTCCCAATTCTTGAGGTTTTGGGAATCTCATCTCAGATATACTAGTACTATTGGATAGCAAGAAAATTTGGTTAAATGCAGTGCAGAGTCAAAAATAGAGGAAAAGAAAGAAATTTATGAATGAAATGATCCCTCGTCGAATCGGAATGAGATTTTTGAACTCCTTATAAAATTTGAATAATGTTTTTATTTTTAAACTATTTTTTTTTGGATAGTGAGTTAGGTTCTATTTTATTTAACATGGTATTAGAGTCAGACTCATTAGGCTCGGTGTGGAGCCTTTAGTCATGCAGAAATGTGAATGTACTTCCGATTCATGATTACGTCTGCTCCAGACCGGATAATGAAATATCGGATAAAGAATATACGGACTTGAGTGTGACGGAGTGATAAATGAAATGATCTTACGTAAAATTGAAAACGAAATTCTTGAACTCCTTATAAGATCCCACGTTGGATCAATACAAAATTCCGAATAACAATGAAGGGAATGATCCCACGTCGGGCCAGAACGAAATTTTTGAATTTCTTATAAAACTTGGATAACATTTCTATTTTCGAACTAATTTTTAGTATTGTGAATTAGAGTACGTCTACATTTAATTCAACATAGTATTAAAATCATACTCGTTAGAGCCGGTGTAGAACCCGAACCATAAAGAATTGTGAATATACTTTCGATCCCAGATAAAGAATATTCAAATTTAAGCGTGAGAGAGTAATGAATGAAATAATCTTACATAAAATCATTACGATATTTCTAAACTTGTTATAAGATTTGAACAATCCTCTTTATAAAAACCCTACAAAAATTGCAAAATGGGCATTAAATCCAATTAAAATGAGAATAGATTTTTAACTTTTTTTAGATTGATGAGAACATAGAAATAAAAGACAACAATTGGTCAACAAGTATCTGTCTGTGTAAGTCTATTTGACAAAATGTATCAGAATTAAATGCTTAGACAATTTAAAGTCTATTTAAATTTATATCCATAGGGTAATTGGACTGAATATAAATAAGTTCTTAATTGTGCATTCAAAGAGCAGGAGCTTGTTAAAAGAAACAAATCTTCCTGGTCAATGCTGTCATTGCTGCCCTTTTCAATGCAGATTGGTTATTTGTTAGCAATAATTTAATTTTCTCTATCTTTAATTATTGAGCAATTTTTACATATAGCAAATATAAATTTTTTATTATATGTTATAATTATAGTTTGTATAATTACGTTTCATAGAAAATTTTATGTTTGATATGGATCTTTTGATTTGTATAATTCGTTACAATCATTCAATTTTATATAAATTGTTCAGTTTTGTATAAATTCATTTATACATTATAATTTGTATAATAAGATCGTATTTGTATAATTATAAATGTATTGGACGAAAATATATGTATTTGTATTTGAATATATAATTTTCTCTTACTTTATACAAACAAAAATATAGTTTATACATTTTATACCGAAATGTATAAAATGACTAACTGTATACAGAATCAGATGGCAAAAAAAGGGAACGTTTACTGCGAATTATATTTAAAATAAACTATGACTATAATATTTAATTTGTATTAATATTTTGTTATTTTGTACAATTTTCCTTAATTATTTGGCCATTTTTTCTTTTTTAGAAGTTCCTAACTAATTACTTATCCATAGAGCCGTCAAAATGGACTTAACCCATGGGGCCGGTCCAACCCAATCCGTTATTTGGAAAGGTTGGGATAAAAAGTTTCAAACTCATTTAAAACTAGGGCTTATAAATCCGCCCATACAAGTCCTTGGCCCTTGAGACTTGATTGGGGTCGGGCCAAGGTCAATCCATGGGTCAAACTTTTTATTTAAGGATAACTTACAATAATCTCATTATTACATAATCAAATTACTTATATACACACTATGTTGTAATATTATGAATCTTACCAAATTTTAATATGTCCAGATACATGTATCTCGGAATATATGGACTCAAAATTAAATTAATTTGTTCTAAATACACTCTATCCAAGTAGATTTGCATGTATCTAGGATACATAGACAACTCTCGTACCCTCACTTCACTTACATTTTGTTTGTCACTCTCTTACCGCGCTCGCCTATCTGATATGTGAAATACATGCTAATTATACTAGATTTTTTTGTGAGTGTTATGAAACAACACCGTTGTTTTGTCATACTTGATTTGAAAATCTTCTCATTTTCTTGATGTTATAGAATAATTAGTTTGAAAAGAAAAAAAAACGAAAAAAATGAAAAAGAAGGGCTAGCCGCCCCAGCCCTCGGCCCTTCTAGGGTTGAGCTATGTTGAGAATTTTTAGGCCCTTCAAAATGAAGGGACGACTCGCCCTAGCCCTTCAAATTTCTTAGTCCTCAAGGTTTGGGTCGGGTGAGGTTGGCCGACCCTTTTTGATAGCTTTACTTGTCCATTTTGACAAATCAAGAAAGAACAATTTTTTTTACCTAGTATTATACCCTCAATTAATTTTTTTGAAAAAATAGAACTTTTTGAAAATTTTAAGTTTTTAATTCACCCACTTCATTACTAATAGGGCAAAAATGGTAAACTCACTATGTCAATCATTATTTTCTTAATAGGTGTGTCAGTTTAAAAATGGACAAATATTTAGGGACAGAGGATTTAAATTTTAATTTAGATTAAATTAATTCGATATATAAAAAACTATATAAGAAATATAGTTTTAAAATATCAATATGACTAAAAAAACTTTTTGAAATATCAACCAAAATGTAAGTCATTTGATTCTTAAACAGAAAAAATTGTGACAAGTAAGGAGGAATGGAAGAATAAGTTAGATGTATTTGAATCCTTTTCACTTCTTTAGAACTTTCTTGTTGTATAAAAAAAATTAGCTTTATGTTATTTTTTTTCATAGGGGTGCATGTTGATAGATTCGGTTCGGATTTGTCAATTTAAATTTTTTTTGGGGAGGTATCAAGAAGAATTTAGAATGAAATAAAACCGATTCATACAAAAGAATAGATTTTCTATTGATTCAGAATCGACCCATAGGCTTTTACTTTGACGTCTCTATCTTCTACTTCATGAAGTCACTCTTCGGAAAGATTCTTCGAATTAGCTTTTTTTGCTCCTTTACCTTTGACTGTATTTCTAGAAACAAAAGTTTATGGATCGACCCCATCATTTCTTTGGTTGATTAAATCCATTAGATTTATCGCCCCTTAGGGGTTGCTAGGTCCATACCCACAAATGAATAGTAAGCGAAGCGAGATTTTTTAAATTATTTTCGAAGGAGATCCAAACTTGTTAGTTTCTGATCCTTTGTTATGATTGTCAAGTCATACTTTACTCGATTGTATTTTATTGAAATTTCAAGTCAATAATATTACAACGGAAAGGGTGAAAACCAACTTAAGTGTAAAGGAACCCGCTAAATCTTCGGAAGAAAGGAGATTATGTTCATGCTTTAGATGACATTTATTTAATTTGCCAATTTTTATTTGTAAACACACTAGATCACTAATCAAAACAATAAGATGTTTATTATCAATTTTCTATTATTCGATTTTTGATCTTTAATAATCCGATTTTTATTTAATTGATAAAAATAGACTCATAAAATAAAAAAATATACATAATGTTCGTAAAATAAAAATAGTAGCAAAACTTCGAGCAGTATCCATATCATGCTGATTACTACAAAATAAACATATGGAATTCGACATAACAACAACAACACTAATAATACTTCCATCTACTTTTAATTTTTATAATTTTCTTTTTTTTTTAGAGTCAAATAATACTAATTTTGATTGACATTTTACGATACATCTTTCATCATATTGATATGCAAAAAACAGAAACTTAGAGTACTTTTTGTATAGTTTTGAATATTTTTTTTAATATCGAATTAATTTAATCTAATTTTATTTGAAAATTAATCAAATCGAAAAGTTAACAGATGAAATAGTAAAACCAAGGGATAAGGCACAAGTACCCCTAAACTATGACCGAAATCTCAGACACACCTTAACTAAACTAAGGTTTTATTACCCCCTAAATTTTATTTTATTTTGTAATTTTTACACTTTTTGTTTTACGTGTCATATTCTGTGACTTCACGCAATTGATGCACGTGAGAGATATTTTGATGCCATGTAAGAAAAAATGGTGCATAAAATTACCAAAAAAAATAAGTTCATAGAGTAATAGAATCTTAATTTAAATTAAGATGTGTCTTTGATATTTCAATCATAATCTATGTGATACTTGTACAATTCCTCTAAAAACAACAACAATATTAATAGTAATTATAAACGATAATTAATTACCATTTGCTTTGATATGTTTCTTAATGAGGAACATCACCATAATTTTCATGGTAAGTTTTGTTCAATTCAAGCTTAATTCTTTTATTGACATTTAACCTGTGTAAGAGTACCTTTATAAACATTTATGTCACAATAATAAACACTAGTCCTAAAAATCTACTTGACATATAATTCAAATATTTTTAGGCTAATTTCACTCGATGTCTTGAAAAGCAAATTAAAGATTTGTTGTCCTTGATATTAATCACTAGCGTAATTGACTAAACCTTGCGTCGAAATAGATATTAGGTATTCGAATGCAGATTAAGAAGGAAAGACTTTGAAATGAAATGATGATAAAATAATAAAAAAATATACCAAAGCGTACACATTAACAACCATATATTAATACGTACGTATTATAGGAGGAGAATGGATGCGGGTAGAACAAATCAACTTCAGGATGAGAAAAGATCGCCGAGAAAACATCTTAACAAAGATAAAAAAAATTTAATATCGAACCAAAACAAAAAAATAAAATAAATTGAATTATAAGAGATTTAATGATTTTTAAAACTCATACGAAATCCAATTTTGACTGGGTTTTGATGAACTTTGAAGAAAAATAATCTAATGTAAAAATTCTATAATATAACATTCTATTATTTTTCTTCACTATGCATATATATAAGACAAGTTAAGTACAAATATAATGAAAAAAAGTTTATCAAAAGCCTGAAAAAATCTAATGAACATGTGTCCTAATTTTAATGATTCATGCAGCACAATAAAATTAGTGCACGTAATATTGTTCTAATTTTAATAATTCATATAGCACAGTAAATTAGTGTGTTCAATATTGTCTTAATTTTATTGATTCATATAGCACAATAAATTTGTGTGAGTAATATTGTCTTAGTTTTATTGATCATATAGCACAATAAATTAGTACACGTAATATTATCTTAATTTTAATGACTTATATAGTACAGTAAATTAGTTCAAGCAACATTGTCATAATTTTTGACTCTTATATAGTACAGTAAATTAGTTCAAGCAACATTGTTATAATTTTAATGACTCATATAGCACAATAAATTAGTACACGTAATATTATCTTAATTTTAATGACTCTTATATAGTACAGTAAATTAGTTCATGCAACATTGTCATAATTTTAATGACTCATATATAGTACAGTAAATTAGTTCAAGCAACATTGTTATAATTTTAATGACTCATATAGCACAATAAATTAGTGAGCACAATATTTTCCTAATTTTAAGGACTCATATAGCACATTATATTAGTGCGAACAATATTGTCCTAATTTTAACGACTCATATAACACAGTAAATTAATGTGATCAACATTGTCCTAATTTTAATGACTCATATAGCATAGTAAATTAAAATGATCAACATTGTCCTATTTTAATGACTCGTATAGCACAATAAATTACTAATTTAGTGTGTGCAACATTTTTCTAATTTTAATGACTCATATAGCACAACAGTAAACAACATTGTCCTAATTTTAATGACTCATACAACACAGTAAACAACATTGTCCTAATTTTAATGACTTATATAGCACAGTATATTTGTGCGCGCAACATTTTTTCTAATTTTATTGACTCATATGACACAGTAAATAACATTGTCCTAATTTTAATGACTCATATAGCATAGTATATTTGTGTGCGCAATATCTTTCTAATTTTATTAACTCATATAACACAGTAAACAACATTGTCCTAAATTTAATGGCTCATATAGCATAGTAAATTAGTGCGAGCAATAGTGTCCTAATTTAATGACTCATACATCACAGTGAATTAATACACGCAACATTGTCCTAATTTTAATGACTCATATAGCACAGTAGGCACAATATTATTCTAATTTTAATAACTCATATAACACAGTAAATTAATACGTGCAACATTATTATTTTACACGCCATTTAGATTCCAAACTCTCAATTTGGTCAGAGGAAAAAAATGAGGTGCATTAAAAGCTCTCTGCATCTACACACTTAAATTCTTGGACCCCATTTAGAAGGAGGAAAAGAGAAACTACAGAATATGCATTTAGTATGAAAGAGAAGACAAGAGGGGGAGTTAATGAGGCGATCATGAAATTTCAGAACAATATTGATAAATACAACAAGACAAAACCAATATTCATGGTCAGAGCAATAATAGTGGATGAGTGTGACCGATCAGAATTGTGACGGAGTGATAAATATTCTTTTATCGTTAATTAAAAAGTCTCAAATTTGAGTCTCTCTAAATATAAAGTTTCTTTTGTTAAGAAACGTAATGTAAACCTTGATTTAATTAAACTCACATATGAGTACTGAATATCGAATGAAATAATAATTAATAATAATGGAGGTGATAGAGAACACTCAAAAGAGTGTAGAGGGAACACTTATTAGGCAATCTCTTATCTTGTGATAGGCTAACATGCCCTTCCTTTTCTGGCTCTAAATTTTGTCAATGAATTAAATGAATGTGGTCAAAATATATGGACAAACTGAAATTAAAATTTAAATTTTATGAGTTTTGAATTTTATAATAATGATTAAGAAATTTTTAAATTTAATATTTGTACTCCGGCTTTATATCAAAGCAATTATAGATATACATAGGAGAAATGATTTTTTCATTTTTGTAAAGTTCTTTTTTTTATTATATATTCATTTTTACACGCAAAAGATATAAAAAGTCTAACATTTTTATTTAAATTATAAGAGACAAAATCTCATTTCTTCCATATTATGTAACCCTACGCAAATTGACAACCTAAAAAATAATTGTACTAAACTTGGTAGAGTCTATGAAGGTGAGCTGATATTTGTATTGTGTTGTCTTTGTTTGACTTTTTCTCGCAATCATGAGAATAAACTATTAGCCATTCAAAATGTAAACGTTATGAATTTTAAATCGAAAAAGTGCATCATGAATTGTATACCTAAGCATATATATACTTGTGTTATGAATTTTAAATCGAAAAAGTGTATCGTAAACTATATCCTAAGTGTGTGTGTATATATACACTTGTTTGTGAATTCTAAATCGAAAAAGTGTATCATGAACTATATATATATATATATATATATATATATATATATATATATATATATATATATATATATATATATATACCTGTGTTATGAATTCTAAATCGAAAAAGTATATCATGAACTATATAGCTAAGTATATACATATATATCTGTTTTCAATTCTGAGTCGAAAGAGCACGCTCTCTCTCACACACGCACACTAGCACAATATTGGAAATTTGATCCCAAAATATTGGAAAATACTAAATAAGTAAACTCATGATTGAGTCCACCACCAAACATAATGAGAGATAAAAAAGTGTTTAGGTTTTGTATGGTAACTCAACAAAGGCAAAAAGATAAGTTTCTTTTTTTGAATTTTTATTCGGAGAACGATATTCATATTGAAATCCAGTTAAATTCAAACTTGCGCTAAAAAATCTCATATTAGGAGGTAAAAGCTTTCTCACAAAAGCAATTCCATAATCAGGATAACTCGAACTCGAGACATTTGATTATGAATAAAAAAGACTTAACACTCTATCACGATCCAATATCAAAAAAAGAAATCTTAAACTAGAACGGAACGTGATTCTCCAGCATCGAATGCCTTTCTGTCCTAATCAAACAAGACGGGGTGGAGAAATGCTTTTTAGGATGTCAATGGGGCGGGGCGGATGTGGGGCGTGGTGGGTTTAAAGCTATACGGGGCGGGACGGGTTTAAGGTTGTGCGGGAGAGGGGGAAGGGTAGGATGTGGGGCAGATTGAAGTGAGTTCTTTTTAAATTAATGTGGGGCAGGACGGGTTGCGGGTATATGTGATTTCATGTGGGTTCAAATTTAATTTTAACTTTTTACATGTTATAAAAGTGATATAGCATATTATTAAAATAATTTTTTTAACGTAAACTGTTTTGAATGACTAAGAAACTAGAAAGAAGAAACAATTATCTCACTAATTGGATTTAATATTTTGTTATTAAGTCAAACATAACCACTTCAAAACCATAAATATAATGATACTAACATATTAAAAGAGTTATAAAACATTGTAATGTTAAAATGATGTTATAACATGTTAATTTTAGTGATTAACAATTAACAAAATTTTAATTTCTTAAGCTAAAAACTTACTAAGCCTATTATTTAAAATGTTTTTACAAAATATGTGGGATGGGGCGGGGTAAGGCAGGTTTTTGCGGGGCAGGGCGGGTTGAAAATAACAAAATATGTTATGTTGAGCGAAGCGGGGCGGTCTGAGATCTTAGCCGGCTTAAACGGGTATGCCCGCAACCGCCCTGCCCCATTGCTATCACCTAGTGCTATTCAAGACAATTGATAATTTAAGTGGACCCAACCACATCAGTGATGTCTTTCTGTTCGTGGAAAATATAAATTAACTTGATTTGATTTGTTACATTGAAAAATAATTAATTTGTTTCTAGAGAAAGAAACCATAACCATTTTAAAATGGAAGAGTGTTAATTACAAGCAAAATGACAAGGATATGTATTAACAGATGACATATATAAAATTTTTTCAAAGGTAGATAACATATTTAAACTTTTTTTATCAGTTTAATTTTCGTAGCATAGACCTCTAATAAGAGGTAACATGGCAAGAATGATTTCGCAAAATCATCAAACTTGTCCGTAAAAATAATGATATGAATTGACCCTTTATGTAGTGGCAGCGGGAATGATTAAACGCAACTTTTTAACAACTGACATAAATGATTTTTTCTCAAAGTTCGATTATATATTTGAGCATTTATAGCTTCTAAGGAAGACGAACATCAATTCAATAAGGAAAAATAATCTAATTACACAATCTTCTTTTCATAATTTCAAAAATTTCCTATCATTTTAAAATATTTCAAAAATCTCTCTTTTCCTTTTTTTTTCTCTCATTTTCCAGATACATTATTTATCTCCCTTTCAATCCAGCGTTTTTGTTCCTATTTTTATGCCTAAAATCACTCTCATATATCAACAGTTACATCAATCACTCAATTTTTTAATTTCAAATCTATTATGTCTCAAGTTCATCAATTTCAAGTTCCTAAAGAGGTAGAACTATTTCTTCATCAATTTTTTATTTTCAATTTTTCAAATTTTATTTTTATTTTATTAAAAAAATTAATGTTTTAATTTGCAATTTTCATATACATGTGAATTCTGCTCCGTCTTTTAGTATGATACCTTGTGTATTTTATTTTGATGATGAAAACTTTAATGAAAATAGATCTAATCAACTCATTATGATTTCGACGATGATGATTGGGCTGAATATAGATCTAAAAGCTTGAAGGATCCATTAACAATGAAAAATGATAATATTTAGAAGACAAAATCGAAGAAGGATGAAACTTCATCTTTTAAAGCGAATGTGAAAGAACCCCCAAAAAGGATAAATTGTTGTACCTGCTATGTGGTGTGTTATCTTTGAAGAAAATGATCTAGGATTAACAATCTTAGGAGGTTGGTTTCTGGATAAATGGTTACTTCTCTAAAAATTATTTTTTTGAATTTAAATTTTAATGTATTTTAATTTTGATCTCAGTATGTATATTTTCTTTATTTTTTTATTATAATTGTAGTGCTTGTGGTATACAATACATAATAGGATACTTTTAAAAATTATCTGATACAAATAAGTTTTATAAATTCAAGTATCACACAATTTTGTCATTCAAGAGGTTTAAGTTAAAGATACCCTTTATATCTAGCGCAACTTTCACATATAACAAAAAAATATTCATATTTGTATGCTATAACAAAGTTTGCATAATTTCGCTCCATAGCAAACATAAAACTGTATAATTTGCTATACATATACAATTGTATAATTCGCTGGCCTCGCTATACATATATAATTGTATGATTCGCTGGCGTAGATAGTATAATTCGCTGGCCTATTTCGCTGTAATTGTATAATTTGATGGCCTGTTTCATTACAATTGTATAATGCTCAATTGTATAATTTGCTGGCCTATTTCGCTGCAATATCTGTATGAAATTTGCTTTGCATACAATTGAATCGAAGTAAAATGTTTGTATATTGTATAATTATAAGTGTATAGGAAGAAGATATCTGTTTTTCTCTCGCTTTATACAAAAACAGAAAAACAATTTATACACTTATGTTGTCTAAAGCGAGAGAAAATTGTATTTCACTGCAATTGTATAATTCGCTGACCTTTTTCGCGGCAATATTTGTATAAAATTTGCATTTGTATACAATTGAATCGAAGTAAAATGTTTGTAAATTGTATAATTAAGTGTATAATATGATGATATATGTTTTTGCATGTGTATATACAATTTTCTCTCGCTTTATACAAAACAGAAACACAATTTATACACTTCTGTTGTATATAGCGAGAGGCGAGCAGAGGGAGAGTGGCGAACGAGAAAGGGAGAGTGGCGAGCGAGAGTATCGGGAGAGAGACGACTGACAAACTTTGACAAACGTTTGCTATGGGGCACAATTAAATCAAACAACAGCTACTCCATTTATTTTAGGTTCTTAGTTTGCTATTATATACAATTATCTTGTATATCTAACCACGACAATGGATATTTCAACATGTCCCAATTACATAAATTAATATATCAAATATATTACTTTTCTTTCCTTTTATATGTGATATTTAACATAAAGTTATAGTATATACGGTCGTTCACAATCATGACGTATCATATACATTATTATTAAAATTAAAAAAAAATTATTTATAAATATTTACTAGATTTATAAAATTTAATAGTTTACAGTGTGACTAAATTATTTTCCAGCAGAAATGTACACAAAGTTAAAACAAATTTCTATTTATTAATATATAATAGTAACACTTCATTATATCGGAAGTTGAATGTATTTTCTAAAAAAAATGTATCACTTTTCTTTGGGTAAGAAAGAAGATCGCATGTTGTGCCTTTCATGTCTATAGCGTCCACAACGATTTCTGTTCGTATTCTTTTCGTGACCGTTCAAGCATTCTTTTGTATCGAGATGACAAGACAATTTCTTATATGGTAATGGAATCACTGAATATTTCAAAATTACTTATTTACCTTTCAAGGTAAACAACATAATGTTTCATCAGTATGCTTATTGTTTCTATTAAGTATCAATTTAACTGATTTACAATTTGTAGTTAGAATTATGTATCAAGTACTTTATATTTTTATGTATCATACTAAAACTTATTGTATCTATTAAATATAAATTTGACTGATTTATAATAGTTAGAATTAGGCATAATACATATATTTGCCCTTAAACTTGGCTTCAAATTTTAAGTATGACCTCAAACTTTAACAGTGCACAAATAGGCACTTTAACTATCCTATTTTTTTTTATAAATACACATGCGATTTTTGGACCCAAAGAGCGTGAAGTACAATTGCGCCCACGTGTATTAGTGAGCCACTCAATATCTGCCAACTAATTAAATATTTTACACGTCATTGTTTTAAAAAAAATTACACGTCATTTAAGAAATACAAAAATTAAAATTAAATTTAATTAATATAGAGGGTAACACTTCTAGAAGTTGTATTATCCACGTTTCTACCCATTTCAGCCGTTTGTTCATCAGTCACTCAGCTCAAAGGTGAAAACCCTAGGTCATCAGGGGAATCAAAATCTTGGAATCAAAGGCCAAAATCATTCAAGATTGCTACTGAAGTTGATGTTCATCTGTTCATCTTCCTCGATTCAGTTCAGGTATGCCTCGATTTTGCTCTTTTGAAAGTTTATCTTTGATTACAAAGTAGAATCTTTCAGTCACCATAAATTGTTATTTTCTTACAGATTTATGCATATGGTCATATTATAGCTATTTTTCACCTTGGATGTCGCTTTTATAAAGGTTAATATGTGTCGAAATTGAGAAACATCGTTTTCAGCATACATAAAGACCACTTCTCTTTGACCGAACTGAAATCGTATGCAAAAGATATTGGGTATGATGAAGTTGATGCTTTTTTTACTGAAGACCCTATAACCCATAATTTTGTTAAGTTAGAAAGTGATAGCCAACTATATAACTTTGTTAAAGATTTGTGGAGTGGCTCATTTATTAAGTTGTTTTTGAAACACGTGACTGATAAAGATGGGGGGTCCACTACTTTGGGACCATTTTCTATTGAAAAAAATAATCAAGAATTGGAAAATTGCTCTAGGGTTTCACACGGGATAGGTGAAGTTGAACAACCATTAGAAGAAGGAAATGGTGATTCTCTTGTTTTTGAAGAGGATGACTTAGATGATGTTCCAGATCAGGATGATAGTGAAATTGATGAAGAACTGAGAGCTTTTAGAGAAAAACTCAGGGAACACAAAAAGAATGAAGCTGCAAAGAAAAAAAAGAAAACTAAAAAACCCTCAAAGGATTAAGGTGTTGAGCTTGGAGAAGTTGGCATAGATAAGGGATTTGAAAATATCTTCAACAATAAGACATCCAAATATAATGAAAATTGGGAGGTGATGAAGTGTTTATTGATTCATCAGATGAACCAAGTGAAGATAATGATGAGGAGCTAGATGTTTTAGCACAACCGGGTGTTGATTTACCTTCAAGAAGAAAAAAGCAACAAACTTCCATTTCTTTCTTTGAGTTGGGTATGATATTTGAGAGTGCAACTCAATTTAGAAAGGTTGTTGCTGATTATGCTGTTTAACATAAGGTTCAGTTAAGGCTTAAACCCAATGAACCTCATAGAGTTAGGGTCAAATGTGAAGGGAAGTGTAAATGGGAAATCTTTGCAAGCTTGGATAAAGATTCTGGAAATATTTCTGTAAAGAAATATTATCCTGCTCATAGATGTATTTCAAAGAATAGGAACAGGTTGTGCACAGCCAGATATGTGGAAATGAAGCTGAGTGATAAAATAATATCTCAGCATGACATGAGAGTTCATAAGCTTCAAGAGACACTAAGAAAAGAATGGGGATTAGAAGTGGGAAGATCAATATGTTACAAGGCAAAAATGAATATTATTGTCAAGTTCTTGGGTGATTGGAAACTTGAGTTTTCAAGGTTGTTAGACTATGCTGATATAATTAAGAGTACAAATCCTGGGAGTTCTTGTTGAGTAAGAACTGATAATGAAACAGTCCCTGGCTTACACTTGTTCAAATATTTTTATGTCTTGTAGGAAGATTATAGGATTGGATGGATGCTTTTTGAAGGGTGCTTGTAGAGGAGAATTATTAGTGGCTGTTGAAAAAAATGGAAACAATCAAATGTATCCAATAGCTTGGGCAGTGGTTGATCAAAAACTAAACACTCTTGGAGTTGGTTCTTAAGCTATCTCATCGAAGACTAGCAACTTGGTAATGAAAATGGCATAACAATCATGTCTGACATGCAAAAGGTATTTATTCTACTTTTTTTTTGTTACTATAAGTTTTCACTGTTAGTTATTGTCACTGTCTGTCGTTAGTGTGTGAAGCAAGTGAAGTTAACCATTGTTTTTGTTTATTTGTCTCAGTTATCGCCAATGCATGTGGATGTTGTTAGTGTGTGAAGTAAGTGATATTGTTAGTGTGTGTGATAAATAAAGTGTCTTGATTTTATATTTCTTAGGGTCTTGAGGTGACAGTGGAAGTCTTACTTCCTAATGATGAAAGAAAATGTGTGCAAGACATATTTGGGCAAACTGGCAAAAAAAAATGGAGATGTGAGGAAAGGAGAAAAGCATTTTGGAGGTGCTCCAAAGCTAATTTAAGGTTAAATTAAGAGATGAATTTGAATATATGGGGAAATTGGGTCATAAAATATGTGAGACATTGCTTGGATATAACAAAGAATATTGGTGTAGAGCTTTATTTAGTGAAAGATCAAAGTGTGATGTGGTGGAAAATAATATGTGTGAAACATTTAATTCATGGATTGTTGGTCCAAGAGACAAATCTGTGATTAATATGCTTGAAGATATTAAGCATAAAATGATGGATAGGCATGGAGATATGATTAAGTTTGTAGATACTTGGATCAGTGACATTTCACATATGGCAAGACTGATTTTAGAAGAAACCCAAGAGATTGACAGGGCACTAAGGGTGAATTGGAATCATGACATTGGATTTGAAATCCAAGTAGGAGAGTATAGACACATAATTGACATGACTAGAAAGACATGTAGCTGTAGGTTGTGGCAGTTGAAGGGCATACCTTCCCAACATGCAGTTTGTGCCTTATATCATATTGGGCAAGAACCAGAAGATCATGTGAAACATTGGTACAAAAAAGATACATTCGTAAGTGCACATAAGTATTTTTTACAACTCACTTCCAATATGGTAATGTGGTCTGACACCAATAACCCACCCGTTGAGCCTCCTGAAGTGAAGCCAATGCCTGGAAGACCCAGTAGATGTAGAAGAAAAGATAAAGATGAACCAAGAAAAAAGAAATGGGGGAAAACATCAAAGAATGGAGTGAAGATGTCATGTTCCAAATGCCATCAAGTTGGGCATAACAAAAGAACTTGTAAATCAGTGGTAAGTACTTTTGTCTTTCTTTTAAATTTTAATCAGTTTTATACTTCTAATTGTGTGTCTTTACAGCCTTGTGAACAGCCCACACAACAGCCCGCAAGGCCCCCTTTCAACAATCACCAGTGAGGCAACCTTACAGCCACCAGTGAGGCAGCCTAGCACTGGAAATGCCTCTTCTTTATGTGCAGATACTTCAAAGGTTAAAGAAAGAAAAAAGAAGCAGACAATTGCAAGGGCAACATCTTCTTCAACTGCATGGACATCATCTTCTTCAGTTGAAATGCCACCACCTTCTTCAGTTGGAAGGCCACCAACTTCTTTAGTTGGAATGCAACCAGCTGCTTCAGTTGGAAGGAAAAGAACAAGAGATGTGGGATTTGGTGTTTACACAGACATACAATCTGGAAGACAAGTGATTTAACTTATGTATATTGCCTTCTTTAATTGACTTTCTTACATCTTTATTTAGGTATACTAAATAATGCCCTATGAATTATGCAGCCAAAAAGATCAAGTGAAAGAGTTATCTCAAGTGGAACAGGGGTAGCATTTAAAGATGTATCACAAACAAATGTTGATCTTGGATTCAACCCACCTAGTTTAAAATAGAAAGGAAAAGATGTATTGACTGGAAATCAACTTCAACAATTGTCAAAGAAAAAGGTGCAAAGAAAATCCAAGGGAAAGTGGGTTCCATAAGAGCTCAAAGTCTTACTGATGTGTATAAATGTTGATCTAGGAGGTCTTTGTTTTTGTTTATTTTGGTAACTGTTTGTAAAGGCATACTCCAATTACTGATCATTTTGATGTATTTTAGGTTATTTTGATGTATGTTTGCATAGACAAATATTTGGAGTTTGTTAAGTTGTGTTTAATGGATATTAAGTTGTGTTTTGTGAAGCCTTTTGGTGCTTGTTATGATTGATATTAAGGTTGTCTTGATGTTAGGTGTTTACTATGTACGAAAGTGTGTGAATCATGCTAGTATGAAAGTGTGTGAATCATGTTATTCGATTGTAAAAGTGATGAATATTGAAGCCAATATTGGAGACAAACTGTCAACTCTAAAATAGTGCATTTCAATCCATTACTTTGATTGCTTAAAATACATATTGACAACCCCTAACCCATAAAGAAAACTATACATAACAATTCTGGCATAATTTTTTCAACAAGTATATCTAACATTTACTACATAAAGAACTCTCTATAAATCCAAGATAGTATCACAATGATCAGCAAAAGTCGATATTTTCTCCTAATCTTTTCCTTTTCTTCATCATGTTTTTTTATCCTCTTTTGTAATCTCGAAATAGTAATTCTAGCGTGTTCAGTATAATCAAGTTCACACCACCTAAAAATTGCATCCAACCTGTTTAAGAAGAACAAATTCACTATCAAAATTGAATCTTGAGAACTAAAAATTTAAACAAAAAAATATGTTTCAAACGAAATCATACCCGACCATCTTCACATCCAAGAAACCAACGACCTGGATTGTTTACAGACCAAGAAATCTTCATTACAGCTCTTTTTCCACAATGACAAAAAAATTTGAAGTAATTAGCACAGAATATGAGCACAAATCGTTTTAAAGAGAGGAAAAAAAATTTTGATTTGAAAGAGGAGGAAAGTGAAATTTGATTTTAATTTGGTAATATAAAGATATATAAAAAGGAATTCATTAAGGGTATATTTGTCATTTCTGCTTTTTTTTACCGTTGTGGGCCTCGAAAATAGTCTTAACTCGCGTAGAAAACGTGCATAACACGCGTTTTGCCATGTAGGATTCGCGTGTGTATCTATAAAAAAAAATAGGATAGATTGCCTATTTGTGCACTGTGAAAGTTTGAGGTCATACTTAAATTTGAAGCAAAGTTTAAGGGCAAATATATGTATTATGCCTTAGAATTATGTATCAAGTACAATTTTACATTTTTATGTATCATATTAAAGCTTATTATTTGTATTAAGTAACAACATCATTTTTTTCAATTGCTGATACTTTATTATTAATAGATACAAAATTTAGAAAAAAGATATTATGGATTGATCTATCGTTGCTTCAAATGATACATTTTTTATATGTTTTCTCGTTTAACTTTGGCACACATCACAACTATTGATACTATTATTCTATCCAACACAAAATTTACAAACAATTAAGTATCAGACACACAATAATGTATACCAAATTAACTTGTAAAAAATTAAGAATCAAAAAATGTAACCAGAATTGAAAACATAACATTTTTCATTTATCGCATCATAAAATAGTAACCTAAAAGTACTTCATAAAGTATCTAATTTAAGAATTATTACGCATGAAGCAGAAAAGTACTTCTAAAAAGCAAGAATCAAGAATCTTTCACGAAGAAAGTACATGTTTGCATCCATTTTTTCACCTTCAACACACACAATTTCAAATTTATTGCATCAAAATTTTGTATCTCTTCATCACTTTTATCCGATGTATCAATGCATAGTGAATACATATCAAATCCTATACCTCTTGTTTCATCATTCCTACATACAATTTCACCCCCATATCATTCTGAATACACAATGGAGACAAATTACCTTCAACAATAAATCTTCTCGATGTTTTTTTTTTCAATTCATCAAAACCCAATTCAACTGCAATTGTTGAAATAAAATTTACAAACAAAATATTTTCTCCAACCACTATCACATCACTTCTATATTGCTCATATCTAACATCACTTTTCCATGATCCAAAATGCCTTAACTAGTTCAAAATATTCATTTCGAATCTTCACAAAATTGCATTCCAGCATGTTTGAATCAAACTTTTAATTTTTTTTCGAAGAACAGGAAGAAGATTTCACAATTTGAAATTTTAAAATTATAATTTAGTTAGAGATTTATGACTGACTGGTTGAAGGAAGAAACGTACGCGTGATTAGTGAAAATCAATTAATTTCTGTTTTTAATCACTTATTTAATGCTTAAACTGATAACAACAACTTAATAATTTAAGTATCAATCGTTATTAATTAAAGTATCTGCTTACAATATTATGTATCCAAAAAACACTAAATAAGGGAACTTTTAGTAATAAATGAAAGAGTAGAGATAGAAAGAAAATTTCTTTCTTATGATTTGCTTAACTTTTATCAATTTCCTTCAATAACCACAAGAAAGAAATACAAGTCCAGTAACAAAAAAAATGCTAATTCCACAGAACTCATATAAAAAAAAGTTAAAAAGGGAAATAACAAAGGAAAAATATTCAGAAACTAAATGATCAGCAATGACTCACACAACACCTCATTTCTGCAACAAGATGATTTCCTCAATAACAATATGTTCACTTTTGAAAGGCTAACAGACCTGCTAACACACTCTCCATTGGCACAAATACAACCAACATATACTACTACTATTAGCTAATATACGATCATATTCTCCGCATCAGCAAAGCCAAATATACTCATTCATGGATACAATCACCTCTTTATATTTCGAAAAAACCTAACTTAAAAGTAGAAACAACCACAGAAGGATGAAATTCCCCTTCTAACACAGGGCAATAGGCTATAAATTATAAAAGCTGGTAAATACTGAAGCTGCACTTGAATGTCTCAGGTCATTTCACCATTAAAGAATGTTCTACAACTCGACATGTTTGACACAATAAGTGTATCTCCATGACAATCTCTACGTCAATGCCATGTTGTCAATGACCATAAGGTGGAAAAACTAGTAATTTCGACAGCTTTGTTCTACAGCCACAGGAATAAAACAACTATGAATGCCACACACTACAGATCCCAGAGCTCAGCAAAGGATAGTCGGTCAATGAACAGACCCTTCCAGTGTCAATATCTGCCATTAAATTCTTTTGCATCATCTAAAAGGAAGTTAGGAGCCAAAGATCTACAATTCACTTTGTCATCTCAGCAACCATGAAACACCCAAGTCTCTCATTCTTTTAGACTCTTAGGGGTCACATATTTTCAAACAGAAAATACTGACAATTTCATGAAAGCATGTGTTAAAAAATATCTCCCCATCCTCTCTCCTTATGTTTGGGGAAGATGTTCAAAGCAATAAGACATCATAACTTATGCAAGATGTGCCAACCATCTTCAATGCCAGTAAAACTAACTACTAACACTAATGGACAATTAAAGTTGTCAAAAGATGCACTCAAGTATGCATGGAAAAACTAGATTCTCGGGTAGCTCAGCTCAGCACTTAGACAAACTGTGTGCATGAAGCACCTCGTCATTAAAGACTCACCATCCAGAAAAGTATTTGACCATGCAAATGATCAATTTTACCCGCAATACACAGCCTGGTCTATATGTGGCGGAATTTGCTTAATCTCGGTTCCTAGCTCTTGTTCAATTCTATACCTGTCAAAATAAAAATAAATAAATAAAACAAAGAGTGCAAACCAAATGACCTATATAAGAGATGAGCTACTTTATACTTACAAATTGAAGCGATCCTCAAAAGTAATTAGGTTGACAGCTAAACCCAGGT
The DNA here is from genome assembly GCA_027705065.1 of Solanum peruvianum. Classification (NCBI taxonomy): domain Eukaryota; kingdom Viridiplantae; phylum Streptophyta; class Magnoliopsida; order Solanales; family Solanaceae; genus Solanum; species Solanum peruvianum. The sequence continues at coordinate 58,229,841 of JAKWJD010001759.1, forward strand.
GACCGAATCTCCCAGACCGCCCAACCTGCGCAAAAAGTAAATAAGAATGATATAATAGTAGAAAATAGATAGACGATTCACTTGGTAAGGATCTTCACATACCCTGTGTAAATATGTTTCTGAGTTCTTTGGGAAATCAAAGTTGATAACAACGTTGACTGCTTGAATGTCTATCCCTCTAGTAAACAGATCTGAGTTCAACATGAAGTAATCTAAGTGATCAATCTACAAGATATATAAGCATTAATAATAAGTAAAACAGGCGATTCATTATCATCATGCAATTAGTAAAGCAAATCTACGGACAATATGAAAGTGACGAAGTTCCTTAACCAATCTAAGCGACATACATAAAAAGAGACCCCAGTTATTTATCACCGTGCGCGAGCAGGACTTGAGGAAACGTTTTTTATTTGGGGAAAGTAAAAGGATTCAGGGAATTAAGTGTGGATCATGAATATAAAGGCAAGATTTATATCTATAAATAGGCAACAATGCCAGGATTATCATGACAGTGAGGACCAGGATTCTCAGGATTTTTTTTCGGGTTAGAAAAATAAATGTATAAACGTGTAAATACGCCTTTAGAAATGGGACCGTTGAATTCTTTGGGTTAAAACCACACTTTTAGCATGTTTTTTAAATTTTTTTTTTAAAAAACTTAACAAACAGAACTGATAAAAAAAAAACTAAAACTAAAAAAGAAAAAAAGAAAACGCTATCTCAGGGATTCAAACTCGTGACGTGAAGCTTAATTTCAGGGGACTTGCCACTGCGCCATCAATTTTGTTATTGAGGAGGTTCAAAATATATACATCTACAGAAATACAGAAAATTTTTCTTATACAGTGTAATTTTTTGGCGAGGCGGTTCGGGTGAACCTAGAACCCACGTGGTTCCGCCCCCGATCATGCAATAGTAAAATTCAAATGGATGCTACACTAGGTCAGAATTTGGACAGTTTTGAGTAGAGGTTGAAAAAAAATATATTTTAAGTTGAAGTTGAAAAAGAGTTTGTGGTAGTTGAAGTTGTGTTTGGACATGAATGGAAAAAGGAAATTATGAAAGTAAAAAATTTGTGGGTAAAAACGAATCACTTGAAATACACCTTTAAACCACTACCACTTGTAATTCAACTACTGAAATTCAGCATTGAAAAGTCTCAGGGTCTAACAAGAACTTTGACAGTGTTATCAACGGTGAAAAATGCAAAAGATATCTAGTTGTATTACTTGGCGATAACGTACACTCGTGTGTGTACTGGGACCACAAATGTGTCTCTATCATTTCTCCACAAAAAATAATCTTGAACACAACGGGATCCCTCTTCTCATCAAATTGTCTTGTGTAAGGGTCGCTTCTTTGATTAGTAGCCACACAAAACAAGCTACTTCGTGTGGTGTTTTAGTTTTCGAAATTTGCTTCCATGGCCAGTTAGTTGGCTGTCTCTTGATTAGGATGGCACTGACCTTGAATAATCCCCTCTTGTTTCCTATCCACCAAAAAAACATCTTGCCCTGTTTATAGCCCACTAAACTGCTTAAGTGTGCTAAAAGATTAGTCTCTTTTTGTACAGTCACTGATTCGTTTCCAAAAATGATGTTCCATCCTTGAGCTGTCCACATTTTTTGTATAGTCCTTTGCTGCTATAGAACTATGAGCCTATTTGGATTGACTTTTGCTTTTGACTTATGAGCCAAAAGAAATAAGTTAGTAATCATAACTTATTGCTTTTGGCTTACTTTTACTGTTTTAGATTTAAAATCAAGTGCTTATCAGTACTTGTTTAATTTACACAAACACTGCATAAGTGCTTAAAAGCTATTTTGGCTTAATAACACTTAAAGTAATTCAATCCAAACAGGCTCTAAATTGAAGACATCTGAAAAATCCATTTCCTGAATGCCCACCACGTGCCAATGATCCTACAAAAGGCTAGTTTTGCTCCCATTAAGTACTTTGATCTTGGAATTGATCTTCAGTTCACCCCACATGACACTAATGGATCTCTATATGCCAATGATCCTACAAAAGGCTAGTTTTGCTCCCATTAAGTACTTTGATCTTGGAATTGATCTTCAGTTCACCCCATATGACACTAATGGATCTCTATAAACTAACCCCAAAAGGTGTAGTGACCTCTTTAGTCATCCGATTGTCTTTTTGTCCATATTTAAACCTAGTAATATTCCCCTCAAAAGTTGGTTCTCATTGGTGAACTTCCACAACCATTTTTTTCTTGAGTGGAATGGATCTTCAAATTGTTGATACACAAACACCCATACTTCTTGCCAAAAGCAAGTGGTTTCCTATCTTTCTTTGTTCCCTTCCAACAGAAAATTACGCATAATACATAAATGTGTCTTTTAACTTGGCTTCATCTTACATCTAACTCCAACTTTGAATGTGCAGAAGCAGACACTTAAACTTGTACAAAATTGCACTCAAAGGTGTGACCTAGTGACCACTGAAGTGTGTGAGAACCATGAGGTCTTAGCTACAAATCCCAGCAGAGAGAAAAAAACGTTAGGTGATATCTTCCTATCTGCCCTAGTTTTGGTGGATAAAGTTACATCATACCTGTTGTTGGCGTAAGGTGGCAGGTATCTACGGAATTAGTTGAGGTGCACACAAGCTGGCCCAGACACCACGATTATCAAAAAAGATTATATAAAGTTGAAAAGTAGATCCATGTGTCCTACATGGCAATTCACGAGTATACACTCGATATGATTTGCATTATGTCATATAGGACGTGTATGTCTACTTATTCGACTTTATAAAAGTTAAAGCGAGTCCTAACTTCACCTCCTAGGATTGCAGACAAAAATCCATGTTTGTAACTACATTGATTGGAAGAGAAAACTTATCCTTCCGTTGATGCGTAAGCTAGATCTCCCTTCAAAAGGTACCATAATCACCCTTAGGTATGTATTTCAACTGATCTTCTTCAGCATCACAAAAGATAAGTGTGTGTTATCAATACGCTGTAGATGAGTTGCCTTTAAACTGTCATTGCCAACTCCAGCTACATCAAAGTCTCTTATCCACCCTGCAAATTGGTTGTTCTTAGTTCTAATCATATAGTCGAGGCCTTCCATAGCAATCACAAACAGAAGGGGTGACAAAGGATTTCCTTGCCTGAGAACTCTTTGTGCTTTGAAGAACTCTGCTGGGTATCCATTTACAGATAAAATGATAGTTGAGATGAAAAATTTGATACAATGTATCCCTTTCTGTCCAAACTCCCCGGCAAACTCAGCCGGGAACTCCAACTGACATGATCATAAGCTTTCTGTCAAGTTTGCACAAAATTCCAGATTTCTTTTGCTTCAACCTGGAATTAACTACTTCATCAGCTATAAATAAGCATCCACGATCTGTCTACTTTTAATGAAAGTCATTTGTTGAGAAACTACCAGTTTAGAAATCACTTCTTTTAATATCTCAAGGTGCTTTGGAGAACAACTTGTAAATGCTTCATGTCAAACTGATAGTTTGAAGTCCCTCAATTCCTTAACACCTTTCGTCTTGGGAATGAGAGCTATAAAGGTTGCATTGAAGCTTCTTTCAAAAACTTCTTGAACATAGAAGTTTTGACAATCGCACTTGATGTCCTGTTTCACTATCTCCCAGATTTGATGCCGGAGCCCATGGCAAACCCATCTGACCTTGAGCTGCTTTGTGTGCTACATAATTTCAGACACGTTAGCACTTCATTTTCATCAAAGTTACCTTGTAAGACTTCACACTGTCCTCCTCGATATGACGGGACAATGTCATAATGACAAGTACACCTCCATTGTATTGTTTCAGTACAGAGCTTCTAGTAGAAGCCAATGATTGCTCCTTCAATATTAATTGGTTCCTCAGTTACTTCTCCCTGAACCCAAAGTTGATCAATGTTGTTGAATCTTTTGTGTCCATTGGCCACTTTGTGAAAGAACTTCGTGTTCCTATCACCTTCTTTTAACTACAAAGCCCTTGATTTTTGTCCGAAGAGATTTCTTCATGTTTGATTGGTTCCTCCAAGAACCAACTCCATATCTATACCTAACAGTTTCTTCCTTTGGTAGTCCATTCTCACTTCTGCTCCACTCTTTGAGTTAAGATTTAAGAGCTTTTAGTTTGCAGGCAAGTATGTAGTAAGGATTCCCTGAGAAGTTGAACAAACTCCACCTCTCCTATTCTGTTATTGAATCCTGTTGAACCTAACCACCAAATCTCAAATCTAAAATACCTTTTTTTCCTGTTCCAAGTACAACCCAGTAAAGCTTGTGTTGGGACTTGTTTAATATTGTCATCCCATTCCATAGAGATTAAAAATTCTAGAAGCTATCTCTGCATTGTCCCCTTTAAACAAGTATATGTGACATCTTCTAAATGCAGATCAATTAAGTCCATGTCTTCAAGAATACTATGCTGAGGAAGCTGAATCACTAGTTGATATGATAGGATCCTTGTGATGTAGTAGCCTAAGGGCCTGTTTGGATTGGCTTTTGGCTTATGACTTATAAGCCAAAAGCCATAAGTTAGGATTTCTAACTTATGGTTTTTGGTTTATTTCTGTTATATATTTTGGCTTTAAAATAAGTGCTTATAAGCACTTTTTAACTTTACCCAAACACTTCAAAACCGCTTAAAAGTTATTTTGGCTAAAGAACACCTAAAATAAGTCAATCCAAACATTCACAAAGTTTGGTTGGGATTTTGTAAAGTCTTTCTGCACTGTTATGTTCAACTTTAATATCTATAGTAGTTATCAGTTTCAAGTACATGCCTAGTGTCTTCAATAAAATCAGAAAATTCCACCATACCCCCCTTGTTGAGATTTTTTTTACAATTACAATGTGACATGTAAAATCAAAGCCAACTTTATAAATGAATGAGTCTCCACAAATTGGAAGAGGTGAGAACAAGAAGGGGTTACTGTTGACAGACAAATTAGCTTGTTGGATATTGCCGGCAAAGCTTCATAAAAATTTGAGTTGCGATAGACAGACTGGTGGTGTAAGTTGGAGGCGAGAAAAGCTTGGTTTCTGAAAATTGGAGCAAGGGTTTCTTATCTTCCATGGAGCGAAGTTGAGTTTAGAATTGAGACTTACCATATTTGAAAATCAAAAGAATATCATCCAAAGTTGTTAAAAAACTGGATTCACTAAGGAGAAGCTTCATTTGGTAAGGCTGTAACGAAAAGAAGGGGTCTGCTTGGTAAAATAGGAAATAATTTTACTTAGTAAGAAAAGGGGTTTATTGGAAATCAGATACCTAAGAATACATAATAACTGCTTATTAATGAAGTGGCTTTGGAGACGCAATGGGAGGAGCAAACTCTATGGAAAGAGGTAATTAGAGCAAGGTATGGGAGGAGAACTCTTTTTTTTTGAACTGGTAACTTTTTGTATTCCTCGGCATTAAGGGCTATGCTGGCCACCTCCAAAAAACTGTTACAAGAAAGGGAAAAAAACTAAAAAGAAATACTTACAGAGAACCTATGAAGTCCACTAGTTGGAACTCCTCTTCTATATCCTGTTCTTTACACCAAAACCTAAAGTAGTAATTACTTTCCATTGATCTTCTATATTGTACACTCCTTTCCTTCAAAAATTCTCTGATTCCTTTCTTTCCATACAATCCACCAAATACATGCTGGAACTGTTCTCCACCATCTTTTCTGACTTTTGCTGCCTCCCCTTTTGATCCAGCAACTAAGAAGGTCAGAGGTGTATTCAGGCATAGTCCACAGAGCCCACACCTCAGCAGTTACCTTACAGTGCATGAAGAAGTGTTTGTTAGTCTCTAGAGCTTCTTTACAAAGGAGGCATCTGGATACTATGTTGATGTGCCTCTTCTGCATTGCCTCAAGAGTCGAAACATTTTTTCCTAGCAACCAACCAAGTGAAGCACTTCACCTTGGCAGGAGCCACACTTTTCCATATTGTGTTCCAAGGTCCAATGGATGCTCTACAGAGGTAGGTCAGATGTGAGAAAACCCTATGGAGTAGGAGTTTGGAAAATCATCAGGGCCTTCAGGCCCATGATGGGACCAAATCTAAAACTAAAGGTTGGGAATGGTAGCAAAATTCAATTCTAGTAGGAATGTAAGACAGACCAAACCCCCTCATGGAATCATTCTCAAATTTTTCACTATCTACAACGATCCAGATGCTAGAGTAGGTTAGTGTTGGACAGCTCAGGGGGTGGGATCTATCCTTCAAGAGACTTCTAAATGACTCGGAAGTGGAAAGGGTGACATAATAACTGGAAACACTTGAGGGGTTCAGTGGCATAAGAACAATCTCAGACATAATACTTTGGAGGCATAACAAGGATGGTTGCTACACTGTTAGTAGTACTTACAAAAGAGATATCCTTAATCTTAGTGGGAGGCTAGGGGAGGTAGATTAACCATGGTTAATAGTGTGCTAGATGCAATACCTGCTTATATGATGTCTGTGTTCCCAGCACCAGATAAGGTCATACAGAGGATAGATGCTTTGAGAAGAAATTTCTTTTGGCGGGGAAATGAAGACAAAAAGAAATTTCATCTAGTCAAGTGGGAGGAGGTCATAAAAAACAAGAAAGAGGGGGGACTGGGGATTAGGAACATGAAGAAACAAAACAAAAGCCTAATGCTGAAATGGCTTAGGAAGTTTATGACAGGAGGAGATATGCTTTGGAGAGAGGTGATTAGGGCAAAATATGAAATGGAGAATAGGTGGATGACAAAGATGGTGACTACACCATATGGATGTGGTATCTGGAGATCAGTAAGAAATCTTTGGCCTCTGTCTCGTTCTAGAATCAGATTCCAGGTTGGTTACGGAATGAAGGTGTCATTTTGGGAGGACAGATGGATAGCCCAAAGAACTCTGAAACAATTATTCCCAGACTTAAATACACTGAGCTATCAACAAAATGCAACTGTGGCTGATATGTGGACAGGACAGGGGTGGAACTTACATCTTAGAAGGAATCTAAATGATTGGGAGATGGGGAACATAGTGGCCTTCCATGATACAATGGCACTATTTAATAATCTGACTAGGGAAGAAGACAAGGTTGTGTGGAAGATTGGCAGCAAAGGGGTTTTCAGTGTCAAGTCAGCTTACAAAGATCTCAATCATTCAAATTCAAATGACAGGAAGGAGCTCTGGCCATGGTAGATGATATCGAAACCTAAAATCCCATACAAGGTAAACTGTTTCACATGGTTACTAGCAAAGGAAGCAGTGCTGACACAAGAGAATATAAAGAAGAGGAAGTTCCAACTATGCTGAAGATGCTTTTTGTGTGAGGAACAGGCAGAGACAGTCAACCATCTCTTCCTGCATTGCAAATGGACAGATCAATTATGGAGAATATTCAGCAGCCTTAGGAAGATCATTTGGGTGAAACCAAGAAACATAACACAACTCCTAAATTGTTGGATTGTCCCAGCTTGTATATGGTGGACAGTGTGGAAATAAAGGAATCAAAGATGTTTTGAGGGCAAGAAGAACAATTTGCAGAATTTTAAGATGAATTGTATAGCTCTTTATTATTTTTGGTGTAAACAGAAAGTTTTATTACAGGCAGAAGAACTTTTTGATGTTATAGACTATTTGTTACAAAAAGCACAGATGGAGTCAGTCTAGTTTGTAATACTTTTGGAGGGGGGCTACTTTGATGTAGTATACCTGTGGATAAATAGAAAAAAAAGTTATCATTCTCAAAAAAAGGTCTTAGTGGGAGGCAGCAGTATCAATGGAATTATCTCTGGAACTCTGGATAGGTATGATCCCTAACACGGTGAAGTGCTTTACTTGGTGGTGAAGAAAGCTTATCTTACTCATGAAGTTCTACAAAGGAAAGGGAAGCAGATAGCGTCCAGATGCTTTCTCTGCAACAAAACAGGGAAACTAACAAGCACTTGTTTCTTCATTGTAGCTTCACTGCGCAGTCATGGTCAATCTTACTCAAGCTTCATTGACACAAGATGGACCATGCCTGCGCACACAACCGATTACTAAGTTATTGGAGTATGAGAGGAGGCAGCAAAAGCCATAAGAGATGGTGGAGGATAATACATCTCGTGTGGACTATGAGGAGGAAGAGAAATGGCAGATGTTCTGAAGATAGATCCAATTCTATTCAGAAAGTAAATGAGATTGGAAGGTGGGGCTGTTGGGATAAAAGTTAAAACTAAAGGGGAAAAGAAAGAAGCAAAAAGGAGAACTCTGCCAAACGTATATATGGGCTGAAGAGTAAAGGACGTCTAATTGACTCAAAAATAGAAAGAAATAAGGTGCACGAAAGGGGAGTCGAACCTAGATGGTCAAGAAAAAAAATTCATATTATAACATTCTCCTGTTTTTCCAAAAAAAAAAAAATCTCATCCAGACAAGTTCCCCCAAGCAGGTTTTTTTTTTAAAAAATGACAAGGAAGACCCGCAGCCGCTACCCTTTGGGTGCGCACAAGGAAAAACCCCTGCTCCTATGCGCACAGTGCCCCCAAGCAGGTCTTGTAACTTTGAGGGCCTAGTAAACTACGTTTTTCCAATATATTACACATATATATAGGATCTTTTCGACATTACCTGGTGCAGGTGATTCCCCTAACACCAACGTAGGTCTGCCTCTAGTCACAACAAAATGATTTCCATACAGGAACCATTACCATCAAATTTCTCTTGATATTTGACTACTCGAAAACATTCTCTAAAGACAACAATCAACCTGTAAATATGCTTAGAGGGGGCATCAGAATCGATCTTCAATGTTATATTTGCAATGAGACACTTCATCCACAATCATAGGAGCAATTTCAACAATTAACTTCAATGACCACCTACCACTGACTCAGCAGTTACAACAAGAAGCACCAGCAAGTATAAGTACTAGCAGTTCGACGTAGATACAATTATCATACCAGTACAGACAAGGTTCCTGCAGGCACCATTGCGGAAGTCATGAAAAACCCTGTTCCTATGATCTTGAAGCATCTTCGCATGTATATAGAAGCATGAATAACCCAGTTCCGTGATCTTCTTGGCAAGAAGTTCTACACGATTTACAGAGTTGCAAAAAATTATAGATTGGTTTATTTGAAGCTGCAAACACAGAAGAGAATGTTATAATATTAGTTGCTGTAAGTTTTCATATCACCATTAATCATTTGGTGAAGGACCAACCTTTGAGAACAAAGTGTTAAGGCAATGAAGCTTCTGTCTTTCTTCAACAAAAGCATAAAACTGGGTAATACCCTTGAGTGTAAGTTCATCCATAAGGTTGATAACATAAGGCTTCTGCAAGTATCTATCTTTGAAGGCCTTGACTGTAACAGGAAATGTAGCAGAAAACATTAATATCTGCCGACTTGCAGGCAAGAAGCGGATCAGCTGCTCAATGGAAGGTAGGAACTCTGGTGATAGCAGCTTATCAGCCTGAAGGACAATAGTAAACACAACTATATTATAAATAACATACAGTGTCATCCCTGTGAATTTTTTGCGTGGGGGGTGGGGGGTATGGGAGGAAATGTTCAAGATAATCATTTATTCCAGTGAACTCCAATAGAATGTGTATTCATGTAAGGGACAGTTCAAAATTATTATTCAGGAAAGGGAAGGATTTTATAGCTTGATTCTTGACTTTCTAGGTTCCAAATGAGAGTCATAACTACACTAGCTTAAAGTATTACTTGTATATTCTTCTCCAAATCAGAAATAAATGTTATGGACATGTCAAAAATATTATGTTGATTAGACTTTCTTAATATTGCACATGAGCTTCCCCGCATTCAACAAGGTTCGTGAAGAACTGATAACATTTGGCAATCACTATGGCCTTTTGGTTGTCCGCAATCTAAGAGAAAAATAGCCATGCGGCTTCACAGAAGGAAAAAGCAAAAGGAAAAGGGAAGAAGAAGAATTACCTCATCCATGACAAGCATGGAGCAATCTTTCAAAACACACACTCCTTTCCTTGCAAGGTCAAGTATTCTTCCAGGAGTTCCAACAAGCAAATGCACTGGCTGATACAGTCTCATTATGTCGTCTTTTAAGCTGGTCCCCCCAGTGGAAACCATGACTTGAATTTTTAAGTGCTTCCCAAGTTCTTTGCAAACTTGAGATGTTTGAAGAGCCAATTCCCTAGTCGGGACAAGGATAATAACTGCATATGGAGGCATCAAAAGTAACTTAGTGAACCAATTATAAGGATCCATCCTAAAGCTTACTGAACTAAATTGCATCAACAAACAGTTTTTTCTTAAAAGAAAAGGACAAATATTTTATTTTGCAGCGGGGAATCAATTTATAGGACAAACAAAGACTATGCGTAGTATCAACTACATTCCACATGACCAAAATATTCTAGCTTCTAACATAAGAAAATATTTGTAGCAGTCTTATGCATTACAACAGATATCCAGGAAAGTATAGTACTTAATAACTTTCTGATGTGCAGTTAAGATATTAACAACGTATCCCATTATACTAATATCTGTAACTGATGAAACTTGCTGTCAGAAGCCCTTGATGGCAATTTATTTAAATCCACCACTTTACTTGTTGAGCCAGCATCCTACTAGCATATAAGGTGCTCAGCTCAGTGATAGACTATCCCACCAAAAATGGTTTCAGTACACATCATTAAAAACACTCCCACAAGAAGCAAAGACATGTGAAGATTATATGAGCTCATTCAATGTGCAACCGATAATAGTTGGAGAAAGAGAACTGTGAAGAGTTGAACTTCGTTTAACTAGTAACCTCTCCACCCAAGAAAATAAACGTGAATTAAAAGATGTTGAGTGTCATCACTTAACTATATTACGCTCAAGCTGAACATCATAACACACAAACCTGTTGCTACATTCTTTAAAGAGTATAAGTTTCATCCATAGATGGTATAAAGATATCAAGTCAGATATTTTTTATAGGTAATATGCTAAGTCACCTTAAACCAATTACATGTAATCGCTTTCATGGTTTAGCAACCTAGAAAACAAAAACAGTAAAGAACCTCTTGGAGCAGGATAAATTGTACCAAACTTGTAAAAATATATATTGCCGTGCATGAAAACTTCAATTTTTCCCTCCCTCGGAGCTCCCACTTTTTTGCTCACTTGGTGACTCAAACCCACAACCTTAAGGTACAAATCTAATTCTTTTCTTTCTTGCCTACAATATTAATTCTTTTCTCAAGTTATTTACAACTTGACATTGAAACTTTTTTTTAACAATATCTTGACCGTGAATTTAAGTTCAAGATATTTCCAAATAAACCAAAAGAAAAGCTATTAAATGTTCTCTTATTATAATTCAAGTAGCAAGTAACTCCAAAGAATCTCTTTGCAAGAGATTTATCATTGGTGATCAAAGGTATGCACACATAAACGGGTTGACTATCAAGCAGTTTGTTATGTTAGGGCTTTCAAGAGGATTTAAGTAATTGGGTCATAGACAAATCCATACCAATGGTGTATGCAGGTTAAAAATATTAAGGAGGTTGCATCATCAACAAGGGAAGTTAGATTCATAACCCAATCCACCCAGTGTAATATCATGTTTGCATGTTCCCAACAACAGCAACATACCAGTGTAATCCCACAAGTGGGTTCTGGGAAGAGAGATTGTTTTCGATAGAGACGTAAGCAAATCATACCTCAATTATTGTGGGGTAGAAAGGTTGTTTCCACTAGATCGTAGACTTGACAGCAAGAAAAGAAATCAAAGCATGCATGTGAAGCAACAGGTAGTAATACACTTAGTTGCGTGGACTCTTCACTTTTGATGCCTCACCCATGTCGGATTCTCCAATAATACACTAGTTCTGGAGAATCCGAGACGCACCCATTGACATTTTTGAAGAGTCCGATCAACATAGGTAATACACATAGAAGAAAAGGAACAAAACAAGTACAAAATGACACTACTAATAAGGAGAAACATAGAGGAGGTTATCCCCTGCCCCCTAAATTGCTCGAACTCTATTCCACCTGTTTCGACATGACATAGGTGTGGGTTGGGTGTGGGATACGTACCAAACTTGGATACTTTAACAAAAATCTATGGAAAAATTTGAGACAAATATAATGATTTCATAATCAAAACAAAAGTGAATTGTGAAATTGAAGAAAATGGAGTGAGTACCTTATATTGAAAACAATATGTCAGTCCTTTTTCTTAGATCACCTTCTAGATTCTCCTCTTGATCAATATTTTCTCCACATAATACCTTGTAAATTTTCCACATAATGTCTCCAAATTTAGACACTGTATTTTTTTTAGATATTTGAAGCCGAATCCCCGCACCTGGGTCCGTACCCCCGAATCTTAAAATTAGATTATGAAAGATGCGACCTTTAGATCAGCACCCGCGTCCGTGCAACTTAATTTCCCACTATATGCCACGATACTCGCCTACCTACTAACCTTGTAAACTAATCCTCAACCTCCACCCCTTCCTATCTTGGATCATGTCCAACGGGCTGGATTATTATCATGTCATGTCTAAATTCTAATCACCGCCCAATTCTTCTTTAGTCTACATCTACTTTTCTCTGAACTCTTGTTACAACCAACTCCTCACTAATCCTTATTGGTGCATTCACACACTTCTTCACATGCTTAAACCATCTCAGCCTTGCTTTCCTCATCTTGTCCACCACCGGAGTTATTCCCACGTTGCCCTGTATAACTTCATCCCTAATCATCTATCCTAGTATCCCAACACATCATGAACCTTCTCATCTTCGCAACATTCATCATTTGAATGTGAGTCTAGCCAACACTTCACCCCATACAACAATGTCGATCTAACTAGCATGGTACAATTTACCTTTAAGCCTTCACAACATATTCTTATCGCACAACAGCCTGGATGTGATTCTCCATTTCATTAACCTGCTTCAATACGATGTGTAACATCATCATCAATCTTCACATCCCTCCTAGGATTATAGACCCAAGATACTTGAAACTTTCTTTCATGGGTATGACCTAGGCATTGATCTTCACTTCTACCTCCACATCATGCGTTGTTTCACACAACTTGTACTACAGGTACTCTATTTTAGTCTCGCTTAACTTGAAATCTTAAGACTAGAGTCTATTGTCAAACTTCCCGCCTATCATTAACTCAATTATGTCCCTTCACTTAGTACTATGTGATATGCGAATAGCATACAACTTTTTACTGGTCTTTTTAAGAGAAACAAGAATGCCTACATGATGGGGCCTTGAATTTATGGTTTGCAAAATTGCAACCCCATGAAAGGCGGAACATTTTAACAGACTAGTTTGAAATTGAGTACCTGAAGAAATCACTTTTTTGACCTGTAGATATGTTGGTGATTTGGTTTACCATGGCACCCATGTCATATAGTTACCATACTGATACATTGAAATTTTACTAGAAGGAAAGGGGATGTTCTTGAGGGGCTCAAAACAAGTCTGGCTCAAACTTAGTTCATTCAGTACCTTAGCTATAAGCCCAGCTTGTGTAGTGATCGAATAAGTAAGCAAATTCAAACTGCACTACATAGGCAATTTAGTTTTTGTTACAGTTCCAACCAGCAGAGAACCAACAATATAACAGCTGTGCAATTAGATAAGAACCTTGAATGACATTGTTGTCCTGATCAATTTTTTCTAATGCAGGGATGCAGAAGGCAGCAGTCTTCCCAGTTCCATTCTTAGCCCTCGCCAAAATATCACTTCCTGTTAGAACAATTGGAATACTCTCCTCCTGGATTGGTGATGGCCTCTCAAATCCCTTTTCGTAAATTCCCATAAGCAGTTCACGCTTTAGAAAATAGTCTTCGAAATCGTTTCCCTTGGTTGCTGTCACATCCTGCCAGGAACAATAACTATTGTAAGTGCACAAACTTCAAGTTGAGAAGCAGCAGTTGAAGGGCGATTTGTGTAGTGTAGAACATGACTTCTATTAAACAATTAAAATCACTGCAGTAAGGAACCATGAACCACATCAATGAACACGACACACTTAACCAAAATACATGGAGACTAAGTATCATAGTGATAGGAGCCAGTGATGTTACGTTACGTCAACTTAGTGTTAAAAACATGTATTATATTTTTAGTAGAACCATAACACACAAAAACGATAAAATGCTGTTATCACAAGAATAGACTCAGATTCATTGAGCAATTGCGTGAACATAGTGAAAAGGCCACAATTATGAGCGAAAACTGCACAAGCTTCATATAGGAGAACAATTTTCAGCAAATTTTGGCAACTTTACAGAAGTATTTGTTTTTTTATCTTCCGGTATCTCTGGATCAATTTGTTTTCCTTATGAGAGGCGATTGCACAAGTGCATTTAATAGGTTTTCAGGGCAAATATTATGGGATTAAAAGATCAGACATAGGTAGCCTTCCCTGTTCCTTCAAAGTTAATCTTGATGTGATTTGAAGAGGAACGCCACGAGACTGAGATAGATATATTTGATTATTTTCCCTATAATTGAGCAAAACCACAAAACCTCACTTAACCCAACACCTGAACAGCCATGCAACATCTGTGTCCGCAATCTGAAGGCACCCCTCTCTTTCACGAGACGTTGATAAGATCCATCCATTTAGCAGAATATTAGGATGTCCTAACCTTATAAGTTAAAAGGGAAGGGTGAGGTTCAAGTGAGTAGAGGCTTATAGCAGATACCTGGTAATAGTTGACAAATTGGAGATGAGTATTTTGGTTTGAAACTGCTCCTGAAAAAAGAAGGGATTTACGTCTAAGTTAAACTTGGTGATGGAAGTCTTACTTCCCAAACTGACTAATGTTGAAGAACCAAGGGGTTTACGTCTAAGTTAAACTTGGTGATGGAAGTCTTACTTCCCAAACTGACTAATGTTGAAGAACCAGCCGACAAGTTGTGGTTAGGAGTGACCCAGAGCTTGCTTGTTTTTCCCATACTAATAAAGTATATTGCTGGTTTTGTTTGTTTCTCAATTCTAGTCCAAATATCTATAGAGTGGCTCAGAGTTGTCAGACAAGGAAATAACAAGGTTGATAGAAAAGAACTGTCACAATTAAGAAAAATAGGCAGAGAATATTATAATATTCCTATAGCAGGGATATTAAGAATTAAAGCACCACATAAACCTCCATACAGAAGCTAGATGGTATTTAGCAGATATTATTTGTCCTCTGCCAGTTTCTTTTTGGTTGTAGGGTCATGGGAGGAATAAGATAATCTATACTAACTCAAAAACATGAACTCCAAAAAAGGAATGTTAAATTACATAAATACCCCCTCACTTAAAAAGATTACGCAAATACCCCTCATATTTTAAATAAACCTGCCTAAACACCCCTAGCCCAACAAACACCTGCTAATATTCACCACTTTCACTTGACAGATGCCAAGTTCCCCTGCATCTGCCCAACATCCAAATATTGCGAACCAACGAAACCTCACAAACACCTGCGAATAGTCATCTCTTTCACAGGAAAGACGCCAAGTTTCCTTTGCCCAACGTCCAAAGATTTGCCAACACATGCAACCTCACCAACACCAGCGTATAGTCACCTCTTTCACAAGAAAGACGTCAAGTTTCCCTGCATCAGCCCAACGGCCAAATATACGCCAACCAACGCATCATCTGCATATTACTCTATTTATTTTCTAACCACACGTACAACACAGTCTCCCATTAGTAAATCAACTTCTGGAAAAACGCATAGGTCTGCCCAGTTTCCTCCTCTTCTACCAGCGTACTTGTTTTGTTGTTCATGCCTACATCTGCACTTTGTAAGTCACTTAACTTTTTTGCGCTGTTTCCCCCGGAAAATATTGATCTTCTTTCTGCAAAACAATTGGACTCGACTTTGACATATTTCACTCGCATCTTAAATTGTAAGTTTCCACTTTCCTTGTATATCCTGTAATGCTCTCCATTGGGCTACTTGCAGCACACTTTTCTTGGGATAACATTGCTGCAATCTACTTAATGATTCCTTTGTATTTTACTATTATACGTTACGGCCCGGAATTGATATCGATTTTTACTTTCCCTGTGCACCTCTAACAATCCAGATTCATCACACATGGTGACGAAACTGAATTATCAAAGCAGAGTGTCCCCCCATTAACAAGACACTTAGACACTTTGTTAATTGGGTGATGAAAGAATTAGTCATTTAAAAGGGTTCTCTAATTTCATACAAGAATTCACGCCATGAAGGTACTTTCCAGACAGTGATATTAGTGGACGACGAGGAAACACTTTTACTTAGGTTGTATGCTAACTTTCCAATCTACTCCCCTTAATACTTATGTAATAATATCACATATCAATTACATCAATACTAGGGGACGAAGTTACAAGCGGCACTATTTAATAAGCAAAATCGACACATAGAAGGACTTCTTAAGACAAATAAGAGTTACTAGATTGCTAATGGGCTGTTGGATAGGGTCAACTCCAACTACACTTCCATGCACAAAGTGATTAAACTATCCATTACAGACAACACAATCATAAAGGAGAGTGGCCATGTTGTTTCAACACACAACTTCTCCGAAGGCTTTGTATTCTTGGAAAGCAGAAAAATTGCCATATGGTGCCATATTAAGTAACTCTTCACATGACTTATTGAAAATTCTCGATTTCTGTTACAAATACCTATCACTAATTTTTATTTTTATTTTTGAAAATGGTAATGGTGTATTCTTCAGCATTAAGGAGATGTTGGTGACCTGCAAACAGAGGGGAGCAAAAGAATAGAAAAAAAAATACTTACAAAGGTCCTAATAATTCTACAATCTGTTCTGTAACCTCTAAACCTTCTTTACACCAAAAATAAAAGGATGCAGTACAATCCCATCTAACCTTCTGAATTAATTGGACCTATCTTCAAAATTTCTACTATTTCTTTCTTTCCATACTGTCCACCAAATGCAATGTGGAATTATCCTCCACCATGCCTTTTGACTCTTGCTGCCCCCTCTTCTTAGCCAACAACTCAACAATCTGCCGTATGCTCGGGCATGGTCCAGTTTGTTTTTGTGAGACTAAGGAAGATGGCCCAAATTTGTGTTGTAAAGTTGCAATGCAAGAATAGATGTTGGTTGGTCTCTGCTGCGTTCCCGCATAATGAACACCAAGATACTATAATCTTTCATTTTCTCCTAAGCACTTCATGTGTCAGGCAAGCCCTTCTAGCAACCAACCATGTAAAGCATTTTATCTTAGTTGGTGCTAAGGTTTTCCATACCTTTCTCCACAAACTCTGCTTAGAGTTGTGTTGCTGTGGACTTCCCATTTTGTATGCTCTGCTTACCGTGAAAGCCCATCTTTACTATGTTTCCATCTCAAAGAATCAGGAGCATTGGTGATGCCAGGGAATTTTTCTACTAGCTCCAGCAATTTGGCCACTCTCTCCACTTCCCAATCATTCAAAAACCTTCTGAAGAGTAGATCCCACCCTTGTGTTCTCCAACATTCATTGATATTTGCATCAGGATTACTATATAGTAAGAACAGATATGGAAAGGATTTTTAGAGGAATCTGTTTGTTCCACGCATCTGTCCAAAACTTAGTTCTCCTGCCCACTTCAATGTACATACTAGCTTCAAGTTTTGCCATAAGTTTCTGATAGTTCTCCAGATCCCCACCCCATATGCACCAACACTAACATTACTGCACCAAGGATTGTACTCACCATACTTGGATTTGATGACATCCTTCCATAAAGCTTGCCCCTCTTCATTATACCTCCATAACCATTTCATCAAAAAACTACTGTTTTGTTTCCTTAGATCTCTAATACCCATGCCTCCTTTGTCTTTGCTTTTCAAGGGCTATCACTAATTTACCTCATCTCTATTCAAACTAGCTTGGCGTGTTAGTTATAGCGAATCCTATCATTGTAAAAGGCAATAGCAAAAGACGTGAAATTGTTGTTACAAATGAACTCTAATTTGTCATTATGACAGAGAGCATACAATTGTTACTCTATAGGGAGATTTTGTAGTAAACAATGGCGCAAATCTGGAAAAGATGAAAGATGATCAACCTATTCTGGGATTATGTGACATGAATTCTCAATATATAAAGGTATACCATGCCTCTTCTATCTGCTAATAGCTTAAATGTAGAGTATATTTTCATTCCTCATTTAATATTTTGTTATCCAAACAAAGTACTTATGGGATACCGACACAACCCGTGAGCACTATGTTGATCAATCCAATGTTTCAAAAAGCACTAGATATTCACTCCTAGTAGACAACCTAATTTACTAATATGCTTGACAATATTTATTTTGAAAAATATATTTGTTATGACTAAACAACCAAATACCACGACAGGGATACATACAAGAAATATCATAAACAAGGAAGAATTAGGTGAGAAACGATTGTTATCTTTTCTAGCATAATGGATTAGGAACAAAACCAATACATTACATTAAGCTAATGAAAATGACATTGGTCATATTTGCTAGGTTTGGTTGAAGAAGAGACAAGCTGGCCATCACCATGCAACATATGAAGAAAATACAACTTCTGTGTAGACTTAGATATTGATAATTATGATACAAAGTTATTGACGTGGAACTACTAAAAGGTATCATTTATTTCTGGACGGCGTCATAACCAGTACCAAATGTTCCTTCGAGCAAAATAATATATTAACATAGTAATTAGAGCTTTTGCCCTAAGTTTCATGCATTTAATTCAAGCCTTTTAGTCGCGTGTGATGGAGTAATGTTTAGAAACTAATATTTGGTATCTGAGAAACATCCATACAAAGTCTTCGCTTACATATTCAATTTATTGAATAATGGTAGTATGCATACATTTTTTGGTTAAATTAGGTAAAAGGTACTCTGCACATAATTAAATCGATATATTATGATGAATAAGTATGCTTACTGTTTCACAATTGAAGGCATCACAAGACAAGGCAACGATGTGCAATGCATGTGCAGTAAATTTAGTTTATAAATAGAAGTACCAAGAACTACCGATACGTACGCAAGATCCTGGAATCGTTTCTTTAGTTTTGAAATGGTAAATATATCATACACTGAGACACAAAGAGTGCAGTAAAGTTACATAACAAAAGAAGCAATAAAGATCCCTAACTATCTATGTAATGATTCTAAGAACTGTAACAAGGTTTCTGCTTCGTTTAGAAGGATGATGCAGATATTATCTTACGAGTGGCATTGGCTTTTCGTTTGAAAACTCTACTTTTTCTGCCACCATATACATGCTAGAATGGTATTCCATATAATCTTCATAGCTTTTGATAAATCTTTCCTGTTCCATCATTTCAAAACATGTGCAGTACACCTGGAATGACCCATTTCAACCCAGAATATAGAACATTTTCAAGACTTGAGTTACCATGGAACAGTGAACAAAAAGATGGTCAACTGTCTCAGAGATTTCTCCACACATGTCGCATAAACTGCTTAGCTGGACGCCTCTTCTTTGCAAGTTATCACTGAATGAGTCAAGCTTCTTTCATCACTAACCAAACAAAACATATTACTTTGCAGGTGCTTTCAATTTCCAGCCTAGTTTCCGTGGAACATCAGGATTCCCCAAAGGCCTTCGTTTTAAAACCATGTAGCAGAACCTACTGTGAAACTTCCATCCATATTTCCTTTCCATAAGTCACTGTGTTTTAGCTCTTGGAAGCTGAGGAGAACATTATAAAACCAGTCATCCCACTAAGCTCCCAGCAATTTAAACTCATTCTGAAAATAACATTCCAAAAATTGTTTTCTTCGCTTTTGAACTACTGTGCTGTTGGTATCTTGAGTTGACTAATGAAGATGAGATAACTGGTCTCTCGAAATAGTTCCTGGGTCCTTTTATGGACAATTTATAATGGATAAAAGGATCTAACGATACTACAATGTTTTCCCAGTCATTTTCTACACACCAAGAATGAATTTTATAAAAATTGACTTTTTACAAGAAACGTATTCCTTTTCCCTTCAGAACATACTATTTAAGGGCAGCCCAGTGCACTAAAGTTCCCGCTATGCGCAGGGTCCGGGGAAGGGCCAGAACATCCACTATTCTCACTAGAAAAATTGTCCACCAGGCGTAGCCCTTGAACCCCATGCAGGTTCATAAACATGGCACAACTCTGCTAACAAAATCTGCAATGGATAAATATGTGATTGATTGACTACATTGCTTCTTCCATAACCAGAGCATCTGATACACAACATATGAGCTTTTCTCCTGTAAATTATCTTGTGTTAGGCATGTGTCAATGGTTAGCAATCTATACAAAGCAGGCCAGCTTTGAAGATCTGTAGCCTCCCAAATCATCTTCCAGGGACACTGACTCTCAACTGCTATGTTCTGTGTTACCAGCTTTTTGAAGCATGCATCAACTGCAAATTTCCTATATTTACAACCTATCCAGATTGTTGAATCTTCAACACTTCCCATCAGCATCACTGTAATCAGTATCTCGAATAGGTAATTACTGTTCCTATTAAGAAATTGTTATTCACTACCACCCAAATTCAACTGCCAATATTGCTCTAACTTTTTCATTTTAAAGCAAAGTGTTTGAACTGGTATCTGAATTTCAAGACTTGCTGCAGATGACCCAAGGATTTGGCTTAATGGTAACTATAGTACAATGGTATTGTGCTAGGCGCACATCACGAGTTTGAATCTTGCATGTGAACCAAGTCTAACATATAAAAATTGAGGACGATGGAGGAGTGAACCTATTAGTCACGAGTTACAAAATGGTATACAGAGGACTCTTGAATATCAAATACAAAATATTTCAAAGCTCCAGGAGATCTGTTCAACTAAAAGTGAAGTTGGCGGGAGGGGGGGAGAAAAGAATTTCTTTGCTAGGAAAATAGACACTTTCACCTGGTGGGATGTAAGTAGAAAAACTGGGGGATTGAACATTACAAAATTAAGAACGCAACAAAAACCTTCCATGGAAATGACTTTGGAGATACAATACTGCAGATAAAGCATTACGAAAGAAGGTGATCCAACAGAAATATTGTCAGCAGGGATACTAGAGTACTAAACCTGTTGGGCCTTCTATAAGGATTCACATTTGGAAAGCTATCAGAAAATATTGGGAGGAGTTTGTTGTCAATACTGGTTTCAGAATTGGTGATGGGAGAAAAATATCATTTTGGAGTGATAATTGGTTAGGAGATGGCCCTCTTAAAGACTTGTATCACAGATCTACTCAGTCTGGTTTCTTCACCTGATGCTACAAGTGAAGATGTATGGAATCAGTTGGTTGCAATCTTTTTAGACGACCAAATGACTGGGAGAATGAGAGAATGGACGATTTTCTGAAAACACACAGCATTCCATGGTACAAGCAATATGGATGAAACTGATGTGGAATAGAAGCAGCAACAAAAAGTTCACAACAAGATTTGCTTTAGTTTGGTCAAATAAATCTACACTGGTGTGGACTGGCCTTGGAAAGCTACGTGGAAGACTAAAGCTCCTTTCAAGGTGATCTGTTTCACTTGGTTCGTGGCTAGAAAAGCATGTTTGACACGTGAAAATTTTCAGAAAAGAGGTTTTCAGTTGACTTCAGGTGCTATTTGTGTCAGGAGGAGGCAGCAACAACAGTCATTTATTTCTTTATTGTAAGTTCCATAAATCTTATGACAATTGTTTTTGTCTTTGGTTAGGATCAAATGGGTAATGCCAAGAGATAATAAGGCCTTACTATGGAGCTGGTTCAATGTAATAGGTAGCTTTAGAAAGAAGTGGAGGAATGTTTTCCCAACTTGTATTTGGTGGACTCTACAAGACAGAGGAACCACATATGTTTTGAAGACAAGTCATCGTCTATACAGAATATCAAGATGAAGTGTTCTCTTTATATCCATTATGTTTGTGCTATCTTGCAAGCACCTTGACCAATTCCAATGGGTACCAGCTGCCTCACAACACAGATACCGGCCATGGCATGGACAGATGGGAACAAATCAGCTATTTTTGTCTCCGTAGAGGAATTGAGCCCGAAACTTCATGGTACTCAACCCACTTAATTGACCACTAGACCAC
This sequence comes from Solanum peruvianum, assembly GCA_027705065.1. Lineage (NCBI taxonomy): Eukaryota > Viridiplantae > Streptophyta > Magnoliopsida > Solanales > Solanaceae > Solanum > Solanum peruvianum. Next base: position 58,251,891 of record JAKWJD010001759.1, read on the forward strand.
ACTCTTGGGTGAAAATGAAGTGGTATGTGTCTTCTATTCTTTATTGTAACTAGTAAGTATAACTATATAGAGGATGCAAAAACATTTTTTTGAATCTTTAGAAGCCTTGTAAGATTAGCAAGGCCTTTGGCACTTGTAATATGGATTCTGCACATGTTACCTTTCTCGAAAAAAGAAAAATTTTAAAAATCGCTTGAAGGAAATAGTTGGAGGTGGTTGAACATGATGAGAGAAAACAAATAGCGGGTCAAAATCATTGAGACGTGTATAATTGCTTCAATTAAGGACGAGCACTACTCAAATCTTTAGATGTATTCTCACTATAAGTAGTTGAACCCTCTAAAAGAATCAGGATGGGATGCACAAGAGCTTCAAAATGTTGTAACACCCTGCTTATGACTTCTGAGGATAAAAGTTAATAAGCCAAAAATGGTGTGTAAATCTGCAAGAATCAAGGGTACAGGATTCATTTGGTCGTTTTCTCCATAACAAAGCATTGCTAGGAAAGGTCAGAGAAGATTGCATTTGATAATTCCTGAGTTCCTAATGTTTTTTTACATGATGTTAAATGAAATTCTGAGCTTGTTAGACCTTTAGCTCTTCCAAGATAGAGGAAGGTAATTGAGCATAGGCCCAACCTCAAATTCCATGGCAATGTTGCAAAGTTGCCAACATGATCAGTAAATGAGCCCCACCACATACGGCAATTTCTGCTCCGACAAAATCCCTACTTAGCTACCATAAGTAATTAGAAGCATCCAATTCCTCAAAGCTCCTCCATGGGCCTGAAGCTAGGCCAATGAACAGTCTCTTCCTATATTTGGTACAGACAATAATAATAATATCGATTCTATGTAGATGTAAAATGGTGGATAGAATGCTCAAAAACAAACAACCCAAGAGCTGAAATTTTATAGACATAAAGCATGACCAGGTTTTCCATGACAAAAATTGATTATGAGATGCTTGTAGACTACATCAGATAAGTCGCATAAAAATAGCATCTGATCTTTAAAGGTGTGAAATCAAGATGGAGTAAGTGAAACACAAAGGAAGTTCAAATAATTTATGTTAGATTAGAAGAGAAACAAACATGGCTGTCAAAACAGTCATTTCATAGAGAAATAATCAGATATAAATTGAACTGCATGAGCATGAGATGACAATTGCTAATTTACCTCTGTCCTGTATCGAGCATCAAGTGGTGGTATCTTCAACCTAGCCTTCCAATCTTGTGAACTAAATAAGAGGAAAAACAAAAATGACTTATTTCTCAATATCACAGAGTGAACTTTAACTTTTGAAACATAAAACTCATAGTTACCCTAACTACTAGTATCAACCAAAATCTTAAGTTGGACTTCGGGGAAAGAAAAGCTTTTCATGATATAATCTATTTGATCTCTGAATTTATAATCAAATCCATCCCTCCTTTCCATTACCACTGCCATATGTAAACTAAACCTCCCTTCAAAGTGCAGGCCCTTTTGGTCTGTGGCCTCAGAAAGACTCGCTGCTAATAATTTGCTTCCGACAATAAGACATAGTGCCCATTTGGATTGACTTATTATGTTAGGTGTTTTTATGCTAAAATAGTTTTTAAGCAGCTTTGAAGTGTGTTAGTAAAATTAAAAAGTGCTTATAAGCACTTATTCTAAAGCCAAAATAACAAAAACAAGCCAAAAGGCATAAGTTAAAAATCCTAACTTATGGCTTTTGGCTTATAAGTCATAAGCCAAAAGCCAATCCAAACAGGCCCATAAAAAGGCTCTTCCAGCAAACATTTGTGTTGACCGCAAACATCACAATGAGATCCATAACTTTCTCCTTCATATTGTCCCATTGCAATGTTGTAAAGAAAAGTGTGGTATCCCTGACATGATACTGTCCTATCACTGCATTGTAAGGGAAAGTCTAGTATCCCCAGTATTCTGTTCTTTTTCGGAGTATGCCATTGTGTTATTTTAGAGAAAGGAAATTGTTTAATAAAACTAGAACTAAAGAAGTATTGTACTAATTACAAGCGAGCAAAAAAAATAAAATAAAATTCTAAGAGGCTAAGTACTGATTTTGTTTCATTTAAAGTTCCCCTTTACACCAAAAAGAAAGCAAAAGCATGCGGTCGTTAAAAAGAGTTGGTTTGTTACTCTCTTTGTCCCAATTTATAGGAGACACTTTCTTTTTTAGTCTCTCCCAAAAGAATCCCAAAAAGAATGACACATTTCCTTGTTTGGCAAATGTTTAATGACACTATCAACAATTTACCCATGTTGGGATCTACTTACTTAGCAAGAAGTCTGCAAAGGTAAGTACTATACTATTATTTAAAAATTTATTTATTTTAAGGGTAGTTTTGGAACATTGCAAAGTGTTCCCACATGTCATACTTTGTGCCCAATCAAACTCCGTGATCCACAACAGTGTCTTGTTTCTTCTCCTTCTACCTATGTTTCAACAGTTTAACAATATGTGGCAAAAAGTATCTCATTTTTTTTTTTGAAACTGGTAACTTTGCCTATATATGTTAAAATCCGAATCTTATAAGGGATGTAGTATTTACAAAGTACTACCTACATCTATGATTATGTGATCCTATGTCTATAATGAGTCTAAAACATCAATGATAGAGATATGATCATTTAAAAGTAACTGATTACACAAAAACATAGTAGCAAGATGCAATTGAGCTTAATCTGTTGCATATTGTTCTCTATGCGCTCAAAACACCTAGATTCCTCTCCTTCTATATTGTCCACCAAAAGCTTGCTGAGACTATCCTCCACCTGCCTCTATTCTTGGACAGCAACCCAACTTGTTCCCAGCTTGTTAAGGAGTCTTGTAATGTTCCCAGCTTGTTAAGGACTCTTGTAATTTTCCCAGGCATGCTCCATGCTATTCCTCTGAGGTTCAAAAACAATCTCCATAGATATCATGTGATTCTACAATGTAGGAATAGATGGTTCACAGTCTCTGCCAGCTCCCCACAAGTATTTCATTGTTTTTAAGAACAGAAAGCGCAAAAAAACATTTAGGTCCATGGGGTTGAAGCGCAAATCATGAAATGAAATGCACACTTCTTTCTTTGAACGACTTATAGAAACTAGTGTACCAAATATATATGACTTTAGTATTCTCTTTCTATTAAAAAAAATAATCGAGAAATCCGTCTGTGACCCGCCCTTTGGACCAAACACAGCCTTCTAAACTCGGTGGATAATGGGTCCACCCCTCTACCCTTCTCCACTTAAATACTGGGCTTCGCTTTGTATGGTGTGGGGCTTGAACTTGCGACCTAAGTCACAAATCCTCCCCCTTTTGCCGCTCGAGCTAGGCCTTGGGGGTAAATTTAATATTCTAACAATGAAATTTCAATTAAAACATACAATTATGACGATATTAATCCAACTCATTAATGAGATCCAAAGAACCAATAGTTTCTCATTGGGATCACTTTGCACAACAATGTTTAAAGCACATACTTCTTTAAAGCGCATGACTTCACCCATAAAGCGATAACCTATGGCTTCACATCGCTTAAAACCACCAGTTATCCCCACGATACTAGGACATGTTGGTTTTAGAATTTGGTACAGTGAGGATTGAAGCACTATGAAGAGGAAAGAGAGGATTTAGTTTTTTTAAAAAAATTGGTAACATGTGTGTCAAACAAACAGGAAAGACACGTGAAAGTGGAGAGTAGGAGAGGGCCTTTCTTGCTGAGGTCTTTCTATCATAGTTTACTGAAAGAAAGGATTTAGTTTTTTTTTCTGAAATTGGTAACATGTGTGTCTGTCTATATATATATATATATATATATATATATATATATATATATATATATATATATATATATATATATATATATATTAGATGTACACCATAACAGTGCTATCTACAATTACAAAACCCAACCATGCTTAGGACTACTGCTTCACTAGGAACATATCATATAAGTAGTGATTCAGTCTCCTCAACATAGTTTTCTTCACACCAAAAATGAAAGGCAAAATAGTCTCGTGGATCCTTATAGTTGTATGTGTTTGTATTGTGAACCCTTCTACTTAACAATTTATCAACTAAACCCTTAAATTCAATAAAATACAACATATCAAAACCCTCTGAACATTGACCAGGCTTATGTGGCATTAAGATGTTAAGTTGGCAAAAGAGTGTGACTACACGCAGGTAAAGGCGAGTGGACTTCATATTTAAATTATAAAAATATTTTAAAATAAAATTTTCATAAAAAAACTAAAATAATAAATTAAAAAGAAAAAAAAATAGGTCTTCTTCTTCCTTGAACTCTAGCCGCCATCCCCACCCCCTTTTCCCTTCTTCTATACACTTATTCTCTATCACCTTCATGTCTTTGTCGTCACATTTCAAGTTATTATCACTCGAGAAAGAAAGCGGTGTTGATTTTATGGTGGTGCTTGTCAGAATCTACTGGTTCAAAATGGAGTAAGAGATGGTGTAAGAGAGACACGACGCTAATCCAATTTCACCAGAATGGGAGGCAGCGGCGAGATTAATTGGTAAGACAACGAGGATGGAGAAAAGAAGGCGGTCCCTGGTGGGCTGCAGGGGTCGCGCGGTGGTCTTACGGCGTAGGGTTACTAATTTTCTGGAGATTGAAGAAAGATGGAAGGAAAATAGTGAGGTTCGCAATGGAAATGGAGACCTGCAGGTCTTGCCGGCAAGAAGAGCGGTGGCGGCGGCGACGACGACTTGCGCCGACGGATTTAGGTGTTACATTAGCGGGGGGGGGGGCTGTGGAGTCCCAAGAATATATAAATTTAAAATCTATTATTTTATATTTTATTTAATAAAAATTTGTTTTATAATTTTTAAAAATAAATAATAAAGATAATTATGACATGTCATTAATTTAACTAGCGTGGATTTGACATGTCATTTATTCAAGGCGAGTGGACTACACACATGATAAGAGGGGTTTGAAAATATTCGTTTGATTCAGTTTAAGGGTTTACTTGGTAAATGGTTAAGTACAAGGATTCACAATACAAACGCATACAAGTATAATTGTCTACCAGACCATTCCGCCAAATGAAATAAAAGAATACAATTCATCTAGACTTTCTGCTTCTGTCTTTAAGAATTCTATAGTTCCTCTCCTTCCAAATTTTCCACCATTTACAAGCTGGGGAAGTTTCCACCACTTCTTTTGTCTCACTACACCACCATTATAGTTCTAGCACTTCAATAAATTACAGCTTCATGTTGGCATAGACCATCTTACTCCTGCCGTATCCAAAAAGTTGCAACAATTGTCTAGTTATAGGACAGTGCAGAACCACATGGCTATTCTTTTCTCTGGCTGCACAGCCCATACAACATCTAGAGCATAAATGAAATCCCCTACTTCTTAAGTTTTCTTGAGTGAGACATGCTTCTCTTGCTACAAGCCAAGAATAACATAAAACTTTGAAAGGAGTCTAAGGCCTCATCTGTTTGCACTTAATGGAGATTTGAATTTGAATGGTCCAGACGTTAGTTCATTAAGTGTGCTTATCTTTTCTACTTAATAATTTCTTAGTGGATTTGAAGGGTCTATGTGACAGAGTCTTATTCTCATTCAAACTCTTTTAAAGATACTTTTATTTTCGTAAAAACATTGTGATCCATTTTTTTTCATTAAAAAAAATTCAAGTTTCTCTCCTTCACCAACTTTATTAGTTATCCAAATTATTTCCCTTAAACTTTTAATTTTTGTTCTTGCTACGTGTTTATCAAGAATTTATAAAATTTATTGAAAAAAATTAGTTGATTGAAGTGCAACGCAACTTCATAAATGTATTGTTGTGATAGAATGATAATGCATTTATAAATTTATTTTAAATCATTTAAATGTATCATGTTCGTTATTTATTTTAGAGAAGAGTACATAAGCAAACATAGAGATGTTTCACTTATTTATTTCCAGCCAAGATGGCCACAAGGATGTAATGGCTCTCCAATATCATAACCACGAGTTCTCCAATTAGAGTTGCACCCAAGATGTCACATAACGAGGTAAACTTTCATGCTAGAATAAAGTCGAGACTTGTAAACAAGCTAAGCTAGCTTGGGATATGAAATGCGGTTATAATTTAAGTTAGAGCACAATCCAGGTCCTACTATCAAATTAATGGCCAACACCTATGTTAAGGTAAAGGTTGTTTCTGATACATTCTATACTCAAGAAAGGTGTTTTCAAACATATTTGAAAATTGCAAGAGTGAAAGGAGCTGAAGCTCTCAAATCTCAAGCACAACTAAATTCCATTTTGACATACTCTAATGGAGCTCAAAAGTCAGCCCTATACAATAAGTTTACAGATAGCATAAAGCCATAAAGAAATTCCATCTTGAACCCACTCTAAGTCTCTAATGGAGCTCCAAAGTGAGCCCTACCATAAGTTCTCCAACGACATTGTTAGAGTTTACTCCGCAAACTGAAGTGAATGTTGGTATAGGTAAAGACATGTACATAGACGTCATGGAAATGCAGTTTAAGGCCCTAGTTCACTGCAGTACATTTAGAAAGTTGGAGGTTTTTCTGTCTTGCTGCATGACTCCTGCAAGCTACTTTCCGCTAATGATATAAAAATAAATAAGGGATTCCAACAAACAACTAAAACTAATTAGCGGATTCTAGCTTGTTAGCAGAGAATAATCACTAAAATGCCAATTTAATTATTCTCTGCTAACCAATTCTAGCTTGTCATATCATCTAATTATTACTGATTCTCCACCAATAAAAGGCCCATGCTACTTCAGCTAAACTTAATACTTGTCCCGCAACTTTCAATTTGTTCGTGTGTTATACTTCAGTATACCACACAACAAAACACACATAAAAGAAGAAAACAAAAAGTACCAATAACTAAGTCTAAATTTCAATATTCAATCAGGGGCAGAGTCACCATTGCACTTATGGCTTCGGCAGAAAAATCTCCACCCCTTTATTAATTAAAGTTCTCAAATTTTATTTTTAAAAAAAGGTAAGGAACCCCTACCTTCCGTTTTCGGATTGCACAGTCTTTTCAACTTCATCAATAGCAGAATCTGATGATAACTGGTTCCTTCTCATCCACTGCTGCGTTTGTTGGTTCTGAAATTGTTGTTGATGCGGCACTGAACTTCTCTGCATATATTGCTGTTGATTTCTTTGTTGAAAACTAGTGTTAGCATTAGGATGCATACTGCCACCACCGCCACGTCCGCCACCCATCCAAGGTGGCGGATATCTTGATCTCGAATTCATTACCAGTATGGTTCGCCGATGGCCGGAGGAACTCTATGTACGTTCTCCGATGAGAAAAGGACCAAAAATTAGATTGGGAGTCCAGGAATTTTTATTTTTTTTGTATATGAAAATTAAAGTATACTACTACTAAATTAAAGTTATTTTATTTCTTAAAAAATATATAAACACTATAAACTTATAAATATGAATAACTTTTAAGAGTTAAAAAACCAAGTAATTTCTTTATATAGTCGTCGGAGAAATTATCTAGGAATATCATTTATGTTTATTTTAATACTATAATACCACCCACTTTATTTATTTTCTTCAAAATATATTTGACACAAAAAGCATTATCTCTCTTCTATTAGAATGTCATGTCATATTATTTATTTTTTATTATTAAAAAAAATATTTCAAATCTATTTCAATGTTAAGTTGTAATATGTTTTTTTTAAATATTGTTTTCTATTTATATTTTCTGAAAATGTTTTATTTTTTAGATATATAAAGATAAATCCTAAAATGAATGAAAAAAAAAAGTACATTATTTCTACAAGTAACTACTAATGGGCTGTTTTAACTATTTTTTGAAAAATAAGTTTTTTTTAATTTTGTAATGATAATTATTTTTCTACTTTAATTTTTAATTAATTTTTTAAATAATAATTATACTTTTTTTATAGTGCACTTTTTTTTCTCCTGATTAGATAGATATTTCTACATTTCATTTTGTTAGAACATTTCTTAAAATCACTGAAAATGTGATAAATATAAATGGGAAAGGGTCAAATATGCCCCTAAACTATTTGAAAAGGTCTAGATATACCCTCCGTTTAAAGTTTGGTTCACTCATGCCCTCGCCGTCCAACTTTTAGTCCAAGTATGCCCTTATGGGCGTTAGTTGTCATGTTTGACATATCCAAGTCATTTTTTCATTTCTTTAAATGCCACATGAAATTTGTCATGTCATTTTGACCTTACCACATAACATTTATATGAAAATGGAAAGATATTCGGACTCATAAACACCTAATCCGACCCATAAATCAGCTCCTTTTAAATTCACTATCTGACCGAATTTTAACAATTTTGTTTAATTTTTATTATTGCGGTAAATCCCGAAAATGAATAATTGATTAATAAAAAATAGAAAAAATGTGAAAAAAAAATATTAAATTAACGCCAAAAATTCACAAATAAATATAGTAACCTTAAATCTAACATTTCAATTTTTTTAAAATTTTTTATTTTTCGATAAATCTCGAAAATGAGTAATTGATTAATAAAAATTATGAAAAGTATGAAAAAAAAGATAAATTAACGCCAAAAGATCATAAATAAATATAGTAACATTTTAATCTACAATTTTTTTAAATTTTTTTATATTTTTCGGCAAATCCCGAAAATGAGTAATTTTTTAATAAAAATGGAAAAATATGAAAACAAAATAAAAAACGTACGTCAAAATTCACAAATAAATATAGTAAACTTAAATTCAATAATTTCAACATTTTTTTTTTATTTATATTTTTTATTATATTTTCCTATTTTTAATTTCTGAATTTTTTGCGTAATTTTTATATTTTTCATATTTTTTGTTAATAAACTCATTTAAAATTGTCTGCATAATTCACTTAGACACATTAACTAGGACCTATACCTATTGAACACCTCTACCCTCTAGAATTTGAACCATTTAAACACTTTGTGCAAATGTGGCATAAGAAGTGTGATGCACGCTTGGTAAGCGCGTGAAATCGTAATTTTAACGTTTTCCTTTTTCTTTTTAAATTTTTTCTTTGTTTTTTCCTTTTTATTTTTCTATATTTTCTTTTTTCTCTTTTTTTTTTTAAAAAAAAAATTAACAATCTTGTATCTTGTAGATAACTCCCGTCATTTCTGCAGCCATTCTTGAAAACAATTCGATGTCACTTTTTCTTATATGAATTTCCATCTTTTTGTTCTTAATTTTGTTTAATTTATTTTCTTATCATTATATTATCAATTTTGTAGATGTAAAAAGAACTTCCATTTTTTTTTCGAAAAAATAAAGATCAATATCGACGGTTCTTTACCGAAAAAAATGAAGATATAAATCTACATCTTTTTCGCTAAAAAAATGGAGACCAACAATGGTGAAGAAGGGTGAGTATTAGGAAAAGGAAGAAAGGGACATCAGGGTTGGGATGCAACGGGAGGTGGGTGAGAGGTGTATAAATTTTTTTAAAAAAAAAAATTAGTTAGGAAACTTTTCTTTTTAATTTTTGACTTATTTATATTAAGAAATTATAATTATATTTCTTTTAAATTAAAATGCCATGTGTCTTTATTAGATTTGCTATATTGACACATCATATGCATGTGTATCACACGCACTTTCTATTTTTACCCAGTGTCAGAAAAATGTTCAATAGGTATTTATTTTTTAAGATTGAAGTGTCTAATAGGAATGGGGTCTATCAAGGTGTCTAAATGAATTATGCGGACAACTTTAAGGGGTCACACATGACTTCGGCCTTTCTTTAAATGCCACATGAAATTTGCCATGTCATTTTGACCTTACCACATAACATTTATATGAAAATGGAAAGATATTCGGACTCATAAACACCTAATCCGACCCATGAATCAGCTCCTTTTAAATTCACTATCCGACCCATTTTTAACAATTTTGTTTAATTTTTATTATTGCGGTAAATCCCGAAAATGAGTAATTGATTAATAAAAAATAGAAAAAATGTGAAAAAATATTAAATTAACGCCAAAAATTCACAAATAAATATAGTAACCTTAAATCTAACATTTCAATTTTTTTAAAATTTTTTATTTTTCGATAAATCTCGAAAATGAGTAATTGATTAATAAAAATTATGAAAAATATGAAAAAAAATATAAATTAACGCCAAAAGATCATAAATAAATATAGTAACATTTTAATCTACAATTTTTTTATATTTTTTTATATTTTTTGGCAAATCCCGAAAATGAGTAATTTTTTAATAAAAATGGAAAATATGAAAACAAAATAAAAAATATACGTCAAAATTCACAAATAAATATAGTAAACTTAAATTCAATAATTTCAACATTTTTTTTTGTTTTATATTTTTTATCATATTTTCCTATTTTTATTTCTGAATTTTTTGCGTAATTTTTATATTTTTCATATTTTGTTAATAAACTCATTTTTGAGATTTGTCAAAAAATTGAAAATTAAAAAATATTGAAATTGTTGAATTTAAGGTTACGGTATTTATTTTTTAATTTTTAACGTTAATATTATATTTTTCATACTTTTATTAATCAATTACTCATTTCGGGATTTATCAAAAAAAAGTGTTTAAATTGAATTTAAGGTTACTATAATTATTTGTGAATTTTTGGCGTTAATTTTATACTTTTTTCATATTTTTCTATTTTTTAGTTAATCAATTACTCGTTTTCGAAATTTATCGAAAAATGAAAATTAAACAAAATTGTTGAAAAGTGGTCAGATAATATATTTAAAAGGGGGTTGATTTATGGATCGGATTAGGTGTTTATGAGTTCGACATTTTCATATAAATGTTATGTGGTAAGACCAAAATGACATGGCAATTCCATGTGGCATTTAAAGAAATGAAAAATGAGTTGGATATGTCCAACATGACAACTAACGTCCATAAGGGCATATTTGGACCAAAAGTTGGATGGCGAGGGCATCAGTGAACCAAACTTTAAACGGATGGTATATCTAAACTTTTTTGAATAGTTTAGGGACATATTTAACTATTTTCCCAATATAAATAGACATTACAGTTTTTTTTATAAAATAATTCAATTTTCAGTTTTCATTTTTTAACCTTAAAAATTGAAATTTGAAGCATTTAAAGATTTTTCATTTATTTTTTCCCGTAATAACCATTATTGTTTTTATAAAAAAAAATAGCTCAATTTCATTTTTTTTCCTTTAAAATTGAAATTAGAGGCATTTAAAAATCATTCATTTTTTTGTCATTACAGTTTTTTTTAACAAAAGAACTTTTATTTTCTATTTAAAATAACTATTAAAATTTCTATATTTTTAATTGTATTTTAAGAGCATATTTAAAATGTTTTTTGAAAAATTAAAATTCTTGAATATTAGTGGTGCTGACATGTGACACTTTTTACTTCTCCTATTAGATATAGATAGATTTTTTAAAAAAATAGACAAACTCACATACTATACCCAGTGAAAAAAAATTACATTAAGAACTGTAATATGAGCTCCTCCGATTCTTCAAGAAAGTATGTGGGTTCTTCCTGTTCTTTAAAAGAATTAGAAAAATATTAATAATAAATTAAAAAATGTGACATGGCACCCTAATAGGCGAAAAATAATATATTTTTTGTGTTAAGTATATTTTGAGGAAAATAGTCAAAGTTGGGTGATATTGTAGTCCTAAAACAAACATAAGTGATATTTTTAGGTAATTTCCTAAACATGGGTGACTATCTAGGGAAATTACTCTTAAAAAACCCTTAACTTTGACAAATGAACACATAATTTTTGTAATAATTAAAACGCGACAAAAAAACGATTGACAATTTGATCAAAAATTAATTTAAATTAAAAAAATCATATTAATTGGTATTATCTAGCGTACTTGAAGCTGTTTATTGACACTTAGGCTATTGAAATTGTTAGACTGACACAAAATTGACGATGACTCTATTTTATTTTTCGAGACATTGACGTAACATATCATATGAATTCAAGAAGTCACTAACAACTTGTGAAACTAAGCACTCTTGAAGTAGGTTAAGGTTGTTGGGGTTAAGATAGGTATAGGACCAGACATGGATTAAAATTTAGTGATGAGTTGTCTTTAAAAAAAGGGACAATAGGTAACTTGTGTTGATATGGAGTTTTTCGCCCGACTAAAAAGTACGGGCGACAAGCTTGTAGAAAACTATCTATTAAGCGAAAGTTGAAGAGTGTTTTTTAGTCAAAGGAACAGATTCTCTAATGAGTTACCCTAGCAACGTTGCATATAAATTTATTTTTTTCTTGTAGAACAGTGAGAACTAATTCTTGATACCTTCAATTGTTAGCATATAAATTGACAAAATTAAAATTTTACATGATCTTTTATATAGATCTAGAAATTATTATGCTTTAAAAAAATGAAGAAGGGCCTAAAATACCCCTCAACTATGCGAATTGGTACAAAATTACCATTCGTCTACCTTTTGGGCCTAAAATGCCTTGACGTTAACCTTTTGGCTCTATTTTACCCGTATCTTTAATAGCCAAAATAATAACTAAATTCATTTATGACGTGTCGTTATCGTATTGGCTACCCTAATAATTAATTAAATTAATTAATAAAACTAATACCCACCCAAATGCCCTATCCATTACCTAAATCTTTTAACCCAAATATTGTAACCCGAACCTACACATTCAAATCTCTTTGTTCTTCCTCAATCGAAACCCCAAATCTAGACCTTCAGATCTCGTTTGTTCTTCCTCAATTAAAACCACAAGAACTCAATTGGGTTAGAATATTTGGGTTAAAAGATTTGGGCTATGGGTAGGGCTTTTGGGTGGGTATCTAGTTTTATTAATTAATTTAATTAATTATTAGGGCAGCCAATAGGACAACGACATGTCATAAATGAATTAGTTATTATTTTGGTTGTTAATATAAGGGTAAAATAGAGTCGAAAGGTTAACGTCAAGGGCATTTTAGGCTCAATAGGTAGAAGAAGAGTAATTTGTACCAATTCGCATAGTTAAGGGGTATTTTAGGCCCTTTTCCGTTAAAAAATCTTTTAAATCTTGAATCTAGAAAATAAGTTACTTTGTTATAATTATTAATTAATTTATTAAATTTGGCTTGAAGTGTAACTGCTCGATTTTTATTTAATCACTCAAATTTGTATTTACAAAACTTGTACAATTCAAAAAAATTACTTCGAACTTATTTTGTGTGATTTTTATTTAAATTGGAGTGGTTCAAATATGATTTGAATAACAATGTGTAACTATTATAATTTTTCTCTATTATGCGTCACAATTGCGCACAAGGGTCCTAGAAAGGGCTTATCACACATAACCTTTTGGAATTGATGGTGCACTATTGCACTGGTCTATCTGGATGTCTAGGGAATTATTATACTAAAGAACCACGATATTACTAAGGCATCAAAATCGTTTCTGAAGCACTATTTCAAGTATAGATTGAATAGGATTGGGATATTTAAGTTTTTTCACAATGATTAAATCTGGGAACCTGGAAATTACTATTTTAATGAGGAATTGGTCTACTAATATCAGGTAAATACTATTATCATGTTATTAGTTGATTATCTTGGTTGACTACTTGTTTTAAGCTCAAATCGTGAGATATTCAATGAAAAAAGGGGGGGGGGGAGTCACTATAGGTTTTGAGATATGATAAATATTGATTTTGAAGGTCAATTTGTTATCGGTTTTGAGGTCTTTATGTAATTTTAATTTTGTGGCATTATGAACAACGTGAAATCGTAATAAAATTTGAATTTTGACTTTGACTATTTGATAAACTTCACTTCTAATTCTTAAAATATTATTATATAGAATAGTTCAACGAAAGATAAAGTTATTCGTAGAGATTAGAATATTGTAGATCGAGATAATTTAAGACTTTAACTTTAATGAATTTTTTTTTTCAAATTGAATTTGTTTGTGATACATTATGTATATGGGATGCCTTTGCATAACTATGTTAGCTCACTTTATACTAGTGATGATGTAATTGATATTATTTTCATGTTAGGTTTTCTCACGCGGTGTTTGGAAGATTTTCATGATCTATTCGAAGGTGGCAATCTCAAGAGGATTTTCTCCATACCTAGGGGTCGAACTCAAGATCTCTGGCTAAAAGTGAAGCACTAGTACTAGTGCACCACAACCCATGTTGGTAGTGTTAAAAATGACAAAAGTCCACATCGGCAGGGGCAGACCCACGTTAGGTCCAGGGGGTTCACCCGAATCCTTTCGGCGAAAAATTACACAATATATAAAAGGTAATTTTTTTATTTTTGTAAATATATATAATTTGAGCCCCCTCAATTACAAAGAAAAACTGATGGTGTAGTGGTAAGTCTCTTTGAAATTAAGTTTCACATCAGCAATTCAATTCCCCATGATAATTTTTTTTGTTTTATTAATGTAATTTTCAGTTTTGCTTTCAAGTTTTTTTAGTTTCTTTTTGTAATTTTCGGTTTCTGTTTTCGAGTTTTTTTAGTTTTAAAAAACGTGCTAAAAGTGTGATTTTAAACCAAAAAGAATTCAAGAATCTCATATCTTAAGACTTGTTTACACGTTTAGACTTTTATTTTTTGAACCCCCTGAACAAAACTTCTAGGTCCGCCACTGCACATCGGTGGTTAATGAGATAGGTGGAAAATTATCACGCACCAGATGCTAAGCACTGGGCGTGAGGTGAGGTGTTAAAGAAAGACAAAAGTCCCACATCGATGGTTAATGAGATGGGTGGACTCCTTATAAGGCTTGGACAATCCTCCTCCCTTTGAACTAACTTTTGGGGTGTGAGTTAGCCTAAGACCTAATTTAGCAGAATCTTGAAAAAGATTGACATCATCTTGAATGGAGTCTTCTACTCTGATTTCTTCATGAAAATATGATTGTTTTAAGCCATATATTAGTCAAGAAATTCGTTTAGGATTTTCTTGGAGGTAAAAAGACAAAAGACCATTTTTGATGTTTTCTCATTGGCAAATATGATTGTTTTAAGCCATATATTAGTCAAGAAATTCGTTTAGAATTTTCTTGGAGGGAAAAAGACAAAATACCATTTTTGATGTTTTCTCATTGGTTAATTCGTCACTGTACTGTATCAATTACTAAAATGACTATAACTTTTTATTCAAAAATGGAATTAATGCGAAATTGGTGGCATTGAAAAGTAGATTCGAATACCTTTAGTTCGATAGGTTATGAGCTATGTAACTCCTTATATTCTAAGAGATATGGTCGTTAGAATCTTACATCGAAACTTAATCGATAAGGAAATTTTCAACTCTACTTTGTGCTAGAAATTCTAGTGATATTACTTCATATCCAGATCATTCCACACTAAACAATTTACCTTTTACACATGTTATTTATGAGTCACCCGATATGACTCTACAAGTAAATGAAGAATAGTTCGAGTTTTAGCTTAGAAATTGTTGAGGTGTTACAATTTCAAATTATAATTGTATAAAAATTAGTTTTATTGTTAAATTACATGAATATCGTGTAACACTCTGAAAGTCCATGACTTAAGCTAGAGCCTCACATGTTGAACTAAAATTTAAAACATTGTTTCTAAGCCTAAAATAATGTTTATAAACCATTTAGGAAGTTTTAGAGTCAAGGCATCAAGAAACGTCCATGACGTCCGAAAACTAGCTAAATTGAACTAGTTAACGTCCCTATGTATTGTTTGGTAAAGGATCGTGTAACGACATGTTTAGTCGTTTTGAGCAGTAGAGTTTATTTCTGATAGTAACTATCTGGGTCGACAGATCCCACGACGGACCGTCATGGGCACGACGGGCCGTCGAGAGGGTCTCGTTCTAAAACACTTAGATTCTGAAAATTTGGGTACTGAGATCGACTCTCTGAACTTCACGACGGAATGGCAGGACGGACCGTCGTTGGCACGACGGACCGTCACAAATCTTTCCACAGAATTAACTCTTTGAACCTTGTGACGGACCTGCAGTACGGACCGTCACAGTCATGACGGACCGTCACAGTCATGACGGACCGTCACAGGCTGCGTAACCCTGACTGGGTCGGATTTCTGTTAAAAGTTTTTAAGGGGCGTTTTGGACTATTCATGCTTATAATTATAAAGTTAGTGGGTTAATGTTAATAATTCAATTACTTGGGGGTTAAAGGAGATAACCTTAAAATAAATAGTGGGTTATTTTTATCATTGTGTATACTTAATTATATGACAATTAGGGTAAAAGAAAAAGGGTTTGAATAAGAAAAATAGAAAGAACAGAGAGAAGAGGGAGAACGACCGAGAGAGAGAGGAACGAAGAGGACAGCAGGGCATTGGGGAATTAGCTTGCTTGATCACGATTCTTCGGTGGAGGTAGGTTATGGTTTATGCTCTTTCATAGTAAACTCTTAATAGTGAATGATATGTATTGGGTAGTATTGTAAAGTCTTCTATATGCTTAATTGTATGCTTGCATGATGTGATTATGTAATTGTAATGGGTTGGAAAGATGAGGTTGTGAAGCTTAAACCTAAAATCCTCTCTGTTAATGATGATGCCTTGGTATAAAAGAAGGCTTGATGAACTAAAAGAATGAGGTTAATGGATCGGGTGTCACGTTCCGACACCAGGATAGTAGTAGGGGATCGGGTGTCACGTTCCGACACCAGGATAGTAGTAGTGGATCGGGTGTCACGTTCCGACACCAGGATAGTAGAGGATCGGAGTGTCACGTTCCGACACCAGGATAGTAGAGGATCGGAGTGTCACGTTCCAAGACCAGGATAATAAAGAGAATGAATATTACTATTTCCAAATGAGTAAGGTGCGGAGGCTTGAGTCCTCATAGATGTGCTTGGTGTTGTGGCCAAGGGTTATGGTACTTGTTGTGTCACTTGTTGAGTATGTAGTTGATTTTATGTTATTATCTAATATATATATTGCTTTTTATTTTGAGTTGGCCGATGATATCTACTTAGTACTTGTGCCTTGTACTGACCCCTACTTGTATTTGTTTTCTTGTTATTTATGGAGTGCAGCAAACGTGCCAACAACTTCGACTCGTCCGCAACTCTAGCCAGACTTCAGCATAATCAGATTTCAGGGTGAGCTATTATTCCTAGCTCGGACTGGATTCTTTCCTTCGCGTCTTGATGTCTTGAAGTTCGGACATGGACCATCTCTTTTACTTATTTTAGTTTCTTAGATACTCTTAGATTTAGTAATTTGAGGATAGATGTTCTTGTGATGATGACTTCCAGATTTTGGGAATAATAAGTATTGAGTTTTTTAGAAGTTATTAATCTATTTTCATTAATGAGTTTTAAGTCTTCCGCATTATATTCTGTTTATTATGGTTGAAATGTTGGGGTTTAGATTGGTTGGTTCGCTCACATAGTAGGATAAGTGTGAGTGCCACTCGCGGCTCATTTTGGGTCGTGACAAACTTGGTATCAGAGCATTAGGTTCGTTGGTCTCATCACACAAGAACGAGTCTAGTAGAGTCTTGAGGAACGGTAGGGGGACGCCTTTACTTTTCTTTGAGAGGCTATAGGACTTTAGGAAAATTCCATTCTTTCTTTCTTTCGTGCTATTACTTGGATCCAATTGGTATCTAGGTGATACAAATTGGTATCTGACCATCTTCACTCTATTTTGTAGATGGTTAGAACTAGAGCAACAACTGCGCCAACACCAACACCGGCAAGACAAGATGCGTCTGAGCCAGCCACTGGTGCTGTAGCTCGAAGAGGAGCAGTGGCAAGAGGCCGCGGTAGAGGTCGCGGGAGGACGTCCTCTAAAGGAAGAGGACAAGCACCTGGCCCATCTAGTACTAGGGCGGTGACTCCTCCACCGACTGAGGAAGTAGTAAGAGAGGGTGAGGAAGGGAAGGATGAGCAAGTGCAGAATGAAGAATTACCACCCCAACCTACCCCAGAGATGATCAATCAGGTTCTTGCTTATCTTAGTGGGTTATCTGATCAGGGCCAGACACCCCCAGTGTTTTCTGCACCAGCACTCAGGTTCCGGGAGTACAGCATGCAGCTGTTGTGGCTCCCCGCATGGATGCCTCATTGGAAATAGGCATGTTTCCTCGGTTGACTACAGGGCCTATAATGACAAGTGATCAGCATGAACTTTTCAGTAAGTTCTTGAAATTGAAACCTCCAGTCTTCAAGAGTGCTGAATCTGAGGATGCCTATGACTTTCTGATTGATTGTCATGAGTTGCTACATAAGATGGGCATAGTGAACGATTCGGTGTTGAGTTTGTAACCTATCAGTTTCAGGGAAATGCCAAAATGTGGTGGCGGTCGTATGTTGAGTGTCAACCAGCATAGGCTCCACCTATGACTTGGGCATCATTCTCTAGCTTGTTTATGGAGAAGTATATACCCCGGACCTTGAGGGATAGGAGGAGAGATGAGTTCCTAAGCCTAGAGCAAGGCAGGATGTCGGTTACTGCTTATGAGGCTAAGTTTCGTGCACTATCCAGGTATGCCACCCAGCTTTGCTTCAGTCCACAAGAGCGGATTCGCCGTTTTGTGAAGGGGTTGAGGTCAGATTTGCGGATTTCAGCCTTACAGGTAGCTGCTACAGCAAAATCCTTTCAGGAAGTGGTAGACTTTGTGATAGAAGTGGAGGGAGTGAAGCCAGACGACTTCACCATGGCATCGACATCTAAGAAGTTTCGTAAGGGAGGCGAGTTTAATGGTTCTTACTCCAGAGGGCAGGGTTCAGGAGGTTACCCAGCCCGACCTATTCAGTCTTCACTGCAGGCTGTAGCTGGGGGTACCGCAGACCGGTCAACATTTCTCTGAGTTTGGAGGTTATCCCCAGACTGCGTCCTTCTCACAGAGACCTATGCTTGAACCCAGAGAGTGTTATGGATGTGGGGAGATTGGACATATTAGGAGGTTTTGTCCAAAACAGAGTTACAGACCCCCAATAGTCAGAGGTAGAGGTGGTCATGGAAGAGGCCGCCATTCTGGAGGACGTGGTGGTCAAGGTAATGGTGGTCACCAAACCAACCGGGGTGGCGGGCAAGCCGGAGCGACTGCAGCACAACATGGTAGGGGCAACGGGCAGACAGGTAATAGAGCCCATTGTTATGCTTTCCCTGGGAGATCTGAAGCAGAGACATCTGATGTTGTTATCACAGGTAATATTTTAGTTTGTGATTGCATGACTTCTGTATTATTTGATCCTGGATCCACATTTTCATATGTATCTTCCTCATTTGCTACTGGTCTTAATTTACATTGTGAATTGCTTGACATGCCTATTCGTGTTTCTACTCCGGTGGGTGAGTCTGTGATAGTTGAAAAGGTGTATAGGTCTTGTCTTGTGAATTTTGTGGGGAGCAATACTCATGTAGACTTGGTTATCCTAGAAATGGTTGACTTCGATGTATTTCTGGGTATGACTTGGCTTTCTCCAAATTTTGCAATCTTAGATTGTAATGCTAAAACTGTAACGTTGGCCAAGCCTGGGACAGATCTGTTAGTGTGGGAGGGTGACTACACTTCCACTCCAGTTCGTATCATCTCCTTTCTTCGTGCTAAGATAATGGTTAGTAAGGCTTGTTTAGCTTTCTTGGCACACCTCAGGGGTGATACTACCCAAGTACCTTCAATTGAGTCTGTTTCGATAGTCCGTGAGTTTCTGGATGTGTTTCCTGCAGACCTTCCTGGTATGCCACCGGATAGGGATATTGACTTTTGCATTGATCTGGAACCGGGTACTCGCCCCATTTCTATACCCCCTTATAGAATGGCTCCCGCTGAGTTAAGGGAGTTAAAGGCCCAACTTCAAGAGTTGTTAGGGAAAGGCTTCATTAGATCAAGTTCATCCCCTTGGGGTGCTCCTGTTTTGTTTGTGAAGAAGAAGGATGGAAGTTTTCGGATGTGCATAGACTACAGGCAACTGAATAAGGTAACTGTCAAGAACAAGTATCCTCTTCCTCGCATCGATGATTTGTTCGACTAGTTACAAGGTGCTTGTACCTTCTCAAAAATCGATTTGAGATCTGGTTATCATCAATTGAAAATATGGGCAACGGACGTGCCCAGGACTGCTTTTCGGACCAGGTATGGACATTATGAGTTTTTAGTAATGTCTTTTGGGCTTACAAATGCCCCTACTGCTTTCATGAGCTTGATGAACGGGATTTTTAAGCCATATCTGGATCTCTTTGTCATTGTATTCATTGATGATATACTGGTATACTCAAAGAGCAAGAAAGAACATGAGGAGCACTTGAGAATTGTATTGGAATTGTTGAGGGAGAAAAAACTTTATGCCAAATTCTACAAGTGTGAGTTTTGGCTAGATTCAGTGTCCTTCTTGGGGCATGTGGTTTCTAAGGATGGAGTGATGGTGGATCCTTCTAAGATCGAAGTAGTGAAGAGTTTAGTAAGACCTACTAATGTTACAGAAGTAAGGAGTTTTGTTGGTTTAGCTAGCTACTACCGTCGATTTGTCAAGGGATTTTCTTCCGTTGCTTCCCAACTGACAAATTTGACTAAGTAGAGTGTTCCATTTGTATGGTCGGACGAGTGTGAAGAAAGCTTTCAGAAACTCAAGACCTTGTTGACTACTGCACCAATTCTTACCCTGCCAGTGGAAGGTAAGAATTTCGTTGTTTATTGTGATGCATCCTATTCTTGTTTGGGTGCAGTGCTAATGCAAGGGAAGAATGTAATTGCTTATGCTTCGAGGCAGTTAAAAGTGCACGAACGTAATTATCCGACCCATGATTTGGAGTTGGGTGCGTTAGTGTTTGCATTAAAGCAATGGAGACACTATCTATATGGGGTTAAGTGTGAAGTCTATACGGATCATCGTAGCCTACAGTATGTCTTTACTCAGAAAGATTTGAATCTGAGACAGAGGAGATGGATGGAACTACTGAAGGACTACGATATTACTATCTTGTATCACCCAGGAAAGGCTAATGTTGTGGCAGACGCCTTAAGTAGAAAAGCAGGGAGCATGGGAAGCCTAGCTCACTTACAGGTTTCCAGACGCCCATTGGCTAGAGAGGTTCAGACTCTGGCTAATGACTTTATGAGGTTAGAAGTAAATGAGAAGGGAGGATTTTTGGCCTGTGTGGAGACAAGATCTTCCTTTCTTGACAAGATTAAAGAAAAACAGTTTATCGATGAGAAACTGATCCGGATCCGAGATAAGGTGTTGCGAGGAGAGGCTAAAGAAGCAAAAATCGATGAGGAAGGAGTTTTGAGAATTAAGGGAAGGGTATGTGTACCCGCGTCGATGATTTGATTCACACTATTCTTACAGAGGCTCATAGTTCAAGGTATTCTATACATCCTGGTGCAACCAATATGTATCGTGACTTAAAGCAACATTTTTGGTGGAGTAGGATGAAGCGTGATATTGTTGATTTTGTTGCTCAATGCCCGAATTGTCAGCAGGTAAAGTATGAACACCAGAGGCCTGGAAGAACACTTCAGAGAATGCCCATTCCTGAATGGAAGTGGGAGAGAATTGCAATGGACTTCGTGGTTGGTATTCCAAAGACAATGGGTAAGTATGACTCCATTTGGGTAATCGTTGACAGATTAACTAAGTCTGCTCATTTCATTCCGGTCAAGGTGACTTACAATGCAGGGAAGTTAGCCAAACTTTACATCTCAGAAATTGTTCGATTGCATGGAGTTCCACTTTCCATCATATCAGATAGAGGTACGCAGTTTACTTCTAAGTTTTGGAAAACATTGCATGCTGAATTAGATACTAGGTTGGATCTTAGTACTGCATTTCACCCTCAGACCGATGGTCAGTCTGAGCGAACGATTCAGGTGTTGGAAGATATGCTTCGTGCATGTGTGATAGAATTTGGTGGTCATTGGGATAACTTCTTACCCTTAGCAGAGTTTTCATACAATAATATCTATCACTCAAGTATTGATATGGCCCCATTTGAGGCACTATATGGGAGGAGATGTAGGTCTCCCATTGGGTGGTTTGATGCATTTGAGGTTAGACCTTGGGGTACAGACCTTCTGAGGGAATCGTTAGATAAAGTGAAATGCATTCAGGAAAAGCTTCTTGCGGCGCAAAGTAGGCAGAAGGAATATGCAGATCGAAAGGTTAGAGACTTGGAGTTCATGGAGGGTGAACAAGTCTTACTGAAGGTTTCACCCATGAAAGGGGTGATGCGGTTTGGTAAGCGAGGTAAGCTTAGTCCGAGGTATATTGGTCCATTTGAAGTTCTGAAGCGCGTGGGGGAGGTAGCTTATGAATTAGCCTTGCCCCTAGGACTGTCAGGAGTGCACCCGGTATTTCATGTGTCTATATTGAAAAGATACCATGGGGATGGAAACTACATCATTCGTTGGGATTCAGTTCTTCTTGATGAGAATTTGTCTTATGAGGAGGAGCCTGTTGCTATTTTAGATAGAGAGGTCCGCAAGTTGAGGTCAAGGGAGATTGCATCCATCAAAGTTCAGTGGAAGAATCGACCAGTTGAAGAGTCCACTTGGGAGAAGGAGGCTGATATGCAAGAAAGATACCCACACCTGTTTACAGATTCAGGTAATCCTTTTCGCCATTGTTTTTCTTCTTGTGATCGTTCGAGGACGAACGATGGGTAAATTGGTATCCATTGTAACGACCTGTTTAGTCGTTTTGAGCAGTAAAGTTTATTTCTGGAAGTAACTGTCTGGGTCGACGGATCCCACGACGGACGGTCATGGGCACGACGGGCCGTCGAGAGGGTCTCATTCCAAAACACTTAGATTATGAAAATTTGGGTACTGAGATCGACTCTCTGAACTTCACGACGGAATGGCAGGACGGACCGTCGTTGGCACGACGGACCGTCACAAATCTTTCCACAGAATTAACTCTCTGAACCTTGTGACGGACCTGCAGTACGGACCGTCACAGTCATGACGGACCGTCACAGGCTGCGTAACCCTGACTGGGTCGGATTTCTGTTAAAAGTTTTTAAGGGGCGTTTTGGACTATTCATGCTTATAATTATAAAGTTAGTAGGTTAATGTTAATAATTCAATTACTTGGGGGTTAAAGGAGATAACCTTGAAATAAATAGTGGGTTATTTTTATCATCTTGTATACTTAATTATATGACAATTAGGGTAAAAGAAAAAGGGTTTGAATAAGAAAAATAGAAAGAACAGAGAGAAGAGGGGGAGAGAACGATCGAGAGAGAGAGGAACGAAGAGGACAGCAGGGCATTGGGGAATTAGCTTGCTTGATCACGATTCTTCGGTGGAGGTAGATTATGGTTTATGCTATTTCATAGTAAACTCTTAATAGCGAATGATATGTATTGGGTAGTATTGTAAAGTCTTCTATATGCTTAATTGTATGCTTGCATGATGTGATTATGTAATTGTAATGGGTTGGAAAGATGAGGTTGTGAAGCTTAAACCTAAAATCCTCTCTGTTAATGATGATGCCTTGGTATAAAAGAAGGCTTGATGAACTAAAAGAATGAGGTTAATGGATCGGGTGTCACGTTCCGACACCAGGATAGTAGTAGGGGATCGGGTGTCACGTTCCAACACCAGGATAGTAGTAGTGGATCGGGTGTCATGTTCCGACACCAGGATAGTAGAGGATCGGAGTGTCACGTTCCGACACCAGGATAGTAGAGGATCGGAGTGTCACGTTCCGACACCAGGATAGTAGAGGATCGGAGTGTCACGTTCCGACACCAGGATAATAAAGAGAATGAATATTACTATTTCCCAAATGAGTAAGGTGTGGAGGCTTGAGTCCTCATAGATGTGCTTGGTGTTGTGGCCAAGGGTTATGGTACTTGTTGTGTCACTTGTTGAGTATGTAGTTGATTTTATGTTATTATCTAATATATATATTGCTTTCTATTTTGAGTTGGCCGATGATATCTACTCAGTACCTGTGCCTTGTACTGACCCCTACTTGTATTTGTTTTCTTGTTATTTGTGGAGTGCAGCAAACGTGCCAACAAATTCGACTCCTCCGCAACTCTAGCCAGACTTCAGCATAATCAGATTTTAGGGTGAGCTATTATTCCTAGCTCGGACTGGATTCTTTCCTTGGCGTCTTGATGTCTTGAAGTTCGGACATGGACCATCTCTTTTACTTATTTTAGTTTCTTAGATACTCTTAGATTTAGAGGATAGATGTTCTTGTGATGATGACTTCCAGATTTTGGGAATAATAAGTATTGAGTTTTTAGAAGTTATTAATATATTTTCATTAATGAGTTTTAAGTCTTTCGCATTATATTCTGTTTATTATGGTTGAAATGTTGGGTTTAGATTGGTTGGTTCGCTCACATAGTAGGATAAGTGTGGGTGCAACTCGCTGCTCGTTTTGGGTCGTGACAAATCGGGAGGGTCAAATGAAGTTTAAAACTAGTAAAAAGACTTTAAATAGGTAAAATGTAGTGCAAAAGGTCCAAACGTCTAGTAAAGACTCCCCAAGGACCGCCTGAAGGGTCCTTGAGAAGGATCCAAACCTTGGCGAGCAAGCTGCCAAAGCAGCTTGGGCAGCCTAGAATGTCATTACGCGACGCGCAGTTGACACGTGGGGAGGCAAAATTTGCCTCCCGACGTGTGCTCTCCACGAGGATCACTTCCTCAAACAATATTTCAAAAATAAAATGAGAAATTAGCCCCGCGACGAGCAGCCACTTCCTAGATTTGCTGAAATCATATATTAAGCATTTTGATTTCTAAAAAAAATCCAATTAAGTGAGAGGTCTTTTGGGTAATTTAGGGGGTGATTATATATACCCTAAAGTCAATTTTAAGTCATTTTTCACTCAACTAAACCAATTTTCCAAATAAAACCCAAAAGTCTCATCTCTCTCTACTTTCTCTCTCCCAAAATCCTCCATTGAAGGGTCAATCGGGAAGTGCCTCCCCTCTACCACCAGTAATATTAGTTCTAGTCCTTTTCATTTGTCAAAAGAGTATACAACAACTCAGTACTAAAGGAGGTAACTACGCACGATGAGAAAGAATGAACAAAAGAAAGTTTCCTAGTAATTTTATAGCCTCTCAGAGATGAGTACAGACGTCTCCGTACTGATCCTTGAGACTCTACGTAAACTCGGCTTGTATACACGTTAGACCCATGAACCTGAGGCTCTGATACCATTTTGTCACGATCCAAAAGCGTGCGTGATGACACTCGTCTTATCCCAGTAAGACAAGTCAGCCTAACCCAATGATTTCGATAAAATGCAGAAGTAAAACCAAAGTCTGATAATAATTACTGATACGAAAATAATTCAACTTAATTCAATTCCCAAGACCTGGTAGTCACGTGCATAAGCCTCTAATGTAAATACTAGAATTGAAATGAAGATACGAGTCTAACATGAAGTTGTCTTTCAAGTAAAACAAAGTCATAAACTGGAGTAGGAAAGTTCGCTGAGATGACAAGCAGCTACCTCACAATCCTCCACAAGATGCCTACGAAGAGAATGGAAGGTATCACGAAAATTCGAGCTCGTAACCTACAAAAATTTGTAGAAGCAAGGGGTGAGTACCAAACCATGCGGTACCCAACAAGCAAACCTCTAAACACAAGTTAAGAGAAAAAATACGGGTACTCCTTACACCCTATCTGAACCTCCACACTACAAACAACTCACAGTTTACCAAACACACAACTCAATAACCACACTCTATTAGTTTACATATTCTCAGTAACAACTCAATATTCAACAGTCACATTTTTCACAGAGAAACACTAACAAGATTAGCAAACCACGTATTCAAGTTCATCAATACTAAAAATGTGTAATGCCCTGAGATGCAATGTCAAGTATAGTAATGCATGTCTTCCTTAATGATACACACCCGCTGTCTCTTAGTATGAGACCCATGGGGGGACATATCTGTCCATGCATCTGTCGCGGCGCACGACACGACCCTCGATAATAGTAACCATCGCGGCGCGCGGTACGTCCCTCGAAATATAATATCCATCGCGGCGCGCGATACGACCCTCAAAATGGTATATCCTCTTATCACATAACTATTATCACAATCATGTTTCAAATGCAATGTGATTACATACTAAAATAAAAATGAGGACAAAGCCATTTTGATAACAACTACAATTTGCAACAAGGAATACAACACCAACAAATAAGCAACAAGTCTCCAAATCATTCTCAACACCACACAAGGAAATACACGAATTTCATACGCTTAACAAGAGTTTAGAAATTCACTTGCCTGAATTCAGTAAGAATAATTACTCTTGGACTTGAGCCTTCCCTTTCCGTTGAGCTTTCGAACCAAAGGAATCTATTTAAGTATATATTCACAATAAGGTTTCAGAATTAACAATACTCACACTTTTATGTGTTTAACATTGACCTAAAAATTCACCCCAAATGTATAATCAAGTTCTGAAATTTTGATGTCAATTAACATTTCAATTATGATATTTCTCAAGTTTCAAGGCTAGGGTTAAATCTCAATATTTCCAAGTATCATATAAAATTAATGATAACATACAATCAAATATACCTAATATTTAATTAGGTATCTCAATATGTCAAAATTCGATTCATACTATACAATGAAATATTTAATCTAAAAAAATACGCAAAGCTAACTTATAGTATAAAGAGTTATAACAGTAAAACCCATGAGAATAATTGATACCCTTTGACATAAGATATCACGCATATTCATGATCTTCAATCATCGCCACATGATCACAATTCTGTTAATTGTTTTCCCTTATTTTCCTCTCAAGGGAACATAAATATAGGCATTTATGTGACCTTAGTTTTTTTTTTCCATTCAATAAGAATTT
This sequence comes from Solanum peruvianum, assembly GCA_027705065.1. Lineage (NCBI taxonomy): Eukaryota > Viridiplantae > Streptophyta > Magnoliopsida > Solanales > Solanaceae > Solanum > Solanum peruvianum. The sequence goes on from JAKWJD010001759.1 coordinate 58,278,706, forward strand.
TTCAAAGTGTTAAACTTCATCAAACTTTTCAATAACATTTTAAGAAAAACTTGCAGTTCATCCAATTTACTAACCACGATTTCTCATACAAACTTAAACCTTACCTGCTGACAACCTCACGTGAATAACCCACTAAAATTTGTACCCCAAATTTCCAAGCCCACGTACATCAACATTAATTGAAAGACAATAAATTATAAATATCAATTTAATACTCCTTCTCCTCTAACTTACAATACATTCAATAATTCATGAATATACAAGTCATTATGGGACTAAAGAGCTTAATGAATTCAAATTTGAGGTTCTTACCTGAAGTTCTTAATTTGTCGCCGCCACCGTCAATTCCTCCTTTTCCTTTACAGTTCTTTTCCAAATTAATTGTTTATTAAAACTGAAAAGATTCACTAACTTATTTCTAATACATGGCTAATGGCATAGGGTTTTAATAAATGTCCATTCTAGCCTACCAATTGAGTCAATTATCTATAATTATCCAACAATTAATTAACTCAAGTTAAATGAATAATTCAAATTTCTAAAAATGACATTTTAAGTCATTACAATATCTTTAGAAGTTTTATCATCACCAATATCTTTAGATCATGAAATATTTTCTCTTCCTCTTTTCAAGAAATTTGATATCCGTATATTTATCACCACCAATATCTTTAGAAGTTTTATCATCATCAATATATTTAGATATTGAGATACTCTCTCTTTTCCTTTTCTTGAAAAAATCATAAGGCCTAAAAATTTACTGGACATCTCAATATCAAAATTTGGTATCCATATATTCATCATTAGAAGAAGAAGAGAGAAATTGAACTATTGTTGATTACAATAGTCAATTTTTTATTTTATTTTATAGGCTAAATAATTATAATCTGTTTTGAAAAATGAAAAGAATTTGATCCTTTCATCTTCCATTTACTTAAATCTGTATTAGTATGATGGAAGTTTTAAAGGAGCATGATGTAATTTATTAAATATTTTTTTCAGTTTTTTTATTTATAAAAATTACAAATAAAAATGAAATGTCAAAAAAAAAAATGAAATAAAACATAAATAGAAATGCTTGCCATAGAGAGGTGCCACATCAGATTTTTTATATCCAGCTTTATATATAAGCATAATGAATAGAAAAAATATTAAAAACTAAACTTAAGTAAAATAGATTAATAGTAAAATAGAGTAATAATAAAATAGATATCACAATAACTCACAAAAGAAAAGAAAGTAAAGTAATAACAAAATACATTAATGGTAATAACAATAACTTAAGATGTTTCTAGAACATTTAATTTTCTTGTTATCATTATTGGTAGATTTTTGTTAGTGTGAAATTACATTTTTCCCTTGATCATTATTCATTTTATATATAAAAAAAGAGATTTCTAAAATTATTTGTTATCTTTCTTAATAGATTTTTTTTAGAATGAAATTACATTTTTATCCTGGGCCGTCCTCTCACTTCACTTTTCTATATGATAGAAATATATATATATATATATATATATATATATATATATATATATATATATATGTATATATGTATATATTTATATATATTTTGATTGATTGATTGATTACATCACACAAGTATATTAATAAATGAAAGTGATGATCTTATATTTTGCATATATATATATATATATATATATATATATATATATATATATATATATATATATATATTTTGATTGATTGATTGATTACATCACACAAGTATATTAATAAATGAAAGTGATGATCTTATATTTTGATGCATCATCACCGTTTATTTTACATTCAAAGAAGAAAAATTATGTACTAAAAAAAGTTTATCGAATTGATTTTTGTACATATGATGATGTTTTCTTCGAAAAGATCATTCACCTTTGTTCTTAAAAAAAAGAGTAAAAAGAATACTATGTTCATTCTTAAAGAAGTTGATCTCCCAAATTTTAGCTTGCCATTACTTGTATATCACATGATATTTTACTCCAATATTTTTCATATTTATAGGTGAAAAATGTAGGGATATTTAAAATATTATAAGAGGATGTGTGTAGTCAAGAGTTAGATAAGTGCAAATCATGAATAAATGAATGAGAATATTAATTAATTTTTTAAAAAACATAACAGATTGCACTCGTCCACTTTTGAATTGACAAACATATTAAGAAAATAATAATTAACATAATAAGTTTATCATTTTATCCCTATCAATTATAAAGTCGATGAATTAAAAACTTAAGACTTTCAAGAAATTCTACATTTTTACAAGTAATTAATTGAGAGTATAATAAGTAAAAAAAATTATTTTCCTTGATTTGTCAAATTGGACAAATAATTAAGAACAACTAAAAAGTGAACAAGTAATTAGGGACTGAAGAAGTATTAAATTGCTTGTAAATTTTACAATAACCTTTGAAATTCCGAAAAAAAAAATTTGTTATTAATTTTTTTGTGCATTGAAATATTAAATTATTTTATATTCACTCTATTTTATATCATTTTACGATTATAATTTGATATGAATTTAAGACTCTAATTTTTTCTAAAAGCAATAATATATTTACTGCTAATTAGTTATGCAGAGGAAACATTAATGAAACATAACATTAACCAATAAAACAATATCCTTTTACTAAAAACAAAATATTGCATTTATTTAAAGCAATTAATTAAGACAAGATCATATAAGAAAATAAAAATAGATTCAAGAAGGAAATCCAAAACTTATGAGTACACATAATAAAACATTAAAGATAAAGATATTTTGAGTTCTAAATGGTATATAAAGATAGAACAATGAAAAATTATCAAACATTTTTCTCCATTGCATTCCATTTTCGCAAATAAAAAATTCCTCAAAATGCTCCAGTAATGCTGTTGTGTATGTCAAGGATTCTGATTCCTGTTGGCAACAATATACAATATTATAAATTGAAAAAATTAATCATAAATTAAGTACTCCCTTTATTTGAAAAAGAATGAACTTCTTTCATTTTTTATCTGTTTAAAAAAGGAATGATTGTTTTCTTTCTTTATGAAAGACTTTCCACATGACAGGTTTAAAGCCACAAGATTAAAGGGTAATTTTGTATATTTGACATAACTTTAATTTAGGACAACATGATAAAAATATTCTTTATTTTCTTAAACTTCGTGTCAAGTCAAACTAGACAATTCTTTGTGAAACAAAGAGAGTATCACTACAACAAAAATGACCATTAGCGGCATTTAATTCTTAATTTGACGCTAAATATATATTTTTAGCGGCAATTGTCACTCTTTGTATATGTCCCTAAAGCCTTTAGCGATATTGGTTCTGATGACACTTAACTAATGCCGGTAAAGACTTTAGCACTATTTATTAGTGTCAATATTTAATACTGCTAGTGTATTTGTGTTGTTTGTATGTTGATACTAACCTTACGAAGATATCATCTTGAGTTGGGCAGCTAGCAAATGGATCTTCCAAACTTGTGAACAAATCATTTGGTGGAATGACAAGTGGTTGAGGTAAATATGCATCTTGATGTGGTTCACTGAAGTTCATAGTTAGATCCTTCGTTTTCAATACATTCGAATGATTTACCAAATCTGTATTGAAACAAGTGATAGTTTGATTTTCAATCATGTTGTCATTGAAATAGTTGAGTCCTACATTTTGGTTCCAGTCATTCGACCCTGCGAAGAAATTACTTGTTGGAACTAGAGAAGGTAATGGAGGGGGTTGAGGTAAGTGTCCTTGTTGAATCGGTTTATTGAAACTTATATGAAACTCGCTATTGTCCTGGATGTGATTGAACATGTTGAGATGAGGTTCACTTTGATAAGTGTCAATCTGATTTTCGCTTATTTTTGAATAGAGGTCGAATTCAAGCTTTTGAATCAACTCATCCAATCCTGTAAAGAACTCATTTGGTGGAACTAAAGAAGGTATTGCATGTGTTTGGGGTAAGGATGGTTCTTGAGGTGGTGTGTTGAAGTTCATAATTAACTCATGTGAATTTAGTACATTAGGAGGATTAGCTAGAACTAGAGAAGAAGAAGAAGCATGTTGAGCTAGTTGAGCTTGTCGTTTATGTACTCTGTATTGCTGTAGACGATTCTCAACCTGTTTGCGAGTCAATTGTGGCACATTCATGTACTCCAAGATCGGTATGGCAGTAGCTACATCAACGAAAGATAAAGATTGAATAGTAAGAAACTAAATAAAGAAGAAAGTATTCTAAGAAATACATACCTTTTCTCCTAATCTGCGAATAGCTTCATTGAATTTCTTGTTAAGATTCGGCGTCCATTTTATATGTAGCCTTCTCTCCTTTCGTTCTTCCATAGTTTTTTTTGAAACCAACAATTTACATTGGTGAACACCTTGTTGTTTCAGGTTGATATCAAGGTAGAACTCCAAGTATTCCTCTTTTGAAGAGCTATAATAAAAATTGTTGAATGTCCTCAGAAAGCTATGTAGTCTCTTATTTATAGATATAACAAGTAGGCAGTTCAAATGTAAATGAATTATCTTGTCTTATTCTGATTGGTTCCTGTTAGACATTACGCAATTTTTTAGCATTGATCCTATTGATCAAATTTAAATGTATTAACGCATTCGTTTTAACACGTGTTATGAATTGGAGTCATATGTAGTATCTTATTTATAGATGGAGAAAGTAGACAGTCCAAATATAAATGAATTCTCTTTGGTTCTTGTCAGACACCAAACAATTTTTTTAGTATTGATCTTATTGGCCAAATTTGGATATACTATCCCATCACTATAACACGTGGTATGAATTTGAGTCATATATAATATATTATTTATAGATGAAGCAAGTAGATAATCCAAATGTTAATGAATTCTCTTGCCTTATTTTGATTAGTTTCTGTCAAATATTAAGCAATTTGTTAGAACTGATCCTATTCGTCAAATTTTGATGTATTATCACTTCGCTTTAACATGTGTTCTAAATTTGGGTCATATGTAATCTCTTATTTAAAGATGGATCAAGTAGACAATCCACATATAAATGAATTCTATTGTCTTATTTAGATTGTAACTGTCAGGCATTACACAATTTGTTAGCATTGATCTTATTGTCCAAATTTGAATGTATTATCACATTGCTTAAACACATGTTATGAATTTTGGTCTTATGTAATCTCTTATTTATAGATGGAGCAAGTAGACTATCCAAAAGTAAATGAATTCTCTTGCCTTGCTTTGATTGGTTACTTTCAGACATCAGTAAATTTGTTAGCATTGATCTTGTTGGCCAAATTTGAATGTATTATGACATCGCTTTAACACGTGTTATGAATTCGAGTCATATGTAATGTCTTATCTATTGGTGGAGCAAGTAGACAATCCAAATGTAAATGAATTCTCTTGCCTTATTTCGATTGATTCCTGTCAGACATCAAGCAATTTGTTAGCATTGATCCTATTGGCCAAATTTGAATATATTATTACATTTCTTTAACAGGTGTTATGAATTTGAGTCATCAAGATAAATAAAGCATAGGTTTAAATTAAGTAAAATAGGCTTATTTAATTGTGTATTTTAAAAAAAACCATTCAACTCAAACAAACATGTATTCAATCTACATTTTATATAAAATTTATCCTAACAAAATCTATGTGTTTACAATTATCAACTAAGAGCTTAGGCCACGAAAAGGTGAATGAACACGACTTATGAAACTCTCGAAATACATATCTTATCAGCCAATATTCTTTAAGTTTTTAGTACTGTTGGGTTTCTTTATTTCATAGAGATTAAATAAGTTTTGGGGAGATTAAGCAAATATCCCATAAAAGTAAATAATTATAAATATATACTCTTTTACATTAATACCCCATTAAATAATTTGTCAAGTCCCGAGCCTACACTCCGGGTGGACTGGCACTCGGTGACCATTGCTGACCTCGAGCAAACCCTTGACCTGACTTGCTTAACTTAGTGGAAGACAACAATCATATTTGTAAGAATGAAAGAATTTAACTGAACTGAATAGAAATACTATCTGGGATGTTTTTAAAAGTCTTAAACATTCAAACTGGCCAAAATGGCAAATAAAGTGTTTAACATAAAATGAAAATGAAAAGAATACTGAACTACTAACTGTCCACGAAGCCTCTAAACTGACTAAGATGGATGTTGGGACAGACCCCACAACATCCTAATGATCTAAGCTAGAAAAGTAATAAAAGGTATGTCCTCTGGAATGCAAGGAGGCTCACTAAGTGACTTGAATGGAGTCTTCTACTCTGATTTTCTCACAAAAATATGATTGTTTTGAGCCATATATTAGTCAAGAAATTCGTTAAGGATTTTCTTGGAGGTAAAAAGACAAAAGACCATTTTTGATGTTTTCTCTTTGGCAAATATGATTGTTTTGAGCCATATATTAGTCAAGAAATTCGTTTAGAATTTTCTTAGAGGGAAAAAGACAAAAGACCATTTGTGATGTTTTCTCATTGGCTAATTCATCACTGTACTGTATCAATTACTAAAATGACTATAACTTTTTATTCAAAAATTGAACTAATCTGAAATTGATGACATTAAAAAGTAGATTCAAATACCTTTAATTTGATAGGTTATGAGCCATGTAACTCCTTATATTCTAAGAGATATGGTCGTTTGAAGTTGATCCAATTAGAATCTTACATCGAAACTTAATCGATAAAAAAATTTTCAACTCTACTTTGTAATAGGAATTCTAGTGATATTACTTCATATCCAGATCATTCCACACTAAACAATTTACCTTCTGCACATGTTGTTTATGAGTCACCCGATATGACTCTACAAGTAATGAAGAATGATTCGAGTTTTAACTTAGAAAGGTGTTACAATTTCAAATTATAATTGTATAAAAATAGTTTTATTGTTAAATTACATGAATATCGTGTAACACTCTGCAAGTCCATGACTTAAGCTAGAGCCTCACATGATGAACTAAAATTTAAAACATTGTTTCTAAGCCTAAAATAATATTTATAAACCATTTAGGAAGTTTTAGAGTCAAGGCATCAAGAAACGTCCATGACGTAAGAAAACTAGATAAATTGAACTAGTTGACGTCCCTATGTAATGTTTGGTAAAGGATTGGGAGGGTCAAATGAAGTTTAAAACTAGTAAAAAGACTTTAGATAGGTAAAATATAGTGCAAAGGGTCCAAACGTCTAGTAAAGACTCCCCAAGGACCGCCTGAAGGGTCCTTGAGAAGGATACAAACCTTGGTGAGTAAGCTTGGGCAACCTAGAATGTCACTACGTGATGCGCAGCTGACACGTGGGGGGGGGGGCAAAATTTGCCTCGCGACATGTGCTCTCCACGAGGATCACTTCCTCAAACTAAATTTAAAAAAATAAAATATAAAATTAGCCCCGCGGCGCGCAGCCACTTCCTAAATTCGGTGAAATAGTATATTAAGCATTTTGGTTTCTCAAAAAAACCCAATTAAGTGAGAGGTCTTTTGGGTAATTTAGGGGCGATTATATATAACCTAAGGGTCAATTTTAAGTCATTTTTCACTCAACTAAACCAATTTCCCAAATAAAATCCAAAAGCTCTCATCTCTCTCTACTTTCTCTCTCCCAAAATCCTCCATTGAAGGGTCAATCGGGAAGTGCCTCCCCTCTACCACCAGTAACATTAGTACTAGTCCTCGTCATCTGTCAAAAGAATATACAACAACTCAGTACTAAAGGAGGTAACTACGCACGATGAGAAAAAATGAACAAAAGGAAGTTTCCTAGTAATTTTATAGCCTCTCAGAGATGAGTACAGACGTCTCCGTACTGATCCTTGAGACTCTACGTAAACTCGGCTTGTATACACGTTAGACCCATGAACCTGAGGCTCTGATACCATTTTGTCACGATCCAAAAACGTGCGTGATGACACTCGTCTTATCCCACTAAGACAAGTCAGCCTAACCCAATGATTTCGATAAAATGCAGAAGTAAAACCAAAGTCTGATAATAATTACTGATATGAAAATAATTCAACTTAATTCAATTCTCAAGACCTGGTAGTCACGTGCACAAGCCTCTAATGTAAATACTAGAATTGAAATAAAAATACGAGTCTAACATGAAGTTGTCTTTCAAGTAAAAACAAAGTCATAAACTGGAGTAGGAAAGTTCGCTGAGATGACAAGCAATCACCTCACAATCCTCCACAAGATGCCTCGGAAACGAAGAGAATGGAAGGTATCACAAAAATTCAGGCTCGTAACCTACAAAAAATTGTAGAAGCAAGGGGTGAGTACCAAACCACGCGGTACCCAACAAGCAAACCTCTAAACACAAGTTAAGGGAACAAAATATGGGTACTCCTTACACCCTATCTGAACCTCCACACTACAAATAACTCACACTTTACCAAACACACAACTCAATAACCACACTCTATTAGTTTACATATTCTCAATAACAGCTCAATATTCAACAGTCACAATTTTAACATAGAAACACTAACAAGATCGGCAAACCACGTATTCAAGTTCATCAATAATAAAAATGTGTAATGCCATGAGATGCAATGTCAAGTATAGTGATGCATGTCTTCCCTAACGATACACACCCGTTGTCTCTCAGTCTGGGACCCATGGGGGACATATCTGTCCATGCATCTGTCGCGGCGCACGACACGACCCTCGATAATAGTAACCATCGCGGCACACGATACGCCCCTCAAAATATAATATCCATCGCGGTGCGATACGACCCTCGAAATGGTACATCCTCTTATCACATAACTTTTATCACAACCATGTTTCAAATGCAGTGTGAATTACATACTAAATTAAAAATAAGGACATAGCCATTTTGATAACAACGCACAATTTGCAACAAGGAATACAATACCAACAAATAAGCAACAAGTCTCCAAATCATTCTCAACACCACACAAGGAAATACACGAATTTCATACGCTTAGCAAGAGTTTAGAAATTCACTTGCCTGAATCCAGTAAGAATAATTACTCTTGGACTTGAGCCTTCCCTTTCCGTTGAGCTTCCGAACCAAAGGAATCTATTCAAGTATATATTGACAATAAGGTTTCAGAACTAACAATACTCACATTTTTATGTGTTTAACCTTGATCTAAAAATTCACTCAAATTTATGATCAAGTTCTTAAATTTTGATGTCAATTAACATTTCAATTATGATATTTCTCAAGTTTCAAGCCTAGGGTTAATTCTTAATATTTCCAAGTATCATATAAAATTAATGATATCATACAATCAAGTATACCTAATATTTAATTAGATATCTCAATATGCCAAAATTTGATTCATACTATACAATGAAATTTTTAACTTAAAAAAAAATACGCAGAGCTAACTTATAGTATAAAGAGTTATAACAGTAAAACCCATGAGAATAATTGATACCCTTTGACATAAGATATCACACATATTCATGATCTTCAATCATCGCCACATGATCACAATTATGTTAATTGTTTTCCCTTATTTTCCTCTCAAGGGAACATAAATATAGGCATTTACTGTAACCTTAGTTTTTTTCCATTTAATAAGAATTTTTTAAAGTGTTAAACTTCATCAAACTTTTCAATAACATTTTAAGAAAAACTTGCAGTTCATCCAATTTACTAACCGCGATTTCTCATACAAACTTAAACCTTACCTGCTGACAACCTCACGTGAATATCCCACTAAAATTTGTACCCCAAATTTCCAAGCCCACGTACATCAGCATTAATTGAAAGACAATAAATAATAAATATCAATTTAATACTCCTTCCCCTCTAACTTACAATTCATTCATTAATTCATGAATATACAAGTCATTATGGGACGAAAGAGTTTAATGAATTCAAATTTGAGGTTCTTACCTGAAGTTCTTAATTTGTTGTCGCCATCGTCAGTTCCTCCTTTTCCTTTCCAGTTCTTTTTCAAATTAATTGTTTATTAGAACTGAAAAGATTCACTAACTTATTTCTAATACATGGCCTAATGGCATAGGGTTTTAATAAATGACCACTTTAGCCCACTAACTATCAATTGAGTCAATTATCTATAATTATCCATCATTAATTAACTCAAGTTAAATGAATAATCCAAATTTCTAAAAATCACATTTTGAGTCATTACAATATCTTTATAAGTTTTATCATCACCTATATCTTTAGATCATGATATATTTTCTCTTCCTCTTTTCAAGAAATTTGATATCCGTATATTTATCACCACCAATATCTTTAGAAGTTTTATCATCATCAATATATTTATATATTGAGATACTCTCTCTTTTCCTTTTCTTGAAAAAACTAGAAGGCCTAAAAATTTACTGGACATCTCAATATCAAAATTTGATATTCATATATTCATCATTAGAAGAAAAGGAGAGAAATTGAACTATTGTTGATTACGATAGTCAATTTTTTTTAATTTTATAGGCTAAATAATTATAATCTGTTATGAAAAATGAAAAGAATTTGATCCTTTCATCTTCCATTTACTTAAATCTGTGTTAGTATGATGAAAGTTTTAAAGGAGCATGATGTAATGCATTAAATATTTTTTTCCAGTTTTTTTAAATAAAAATTACAAATAAAAATGAAATGTCAAAAAAAAAAAATGAAATAAAACAAAAAAAAATGCTTGCCATAGAGAGGTGCCACATCAGATTTTCTATATCCAGTTTTCTATATATATATATATATATATATATATATATATATTATGGGCGGACCCACATGGTGTCCGCTGAGTGGTCGATCACCCACTAACTTCGTTACGAAATATATATATCTATGTAGAAGTCGATAGGTATTTGAATAAAATTAACATAGAGCACCCAATGAATAAATCATATAGTTGGCCCAATGGTTTTAGGATGGGTACTTAAAACTCTTTTAATGTTGTTGTACCAAGGTTTGAATCTCATTATTAACACATATTTTTTATAATTTCACTTCAGAGCACCCACAACCTTAAAATCCTAGATCCGCCATGATATATATATATAGGGAATATTGTATATAGTAGCAAACTAATAACCTAAATTAAATGGAATAGATAGGGTTTGATTTAATTGTGCTCCATAGCAAACATTAGCTAAAATTTGTCAGCGTCTCTCTCCCAAAAATCTCGCTCGCCACTCTCCATTCTCGCTCGCCTCTCTCGCTTTATACACAGAAGTGTATAATTCTGTTTCTGTTTTGTATAAAGCGATAGAAAATTGTATATACACATGCAAAAATGTATATCTTCGTGTTATACACTTAATTATACAATTTACAAACATTTTACTTCAAATGTTGCAGAGAAAAAGGCCAACGAATTATATAATTATGAATTATACAATTGCAGTGAAATACAATTTTCTCTAGCTTTATACCACAAAAGTGTATATATTGTGTTTCTGTTTTTGTATAAAGCGAGAAAAACATATATCTTCTTGCTATACACTTATAATTATGCAATATACATACATTTTAATTCGATTCAACTATATGCAAAACAAATTATACAATTGCAGCGAAATAGGCCAGCGAATTATACAATTTAGGCCAGCGAATTATACAATTTAGACCAGCGAATTATACAATTGTATATGTATAGCAATTATACAGTTTTATGTTTGCTATGGAGCACAATTATGCAAAGTTTGCTACAGCATACAAATATGAATTTTTTGTTTGCTATATGTGAAAGTTGCCTATATATATATATATATATATATATATATATATATATATATATATATAATTTAAGTAATTTTTTTATGATATAATAATTAATTAATTTTTTTTAAAAAGCAAAAAAAAAAAGAAGGAAAAAGCTAAATGCAAATAGAGGCCATAGAGAGGTGCCACATCACCTTGTCTATGGTCCTCCTTTATGTAATAGATATTAGTTGACCACGCCGATGCGGACCCAACGTATGTTAGTTTTTTCTTCGAACTTATGTGATACAAATGAAATTTGAAAAAGTAAATTAAATTTGTTATATGTGTTTTTCTTTAAAATATTTTGAATTGTTAATTTATGTACCTTTATGTTAATTTTCAAATAATATATGTTACTCCATCTCTTTCATTGTATATGATACAAGTGATTTTAGGAAAGCCAACGAAATTTCTTATATGATTCTCACATATTTTTAATTATCATTTTACTGTGGTTCATAGTACTTTTTAGTTCTTACGTCATTTTCAAACAATATATGCAATTTTCTTTTGTTTCGATAAAAATAAAGGAATCAACCAAATTTCATTACGATTTTTAATTATTTTTTTCTAAAAATATCTTGAATTGTTACATTGAGATTTTAAGCTTTTTTATGTAATTTTTAAATATGTGAAAGATTAGAAATTAAAACGAATAAAGTTTTCAAATCATTATAATAAAATATTCAAATCTTTAAAACTCCATATATATATATGTACAAATTAATAGAAGGAAACCGAAATATATTTTTTTTTTAAATATATGAAAGCTCATTTTAATATTAACACACATATATTTCATTTTTAATATATAATTTCTCCTTTTCGTTTTATATGAACTTATTTTTTATTTCATCTCAAAAAGAAAATAACTTTCGAATTTTAATTTTTTTATATAGCATATTTAAGATGACAAAATCTAAAAATATTTTAATACACAAAATTTAAATAAACATATAAACTGTAATTTTATTTTTGATTGATTTCACCTAATATTATATTGATATATAATTACTAAGAGCTAATCGTAATCATAATTATTTACTTTCATATAATAAATATATATCACAATAATTAATAAAAAGTGGAGAAATAACAAAAATGAGGTAATATAAATAATAATAACTAAAGATGTTTTTAGAAGTATTTAATTTTCTTGTTATCATTCTTGGTAGATTTTTATTTGCATGAAGTTAAATTTTTTTACCTTTGATCATCATTCACTTTATATATAGAAAGATGTTTCTAGAATTATTTATTCGTGATAGATTTTTTGTTAGAATGAAATTACATTTTTATTCTTGATCGTTTTTAATACAAATATATCATCCTATTCATTTTTATTTGTAAAGTTACTTTTAATATCTTTTTTATTCAATTTCAATCTAATATATATTATTAATTTAATTACACTTACTTATTTTTAAGTATATTAATTAGAGGCAACATAAAGATGGAAATAATTAATTCATGATGAATTTTTATATAAAAAGTAAGCATTTGTTATAAGCATAATGAATAGAAAAAATATTAAAAACTAAAGTAAAATAGATTAATAGTAAAATAGAGTAATAATAAAATAGATATTACAATAACTCACAAAAGAAAAGAAAGTAAAGTAATGACAAAATAAGTTAATGGTAATAACAATAACTTAAGATTCTAGAATATTTAATTTTCTAGTTATCATTATTATTAGATTTTTGTTAGTGTGAAATTACATTTTTGCCCTTGATCATTATTCATTTTATACATAGAAAAAGAGATTTCTAGAATTATTTGTTATCTTTCTTAATAGATTTTTGTTTGAATGACATTTTTACCCTGGGTTGTCCTCCCATTTCACTCTTCTATACGATAGAAAAATAAAATATATATATATATATATATATATATATATATATATATATTATATATATATATATATATATATATATATATATATATGTATGTATGTATGTATGTATGTATATATTGATTGATTGATTGATTACATCACACAAGTATAATAATAAATGAAAGTGTTATGATCTTATATTTTGATGCATCATCACCGTTTATTTTACATTCAAAGAAGAAAAATTATGTACTAAAAAAAGTTTATCTAATTGATTTTTGTACATATGATGATGTTTTCTTCAAAAAGATCATTCACCTTTGTTCTTTAAACAAAAAAGAGTAAAAAGAATACTATGTTCATTCTTAAAGAAGTTGATCTCCCAAATTTTAGCTTGCCATTACTTGTATATCACATGATATTTTACTCCAATATTTTTCATATTTATAGGTGAAAAATGTAGGGATATTTAAAAAATTATAAGAGGATGTGTGTAGTCAAGAGTTAGATAAGTGCAAATCATGAAATAAATGCATGAGAATATTAATATTTTTTCTTGAAAAACATAACAGTTTGCACTCGTCTTTGAATTGACACACATATTAAGAAAATAATAATTAACATAATAAGTTTATCATTTTATCCCTATTAATTATAAAGTCGATGAATTAAAAACTTAAGACTTTCAAGAAATTCTACCTTTTTACAAGTAATTAATTGAGAGTATAATAAGTAAAAAAAAATTAATTTTCTTGATTTATCAAAATGGACAAATAATTAAGGACAATAAAAAGTGAACAACTAATTAAGGACTGAAAGAGTATTAAATTGCTTGCAAATTTTACAATAACCTTTGAAATTCCGAAATAAATTGTTATTAATTTTTTTGTGCATTGAAACTATTAATGTTTGCACAATAATTTAATTTCTAAGAATAAGTTATTAGAACAGTGTTAATTCAGCGAATAAAAAATAATCATAAATAATCATTTAATTTTTTAAAAACATAGTGTAGAGGGGAGAGTGTGTGTATATATATATAGAGACATTGTATAGAATTTTACGTTTATGTTTGTATTATTATTTAATTATTTTATATTCACACTATTTGATATGATTTTACGATTATAATTTTATATGAATTTAAGACTGTAATTTTTTTTAAAAGCAATAATATATTTACTGCTAATTAGTTATGCAGAGGAAACATTAATGAAACATAACATTAACCAATAAAACAATATCCTTTTACTAAAAATAAAATATTGTTTTTATTAAAAGCAATTAATTAAGAAAAGATCATATAAGCAAATAAAAATAGATTCAAGAAGGAGATCCAAAACTTATGAGTACACATAATAAAACATTAAAGATAAAGATATTTTGAGTTCTAAATGGTAAATAAAGATAGAACAATGAAAAATTATCAAACATTTTTCTCCATTGCATTCCATTTTCGCAAATAAAAATTCCTCAAAATGCTCCAGTAATGCTGTTGTGTATATCAAGGATTCTGATTCCTGTTGGCAACAAGATACAATATTATAAATTGATAAAATTAATCATAAATTAAGTACTCCCTTTATTTGAAAAAGAATGAGCTTCTTTCCTCTCTTTTTTTTCTGTTTAAAAAAGGAATGACTGTTTTTTTTAGGAAAGACTTTCTACATGACACGTTTAAAGTCACAAGATTAAAGGATAATTTTGTACATTTGACATGACTTTAATTTAGGACAACATGATAAAAATCTTCTTTATTTTCTTAAACTTCGTGTCAAGTCAAACTAGACCATTCTTTGTGAAACAAAGAGAGTATCACTACAACAAAAATGACCATTAGCGGCATTTAATTCTTAATTTGACGCTAAATATATATTTTTAGCGGCAATTGTCACTCTTTGTATATGTCCCTAAAGCCTTTAGCGATATTGGTTCTAATGACACTTAACTAATGCCGGTAAAGACTTTAGCACTCTTTATTAGCGTCAATATTTAATACTGCTAGTGTATTTGTGTTGTTTGTATGTTGATACTAACCTTACGAAGATATTATCTTGAGTTGGGCAGCTAGCAAATGGATCTTCCAAACTTGTGAACAAATCATTTGGTGGAATGACAAGTGGTTGAGGTAAATATGCATCTTGATGTGGTTCACTGAAGTTCATAGTTAGATCCTTCGTTTTCAATACATTCAAATGATTTACCAAATCTGTATTGAAATAAGTGATAGTTTGATTTTCAATCATGTTATCATTGAAATAGTTGAGTCCTACATTTTTGTTCCAGTCATTCAATCCTGCGAAGAAATTACTTGTTGGAACTAGAGAAGGTAATGAAGGGGGGTGAGGTAAGTGTCCTTGTTGATTTGGTTCATTGAAACTTATATGAAACTCGCTATTGTCCTGGATGTGATTGAACATGTTGAGATGAGGTTCACTTTGATAAGTGTCAATCTGATTTTCGCTTATTTTGGAATAGAGGTCGAATTCAAGATTTTGAATCAAGTCATCCAATCCTGTAAAGAACTCATTTGGTGGAACTAAAGAAGGTATTGCATGTGTTTGGGGTAACGATGGTTCTTGAGGTGGTGTGTTGAAGTTCATAATTAACTCATGCGAATTTAGTACATTAGGAGGATTAGCTAGAACTAGAGAAGAAGAAGAAGCATGTTGAGCTAGTTGAGCTTGGCGTTTATGTACTCTGTATTGCTGTAGACGATTCTCAACTTGTTTGCGAGTCAATTGTGGCACATTCATGTACTCCAAGATTGGTATGGCAGTGGCTACATCAACAAAAGATAAAGATTGAATAGTAAGAAACTAAATATAAAAGAAGTATTCTAAGAAATACATACCTTTTTCTCCTAATCTGCGAATAGCTTCATTGAATTTCTTGTTAAGATTTGGTGTCCATTTTATACGTAGCCTTCTCTCCTTTTGTTCTTCCATAATTTTTTTGAGATCAACAATTGAACAAACAATTTACATTGGTGAACACCTTGTTGTTTCAGGTTGATATCAAGGTAGAACTCTAAGTATTCCTCTTTTGAAGAGCTATAAAATCGATTTTAATTAATGCCTTTTGTAAAAATTGTTGAATGTCCTCAGAAAGCTATGTAGTCTCTTATTTATAGATATAACAAGTAGGCAGTTCAAATGTAAATGAATTATCTTGTCTTATTTTGATTGGTTCCTGTTAGACATTACACAATTTTTTAGCATTGATCCTATTGATCAAATTTAAATGTATTATCGCATTCGTTTTAACACGTGTTATGAATTGGGGTCATATGTAGTATCTTATTTATAGATGGAGAAAGTAGACAGTCCGAATATAAATGAATTCTCTTTGATTCTTGTTAGACACCAAACAATTTTTTTAGCATTGATCTTATTGGCCAAATTTGGATATACTATCCCATCGCTATAACACGTTGTATGAATTTGAGTCATATATAATATATTATTTATAGATGAAGCAAGTAGATAATCCAAATGTAAATGAATTCTCTTGCCTTATTTTGATTAGTTCCTGTCAAATATTAAGCAATTTGTTAGAACTGATTCTATTCGTCAAATTTTGATAATTATCACATCGCTTTAACACGTGTTCTAAATTTGGGTCATATGTAATCTCTAATTTAAAGATGGATCAAGTAGACAATCCACATATAAATGAATTCTATCGTCTTGTTTTTAAAGATGGATCAAGTAGACAATCCACATATAAATGAATTCTATCGTCTTGTTTAGATTGTAACTGTCAGACATTACGCAATTTGTTAGCATTGATCTTATTGTCCAAATTTGAATGTATTATCACATTGCTTAAACACATGTTATGAATTTTGGTCTTATGTAATCTCTTATTTATAGATGGAGCAAGTAGACTATCCAAATGTTAATGAATTCTCTTGCCTTACTTTGATTGGTTACTTTCAGATATCAATAAATTTGTTAGCATTGATCTTGTTGGCCAAATTTGAATGTATTATGACATCGCTTTAACACGTGTTATGAATTTGAGCATATGTAATGTCTTATCTATAGATGGAGCAAGTAGACAATCCAAATGTAAATGAATTCTCTTGCCTTATTTCGATTGGTTCCTATCAGACATCAAGCAATTTGTTAGCATTGATCCTATTGGCCAAATTTGAATATATTATCACATCGCTTTAACAGGTGTTATGAATTTGAGTCATCGAGATAAATAAATCATAGGCTTAAATTAAGTAAAATAGACTTATTTAATTGTGTATTTTTAAAAAAACCATTCAACTCAAACAAACATGTATTCAGTCTACATTTTATATGAATTTAGCCTAACAAAATCTATGTGCTTACAATTATCAACTAAGAGCTTAGGCCACGAAAAGGTGAAAGAACACGACTAACGAAACTCTCGAAATACATATCTTATCAGCCAATGCTCTTTAAGTTTTTTTTACTATTGGGTTTCTTTGTTTCATAGAGATTAAATAAATTTTGGAGAGATTTAGCAAATATCCTATAAAAGTAAATAATTAAAAATATATACTATTTTACATTAATACCCCATTAAATAATTTGTCAAGCCCCGAGCCTACACCCTGGGTGGATTGACATTCCGTGACCATTGCTGACCTCGAGCAAACCCTTGACCTGACTTGCTTAACTTAGTGGAAGACAACAATCATATTTGTAAGAATGAAAGAACTTAACTGAACTGAATAGAAATACTATCTGGAATATTTTTAAAGGTCTTAAACATTCAAACTGGACCAAATGGCAAATAAAGTCTTTAACATAAAATGAAAATGAAAAGACTACTGAACTACTAACTGTCCACGAAGCCTCTAAACTGACTAAGATGGATGTTGGGACAGACCCCACAACATCCTAATGATCTAAGCTAGAAAAGCAATAAAAGGTACGCCCTCCGGAATGCAAGGAGGCTCACCAAGTGACTATGGAGTGCTCAACAGTATTAAAGGTGAGCTGCGTGCTGATCCTGGTTACCTGAGTCTTCATCATGAAACGATGCAGGTCAATTGGCATCAGTACATTGAATGTACGAGTATGCTAGTTGAAATGCTAAACACACTTAAGCTTGAAAAGAAGTAAGAAAGAACACTTACCTTGACTCTGCTTAACTCATAATCTATTAACTCTTATTTAATATACGCAGTGTAAAAGTAATTGCAATATAAAGAAATGCTGACTGAAAACATGTTATCAACTCTGAATATATACAAGTATATAATAATATCTGAGATGTATGTTAAAATATAAATAACTGATGTATATGAAAGTACAATACTTTTATGGGAGCTTCTCTAACCGACAACCATTAGTTAAGAGTTATAGTGATGATATAACATTACTCGGGCCACGCTGCCCGACCATCCTAACCTTGCCAAAGTATAGAACCTGAACTACCTAATGGATCCACTAGGAAACTATGAAGAGGGTTCATCTAAAGAGTAAGACCCTTTTCTACCCATGATGGCTACATGGTTTACATGGAGACTTGAGTTAATCTGAACTGGCATCCCACATCAGTGCTCAATACTACTCTAAAATATATATATATATATATATATATATATATATATATATATATATATATATATATATATATATATATATATATGTACTGGCTCTTATGTTTTTAAAACATACTGATTCTGTGATCTGGGATTAGTGCTCAAAACTTACTTTTTAAAAAGCTCTCTTGGACATCATAGTGTCCTCTTTCTTCTATTAAAATTAGTCATATGCTCTATGAAAGTCTAGCTTCCTTTCTTTCTCAAAAAATTGAAAACATTTTAGTTTAAGCTCTGAAGGACTACTTAGTTCCCTTGTAACTCTTAAGAAATGAACTCAACTTTATGCTTTTTGCTTACTCGAAACTTGACTCTAGGGAATACTTAGTTTCCTTATAGCATTTGAGAATTTAACTCAACTCTTTACTCAAACCTTAAAACAAAGTTAAAACGTTGGCTAAGACTCTTAAATGCTTTAGGAACTTACTTTGACTTGCTTCTTAACTTTTAGACTTGACTCTTAACTTCCTTGACTTTAATCTTAACTCTCTTTGAATTGGATTATGGATTCAAGGATCATGATCTCATGTTTATGGATGATTTCATGATATTTATACTTTAGAGTGTTGGAATCAACTAGGAATTATAGGTACATCACTTAGAAACTAGTACGAAAAGATAGGAAAAAATGGGGTCTCCAGGCGTCGGGGCCTGTCGGGCAGACCCTGGTCTGGGGCGCTCTGGCTGGTGCGGCCCGCTAGGGCCTGTTAGACAAAGGGGCTTAGGCAGGTGCGGCCCCCAAGGGCTATCTGACGGGACCTCCAATTTTTTCTCTCCGTTTTTCATCTCTAAACTTCCTAAACTTCCATGGATTCCACCCCAAACACTTGGGATCCCCAAATAACTCATTACCCAATAGATAAGACCTGAAAACAATCCGGATACATGAATCAAACCTACTAGAGATCAACTACAATTCAACCAATAAGAACTTCACAAGTTTTCGTCAAGAACTTCAAGATTTTCATTCAAATAAACTCTAATTTGTTGTAGTGAATCAAACTAGGGTGTGGGTGAAAGGACCCAACATCGAATAATCTCACATACTCCGATAGGGATCACCCTTGACGAAATTCACGCAACAATCTATGCGTTTCTCGGATAATTCTTGATCTTCCTCTTCTTTTCTGTTTTCTCTCAAGCCCTAAGCGTTCTTAATTTTTGTAAAACTGATTTGGGACTTGATCTTTTACCCCTAAATTACCTTTCAAACTAATTAGGTAATACTAGGGTGAAAAGACAACTTTGCCCTTACTAAAATCCGAATTGGATTTTTATCAGTCTAACAACCCAATTTTTGAAAGACATATATCCCTCATACGATATCGGATCTTCGCAAACTCGGCGGCGTTAGAAAGATCTTTCCAATGAATTTCCATGACCAAAACTCACTTTTGAAAGTTGGAAATTTTCCAGATTTCCGTACTTACTCCCAAAATTGATTTTTCTTTGTTTCTTAGCATAATCTTAGTTAATTCAAGTTATGAGATGTTACATAAGTGCACTACATGCTCACTAATTAATTTTTCTTGGTTGATGCTAAATCAGTATCCTATATTGTATTAGTATTATAAAAGGCTGATAATTTCATTTAAATGATACTAAATCAATATAATATAATGTATTGGTATCATTAATGCTGATACTTTTGATTAATTAATACTAATTCTTTTTTTTTTTGTGTATATATATATATATATATATATATATATGTATGTATGTATATCATTTGGTAGAGTGTATAAAAATAATGCTTAATAGAGTGTATTAGTAATGCTTGCATTAGTTATGCATAAATTATTTTTTATGCATTGTTTGGCTTGATATATGAAAATAGTATGATTGTATACAAATATTTATTTACAAAAATATCCTTCACAATTGTGATGGAAAAGATGTAAAAATGCTGTTGAGGGGTAATATGATTTTTAATCATGCCAATGCATGTATTCAATCTCTTTGCATCACTAACACTAAGAAATTCACGATATTAGTAATACACTTCTCAATACACAATAGAGTGTATAACTAATACAAACATTAATTATACATAAAATGAAAAATATACCAAATAAGAAACTATTAATACACAGAACTCATATATACATTATTTTTGCTAAATAATTGTCATCCCAACCAACACATAATCAACCTGAAACATACATACACCCGAAAAAAAGCATAACAAAAATAGTATTATTCATACAAGCATTGTCATCCCAACAATTATCAGTCACATGCTTTATAAATTCACAACACATACAAGAGATTAATCAAATTCTAACTTCAAATAATATTATCAGTCATTAGTGTTTCTTAATTAACTCGTAAATGTATAATATCTTTAATCATCTAATTAAGTAAGACTAATTATTGTCAAGAGATTAATCCTATGTAAGTCAAGCTCTAATAGTTTGTAAAAAATAAGAAATTGAATAATTTAGGGATAATGCACAAGTACCTCCTCAACCCATGTCCGAAATCCCAGAGACACACTTATACTATACTAAGGTCCTATTACCCCTGAACTTATTTTATAAGTAATTTTCTACCCCTTTTTGGCTTACGTTTTGAAAAAAAAAGTCACCATTGTTGGGCCCACAAGATAGTGCCACGTAGGTCGAAAATGGGTAAAAAATTATTAATAAAATAAGTTCAGGGGGTAATAGGACCTTAATATAGTATAAGTGTGTCTCTGAGATTTCGGGCATAGGTTGAGGGGGTACTTGGGCATTATCCCAACAATTTAAAATAGTATAAAAAACTAAGACCTTATTTTATTTTACTTTTATCATCAATATTTCTTTTGCAGATAAATATACTACGTAGGATGTAAATTATCATAATAGTACACAAAATGATGAAAGAGACATTATAGGTATGGTATTAAGGAGGAAAAATAATAAAAATTTCTCATGGTGAAGAGTTGAAAAAGGGCCTCATTTCACTCCAATTAAAGAGAATTATATCCACATTCTTTTAGAGTTCAAATAAGTTCCATCAATTTCACCTCCTATGAAGTGGATCTCCCAAACATGTGTCATGTTTTTATGTGTACTAAGTAAAATTGAATTAATTATTTTCCAATAGAAAAAAAATTAGTGAATAGTTTGTTTGTTTGTTTAATCTCAATGACTAAGAAGATATAAGTAGGAAAAATAGGATCCTTGAAATTTTTTTCTTAGCCATTTCTCATTCAGAAAAAGTTTTTATTATTGAGATTGAGTTTCAAGTTTTTTTTTTTTTTTTAAAAAAATAAAATAAAATAAAAAGGAAATGGCATTCACAGGGACATTGGATAAATGCAAAGCTTGTGATAAGACAGTTTACTTTGTTGATTTGTTATCTGCTGATGGAGCTACTTTTCATAAGTCATGCTTCAAATGTAGCCATTGCAAAGGCACTCTTGTGGTATATATATATGTTTTTCGTTTTAATTTATTTATCAGATTCTAACTTTTCGTGCATAGAGTTATGTATAAACAATTTTGAATCACGTGATTGTCAACATGTCATGGGAAAGAGAAAGCAAGACAGATAAATCGAAACGAAGTAATAAGTTATACCTATGATTATCTTTTTCTTTTTCTACTTCTTTTCTTTTGCTCTACTTGTGATAAAAGATGATATTTTTTTTTTAATCGCTAGCTTTCTTGCTCTCTAATAAGCTTTTGTTATAATATGAGCTTTAATTTGCTCTGATAAATAAATATAATTAAATAAATAAAAGTGTGTTTTAGTGGTCTTAAATATTTCCATATGTATGATAATACACAGATCAGTGCTCAGTTCAAATTTCACCGTCATTTATGTCATTGTCAGAGATTGAGCTAGTATTTTGTATGTGGGACGTTTAACCGACTCAGTGTTAATAAATTTATTAAATATGTAAAAATATTAAATCTAGAATCAAGTTATTATCTCTTAAAATCATCATCATAAAATTCAAAACTCGTACAGTTGAAATTCTAGCTTCGCCTCTGTACTCATGGTGATATTTTTATCATATGTAGATGAGCAACTACTCCTCTATGGATGGAGTCCTCTATTGCAAGCCACATTTCGAACAACTTTTTAAGGAATCTGGAAATTTTAGCAAAAACTTTCAGACTTCTTGTAAGAGATCTTGCCTTTTCTTATACTTAGTTTATTATTATCGAGAAGTCCCACTAAAGCGTTATCTAAACTCAAGTTTGAGAACTCTGAATCTTTGATTAACGATGAAGGAGTACTTTTCACTTCACCACAACTCTTACTTAATTTATTTTATTAATTATATTATGCAACTGCTATTAGTTTTTAACCTTATTTTTTATAATTTATGCAGCCAAGTCTGAAAAGGAAAGTTCTCTGGTACGTTATTGGACACACACTGACACACATTTCTCTGTTTTTTTATAAAATTAATTTGATCAAATAACGAAAAAATGGTGAAAATTGATCATATAGATAGGTATATAATCAATATTAAATTGTTTGGAATTAATTTTTGTGATACCATTTGACTTGACATAGATTTTTTTTTTAAAAAAAAATGATTGAAATGTTATAGTCTAAAACAAGTCTTGACATTTGTCTGATCGTAAGTCATTTCATTAAGAAAAAATATAATTTAAAAGTTGATTCTTTCGAATTATAGAAATGTGAATTATTTTTTTTAGACGAACTTAATGTGTCACATAAATTGAATTAGATAGTACGCAATACAGTAGTATTATTTAATTCAATCCTCCAAATAGTTAAATGCCTTAATATTTTGTGTAGGCAAAGGCTCCAAGCAAAGTCTCTGCAATGTTCTCTGGAACCCAAGACAAATGTGCTGCTTGCAGTAAAACTGTTTACCCTCTTGAAAAGGTATAAACTTTTTTTTTAAAAAAATGACTTTTATCGTACCAAACAGAACTTTTTTATTTTTTTTCTCATAATATAATGATGATTCAGGGGCGAAGTCAGGTAAAGTTATTCGTAGGAAATGAATTACAATATTTATTCATGATGTAACTTGATTTTTTTTATTTATATATAGTTAATATATTGAACCCCTTTTGACTTGTTCATGTGCTTACTATTCATCTTTTGAACACTCTTAGTAAAAATCATGACTCTGACGCTATTATAATTGATATCATGTAGATAAAATTAATCATGTTAATTTTTGAAAAATGACCCTTATTATACCAAACAAACTTTATCAACATGATTAATGTCTTTCTGTCTCGTAATATAATGATAATTCAGGGACGAAGCCAGGTAAGGTCAGTCGACCCTTTCGAGAGAACTATTAATTACATTGTTTATTTATTGTAGTTATTGAATCCTCTTGACTTGTTTATGTGTTTACTTTTCATTTTCGAAACACTCTAAGTGAAAATCATGATTTCGTCAGTGTAATGATTGATATATAGGTAATATTGGAGGGAGAAGCATTTCACAAATCATGCTTCAAGTGTGCTCATGGAGGTTGTGCCTTGACTCATGCAACATATGCTGCACTTGATGGAGTCCTTTATTGCAAGCACCATTTTGCTCAACTTTTCATGGAGAAAGGAAGTTACCAACATGTCCTCAAGGCTACTACTAACAAGAAGAGTACTGTAACACCTGTTGATGATGATGATAATAATAATAATAATAATAACAATGACGACGACGACAAGCCTGCTAATGAGGAAGACAAGGCAAATGATCATGACAAGGCAGATGAGAAGGAACCTAATGATGAAAATGAGCAATCTTGATCAACCCTTAATTATGCACTTAATGTTATTGATTACTAATTGTTTGTGTTTTTTGAAAATTTTGAAAAAGGTTTTTGCATTTGAAATCCAAGTATATACATGTGATCAAAAGTCTTGTTATACTTTTGATTACAAAAACTTCATTTTTCTCCCCTTATAGACTTGGTGTCTAGTTTGTAAACATGTTTGAGAGGTTAACTATTTTTTGTTATACAATGATTTGCTAGATAATATTCCAATGTGTCATTGTCCAAATCAACAAGTCAAGACCAAAGATGACATACAGTAGATGTTGAATCCCTTTACAACACGATACTTTCATAACAATATACACCTTAAAGAGATTGCTATAGATATGTAGGTTTCTTCACATGTTATGTCATGCTCAAGTAAAGAGATTGTCTCTCAAGTGCATAGGTGGATCCTGGAAGAAATTTCAAGAGTTTTAGACGATGCAGCAGTTATACTCAATAGTCGCGATACATACAAGATAGAGGAGGGTGGAAAAGAGGTCCTAAAACTAACCAAACATCCGAATCTCTAATAGTACACACATCAAGAAATTCTAATCCCTAAAATAGAGAGTAAAATTTAACTTTGGGAACTTCATTCAGATTTAACATATGAAGATCGGAAGGACTCTTTGGTTCGTCCATAATAGATGGCCTTCCCGCTGGTGTATGTTATGAAGTTCCAGCCAAATGCTGAACCTCCAACGACATATGTGCCTGTCCCTTGGACCGCATCATCTTCAGCTTCCTGTTTCTCAGATGAATTGCCTTCAGGCTTCACAGAGGCCCCACTCTCGGGAGGAGGTTTCATGTCGTTCTGTTGCTCACTAGGCTTATCTTCATCCATGATATCCACTGAAGAATTCTGGGCTCCGGATGCATCCTTAGCCACCTCTGGGTTTACAGTTTCTTCCATCATCTCCTTGTAAAGATCTATCAGGAGATTTAACTCTGCACATTTACATGCACATAATAAGGATCCATGTCTGATATATAACATGCTGATTGTCATGTTGAAAATCTTGATCATACTTCGACAACAAAAAATTAAAAGAGGCAACATGCATGGTTCCAATAACAGCAGATTACCATATCCGCGGGCAATTGGATTGCTATAGCTAAAGTTAACTTACATAAGCGAGAAATTCTGACCATGCAAAGTAGTACACGGAGTATTTGTCGTGCTGAACATGCTAATGAAATTTAAACATTGTTAAAGTATGACACATCCACGTGCCAGCGCAAATGGATCACACTAATACAAAGTTCTTATATAGATTGCCGGATCAGTTTATCTTGCAAAACAAAAATCAGCATTTTATGAATAGATGAAAGCTGCTGCTACGTAAATTATTGTACAAGGCATAAGCTCCAGAGAGAAATGGCTTGTAAGGGTGGATTGTTTAACCACCTTCAACCAACTAGGTCATACTAAAACTATTTTTTTTCCAACCAGGATGTAACCTAGAAGAGAATGCCACAAACAGCCGTGCATTTCTTACTAACTTCAGAACTTTCACATAATGCATCATATTGGCATCAGCAAAAGAGGGACACGAGAGCATACTAGCATGTCAATAATCTCATAACTAGTGTGGCTTAAGATTGCTAATAGCTTGGTGATGTATTTATTTCATGACAAATTTTGAAATGAAAAGATTGTAAAGAATAAGTCTGATAGGAAACTTACGTTGACGGATTTCAGTAGCAGCCTTGCAATTGCGGAAGTCAGGAGTACGGAGAACCTTCAAGATGACAAATTAAAGTAAGACCCTATAACATCCAATTCTTATAAGGAAGTAACATTCATGAAGGCAAAGAGAACACACAGGTTTTTGGCCACGGATTGCCCCATACAACATTCTTCCCAGTGTCATTTGGTCCTAATGGATAAGACCCTTAGATGTTTGATTATCAATTACATTGCATGAGGTCTCAGAATTTTAAAATGAATCTTGAGAACTTTTTCCTCTTTTTTCCTTGACAGGAAAATGAATCTTGAAAACTTAAACCATTATCAAAAATAATATATGAGAAAATAAATACAAAAATAAACCCAATCCACAAGTGGGGTCTGGGTCTGGGGAGGGTAGTGTGTACGCAAACCTTACCCCTACCTCGAGAAAGATATGAGAAAATAAATACGTAACAAATTAAACATGACATAATATTCATTTTTACATGACATTCCCTTATTTCTGGTTAAATATCTCACATCAAATAAGTAATTTGAAACCATTTACAGTTCAGTTCAAGACAAAGGCAATCCCCAATGCATTTGTCATATGTGTATTGCTATGACGTAGAATTAGTCTGGGGTACAGATAGTTATTCTCTCTGCCTTTCATCAATGATAAGAGTTATTTACTTAAGAGGATCAGAGTTAAGTTTGACAAGCTATCAAAAAAACCATTTTCGGAGAAATGGTTTTGACTAGATTTATAGAAACATCTGACCAGCCAACTGTTTGCACTAACAAAAAACCAACTGGCAAATCAAGTTCAAGTTTAAGCTTGGACCTGGCTAACAAAAACCGACTAGATTTATAAGCAACCTTCTTGGCTTCCACTTCTCCTTGGACTTTCCCATTAGGTCTAAGCTTTCTACTTAAATGCGTATATCCAGTAAATCAGGAGGGCCGCCTAGAAGATAACAAGGTTGACCCAATCAGACAGTGCTGAACGGTGAACTGACCATATACTCCCTATGATGTCTTTAGTTATGTTTTTCCAATTATCCTAGAAAGTTATTATGAGGCGGGCATGTCCCATGATTACTTTATAGATGCTACCATGATAGTGTTGTATGTATTAGTTCAGACTTAGCATCGTTTGGGGTTGTAGACGCTTATGCTTCACAAAGCTATATTAGCGTCGTTTGGGGTTGTAGACGCTTATGCTTCACAAAGCTATATTTAGACTAATATTATTCCGCTGCTTTAAGTTCCTTCAGTTATTATTTTTCATGCTTAAACTGATTGATAATGGGTATACTCGATTCAAGGTAATTAGGTATCAGTTACTTAGCCTAGGAGATTTTGGGTCGAGACAATTACACCCTGAGAGGTAGCATGGCAGAGAATCTAAAAGAGTGTGATACACTAACAAATGTTAAAAACTAAATTATACAGGTGTCATCTTACAATGGACATTATGTTAATTACATTTAGTTTGAACTTAATCATTTCTTCTCTTACTCTTTCTCCTCCACTTGTTTCCTTCTTTTGAGATATCTACATCTATCTTCATTTCCTCACACATTGCCAACTCACATTTGCTCAAATTATGTCAATTTTCCAGTCTCATTGAAAGAACAATCAACAATAGCTTCCTTGTCTATGAATCTCTTTTCTGCAGAACAACTATAAACAACTATAGACAACTATTTCCAAGCTTTCAGCATAACAGAAAAGAGGAGTCCGGAGTTTGAAGGTGATTTCTGGGTCTTTGCTCTAATAGAGTTAATGAGTGTTTTGTTGGTGCGTCTCCAGTGAGCTTTTCTTAAGGAGGAAATTTTTGTTGCTGGAGGGCGACTGTAGTACGACTTTCATGGTTTACGATGTATACGGGTGGAAGTTGGAACTGTACTATAATTATTGGTGAAGAATTTTCTTCTTAGCAAGAGATAGGATGGAACTTAACTTTTGTTACATAAAATGCTCCCAGTCACATTTAATGAGGCACAGATAGCTACAGACTTTAGTTTAGATTTAGCAGTCCATTTCAGCCTAGAGTGGACCACTTATATTATTCCAGTAGAAAGAAAAGGTATAAAGCTCATTTTATTAAGACAAGGCCACAACTACATGAGTGGTATTCAAAAGGGACAGACCAATATCACTATCAGTAAACCTCCACTTTATCCACAAAAGTGAAGAGGCCCAGCTGGAACCTTTTTTATGTAGAAATAAACAACTTGCCTACCTCTTTCAAAAGCTGATCACGATGGTTCTATGGTGGGTAACAACGATGCAGATGATGAAGCAGAGTACGTGCAATCCCTGCCACTTTTAACTGTCCCTTCTAAGTACCAAGAATCTCACTTTCCCAATTTCAGGGTTCTGATTTTTCCCCTTCATTTGGCAGTGATACTTTGCATTTAACATGGGATCACGATATACACCAGGCAATTCATACTCCAGCCGTAATTAAGACATCGTGTTGGACTAAAACTGCCTAGGCTAAAGCATGTAAGGCTTTTGGGGTGAACTCTTCAGGTTTCGAACATGAAATCCTCGATATGAATCTACTTATGGAGCAGAAAATGCAATCTCAAATGCAACAGCAAAAGGGGAGAAGTAGCGAGTCTAAGAAATAAAAAAAAAGGGAGAAACAGAGGCAAAGAAATTGGTTTGCACTATTACATATGAAGAGGTGAAGGATCCAGCAGAGGCGGGCAACTCAAAGCCTTCTCTGAATGAAAGCGGAGATCAAGCTGGAATGTAAGAGGGCTCAATGACTCGAGCAAGAGAACCAGCATATCCATAAGTGGAAGCCTGACATTCTATGTTTGCATGAAACTAAGATCGAAGGATGTTCTGTGGAAATAGCTAGACAGTTATGGGGTTCAAGATTGGTTGAATGGCTTGAACTGAAAGCCAGTGGCAATAGAGGGGAATAATTATATTATGGGATAAAAGACAATGGAGTTGTATTGATGCACATCAGGGGCAACACAATATGTGGGCTATGATGGAAGGTGTTCAAACTGATTTCAGATTCTGATTTCAGATTTTACTAACTTGGTAAAACAGTGGTGGCAAAGCTAAGTGGTTAATAGTTCTCCATATTCCATGCACTCTCAAAAGTTGAGATCTTTGAAAAGGGATTTGATTACATGGAACAGGGAGGTTTTCAGCAAAGTTTCTACCCGAACTAACAAAGCTTTGAAAGAGACTTCAGTTCTTGAAGGGGCAACGAAAGAAGGGCATAGACTCAAGCATAAAAGAACAAATTGCTGCAATAAAAAAATGGAGATACAACAGTTAGCTAAGGCTGAGGAAACATCATGGAGACAGAAATCAAGGTGCCTATGGTTCCAAGAAGTCATTAATACTTTCATCCATTTTTATTTGTCAATTATTGATTTGACACACCTCTAAAAAATAATAAATAAAATGATAATTTTACTCTATCACTTATTATATATAATGATTTCAGTTCTTTTGAAAAAGACTTGAGTCAATAATAAGATTAAATTAGAAATTACATAATCAGAAATTATCTCTTGATTATAAACTGAAGAAGCAAAAGTAGAAGAAGGAAGTACAACTTATTAATTTGTTTTCGGAAAAGGGCCTAAAATACCATTGAAGTATTGAAAATGGTACAAAATTACCCTTCATCAACATATTGGCTCCAAAATGCCCTTTTCATCCACCTATTGGCTCCAAAATACCCTTGTCATCCACATTTGGGTTCAAACTTGACCACTTATTTAATGATTTTAAATTTAAACTATTTAAATATTTTTTTTAAATACTTGATGCTCAACTATTGGTTATAATTTAATTTATTTGTATCATTTATAAACCAACCCACTACCCACCCATTACTAACTAAACTCACACAATTAATAATCCAACTATAATATTGTAAGGACCTGTTTGGTCGTTTTGAGCAGCAGATTTTATTCTGGAAAAACTGGGCCATACTACGGACACCACGACGGACCGTCATAGGCACGACGGCCCGTCGAGGGTGTATCGTTGCAACATACTTAGAAATTCTGAAATTGGGTACTGAAAATCGACTCTCTGTAAATTGTGACGGACCTGCAGGACGTGCCGTCACAGCCACGACGAACCGTCGTGAGCTCCCGTTGCAAAACACTTCAACTTTTGAGAATTTGGTACAAGAAACGAGTCTCTGACCGTCATGACGGAAGAGCAGGACGGACCGTCATAGGTGTGACGGACCGTCACAGACCACTTAAGTTTAAAAGGGCTGCGACGACCTGTGTGACGGACCGTCGCAGGCACGACGGGCCGTCACAGGTTGCGCAAATCCCAGGCAGAATAGGATTCCTCTACACGTTTTAAGGGTCGTTTTGGACTATTCTTTCCTTAATTATAAAGATTGAGGGTTAATATTAATAAGTCTAATTACTTGAGGGTTAAAAGAGGTAACCTTAAGTTAATTAGTGGGTTTTATTGTCCTCTTTTGCACTTAATTGTATGTTAATTAGGGTAAAAGAAAGAGGGTTGAATAAAAGAAAATAGAAAGAACAGAAAGAGAGAGAGAGATCGATCGAGAGGGAGGAATATCAAAGCTTGGGAAATTGCTTGTGGATTCCAATTCTTCGGTGGAGGTAGGTTATGGTTTATGTTACGATATTCGTAGTGAACTCTTAATAGTGAATATTATGTGTTGATAGTATTGTAAACCCTGCTATGTGCTTAAATTGTATGCTTGCATGATTATGATTATGAAAGTGTGATGAATTAACAAAGCATGATGAAGCTATTGAATCCCAAATCTTGAAAGAACCCTAATTCGCTTGATATATTATATAATAAGATTGATGATGCCTTAGTATGAAAGAAGGCTTGATAAATTATATAATGAGAATGATGATGCCTTAGTGTAAAAGAAGGCTTGATAAATGAGGATCGGGTGCCACGTTCCGGTACCAGGATAGAATGAATATGAGGATCGGGTGCCACGTTCCGGTACCAGGATAGAATGAATATGAGGATCGGAGTGTCACGTTCCGACACCAGGATAGAATATGGATCGGGTGCCACGTTCTGGTACCAGGATAGAATGAATATGAGGATCGGAGTGTCACGTTCCGACACCAGGATAGAATATGAGGATCGGAGTGTCACGTTCCGACACCAGGATAGTATATGGATCGGGTGCCACGTTCCGGTACCAGGATAGTATATGAGGATCGGAGTGCCACGTTCCGGCACCAGGATAGAATTAGAGGAGCGGAGTGTCACGTACCGACACAAGAGGAAGAAAGATAATGAATCTTGAAAGATAATGAATATACTCAATCTAATGAACTTAATTCCCAAATGAGTATGGTATTGAGGCTTGAGTCCTCATGTGTGAACTCGGAGGTATTCATTGATGAATTAATATTGTTATTGCTACATGTTGAGTATTGTAGTTGATTTACATTATTATTGATATATACTGTTCCCTATTTTGAGTTAGCCGATGATATCTACTCAGTACTTGTGGTTGTACTGACCCCCTACTTTTATGTTTTCTTCTTTGTTATTTGTGTAATGCAGCAAACGTTCCGTCAAGTTCAACTCAACAGTAGATTCTAGCCAGTCTTCACTACCTTCGGAAATTCAGGGTGAGCTAATGCGTCTAGCTTGGACTGGGTCTTCTTCTTCAAGTCTTGATGCCTTGAACTTCCGGCATGGACTAGCTTTTTAGTATTTTTGTTCTTAGACATTTTTAGTTTAGTAATTTGAGGATAGATGTTCTTGTGATGATGACTTCCAGATTTTGGGGATAATAATAATAGTTATTGAATTGTTTATATGAGTTAAGTCTTCCGCATTTCTTTGTTGATATTGTATTAAAATGTTAAGGTTTAGATGGGTTGGTTCGCTCACATAGGAGGGTGAATGTGGGTGCCAGTCGCGTCCCCGATTTGGGTCGTGACAAACTTGGTATCAGAGCATTAGGTTCATTGGTCTCATCACACAAGAACGAGTCTAGTAGAGTCTTAAGGAACGGTAGGGGGACGCCTTTAATTTTCTTTGAGAGGCTATAAGACTTTAGGAAAATTCCATTCTTTCATTCTTTCTTTCGTGCTACTACTTGAGTCCAATTGGTATCTAGGTGATACAAATTGGTATCTGACCATCTTCACTCTATTTCGCAGATGGTTAGAACTAGAGCAACGACCGCACCAGCAGCAACAACGGAAAGACAAGAAACGACTGAGCCAGCCACTGGGGCTGTGGCTCGAGGGAGAACAACGGCACGAGGTCGTGGAAGAGGTCGTGCGAGGACGTCCTCTAGAGGGAGAGGACGAGCCCCTAGCCCATCTGATACTAGGGCAGTGACTCCTCCACCGACCGAGGATGTGGTAAGAGAGGGTGAGGAAGGGGAGACTGAACAAGTGCAACATGAGGAATTGCCACCCCAACCTACCCCAGAGATGATCAACCAAGTACTTGCTTATCTTAGCGGGTTGTCTGATCAGGGTCAGGCACCTCCAGTGGTTTCTGCACCAACACCTCC
Organism: Solanum peruvianum; assembly: GCA_027705065.1. Lineage (NCBI taxonomy): Eukaryota > Viridiplantae > Streptophyta > Magnoliopsida > Solanales > Solanaceae > Solanum > Solanum peruvianum. The sequence continues at coordinate 58,311,799 of JAKWJD010001759.1, forward strand.
GGTTTCAGAGATACGACATGCGGCTACTAGGGCTCCCCGCATGGATGCAACATTGGAGATATGCACATTTCCACGTCTGACTACTGGGCCTATTATGACAAAATCAACATGACATGAACTTTTCAGTAAGTTCTTGAAATTGAAACCTCCAGTCTTTAAGGGTGCAGAATCAGAGGATGCCTACGATTTTCTGGTTGATTGTCACGAGCTACTACACAAGATGGGTATAGTAGAGAGGTTTGGTGTCGAGTTCGTGAGCTATCAGTTTCAAGGGAACGCCAAAATGTAGTGGCGTTCACATGTTGAGTGTCAACCAACAGAGGCACCACCTATGACTTGGGAATCATTCTCTAGTTTGTTCATGGAAAAGTATATCCCCCGGACTTTGAGGGATAGGAAGAGGGATGAGTTCTTGAGTCTAGAGCAAGGTAGAATGACGGTTAATGCATACGAGGCTAAATTTCGCGCACTATCCAGATATGCCACCCAACTCTGTTTCAGTCCACAAGAACGGATCCGCCGTTTTGTGAAGGGGTTGAGGTCAGAATTGCGGATTTCAGCCTTACAGATAGCGGCAACGGCAACATCCTTCCAAGAGGTGGTAGACTTTGTGATAGAGGTGGAAGGAGTGAAACCAGATGACTTCACCACGACATCGACATCAAAAAGGTTTCGAAAGGGAGGTGAGTTCAACGGTTCGTATACTAGAGGACAGAGTTCTGGAGGTTACTCAGTTCGACCCGTTCAGTCTTCCCTACAGACTGTAGTTGGGGGTCCACCTCAGAACGGTCAACACTTCTCTGAGAGGCCGATGCGTGAACCCAGAGAATGTTATGGATGTGGAGAGATTGGACACATTAAGAGGTACTGTCCAAACCAGAGTTACAGACCCCCGCTAGCTAGAGGTAGGGGCGGTCATGGTAGAGGCCGTTTTTCTGGAGGACGTGGTGGTCGAGGTAATGGTGGTCACCAAAACGGCAGAGGTGATGGGCAAAACGGAGCCACTACTACGCAACATGGTAGGGGCAACGGACAGACAAATAATGGGGCCCATTGTTACGCTTTCCCTGGGAGGTCTGAAGCGGAGGCGTCTGATGCTGTTATCACAGGTAATCTTTTGGTTTGTGATTGCATGGCATCTGTATTATTTGACCCTGGCTCCACGTTTTCATACGTATCTTCCTCATTTGCTAATGGTCTAAATTTACATTGTGAATTACTTGACATGCCTATTCGTGTTTCTACTCTGGTGGGTGAGTCTGTGATAGTCGAAAAAGTATATAGGTCTTGTTTGGTGAATTTTGTGGGGAGCAACACTTATGTAGATTTGGTTATTTTAGAAATGGGTGACTTTGATGTAATTCTGGGTATGACTTGGCTTTCTCCGAATTTTGCGATTTTGGATTGTAATGCTAAAACAGTGACGTTAGCCAAGCCTGGGGCAGATCCGTTAGTGTGGGAGGGTGACTACACTTCCAATCCGGTGCGTATCATCTCATTTATTCGTGCTCAGAAGATGGTTAGTAAGGGTTGTTTAGCTTTCTTGGCACATCTTAAGGATGACACTACCCAAGTACCTTCGATTGAGTCAGTTTCGGTAGTCCGTGAGTTTTTGGATGTGTTCCCTGCAGATCTTCCTGGTATGCCACCAGATAGGGATATTGACTTCTGTATTGATCTTGAACCGGGTACTCGCCCCATTTCTATACCCCCGTATAGAATAGCTCCCGCGGAGTTAAGAGTTAAAAGCACAACTTCAAGAGTTGTTGAGCAAGGGCTTTATTAGACCAAGTGCATCTCCTTGGGGTGCTCCGGTTTTGTTTGTAAAGAAGAAGGATGTGAGTTTTCGGATGTGCATAGACTACAGACAACTGAACAAGGTAACCATTAAGAACAAGTACCCCCCATTCCTCGCATTGATGACTTGTTCGATCAGTTACAAGGTGCTTGTGTCTTCTCTAAATTGACTTGAGATCCAGTTATCACCAATTGAAAATACGAGCAACGGATGTGCCAAAGACTGCTTTTCGAACTAGGTATGGGCATTATGAATTTGTGGTAATGTCATTTGGTCTTACGAATGCTCCTGCTGCTTTCATGAGCTTGATGAACGGGATTTTCAAGCCATATTTGGACCTCTTTGTGATCGTGTTTATTGATGATATACTGATATACTCCAAGAGTAAGAAGGAACATGAAGCATTTGAGAATGGTGTTAGAGTTGTTGAGAAAGAAGAAGCTTTATGCGAATTCTCCAAGTGTGAGTTTTGGCTAGATTCAGTGTCCTTCTTGGGGCACGTGGTTTCTAAGGATGGAGTGATGGTGGATCCATCCAAGATTGAGACAGTGAAGAATTGGGTAAGACCTACAAACGTGTCAGAAATAAGGAGTTTTGTGGGGTTAGCTAGCTACTACCACGCCGATTCGTCAAGGATTCTCTTCCATTGCTTCCCAATTGACGAACTTGACTAAGCAGAATGTTCCATTTGTATGGTCAGATGAATGTGAGGAAAGCTTTCAGAAGCTTAAGACTTTGTTGACTACCGGCCTATCCTTACCTTGCCAGTAGAGGGTAAAAACTTCATTGTTTATTGTGATGCATCCTATTCTGGGTTGGGTGCGGTGCTAATGCAAGAGAAGAATGTGATTGCTTATGCTTCGAGGCAATTAAAGGTGCATGAACGTAACTATCCGACCCATGATTTGGAGTTGGCCGCGGTAGTATTTGCACTAAAGCAATGGAGACACTACTTGTATGGGGTTAAGTGTGAGGTCTATACGGACCATCGTAGCCTACAGTATGTATTCACTCAGAAAGACTTGAACTTGAGACAGAGGAGATGGATGGAACTACTGAAGGACTACGACATCACTATCTTGTATCATCCGGAAAAGCGAATGTTGTGGCGGATGCTCTAAGTAGAAAGCCGGAAGCATGGGAAGTCTAGCTCATTTGCAAGTTTCTAGATGCCCATTGGCTAGAGAGGTGCAGATTCTGGCTAATGACCTTATGAGGTTGGAAATAAATGAGAAGGGAGGATTGTTAGCTTGTGTAGAGGCAAGATCTTCTTTTCTTGACCAGATTAAGGGGAAACAGTTTGATGATGAGAAACTAAGGCGAATTCGAGATAAAGTGTTGTAAGGAGAGGCTAAGGAAGCAACAATCGATGGTGAAGGTGTTTTGAGGATTAAGGGAAGGGTATGTGTACCCCGCATCAATGATTTGATCACCACTATTCTGACAGAGGCTCATAGTTCCGGATACTCTATACATCCTGGTGCAACCAAGATGTACCGCGACCTAAAGCAACACTTCTGGTGGAGTAGAATGAAGCGAGATATTGTTGAGTTTGTTGCCAAATGTCCAAATTGTCAACAAGTAAAGTATGAACACCAGAGGCCTGGAGGAACACTTCAGAGAATGCCCATTCCTGAATGGAAGTGGGAGAGAATCGCGATGGACTTCGTGGTTGGTCTTCCCAAGACATTGGGTAAGTATGACTCTATTTGGGTGATTGTTGATAGGTTAACTAAGTCTGCTCACTTCATTCCGGTCAAGGTGACCTACAATGCAGAAAAGTTAGCAAAAATCTACATCTCAGAAATCGTTCGATTGCATGGAGTTCCACTCTCCATCGTATCAGATAGAGGTACGCAGTTTACTTCTAAGTTTTGGAGAACATTGCATGCCGAATTGGGTACTAGGTTGGACCTTAGTACTGCATTTCACCCTCAGACTGATGGTCAGTCTGAGCGAACGATTCAAGTGTTGGAGGATATGATTCGTGCATGCGTGATAGAATTTGGTGGCCATTGGATAGCTTCCTACCGTTGGCAGAGTTTTTCATACAATAATAGCTATCACTCCAGTATCGACATGGCTCCATTTGAAGCATTGTATGGGAGGAGGTGTAGATCTCCCATTGGTTGGTTTGATGCCTTTGAAGTTAGACCTTGGGGACTAATCTGTTGAGATATTCTATGGAGAAAGGTGAAAGCTATTCAAGAAAAGCTTTTGGCGGCGCTCAGAGTAGACAAAGGAGTATGCAGACCGAAAGGTTAGAGACTTGGAGTTCATGGAAGGTGAACAAGTCTTGTTTGAAGGTTTCACCCATGAAAGGGTGATGCGGTTTGGAAAAAGGGTAAGCTAAGTCCAAGGTATTTGGACCATTTGAAGTGCTTAATCGAATAGGGGAGGTGCTTATGAATTAGCCTTGCCCCCAGGGCTGTCCGGAGTGCATCCGGTATTCCATGTGTCCATGTTGAAAAGATACCACGGAGATGGAAACTACATATCCCGTTGGGATTCAGTTTTTGCTTGATGAGAATTTGACTTATGAGAGGAACCGGTTGCTATTTTAGATACAGAGGTTCGCAGTTGAGGTCGAGAGAGATTGCATCCATCAAGGTTCAATGGAAGAATCGACCGGTTGAAGAGGCTACTTGGGAGAAGGAGGCAGATATGCAAGAAAAATACCCACATCTGTTTACAGATTCAGGTACTCCTTTTCGCCATTGTTTTTCTTCTTTGATCGTTCGGGGACGAACGATGGGTAAATGGTATCTATTGTAACGACCTGTTTGGTCGTTTTGAGCAGCAGATTTTATTCTGGAAAAACTGGGCCATACTACGGACACCACGACGGACCGTCATAGGCACGACGGCCCGTCGAGGTGTTCGTTGCAACATACTTAGAAATTCTGAAATTGGGTACTGAAAATCGACTCTCTGTAAATTGTGACGGACCTGCAGGACGTGCCGTCACGCCACGAACGAACCGTCGTGAGCTCCCCCGTTGCAAAACACTTCAACTTTTGAGAATTTGGTACAAGAAACGAGTCTCTGACCGTCATGACGGAAGAGCAGGACGGACGTCACAGGTGTGACGACCGTCACAGACCACTTAAGTTTAAAAGGGCTGCGACGACCTGTGTGACGGACCGTCGCAGGCACGACGGGCCGTCACAGGTTGCGCAAATCCCAGGCAGAATAGGATTCCTCTACACACGTTTTAAGGGTCGTTTTGGACTATTCTTTCCTTAATTATAAAGATTGAGGGTTAATATTAATAAGTCTAATTACTTGAGGGTTAAAAGAGGTAACCTTAAGTTAATTAGTGGGTTTATTGTCCTCTTTTGCACTTAATTGTATGTTAATTAGGTAAAAGAAAGGGGTTGAATAAAAGAAAATAGAAAGAACAGAAAGAGAGAGAGAGATCGATCGAGAGGGAGAATATCAAAGCTTGGGAAATTGCTTGTGGATTCCAATTCTTCGGTGGAGGTAGGTTATGGTTTATGTTACCGATATTCGTAGTGACTCTTAATAGTGAATATTATGTGTTGATAGTATTGTAAACCCTGCTATGTGCTTAAATTGTATGCTTGCATGATTATGATTATGAAATGTGATGAATTAACAAAGCATGATGAGCTATTGAATCCCAAATCTTGAAAGAACCCTAATTCGCTTGATATATTATATAATAAGATTGATGATGCCTTGTATGAAAGAAGGCTTGATAAATTATATAATGAGAATGATGATGCCTTAGTGTAAAAGAAGGCTTGATGAATGAGGATCGGGTGCCACGTTCCGGTACCAGGGATAGATGAATATGAGGATCGGGTGCCACGTTCCGGTACCCAGGATAGAATGAATATGAGGATCGGAGTGTCACTTTCCGACACCCAGGATAGAATATGGACGGGTGCCACGTTCTGGTACCAGATAGAGAATATGAGGATCGGAGTGCCACGTTCCGACACCGAGGATAGCAATATAGATCGGAGTGTCACGTTCTGACACCAGGATAGTATATGGATCGGTGCCACGTTCCGGTACCGAGGATAGTATATGAGGATCGGAGTGCCACGTTCCGGCACCATGGATAGATTAGAGGAGCGGAGTGTCACGTACCGACCAAGAGGAAGAAAGATAATGAATCTTGAAAGATAATGAATATACTCAATCTAATGAACTTAATTCCCAAATGAGTATGGTATTGAGGGCTTGAGTCCTCATTGTGTGAACTCGGAGTATTCATTGATGAATTAATATTGTTTTGCTACATTTTGAGTATTGTAGTTGATTACATTATTATTGATATATACTGTTCCCTATTTTGAGTTAGCCGATGATATCTACTCAGTACTTGTGGTTGTACTGACCCCCTACTTTTATGTTTTTCTTCTTTGTTATTTGTGTAATGCAGCAAACGTTCCGTCAAGTTCAACTCAACAGTAGATTCTAGCCAGTCTTCACTACCTTCGGAATTCAGGTGAGCTAATGCTCTAGCTTGGACTGGGTCTTCTTCTTCAAGTCTTGATGCCTTGAACTTCCGGCATGGACTAGCTTTTTAGTATTTTTTGTTCTTAGACATTTTTAGTTTAGTATTTGAGGATAGATGTTCTTGTGATGATGACTTCCAGATTTTGGGGATATAATAATAGTTATTGAATTGTTTATTGAGTTAAGTCTTCCGCGTTTTCTTGTTGATATTGTATTAAATGTTAAGGTTTAGATGGGTTGGTTCGCTCACATAGGAGGGTGAATGTGGGTGTCAGTCGCGTCCCCGATTTGGGTCGTGACAAATATCAAAATCGTCATAAACACTACTAAAACACAATGAAATTATAGATTCCTGAAAATGACATCCAAATTATTCGAGTCCGAATCGAAGCCCCAATTAATTTAGGTTGAGCCGTTTATTTAGGAGGACACTTTCAATAGGATTCTCTTTCAAGATTAAATTAGAATTTATGATTAAAGGTAAAGAAGTAATACATCCCGAATTAATTCATGCACTTTTTTAAATATATTTTATAAATATTTATAATTTGTTTTAAACCTTTAATATATTATTTTGAAAAAAAGTTACCTATGAAGTAACATCACATAATTGAGACGTAAGAATAATTAAGATGAACATAATCAGCCTTTTAAGTTTATCGGTAATTTCTATTTAGACACTTAAATGTATGATAATTTACTTCTATAGATATTTTCATCTCAATTTTTAAAAACTCAATTGGCAATAGCTTTTCTGTTGTTGCATTAATAATGTGACGGTTTATTAATTTGGAGGGTTTAATTAGTAATGGGTGGGTAGTGAATTGATTTATAAATTATACTAATAAGTTAAATTATAACAAATAGTTGAGCGCCACGTATTTTAAAAAATATTTAAATAGTTTAAATATAAAACCGTTAAATAAGTGGTCAATTTTGAACAAAAAGGTGGATGACAAGGATGTTTTGGACCCAATAGGTGGGTGAGAAGGGTATTTTGGAGCCAATAGGTGGATGGAGGGTAATTTTGTACCATTTCCAATACTTTGAGGGTATTTTAGGCCCTTTTTCAATTTGTTTTTTAACCCTCAATAGGAACTTCCATCTTTTTGCTTCCTTGGTGATTCGAGCACACGATATTTAATTTGGAGGTCGAGGGTGTTTACCATTCGAGTAAATCTCTGATTTAATTGAAACTTTAATTTGGGTATTTATTTGTAAGGAATATAAAATAACATTTCAAGCAAATTTCTATCAAAAGATTTAGAAGAATATGTTATATGCAATTACACATGTACTATTGTACTTTCCATTCCCTCAATAGTAGATAAACAGTTTCGAAATAAAAAAAGTTAATAAGGGGTTAATTTATTCCCGAATGTCATATAGGTAAATCAAGAGAACTAACTAAGATTTAAACTTTTGACAAAAAACTTCACATATTTTCTAGCAAAACACAAGAAATTTAACATACACCATTAGAATTAAGAAGTAGCAAAATCAATAGATTATAAACAACTTTAAGTTTAAGTAAACTGATAAATTAGTGTTATTTTTTCATGAATATTTGGATGTATTTAGAAAAATCTCCATCCATCCATTAGAAAATCATTGTTTCAATTTATATAATTCACTGTGTATCTCTTATAACTAAAAGCGATTCAGACTCAATTTCCTCAGATGATTTGTATCAAGTGGAAAATAAATTGAAATTACTCATGGCAAAATAATTGGCTTGAGCAAGATAAATGTGAACATACACTGAAATTTTTTGTTAGTTTCTTTAAATTTTGCACACTCTTTGTAAAACTCGTGGTTCCGCCACGAGAAGAAGCCTATTCCCAACCCCAAGTTTCCAATGTGTATACAGAGGATATCTAATACTAGTAAATGTCATTGCATAAACCAAAACTACTAAAGCTGCTACAATAGTTTCTTTCAACATCTAGTGAATCCATGGAATAATTTGCACCATAAATGCTAAGAAAACCCAAAACCCCTAGAATGATGTTAATCTTAGTGCAAGCTACCATGGTTAAATACAGTTAGTAAAGTTAGTTAGACATAAGCTGAGTCAGCAGAGTTTTTTAGGAGGTTGTTAGTTTTAAAGGCATGATCAATATTGTGCCTATAAATAGAGGCTTTATGTAAATGCAATGTAATCAGAAATGTTGAATCAATAGTACAGTTTTCTTCTCTACTCTTCTTAGTGTTATACACAAGCTCCATTAATGGAGCTAAGATGATAAAGGTCAAATCTTTACCCTCGACAAAGCTCGAAAACCTTTTTAAAATGAAGAAAAAGAATCAAAATCGAAATTTGTACTCTAGCATTGAACAGAAAATGTGGACCATTGTGTAAATGGAATCCAGCAAACATACAAAATTATATATCCAGAGGAATCTAATAAGCAGGAGCAACACACACAAGCAAAAAAAAAAAAAAAAAAAAAAACAAGAGGAAGTCCAAACAAAGTCAAATTTTTTCAGAAATCTTCAATTCTCAAGAGCAACACATACAAGCAAAAAATAACAAGAGCAGTCCAAACAAAGTCAAGTTTATTCAGATAAATTTAATTGGAAAAAACACAAATTTAAGGACACCCACAAGCAATAATAACAAGAACAGTCAAAACAAAGTCAAGTTTTCTCAGAGATTTTTCAAGCAATAATAACAAGAACAGTCAAAACAAAGTCAAGTTTTTTCAGAGATTTTTCAATTCTCAGAGAAATTTAATACGAAAACCCACAAATTGAAAGATACCCACAAGCAATAACAAGAAGAAGAGTCAAAATCAAGTCAATTTATACAGAAATTTTCTTACTAGTGTACCTCGATAACATGGGGTCGAAGATCTTTAACAATGAGTCTCATCTTGTTGTAAGGGGAATTTTGTGACTTGGATATGTCAAGTGGCCTCTTTCTGTTCATTGGTGGCTGAGAAGGAGGAAGATTTTGGCTTTGGGGTGGCGCAGATTTAGGGGCTTCCATGGATTTTCGATTTTCCCTTTACTCTCTACTGATGGAAGAACCCCAAATACAGTGAAATGAAAGGCTCGAATTATTTTTTAAATGGAATTAAGTAAATTTAGAATCAAATTAACATCTTTAAATTTTTTTAATTTTTTTATAAATACAAAAAAAAATACTTTATTTTTTCAATTTATAATTCTATTCAATTCATTTTTTTAAAAAAAAAGTAAATGAAAATAAATATTTCTCTTTCTTCTTCTCTCAATGCTCTCTCTTCTCTTCTTCTTCATCATTAGAAAATCTAAAAATCCAATTATCAAAATAAATATTTTCTCCGATTATCTTATCTTTCTTCTCATCTCTGATTGTGACTCTCTCTTTTTTCTGATTTGAAGATTGTGTTTGACTTAAAATGAATAATTCATTTTTTTTTTTTGAAATTTTACAATTTTGAAACAATACAAAGCTTTTTTCTTTGGCTAATGAAGAATAAATCATTCTATAAATGTGAAAACTGAATAATAGTGTAATGAGACCTATTATTTATTGTTTTAGAAAGAGAATTAACAAATCCAAAACGACATAATTTTGAGAAAATGTATATGTGATGTTAACATTCAGTGAAAATTTATTTTTTGTTGTTCTTTATATGACCATTTTGTTCATATGATTTAAGAAATATAGTTTTATTCAGCTGTCCACAAATATTTGAAGTGTAAGAGATTGAGAAAATCTATTTCTCAATCACTATCTATAATTAGTGAAAAAAAACAATGACTACTGCTCTGTATCACACTCAAACCCAAAAGGCAAGGAGAAGGAGAAGGACCTAGAGATGGAGAAGGAGAAATTGAAAAAGAAAGCGAAAGACAGAAAAAAGTCGAAGTCATCAATTGTGATGTGAAGCAACCATATCCACCATTGATTAGATTGATGGTTATGTATACCATTGTGAATTACTTTTTTTGTTGATAAGTTGTATAAAACAATTGGTGAAGTGTTTATTTGCTGATAATATTAATGATTTTTTTGTTGAAACAAATGTTAATTATGATGGAAAAGAAGAAATGTGGTGTATGTGGCAACATACATAACCTATGTTATAACAAAATTATCTACATGTGCCCCAACAGAAAGAATATATGTGACAGCATATGTCACAGAAAGAAGACATGTGGTAACATATGTCACAAAAAGAAGAAGATATGTGGCAACATATGTCACATAAAGAAGATATGTGGCAAAATATGTCACAGAAAAAAGATATGTAACAACATATGTCACAAAAAGGCGATATATGTTAACATTTCATTGTTACCAATGTGGTGTCTGTGACAACATATATAACCTTTGTTGTAAAAAAAAACTATAAAATTATCTGCCTGTACCCCAACAGAAATGATATTTGTGGCAACAAATGTCACACTATGAATTATCAAAAAAATTTAAAAATAAAATAAAAATGTCTAAAACAATCCTCCTTTCATTTTCCCTCTCTCCTCTCCTCTCCTCTCCTCTATAAAGGGTCGTTTCTTTTCATATTTCAAATTTAATTTATTTTTACTAATTTTCGTTTTCTTTACTCTCTTTCCTTTCTCTTGTTCCATTATTTCTTTATAATTCAAATTGTTGCTATGTTTTTTATAACATTAATGGTAATATGTTGCGATTTTCTTCTACAACAAAGCGTCGTTGCCCTCATCATTTCTAGTTTATCATTGATATCTTCTACGATAACATATAATAGTTATTGGTATTAAATGAGAAATTTTTAGTGATTTTTATCACTTATTTGTTTGTAGGATGGTTGGGTTGTTATTCCTTTTGAAATATTATCTGGAAAAAAAATACATATTGCAATTTTCCAACAAAACATATTAAGATGTACATTTTGTCACATATGACATGTCTGTTGCAATTTTCCAACAAAACGTGCATATGTTGTCACATATATCATTTCAAGGTTGACTTAATCGATAATTGAGCGATTTAGGAATAGAAAAATGTCAAATTGGATCAAATTTTAATACTTTGGACCATAATTAAAAAAATAAAAATATGTTATAACACTTGGGACAACAATTTACATAGGCGTTATATAACCATCATATGAAGTTACTTGGTCATTGCATGATGAACTAGTGATATGATAGTATTTTTAAAATAATTGACTAATTGATGAAAGTTGTTGTATTAGACCATATTTTTATGCTTAGACATGTTGTATGACTATATATTAGTGTTACATGTTGTATTGAGTGAAATTTAATTGAATTAACCCCATAAAGACCATTTCATGATATACATATGTTGCCACATATGACATGTCTGTTGCAATTTTTTCAACAAGACGTGCATATGTTGCCACATATGTCACTTCAAGAATGAGTTAATCGATAAATTGGACGATTTAGAAATGGAAAAATGTCAAATTGGACTAAATTTTAGTACTTTGGACCATAATTAAGCAATAAAAATATGCTATAACACTTGGATTAACGATTTACAGTGATGTTATATAACTATCATATGAAGTTACTTGATCATTGTACGATGAACTACTGATATGATAATCTTTGTAAAAATAATTGATAGAATTGAGGAAGGTTATTATATTAGACTATGATTTTGTACTTAAACATGTTGTAAGACTTTATATTAGTGTTACATGTTGAATTAGGTGAAAATTTAATTGAATCAACCCCTCAAAGACCATTTTATGATATACATATGTTACCACATATGACATTTCTGTTGAAATTTTCCTAACAGAAAGTGCATATGTTGTTACATATGTCATTTCAATGATGACTTAATCAATAAATTGAGCAATTTAGAATGGAAATATGTCGAATTAGACCAAATTTTAGTAATTTGAACCATAATTATGCAATAAAAATATTTTATAACACTTGAAACAACGATCTATAAGGGTGTTATATAACTATCATATGTAGTTACTTGGTCATTGTATGATGAACTAGGGGTAAATGATAGTCGTTGTAAAAATAATTGATAGAATTGATGAAGGTTGTTGTATTAGACCATAATTTTGTACTTAGACATGTTGTAGGACTATATATTAGTGTTACATGTTGAATTAGGTGACAATTTAATTGAATTAATCCCCAAATGATAATTTTATGATATACATATATTGCCACATATGACATTTCTATTGCAATTTTTTCAACAGAACGTGCATATGTTGCCACATATGTCACTTCAAAGATGACTTAATCGATAAATTGAGCGATTTAGGAATGAAAAAATATCAAAATGGACAAAATTTTAGTACTTTAAACCATAATTAAGCAATAAAAATATGATATAACACTTGAAACAATGATTTACAAGGGTATTATATAACTATCATGTCGATTGCGACATGTAAGTCATATGTTGCTACATGTCTAGCTTATATGTTGCAGCTTGTGTAAGTTATATGTTGCAACATCTGTCAATTCTGTTGCTATTGAAATAACCTTTTTGTTGCTACATATGGCTATAATTTGTTCCAATAGTCAATTGTTGCAACATATAGCAATCTGTTGGAAACGCGAATGCAAATTATTGACAAAATTGCAGGTGCCCAAATGATGATGAATGATTTCAAAGAACTATTAATTTTACATACCAAAACAATGGCGTGTGACCCTAATCATTTATGAAGTAATTTCAATTGAGAGCAAGCAAAATATAATCCACAAATTAAATTTATTAAATCTGATTCAATAAGAAGAAAAGAAGAAAGCTCAAGGACTAGCACCAAGACCAATAATGTACGAAAAGATGAAGAAAAAGAAAAAGAGAATGGGAATAAAGACAAGCAAGCAAGCAAGAACGACGAAGAAGAAGAGGAAGAAAAAAATATGATGAGAGGTGGAGAAACATATTTTATTTCCCCCTTTGGTACAGCTTGCTGGTGGCTTCCCCCAATTAAATCCCACCAAAATTGGTTAAATTAGGTTTTAGTCAATTTACCCTTTCACCCTTCATTTAATTCAATGGACCAAACTGACAACTTATAAACTTGAGGGCAACTCTACAATCCTTAATCATTAATCACATAATTGTCACCTACACTCAATAATTAAGACTTATATCACCGCCCATTTGTTTTGGAATCTTATTGTCACTTTTTTTTTTAAAAGTCCCGTGAATCTTGACGCTGGTAATATTGGTATTTTTGTCTTTTGAGCAAATGTAGGGACTGGCTAAGGGTTCTTTTATTCGGTTTTATTAAATTTTGATTCAATTCTTTAATTTTTGACTTTGAAAAAATATGAATCAATTGTTGAATTAAATTAATTTGATTTAGTCTGTATTTTTGAAATGATTTGTATGTTGCAATTGAAAAATAAAATAAGATAAATCAAAGTATTTATAAGTTATCGAAAAAATTCAAATCGTGCTGAGTAATGTGTCTCATTAAGAGACGTATTGTGCTTAAAAGACTATATTTGTCTTTGTAAAGAATGGTGTGCCTCCAACTACGGCTCGATGGAAATAAGGACGAAGACGAATTCATTTTCATGACGTATATTGAAAAAAAATACTTTAAGATTCCTCTTGAAAATTAATATTCAAAGTTAACTATTTGAATTGTAAATATGTTGCTACCTTGATTTGTTCATGAATGATTTTATTGCTAATTGACTTTTTTTTTAATTAAGAAAATATATCATTTTTATTCTTTTGAAAAGTAGTAAAAGCTTAGTTCTTCGATGTATCGAAGTTTCGACATTCTTACACTGAAGATCCAAAATTTGAAAAGAAAAAAAAACATTGATACTGAATTGTGAAACTAAAAAATAAAAATCAAATTAGTTTGATGTCTGTTTGTCTAATTATTCAATGTATGCAGCCACCCCTAATTACTAGGCTCCCAAACTACTCTTTATATAGAGGATACATCTTTATTTTATTTTTAATTAATAATTAACACTTTAATTTTTATTTATAATTAATAATTAACACTTTAATTTTGAAAATGCACATTTAGACATTAAAATTTATTTTTACTTTATTCTTATCATCCGATATTGGTGTGATACATAAATTTGGAGGTATCTACATCACTATCTTATAAGTAAATCGTTCAACTGACATAACAGAGACAAGTTTATATGACTTAATATTTATTATCTAAGTTAAAGTGTGTCTAAATCTATATTATAAAATTGGGCTGTTTAATTATCAATTAAGGCCTAGTTAAAATTTATCTATGTAATATACTTTTTTTTTTAGTTCTAAGAAAATTCTAATATCTTTCTATATTTGATAATAATTTAACTTTAAACTTATTATACTCTTAATGAAATAATTTCTAATTTGATAATGTATAATGAGGACATGTTTGCCCAAAGATATTGCAAGTAGTTTTGTGGAGAAATTTTGGAAAACAATTTGGCCATTGAATTTGTCAAGTATGACAAAAAAAAGTTAGACAAAAAATTCAAGATCCCAAAATCTAAATGAAGAAAAACAGGGTTTTGAGCCAAAATCTAGTTTGTGATTTTTTTTTTTAAAAAAAGTTAACTCAATTTTGTAGTAAACAAAATAAGTGAATGTTCATTATACCCTCTTATGCCTATAAAAGACATTGTAATCTCTATGGAAAACATACCAAAATAAGGAAGATTCAAGTTTCCTATTTTATCTCTCCTCTACATTCTTCTCTTCTTAATTGTTATTAGTTTAATTTTAGTACTTAGACTTTATTTTATAACACGTTATTAGCACGAGACTCTGTCATCTCAAAGTTTGAAGACTAAATTTGAAGGCTAATGCATTATTATTTTTCTTCTTTTTATTATGACTAATCTTATTAAACTTGAGTTCGTTGCCCTTCATAGTTTAGGCAAGAACTACCTTTTATGAGTATTGGATGCTATGAGTCTTGGAGACACCATTAAAATTGAAAATAAAGCATCAAAACAAGACTTGCTAAAGCAATGATTTTCTTAAGTCATCATATTGACGAAATTTTGAAAATTGAATATCTCACAGTCAAAGATCCACTCGTTTTGTGGAATATTCTAAAAGAAAGATATGACCATTTGAAGATGGTCATTCATCCAAAGGCACGATATGATTGGATGCATTTAAGGCTACAAGACTTTAAGTCTATTCATGAGTACAATTATGTCCATGTTCAGAATTACTTCTCAATTGAAACTATGTGGAGATACAGTTAATGCTGTTGATATGATGGAAAAAACGTTCTCCGCATTTCATGCCTCGAATATGCTTTTACAGCAACAATATTGAGAAAAGGGTTTCAAGAAGTATTCTGAATTGATTTCTCATCTTCTCGTGACTGAACAAAATAATGATTTGTTAATGAAAAATCATGAGAATCGTCCCACTGGATATACGCCACTTCCTGAAGTGAATGAGGTGTAAGACCACCATGCTAGGCGTGGAAGAGGTCGTGGCCGTGGTCGTAATTACGACCAGAGCGAAATCCTTTTCCTCGTGTTAATTATTTACCAAAGAAAAATATCAATCAAAGGGGGAAAGGAAAAGATGAGAAACGGAAACAATTAAAATAAATTATTTCCGATGTGGTGGAAGGGTTCATTATGCACGTGATTGTCGTACTCCTAAACACTTGGTTGAGCTTTATCAAGCATCACTAAAAAGGAAGGATAAAAATCCCGAAACTTATTTTATCAATGATCATGTTGACATCACACACTTGGATGTGTCAATTTCTTCACACACCCTGAAAAAAGATAGATCACTTAATTGGTGACGGTTTTGTGGATATGAAATAATAATCATGGTTGATATTTGCTATTGTTATTGATATTTGTTGTTTTGTATTGGTCATAATGTGAAAATAATAATAATTAAAGTGCTCATATTTATCCATGCATATTCATTAAGTCCCTTCTTTTAAAAACACCAATGGAAAGTGAGTTGGAATGTCATAATTTGAAGAAGAATTGATAAATATTAAAATTATACTTTCTTCTTAACTTTTGTGGCTATAAAAGGAAAATTCGCACGTTACATTTAATAAAAAAGTAAGAGCACTACTTAAATTGGTAAGTGGAAAACATCTTTTCCTTTTTGTCATTCAAATGTCCTTTTAAGATATTAAAATTATATTAATACTTATTTTATAGGGAAAATGCACAAGTACCCCCTCAACTTATGCCCGAAATTTCAGAGACACACTTATACTATACTAAGGCCCTATTACCCCCCTAAACTTATTTTATAAGTAATTTTCTACCCCTTTTCGGCCTACGTGGCACTAGTTTGATAAAAAAAAAAGTCAACCAGCGTTGGCCCACAAGATAGTGCCACGTAGGTCAAAAAGGGGTAGAAAATTATTAATAAAATAAGTTCAAAGGGGTAATAGGATCTTAGTATAGTATAAGTGTGTCTCTGAGATTTCGGACATAGGTTGAGGGAGTACTTGTGCATTATCCCTATTTTATACATGAAAGCTAAATCAAATTTAGTGTTGAAGGTTTGAGTGGTAAAAATCTTATGCATTAATAATGATTCAAATGTCATTTTAACACTTACATTAATTCTTTAATATTTAACAAAAGATAATTAATCATTTAATATAAATTTATTTCGTTACTTTTGAAGATATAGATAATTCTCCAAGCAAATTATCAAATTATGAAGACATTGCTTGATTGATTCTGGTACAACACACACGATATTAAAAAATGAGAAATATTTTTCTCATTTAAATATGAACAATATGAATGTTACTACAGTATATGGTAGTACTAATTTGATTAAGGACTTTCTGAGAGCCATTATAATTTTGCCCAAGGAAACTAAACTCATAATAAATAATGTCATGTTTTCTCCCCAGTCTCGGAGAAACTTATTGAGTTTCAAAGATATTCGTGAAATGGTTATCATATCAAGACGATTGATGAAATGAATCTTGAATATCTTGGTACAACCAAAAATGTCTCCTGGCAGACATATGTTGTAGAAAAATTCACGGCCTTATCTTCTGGATTGTATGGGACAAAAATTAGTGCAATTGAGGCACATTCTATAGTAAACAGGGGGTTCACTGATTCAAATACTTTCGTACTTTAACATTATCGTCTGACACATACCGGGTCTATAATGATGAGATAAATTATAGAAAATTAAAATGGGCATCCATTAAAAAATTTGAAAATTCTTTTAAATGGTGAATTTTCTTGTGATGCATGTTATCAAGGCAAGTTAATTGTGAGACCATCACCAACAAATGTTTAAATTGAGTCCCCTGTGTTTTTGAAACGTATACATGGGGATATTTGTGCGCCAATTCACCCACTGAGTGGGCCATTTAGATATTTTATGGTCCTGATAGATGCTTCCTCTAAATGGTCTCCCGTATGCCTATTGTCATCTCACAATTTGGCATTTGCAAAATTATTGGCACAAATAATACGATTACGGGCACAATTCTCTGATAATCAGATTAAGTCTATTCGCCTTGATAACGTTGCAGAGTTTTCATCCCAAACATTCAACGATTACTGTCTGTCGATTGGGGTAAGAGTTGAACATCCTGTAGCTCATGTTCACACTCAAAATGGTTTAGCTGAGTCACTAATTAAACGACTGAAGTTGATTGCAAGCCCATTATTTATGAAAACTAAGTTGCCTACTTCTGTGTGGAGTCATGCAATTTTGCATGCTGCAACACTTATTTGTCTCATACTAAGAAATTATCATAATTTTTCTCCATTACAATTGGTTTTGGGTCAACAACCCAATATATCTCATTTGAGAATTTTTGGATGCGCTGTTTATGTGCCGGTAGCACATCACAATTCACTAAAATGGGAAGAAGGTTAGGAATATATATTGGGTTTGAATTGCCCTCTAATATTCGCTACCTTGAGCCATTAACTGGAGATATGTTCACAGCGTGATTAACTCGGTGCTAAGCAAAACATCCCACATTATATTTTTAACCGTATTCTTTTCATCATCTATTGAAAGACACAATTAAGCAACCAATCCAAGCTAAAGTCATATTTTCATTCATGTAAATGTACAAATAAGCAATCAATCCAAGATAGAACATCATAGAGTAGCTCCTTAGATCATGCGTGAGAAACGGTTTCACTATCCATGATCTTGTCATAATAACTTTATAATGCTCATAGTCCTTAACTTCATACTAAAACCCCAAATACAATGAATCTTGGCACTAGGTAGTGTTGTCTAACATATTGTAACTTGAAATAGCTAGGAATAATCTAGGAAATTATAAAAAAATCAGTTTTGGAAAGAAAAGGAAAAATTTGGAAATTTTCCTAAGTTTAAGAAGAGAGTTTTGGTCATTTTCAAACGACCACAACTTCTAGTTCAGGATGAGTTAGAGGTAGTTCTTGATATGGTTGGAAAGTCCTTGGAGATATCTTTCAAATTGCGCCGAGTTTGGACATTTTTGATATAGGATGAGGGAGATATGCCTATCGAAAGTTGGGTTGTTGAAGTGAGTAAAGTCCAATTGCGGAATTAAGTAAGGGCAAACTAGTCTTTACACCCATTTATTTCCTAATTTACTTTAAAGTTCTATTAGTAGTAAAAATAAGCCTTAAGTCAGTTTTGGAAAAATCAAATTCACGCTTAGGGATTGGAGAAGAGAGAAAAGAAGAACAGAAGGGAGAAAGAGTCAAGAATTCGCTAAGAAAGCCAAGGAATTTCGAGTGGAATTCGTCCGGGGTGATCCCTATTAAGGTATGTGAGATTGCTTTGTGGGGTTAGTCAATCCACACACCAATTTGTTTCAATTCAGCGATTTATGAGTTGTTTACATGTCAAAGGTAGAAGTTCTTGAAGAAAAATGTTGAATTCTTGTTGATTGAATTGTAGGCTGACTATTTTCCTTTAATTCTTATTTCTCCGAGTTAAATCTAGTATGTATTGAGGTACCAATAGTCCAAAGTGTTTGGTGAAATAAATAGGGTGGTTTGGAGGGTTTAGGGATGAAAAACGAGTTGAAAATCGGTTAGATTCACCTGGGCAAGATCAAGTACGTTGCACATGCAATCCGCTAGAAATTGGCCTCAATCACTTGGGGCCTGGTGCGACGCTGCCACTGTGACAGAATCAAGCCTCTGTCAATTAAGGCTGGCGCGACACAACCTTAACGCGCCTAGATCGGTGTTTTTACCCAGTTTTCGTAGTTTAGTCCGATTAAACCCTTCTAAGGTGTTTTAACACTTCTTATTGATTCTAACTACTGTAAATGACGTTTAATCATATTGTAATCATCTGGAAACACAAATTTACGACCTTGAATCTATAACATCAAATTCAAGGAAAAATTAGAGTCCAGTCTAAAGAGTTCTTAGAGTTCTTTCAAAGATGTCTTTTACAAATACTTTAAAATTGTTTTAAGACTTAGATTTTAGGTTGAGTAAGGAGTAAAGATAAGAAAAAGAAGAAGTTCATTTCAGATACTTTAAACTTGTTTTAAGATTTAAATGAAGTTTAACTCAGAGTAGTGAAGTCTTTTCTTCAAAAGAAGTATATGGGCACTAAGTATTCCCAAAGTAGTGTTAAAATGTTTTTATATTTAATGGAATGGAAACTAAGATTTTCGAGGAGCCTTAGGGCTATTTTTTAGAAAAGAACTATAGCTTTCTTAATGAAGTTAGTAGGGAAACTAAGATTTCCAAGATACACTGTGAGCTAAGTATATTTTGAGCACTAATATCAAACCAAATCAGTATGTTTTAAAAATATTAGAGCTAGTATATTTTGGGAGTAGTATAGATCACTGATATGGGAGAGAGTTCAGAAAAATCACAACCCCCATAAACCATGTAGTCACCATGGGTAGAAAATGGGTCATAGTTTTTAGATGAACCATTTTTCACAGTAGACTAGTAGATCCATTAGGCAGTTCAAGTCTTATAACTTTGGTCGGGTGTAGGATGCGCTGACAGCGTAGATAGATCGATGTATCATCATTGTAGTTCTTAAGTTATGGTTGCCAGTTAAAGAAACTCCCATAGAAGTTAAATGTATTTACACACACACACACACACACATACACACACACACACATCAGTTTATCTATATTTTTACATACATGTCAGAGTTAATTGAATCATTGTATACGTTCAGAGTTTACAACATGTTTTCAACAATTTTTCTGTATGTTGAAATTGCTTTTAGACTACTTTATTTTGAATTGAGTCGGTTATAATTGAGTTATGTTAATCATGAGTCGAGCAGAGTTTATGTTAGTGTTTCTCCAGACTCTTTTCTAGCCTATCTTGTTTAGCATTCTAACTCGCATATTCGTATATTCAATGAACTGATGTCAGTTGTGATGCATCGTATCATGATGCAGACGCGGGTAACCAAGATCAGCACCATCCAGTGCCTCGTTGATCTAGTTGTTCGAAGTCAGTGGTGAGCCTCCTGCATTCTAGGGGACACATTTATTTCTTTTCAATACGTTCTTTATTAGGATGTTGTGGGGTCTTTCCCAACATTCATCTTAGTTTTAGAGACTTCGTAGATAGACAATCAAAAGTTAGTCCTTTGAGTCTTTTCAGTATTATCCTTTGTTAAGATTTGGGTTGCCATCTTTTGGCTAAGTTTGAATGTTTCAACTTTATAAACCTTCTCAGTTATGATATTCATTTTAGTTAAGTTATTATTATTGTATTCTACTGAGTTAAGTAATATAAGCCAAGCGTTCGCTCGAGGCCAACAATGGTAATCGAGCGTCGTCCACGTCCAGGGTGTAGGTTCGGGGCTTGACATGTTGGTCTTTTTGTCTTGAGCAAATGTTGGGACTGGTTATGGGTTCTTTTGTTAGGTTTTATTAAATTTTGATTCGATTCTTTAATTTTAGGAGTTGAAAAAAAGTGCATCAAATATCAAATTGAACTAATTTGATTTTTTAGCTTCGGTTTCATTCGGTTTAGTTTGTATTTTTTAAAATGATTTGTTTGATGCAATTTAAAAATAAAATGAAGATAAAATCAAATTATTTATAATATATGTCATTGTAAAGAATAGTATACCTCCAACTACTGCTCGATGATAATAAGGACGAAGATGAGTTCATTATATGACATACATCGGCAAAAATACTTTAAGGTTCTTCTTGGAAAATAATATTCAAAGTTAACTATCTGAATTGTAAATGTGTTTGTTACTTTGATTTGTCCATAAATGATTTAATTGCTAGTTGACTTTTATTTTTTGGTTAAGGAAATATATCATTTTTACTTTTATAAAAATAGTAAAAGCTTAGTTCTTCGATGTACCAAAGTTTCGACATCCTTCACTGAAGAACCAAAATTTGAAAAGAAAAAAAAACATCGATACTGAATCGTGAAACTAAAAAATCAAACTCGAAAAATAGAAATAGTTCGGTGTGTAGGATACTTCTTTATACAGAGGATACATCTTTATTTTATTTTAATTAATAATTAAAAGTTCTAATTTCAAAAATGCATATTCAGACATGTAAATTTATTTTTACTTTATTTTTTATCATCCGATATTAATGTGATACATAAATTTAGAGGTATCTACATGACACTATCTTATAAGTAAAATGTTCAACTGACATAACAGAGACGAGTATTGGTGTTTAAACATGCATTCTCTAAAATAATAATCCCTAGCAACTCTTATTTTTAGATACAAAAAATTTTGATGCTTTAAAATTAGGGATAAGGGTATGAAAAATACCCAACTTTGGTCGAATTTGCTATTGTGATACTAAACTTTCATGAGGACCTATTACCTCCATGAACTATTTAATAGTGTATTTTTAACCCCTGAACTTTTAATAGTGTATTTTTAAGGTATATATGTGCCCACGTAAATACATTACTATTTATAATTTTGCATTATTTTTTATGTCCACATAGGCAAATATATATGTTTAAAATATGGTGTTAAATGTCTAGGGAGATAATATGTCCTTATGAAATTTTAGTACCACAACAGTAAATTCGATCAAAGTTGGGGCATTTTTCAGACCCTTTATCCCTTAAAATAAATCTAAACTAAGTAAATTAGGTAAAACACTCCATTTCTCTTTTAGGAGATCTCCATAAGTAAACTCTTTTCAGAACTGATACCTTTCTTATGTATTTATTTTTTATTTCGCTATTGATATTAAAGGGTGAAAACAGAGTTCATAAAGGTGAAACATAGAATCTTAAAATATTCTTTGTGATTTGAAGAGATTTTTATGTGTCAATTCTTTTCTGGTAAAGTTTAGTTTTAAAAAGAAGAAAAAGGAGGAGGAGAATATTCATGCCCCATACATTGAGAACCATTTGATCATTTTTTCTAATAGATCACTTATACCATTCTTTACATTTTAGAATAAAAAAAATCCCACTGTTATCCCAAGTGATTACAAATGCCCCTCAAAAGTTAACATTCCAAATTTTTAATGACGTGGCAAGCCACACGTGACTAATTCCTCTACCTAAGATGCCGACTAGAATCTCCACTAATCCATTCTGCTAACCAATCAATTCATCTCTCCAAATCAAACCTAATTTTTTAGAGTAAAAAATCAAATCATCTTTATCAATGAAGCATGCTCCATCAATTCAATTGATGAAGTGATTCAACTTTCAAGATCAAGTGAAGTGTTTATATCGATAGGAATTTAGATAACTAAACTTAGCACTGAAATTATTTTGAATATTGTTTTGCTCGACAAATGGTTCTTGATTATGCGGATGAGCTGGAAGATTTCCTACATCATCAGCTTTGGATAAAACTCCACACTTAATATATGGATGTTTATGAAAAGCAATAATATGTTCAATTTTTTTCGTGCCACATGGCATGGAAATGTAGAATTAGTAACATAATACACAACTTTGAGTACATTGCTTGAGTTATGGAACTTATGGTGATTTATTTTTGGAAAGATGAATTGATGGGTTAGTGGAAATCCTAGTTGGCAGCTTAGGTGAAGGAATTTGTCCTATGTGGCTTGTCACATCATTAAAAGTTTAGAATATTAACTTTTGAAGGGTATTTGTGGTCTCTTTCAATAATGACAGGGTATTATTGATCCCAAAATGTAACTGAGGATATAATTGATATATTTCATATAGATCAGGGGCAATTTGACCTTTTTTCCGTTTTTAAATAGTTTTTAGAGTCTTATATACAAATCATGTATCAATTTTCTTCTAAAGAATGAAATTACTTCTCAAAAACTAAGGTCAAAATACATGTTAAAACTCCACCAGAATTTCATTCAATATTGATTTTTCAAAAATCTTTACGAAGCTATGGTCAAGCATCAACTTATTCTGGACCACACACTTCAAAAATATCTTTTCATTATTAAAACTAGTAAAATTACACATGCCTCCCGGGGAAATTTAATATCACAAAATTTATAAAATAAAATTTAAAACATATTAGTCAGTAAAACTAAAACAGTACATTTTCTTACATACAAAATTACATAGTAACGAACATTAATAATTTTATAATTTATCTTTTTGCTTCTATGAAATTTTACTATTTGATAATTTTGAGGAATCAAATGAACATCAACCTGAGATATTAAATTTTATAATAATTATATAATCGTTGGTGAATGGATAAATAAATTTTAAAATGCTGAAAAAAGTGAAAAAATATTCTAGTCTTAACATGTAGAAAGTTTAGTCCTACCTTTTTCTTTACATATATCATTTAAAAGTTCCCATTCAGATGTATTATAAGAAATTATTAAAATAGAAAATTAATGGAAGAATGTATCATATTGGACATCAATTCAAATTATCAAATATACTTGAAAGAGAAATATATTACACAAAAGTATTCAGTTTGTTTGGGAGCGGCATGACCCGAGTATACATCCTAGACATGATAGGCACTCGAGAAACATTGTGGTCCCCATGCAAACCTTTGGTCTGGCTACATGACTTACATGACACTAAACAATACGCGAAAGCGTAAAAATAGGTGAACAATTAGACATTTAAGAAAGTAAAAAAAATTATATTGTCTAACAAAAATACTTAACAAGAGTCATAAGTTAAATAACACATCCTGAGAAAATAATAGAAGTATCTTATTCATTCAATTTATAAAGCCTCTAACAATGTAAAATAAATGTCGGAACAAAACCCACGACACACCCAATACTACTAAGCTAAATGAAACTGCAGTCTCCCGGAAGAAAGCAAGCCTCACCAAATATTGTATGCGAGTAAATAGTGATCTCAAAGAAACATATGGTAATGATCCTGAGCATCTGCATCTGCATCCTAAAATGATGCAGGTTAAATAATGTCAATTCATTGAATATACAAGTATCTGATAAAGTAGAGTGAACAACTCACTGGCTTGAATAATTGAAAACAACATAATCGAATGAATACATGAATATGAAGTGAACACCATTTAAACTTTACTATATTATACACAATGAAAGCAACATGAAAATAATATACTTTACTTATGGGGAGTTTTTTAACCTACAACCATCACCATGAGCCTAGAATAGATACATTGTTTCACTGGACGTTTTCAGGGCCATTCTCTACTTTGTAGGGGTATAGGATGACATCGTGAGTCAGAGTGAATATAAAAAGTAACGTTACTTAAAGAAACTTTGTTAGTAAACTTAAAGAAGTTGTTTCTGCTCTCCCTCCTACCATTAACACATATACTCTTTATTTAACACATCTTCTATTACAATCTTTGCAAATCCGTCCTCTTGTTAATGTTGCGGAAGCCGAATATATAGAGAGTGATGGAATCACAACTACTATATCTAAAGGTAGCTAATAAATAGAAATGAGACAACAAGATCGGACACAACCAACCAATATTTATTTCACTCCAAAAGAGTACAAGTGAAATACTGCAAGAGAGAAAGAAGAACAAATGCCTTAGGAGATGAGAAGGCAAGTGAGAGGTGTGTTACAAATGAATTAGGAGCTACCTATTTATAGGAGTAAATTCTTCCTATTGATGTCATCCATGACATCACAATATGTCAAAATGTCAACATTTACCTTGTGAAATCAATTTATGGTTCACCTAAATTTCACCTACAAAAGTTGCTATATTGACTTTTATACCAATGAAGAATTATCCTCCTAACTACCATATCTTCTCATTAATCCATTTTTGAATCTTGTCAAATTTAACAAATCTCCACCTTGGCAAGATTCTCCATTTTCAACTTTCTCTCAACAATAATTTTGATTGTGTCTTCAACCCTAATCTTCAATGTTCAACAATGTTGATCAAGTTCAAACAATGTTGAAAGTTGACTGCAGTCACCACTTTTGTTAACATATCGGCAGGATTATCTGTAGTATGAATTTTCTGCATTATGACTCCACCATCTTCTATGATTTCTCGTATGAAATGATATCGGACGTCAATGTGCTTCATCCTTGCATGATAAACTTGGTTCTTTGCTAATTGAATAGCACTCTGAATATCACAAAATATTGTTATTTCTTCTTGTCCAATACCAAGCTCTCTAAGCAATCCTCGAAGCCAAATTGCTTCCTTCGCAGCCTCTGTAATTGCCATGTACTCTGCCTCAGTGGTAGACAAAGCAACTGTTGACTGCAAAGTAGACTTCCAACTAACTGGTGCATTTGTAATAGTGAAAACATAACCAGTAGTTGATCTTCGTTTGTCCAAATCACCTGCATAATCTGAGTCACAATATCCAACAAGATATTGACTATCTTTCTGCTCGAAAACCAAACCAACATCTATAGTATTATGAATGTACCGTAGAATCCATTTTACAGCCTGCCAATGATCCTTTCCAGGATTGTGCATGTACCTGCTTACAACTCCAACAACGTGTGAAATATCTGGCCTTGTGCAAACCATTGCATACATCAAGCTACCAATAGCATTAGCATATGGTACTCTTGACATATATTCTCGTTCAGCTTCATTATTAGGTGACATAGCATCACTAAGCTTAAAATGGGGAGCAAGCGGAGTGCTAACCGACTTCGTTTTTTTATTAATACCGAATCTCTTTAGTACTCTCTTCAAATATTCCTTTTGAGATAAATAGAGTTTCTTTGAATGTCTATCTCTTTTTATCTCCATGCCCAAAATCTTCTTTGCCTCACCCAAATCCTTCATCTCAAACTCCTTTCTAAGTTGAATCTTTAGCTTCTCAATTTCCTCTTGACTCTTAGAAGCTATCAACATATCATCAACATATAAGAGAAGGTATATAATGAATTATCTTCAAGCTTGCTCAAATACACACAATGATCGTATTTGCTTCTTATGTACCTTTGCTGCAACATAAACTTGTCAAATCGTTTGTACCATTGTCTAGAAGATTGTTTCAATCCGTACAATGATTTTTCAAGTTTGCACACCATATTTTCTTTTCCATCAACTTTGAATCCTTCTGGCTGAGTCATGTAGATTTCCTCTTCCAAGTCTCAATGTAAAAATGCAGTTTTACATCCAACTGAACTAGTTCCAAATTTAATTGTGCTACCAAGCCAACAAAACTCTAATGGAGGAGTGTTTCACAATTGGAGAAAACACCTCATTATAATCAATTCCCTCCTTTTGAGCATATCCTTTGGCCACCAATCTTGCTTTGTAGCGAACATCTTCTTGGTTAGGAAATCCTTCTTTCTTTGCAAATACCCATTTGCACCCAATTGCTTTCTTGCCCTCTGGGAGATTGGCCAATCTCCATGTATGATCCTGATGAAGGGACTGCATTTCTTCATCCATTGCAATCCTCTACTTATCTTCTTCTGAACTTTGGACTGCGTCTTTATAAGTGGTAGGAATGTCATCAGCTACAATTGAGTCCGCACAAGCCACCATATCTATGAGTCGAGCAGGTTTTCTTAATGTCCTTTTTGGCTTGCCGGTTGCTATTGATTCAAGTTGTGGTTGAGGTTCTTGAGATGGAACCTCTTCTTCGACTGGCTCTCCTTCAAGAGGAAAATTTTCTGTTGTTTCCTCGTTTGATCCTTGAGTTGGAAAAATTATCTTTCCCTCAAACTCCACCTACTTTGAAGTACCATCAATTTGTTTGACTTCTTCAACTGTTACCTTATTTGTCAAGGTAGATTCATCAAAGGTAACATCCCTGCTGAAAATAACTTTTCTTGTCTCTGGACACCATAAACGGTATCCTTTGACTCCAGAAGTAATTCCCATAAATAAAGCTTTCTTTGCTATTGGGTCCAATTTTGACTCTCTTACATGATAATATGCAATTGAGCCAAATACATATAAAGAACCATAATCTTCAGCAGGTTTTCCATACCATTTTTCAAATGGTGTCTTCCCACCAATAGCAGCAGATGGTAGACGATTAATGAGGTGGCACGCATATGTTATTGCCTCAGCCCAAAGTTCTTTGCCCAAGCCAGCATTGGACAACATGCATCGAACTTTCTCCAGCAAAGTTCGGTTCATGCGTTCTGCCACTCCATTCTGTTGTGGTGTATTTCTTACGGTGAAATGTCTAACGATGCCATTTTCCTCACAAATTTTCTGAAAAAGATCATTTTTGTATTCGCCACCATTGTCTGTGCGAAGACACTTGATCTTTCTGCCACTTTGAGTTTCTATCATCGCCTTCCATTTGAGAAAAATTCCAAATACTTCATCTTTTGTTTTCATCGTATACACCCATAATCTTTGAGAAAAGTCATCAACAAATGTTACAAAATAGTGTTTCCCACCTAATGAAGGTGTTTTGGAAGCACCCCAAACATCCGAATGAACATAATTCAAAATACCTTTAGTATTATGGATAGCTGTTCCAAATTTAACCCTTGTTTGTTTTCCCTTGATACAATGCTCACAAAACTCCAAGTTGCAAGTTTTAACTCCTTTTAGCAATCCTTGATCTGATAAAGTTTTCAAGGATTTCCCTCCAGCATGCCCCAAGCGCATATGCCACAGCTTGGTCATTTCTGCCTCCTTCTCGTCATTGGATATTGTTGCCGTTGTCCCAATAACTGTACTACCTTGATAGTGGTACATGTTATTATTTCTTCGAATTGCCTTCATTACCACCAGTGCACCAGAGCATATTCTCATCAAGCCATTATCTGCAATGACTTTGAACCCCTTTGATTCTAGGGCTCCTACAGAAATGAGATTTTTCTTCAAATCTGGTACATATCGAACATCTGTTAATGTTCTACTTAATCCATCGTGGTTCCTTAATCGGATTGAACCAACACCATATGCGGTAAGAGGATTATTGTTTGCAGTATAAATAACTCCACATTCTCCTTCTTGTAAATCAATAAACCAGTCCCAATTGGGACACATATGATAACTACAAGTTGAATCCATCAACCATACATCAGATGATTTGGATGGATCTGTTGTAACTAGTGAGTAATCAGAATCATCACAATCAGCCACATTTGAATCCATGACAGCCTTCCCATTATTTGGTTTGGCTTTGCTATTCAACTTTGGGCAGTCTTTCTTCCAATGCCCTTTTTCTCGGCAAAAGACACATTCATCTTTGCTGAGTCTCGATCTTGATTTGGATCTCCCTTTCTTCGTTCTCATATTATTTTGAGAACGACCTCTCGCAACTAGTGCTTCTGCTTCTCCGCCTTTTTGTTTTTCTCTCTTTCTTTGTTCATAACTGTATAAGGCAGAACAAACTTCTTTGAGAGATACTTCATCATTCCCATGCAGTAGAGTCGTTTCAAGATGCTCAAACTCATCGGGAAGTGAACTTAACAACATTAAGGCCATATCTCTATCCGTAAAAGTCACGTCCATATTTCGCAAATCTGTCGCCAACTTATTAAAGCTGGTGATATGATCATTCATTGTGCTACCAGGAACATAAGTGAAGCGTAACAGTCTTCTTTTCATATAAAGTTTATTTTGACTGTTTTTCTTCAAGATTTTCTCCTCCAATGGATTCCATAATTTATTTGCAGATGTTTCCTTCGTGTATGGATACTTTTGTTCTCTTGCAAGGTAAGATCGAATGGTACCGCAAGCAACACAGTTGATAATCTTCCAATCTTCTTCTCCTACACCGTCTGGTTTCTTTTCTTCAATGACAATATCTAGCCCTTGTTGAAAAAGAACATCAAGGACCTCGCCTTGCTACATTCCGAAATGTCCTGACCCGTCAAAAATTTCAACTGCAAATTTCGCATTTGACACAATTCTTGTCATAAGCGAAGATGCCAATGATGACGTATTATTGACACTTGATGTGGACTCATCATTTTTCTTGTCTCCCATTTTACTACAAATACTATTTACTAGTTAACAATTCAAAGACCAAAGTAAATCTCTTTCTGATGTGGAAGTTCAGACTATGCTGCAACCACAGAGCATACTCAGATAATACCTTGGCTCTGAACCAATTGTTGCGGAAGCCGAATATATAGAGAGTGATGGAATCACAACTACTATATCTAAAGGTAGCTAATAAATAGAAATGAGACAACAAGAGAAAGAACACCAGGAATTAACGAGGTTCGGCAAACTTTTGTTTTCTTTTGCCTACTCCTCGGACACAACCAACCAATATTTATTTCACTCCAAAAGAGTACAAGTGAAATACTAGAAGAGAGAAAGAAGAACAAATGCCTTAGGAGATGAGAAGGCAAGTGAGAGGTGTGTTACAAATGAATTAGGAGCTACCTATTTATAGGAGTAAATTCTTCCTATTGATGTCATCCATGACATCACAATATGTCAAAATGTCAACATTTACCTTGTGAAATCAATTTATGGTTCACCTAAATTTCACCTACAAAAGTTGCTATATTGACTTTTATACCAATGAAGAATTATCCTCCTAACTACCATATCTTCTCATTAATCCATTTTTGAATCTTGTCAAATTTAACAGTTAAGACTCCATCACCCAATCCAGGTAGCCAGACTAGTGTGAATATGGCAAGCACTGTTATTGAAAGAAACATTGTTGGTCGTAAATAAGTTTGTTTTTGCTCCACTTTCTTCTACTAATGCATACCCACAAAATAATGTCCTTTCTGATGTGTCCATTGTTACTACTCAAAAATAAGCTTAACATGTTTGACAAGCAGAACCTGTTCATTTGTAATATTATTCTAATCATTCATAAACACTTAACAAATTAAAGAATAAATAAAGGCTTACATTCTAAATTACTTGAACGAGTTGTTGATGTGGTGGATAAAAAGAAAATTGTCGATCAATTGAGTATTTGTTTGGGATAATGCACAAGTACCCCTCAACCAATGCTCGAAATCTCAGAGACACACTTATACTATACTAAGGTCCTATTACCCCTGAAATTATTTTATTAATAATTTTCTACTCCTTTTCGGCCTATGTGGCACTATCTTGTGGGACCAACATTGTTTGACTTTTTTTTCAAACTAGTGCCACATAGGCCGAAAAGGGATAGAAAATTACTTATTAAATAAGTTCTGGGGGTAATAGGATCTTAGTATAGTATAAGTGTGTCTCTGAAATTTCGAGCATAGATTGAGAGGGTACTTCTGCATTTTCACTATTTGTTTAAGATATATTTAGAATTATTGTTATGCTAAAGCGTTTTTACGTAGTTTCTCATCTCAAATGCCAAAACTGCGCATTATCGGTTATCATCCTTTAAAATGCAATTGAATTCTTAAAAAATATGTGTTATAAACAGTGCAGTTATGGAGGATTCGATACGGTGTTATCAGTTGTCATCTTTTAAAATACAATATGAACTCACTCTAGCATGTTGCTTTTGCTTATATTCAAAAATGTCAAGAATGTACCGAGTTAGGAGTACAATTTTTAAATAGTTTGAGCAACATATTACTTCACATTTATTGTAAAGGTGCATGTGAAAAACCTTGGATTAGCATTGACCGATACCAAATTATTCATTCTCGATTTTGAGTCTAAATCTTGGGTATGAAGAAAATCTTGTTGGGACATGGGATGGTATGTCTCCCCAGATGGACCTTGTAATGTGCGATCTGAATTTAATAAGGATTTCAATATGAGCTCCGAACATTGGGTACGAAATCAAGGGAAAAAAAAGAACAAGAAGATATGATATAAACTCTCAAAACTTAATCTAGACTTCACTATGAACTCTAAACATTGAGTGTATAAAAAGAAAACAAGAAGATATGATACAAACTCTCAAAACTTAATCAGGACTCCACTATGAATTCTAAACACCGAGTGGACAAAAAAAAAAGATATGATATAAACACTCAAAACATTAAGCAAATTGACAAGCTAAAAATTGACTCTTTGTGATTTTCGAACTCTTATGAGTCATAAAACATGTCCACCGGAAAAAAATTATATATAATATTGACATTGTGAAAAGAATACAAAATTATAAGTGTAAGTAGTCATATATATATGTTAAGACTCTCACATTATTTAGTTAATACAACAGTTCTAAAAAAATTATACGTTATTTGAATCTTGATCCCACTACATTAATATAACAATATAGAGCTTCTTAGTTCTTATATATATGTATGTAATAGAATCATATGTTATTATAATTTAAATGAGGACTCATAGAACAAAAGCAGCTGTGGGTGAGCTGGTTTAAACCTCTGCAATAAGAGGCGCGCGAAGCCACTGGCGAGGGTTTTGAATCCCGCCAGTAGCATTTATTTTTTTAATTTTTTTCCAGCGAATTTTATGTTAAAGGAAGTGAGCACCCACAACCTTTAAATCCTGGATCCGCCATTGAACCCAGGTACTGGTGCTCGTACGACTAGTGTCATGAGCGGAATTACAGAAAGGATCTTTGTAGTTGGCTTTATTGGCTGCTCATTGAAAATATTAATGTATAAGCAACAGTGTTGTATATTCTAATATTCATTTTGATTTAATTTATTTCTATATTATTTCATTTATTTTAATTAACATGCATACTATGAATAACGAGATGCTAATCTATGTGGGCTTCGATAATCAATATATGTTGATGAGTATAAATTAAATTGTCTTTAACGCGATATATATAGTACTCTTTTAATGTTTCTCTTCTTATCTTTTTTGATGAGGCAATGATTTTATTATGTAGTCATGACTTTTCTATTTATTATATAAATTGAGTTGGACCTTACAATCTAATATAAGTAATATAACCCCTTTATTCGAAGCTATGTCAATATTTAATTATCAATCCTACATTAATTAGGCTCTACTATATGTATGCATTCTCTATCACTTTAATTTCAAAATGAATAAATATCTAAAAAATAGTTACAAATTTAAGGCATAACTTAAGTAGTGGCTTCAAAATCGGATATCCGTCCACTTCAAGGTAATTAATTGGTCCTTAATAATTTTAGACTATTTATATAAAGGCCGATGATGACTTTCATTTTATGAATTTATACTTCATCAATTTTTAAGTTGATTAGGCATAAGCAAATACAATTACACATAATTGTATTTGCTTATATATATCAAAAGGGAAACATGAAGATCATAATAACACCATTTTTCCTCCTTGTTCTTCTTCTTTCAAGGATGGAAACAAGTGAAGCAGCAAAATTGCCCCCGGCTCGGTCTCTGGCACCCCATCCGGCAGTTAGCCCCAGCCCACGTCCAGCCGGAGTCAGCCCCAGCCCACGTCCAGCCGGAGTCAGCCCCAGCCCACGTCCGGCTGAAAAGAATTCTGTTGGTCCTAAAAAAGTTTCTTCTGCTCCTGCTCCTCTTCCTCTAACAACTAAAAAAAATAATGTTCCTTTAGTTTCGAACAAGTCTAAGACTCGTGCATAAATGTTTATGATAAACATCTAGATAACATTATATATAAATGAACTCATTTTTGTAACATTGTTTAATAAAATCATATACTTTTTGAGTATAATTAATGTGGAATATCTATTCATGAATATGATGGTATTCTGGATAACAGGAACAATGTTGACTAGCATAAATGTCTATGATAAACGTCTAGACAACATGATATATAAATGAACTCATTTTTTTGTAACATTGTTTAATTAAATCATATACTTTTTTGAGTGTAATTAATGTGAAATATCTGCTCATGAATATGTTTTATAATATATTTACATGATGAAACAAATTTCTTGCTGCAAATTTTCATATATTGCACAGCGAATTATTAACCTTATAGATGATAAAACTCATCTTCTATTTCCATCATTGAAAACCCGTCCCCCTGTTAAGACTACATCATCCAACCCAGGAAGAGAGACCAGCGTGTAGGGGTGTATAAAAACCAAACCAAACCGCAAATCGAGTCAAACCGAAAAAAAACTCGACTAGTGGTTTGGTTTGGCTTGGTTTAGTGTTGGAACCCCCCCCCCCCCCCCCCCCCCCCCGACTATATTTGGGTTGGTTTGGTTTCAACCTAAAAATAAAACCGAGACCAAACCAACCCGACATAATATATATATAATTTTAAAATTTTATTTTATACGTGAAAATACTTACTTTGATATAATTTTTAAATATCTCTTATACTTTTTCATAGTTTTCATCTTTTAATATATTTAGTTCATGTTTGAAAGTTAGAATTTTTAATGAATTTATAAATATTATAGTCCATACAAGTTGGTAACTATAATAAAGTTTAAATAAAAATAAAATTAATATTAATGCAAAAAGAAAATCAATTCAACACTAAGAATGACAATAATATTTAATATCTGTTATTTTGCTTTACATAGATTTAGACAATTAAAATACATGATATAATTTTACTTTCTTTTAATATTTAGTCATGTAACTAATATTTACTAAACTTATTTTAGCATGATTTAGTACTTTAAATTATGATCAATTTCATTATGACTTATTACTTTGCAATATTTGATTTATGGGATTTTATTATTTATTTTTTGTTGGATATTATATTGTCATAAATCATATCATATTTTGTATTATTTTCTTGAGAAATAACTTAGATAGTTGCATTTCGGTAGGAGTAAAGAAATATTTGAATTACAAGTAAATTATATGTTTGTATGAATACTTTATCGAAAAATCCAAAAATTCAAAAAACCCGAAAAATCCGAAGAAACTCGAAATTGAAAAATCCAAGTTTTATTGGTTTGGTTTGTAAATTCAAAAACTCGATACAAATGGTTTGGTTTGATGTTTGAAAATCCCAAACCAATCTGGTCATGTACATCCCTAATCGTAACTGTAGATCCATCTAATTGGCTTTCTCAAAGGCAGTGATGAGGAGTAGCATGAAAAATCAATGTTATCATAGCCTACGGTGGGTACATAGTTTTTATGAGACTTCTGAATCATGAAAGACTCTAACCCAAATCGGTGCTCGATACTGCTCTCAAAATAATTAATATAAATTTGTGCTCAATTCACCCATTACAAAGAATGGACTTCTTAAATTACTTAAAATACTTTTCAAAACATTAGAGGTGATTACATTCTTAAAACATGTCCTAGACAACTTCTTATCTAAGGTCATGTCCTCGGTAAATTGAAGTTGTATCAAATC
The DNA here is from genome assembly GCA_027705065.1 of Solanum peruvianum. NCBI lineage: Eukaryota > Viridiplantae > Streptophyta > Magnoliopsida > Solanales > Solanaceae > Solanum > Solanum peruvianum. Next base: position 58,346,539 of record JAKWJD010001759.1, read on the forward strand.
TTGTTTTATTATATCATAACCCAACCCAACGAGACTTGCGGGCACCTACTCTAACGTCTAAGTAGGAGAACCTTTGATTCCCCCCAAAAGTTAAGACATGCGAAAGATTAGGAAAATTGGTGATAAAACAACATTCATGAGATTAAAAGAACAAAAAAGGGTTTTGTTTTCAATATTTCGAGTTAAGACTTCTAAAGTTATTAACACCCAGGGATATAGTAAAAACATGTACAAAAACTTCTAATATTACAAGATATAAACATGATAACTACTGACACAACTCCCACCACATGGAAGAAAAAATAGAAGTTGTTGAAAATTGTCTGTCTTCACCTAGGAAACATCACTGACCCTGCAATCAGACTATGCCTAAATGGCATAGGAAGAGTAGTATCAGTACGACTACACGTACTGGAAGGCATCATCGGTCAACTTGATACCCAATGCATAATATAAGAAAATCAACTAGCAGGACACATGCAATAAGACCGTTCATTCCTCCAGTCGTACTGATAGGCATCATCGGTATACCTTATACCCACCACATAATATAAGAAAATCGACTAGCTATACACTACGATAAAACCGTTCATTCCTCTCCCTTTATATCCGTATGCCCTTACCACTTCCAATTACTTTAATATGTACTAATACACTTGCCTCTAACCCGTTACTCTCTCCACTCTTGATCATGGCTTAAACATTCTTTCTCTTAGGATACTTCAGATGTAAGCACTGCTAACCCGCCCAACTACTCTCAACATACCCTTAGTTCTTCCAGATCACTACTCAACCCTTGGGGTTGCAGTTTTCTCTTTCTATTGGAAAACGAACTTTGCTTCTAACAAAACATCGGGAGAGAATGCTACTGACCCCATTGTACATTCTATCAAGGTTATTTATCCTTTAAAATATGAATCCCCTTCACAGGCATAATCCATCTACCTAACAATTGCAACACAACCACCTCCCTACTTCTGTACTTTTACGGGCACAAAAAACCCCTCTAAGGTGATACACAGTAACACTCAAAAACCTTAGTCTACGCTTAGCATATCATATTTCTTATGGAGCCTAACCAGCCACAAGTCATTCAATAATGAGATAATAACCCAAATAAACACAACACATTAATACAGTTATACAAAATTACAATGTAATCATCAGAAGCAATATATAATTCCACATTCTCAATGAAAAGTAGATATGACAATTCGATGGTCCTCTTATGTAGCCCTACACAAACTGTTAGTGTGTCAGAACGTGACATCCCAGTCCCAATTAATGAGCCGAAATGGGAGAATTGATTCCATATATGTATCGAAACGTGACACCAGATCCCAATTGGTGTACTTGAACATGGCACCATATCTAATATATGTGCCAGAACGTGACACTTGATCCAATTAGTATGCCAGAATGTGACACTTGATCCGATCAACATAACCCTAATCACAATCTCATCCATAAGGATTAATACTCAGTATCATACAATCAATATGTTCAATTTTCATTATCATTCGAGTCGTGTTCTCTATTTCCATTCATGTACACAAACATGGAACCAACAACAACAAGCATACACAACCCAAAACTAGAGTCCAACATCCTTCAAACTTCTTTCGAAGACAAGGCTTCCTTTTATGATTTCCATTTAATTCAACAATTGATAGTATATAAATAATCATCCTTTTTTTTGTGCCCAAGTCCTACTCATGAATTCTACCATCAATTATAAACATACTACGTAGTGAACATGGGTTTAAGATTACTCAATTAAATAAATCTAGCCTACCTGGGCGTCAACCAATTGCACAGGATTATGGCTAAGAAATTTGGTTACCGGATCTCGTAATGGTGGAGTTAACCGGAAATATGCAAACTATAGACTTCTTTACGCTAGAAATATATTCCTCCTTCTTTCCCAAGCCTAGAGCAACATCATGAGGACTTATGGTGTAATCTTCGCTTTTTTTTTTGTGTGTTTTGGGAAAAAGGAAAAAACAAGGTTTTTCATCATTTTAGTTATGTCTTCGACCTTCCCGCTCTGGCGATCCCTAGCCCGCTGGAGCGTCGTCGCCCTAGCAGTACCTATCCCACTCTGGAGGGATGATGGGTCCATTCTCCTGACGTTTTTCAATTTCTAATTAACTACGGTTTAGGTCGTTATATATTACCTCCACCCAATATTTTTTTTCTCTACTTCTATCTCACTTAATGCGTTCTATAACCAACCTTTTGTACCTTATCACCGGAGCATCCACACATCTCCCAACCATCTTAGTCTCGTTTCTCTAATATTGTCCACCTTTCTCAAATTATCCTCATTTCTAATTTTATCGCTCCTAATATGATCATACATCCGCCTCAACATTCTCATCTTGGCAATATGCATCTGCTTTACATGAGAGATTTTGACTGGCCAGTATTTCATCTCATACAATAATGTTAGTCTAACCACCACTCTATAGAACTTACATTTGAATTTTGATGGTATTTTGTTATCACACAACTCACAAGACTTCAAAGGCAAGCCTCCACTTCATCCACACCTCATTAATATGACGTGTGATATCCATCCTCCGTTGTTTGTTTAAATTCATTTTAATAGCTTTAATTCTTTTCCCCTCTCCTTTTTATTTTGATGTTTGTTTACCTTCCAATTTTGCTTATTTGGTAGGGGCTAACTAATTTTGATGTCTTTTTAGATTTACTTTGACTTTACATAGCACAAATCATGAGTTGTTGTGATTTTTTTCTTAGTTTTTCTTTTATATTAATTATTTGTTTAATGTGTATTTTATAATTTGATACATGTCTTAAATATTGGAATTTTAACTAAATATGGATTAACATTAACTTAATTATTGCAATTTATGAAACACGCTAAATAAATATAGTTGGTAGACATAGTTGGGCCATTTATACATTAAATTCTCTTTTGGACCCAAATCACTTAATATATTGATATGTACTGACGGTAGTGTAGGCTTCGTTAACAAAACCTAATAAGCCTATTATCGGGTGGCCGGCCCATTAGGTTAAGATTGATGCCTATAAATTCATAGCTAGGTCCCCTCTCATATCCTTAACCATAGAACAATTGCACATTTGACGGCTAGTTATAGGAGGAACAATGAGAGGAAGACGTAGCTCGTTAATCCATACGTCTGAAACATGCTTCTACATTGAGGAACAAACGCCTTAATAGGTATGCATCTTAATCTCATTTTCATATAGTTTTCTTAACATATGGAATATTTATTGTGTTGTTATAATTAACTTGCATTAATATGCTAATAACATTGATTTTTTCCACTTTAAACTTAGATGAATATTCAAATCTTCATGAATTGGATGATTACTAGAAAAATTAATACTATTTTTCTAATAACATTTTGTTTATAGGATGAATATCTATCCAATATGCACCTTAAGCAAAAAATAAATATTCGTTATGAAGCCCAATTTATTCGAATTAGCCGTCGCATTTTATTCTATTGCGATATATATATTACATCTAACTATTATTACAACAAACAAATTTATTTTATGTACATATGTTCTCATGTAAGATTAATAATAACATCATTATTTATAGTTGTATAATAAGTGTGTGTTGAAGGATTGATGTTTGAATAAGTTGTATTTGATTTTAGCTTCTGTATTTGAAACATATAATGTTTTTCATTTCATTTTTTATGAGTAATTGAATAATTAGTTTGATAATTATAGCTTCTATGGATTTATTTTTTTATATTTTCTTATGTTTGTAAAATTTTAAGTGAGTGACAATGAAATTTTTATTCTTCACATTTATTTTAGACAAAATATTATTATTCTGAATGAAACTCAAATAGTGCTTGGTAGTCTAATATTAATTTTTGTTGTCGTAATAAACTATTCTAAATCTACACCATTTTATTTTAATTCGATTGTTATTATAATAATTTAATATTAGATTAAATGTATTAATGGTTATTTGATTTGATTTAGGCAAAACAATTAAGCTTCAAAAGAATAATTTGAAAACTTTCTTTATTTTTTATCGTTATTAAAAGGCTTAAATTTCACATTCGAGAATAATTTAACTAATCTCTTATTTCAAGACCTTAACTCGGGTAAATGTTTCATGTTAAATCAAATAGAACTAATTAGTCATTCAAATTACTTCATAAGAAGGATGACTATAAAGTGATTTTATTTTAAAGTTAGCCATAATATATTAATGTACTGATTTTAAATAGGGGTTATCAAAATGACTTATTTTCAAAATAATAGGTCAAACTATGAATTTTTTTATTATAATATTCGACACGGTCCTTGAAATGGATGAAAGTGTTGAAAATTCTATGGTAAAATAGGAAAAGGTGGGAGCTTCTCTACTTAGATTATCGAAAGACAAAGGACGAAAACATGTATACGAAACACCTTTCTTTGGTATGCTTGGTTATTAAGGAACCGTTGCATCTATATTTTGGAAAGACGAGCCTCGGTTTCTTTACGGCGAAGGAGGCTTAAAAAGGATTTATGTTACTTCTTGAGAGAGAATCTCTACTTCGTTTCTTGAAGAACAATGAAGTAATGGTTTTTTCTCAAGATGTAATACAAATACTTTCTAAGATTCCTTCGTCATTGAAGAAACTGAGACTTGTCTTCCCAAATGCATAGATGCAGTCGGTCCTCTATAACAAAACATATCAAAGAAAGGTGTTAAGTATGAGAGATTTCCTCCACACTCTTGATAATCCATGTAGGGAAACTCTCATCTTTCTCCATTTCACACACTTTCACTCATTACTGGGACTCTGTCAAATATTATAATATTTTTTTTTAAAAAAAATGGCTTATTTATTATAAAAATAGAGTCTCTACGTAGTTTTAAAATTTAAGAAATTATTTTAATGGTATTTGGAAATTTGGTATTTAAAATCAAAGTAGTGTAAGTATTCAAATAATTTTTTTAAAAAGGTGTTAGGCCCTTGAACAATTTTTAAATGTGATATCAGTCTATTTAATATTTTAGTAAACTATGAAATAAAATCTATGTATAAAATAAATTATCATTATTTTTGAAGTTCATTAAAATCCATATAGTTCTTTAGTTATGAAAATGTGAATGACTTTGTTTAGTTTAACTTGAATGTTTTGTCCCAAGTTCGGACCTTAAACTAAATAATTAATTCAATTCAAAATTTTAAATTATTTTTATAACTACAGAAGAACATAGAAATTTCTTAAGTTATTGTGTCATCTCAATATAAGTAATTTTGGATCGTGATAAAGATGATTCTGTTGACATTTGCCTTTTCTACCCCTCTCTCTTCTTTCTCCAGTTAATTCCCAAAAATGGTTATTCAAGTTTTAGAAATTATTTTCAAATTCTATAATTTTTGTTCATTTAGGTGAAAATTATTACTCAACTATAACTATATTCCTCAAATCTTGTGTTGTCGAACGTTTTCATTGAGAAATAATTATTTACTCTTTCTATATTGATGTTTTTGCTTAAACTAGGTGGCTACTTATGTATATCTATATACTGTTTTACAAGAATTTTGAGAGATGCAACCTTAACTTGTTTTATACTATTGAAGCTAATGTTGAACACTCATAATTAGTTGTTAATGGCATAGTTTTTTAAGATTTTATCAATAAATATTTTGAAACATAAAAAATCAAGTCTTTTGCAATATCATCTTGTATGGTGAATTGTAGATGAAGATAAACTTCTTAAGAAAACAATTCACATGTTGATTCAAATGTGATCGATGGTGGAAGCAGAAGCAAAGTTGTAAAACTTTAATTAATGAGTCATGTAATTCATTCTTAGAACCAATAGAATTACATATGCCTCCCGGGAAAATTTAATATGACAGAATTTATAAAATATTGTTAGAACATATTAGTCATTAAAACTAAAATAGAATATTATCTTACATACAAGATTATAATTTATTTTTTTGCTTCTATGAAGTTTTGCTATTTGATAATTTAGAGGAATCAAATGAACATCAGCCTGAGATATTAAATTTTATAATAAATAAATAATTGTTGGTGAAGAGATAAATAAATTTTAAAATGCTGAAAAAAGTGAACAAATATTCTAGTTTTAACGTATAAGAAGTTCAACCCTACCTTTTGTTTTACATATATCATTTAAAAGTTCTCCATTCAAATGTATCATAAGACATTATTAAAATAGAAAATTTATGGAAGAATGTATCATATTCGACTACAATTCAACTTATCATATACACTTGGAAAAAAATATATTACACAAAAGTATTCAGTTTGTATGGGTACGGCATGACCCGAGTCTACACTCTAGACATGGCAGACACTCGTGAACCATTGTGGTCCCTAAGCGAACCTTTGATCTGGCTACATGACTTACATGACACTAAAAAATACGCAAAAGCGTAAAATAGGTGAACAATTAGACATTTAAGAAAGTAAAAAAAATATATTATCTCGCAAAAACACTTAACAAGAGTCATAAGTTAAATAACACATCCTGAGAAAATAATAAAAGTATTTAATTCAGTCTATTTATAAAGCCTCTAACAATGTAAGATAAATGCCAGAACAAAACCCAAGACACACCCAATACTACAAAGCTAAATGAAACTAGAGTCGCCCAAAAGCAAGCAGGACTCACCAAATATTGTCTGTGAGTGAATAGTGATCTCAATGAAACGCATGTTGATGATCTTGAGCACCTGTATATGCATCCTGAAATAATGCAGGTCAAATGATGTCAATTCATTGAATGACGAGTATGTGATAAGGTTAGAGTAAACAACTCACTCCTTGAATAACTGAAAGCAACATAACTGGATGAATACATGAATATGAAGTGAACACCATTTAAACTTTGCTAGATAATACATAATGAAAGCAACATGAGAATAATATATTTTTCACTGGACGTTGCCATGTCCATTCTGTACTTTGTCGGGGTATAGGATGACATCATGACTATAGATCCATCTATGTGTCTTTCTCAAAAGGCAGTGATGAGGAGTAGCATGAAAAATCAATGTTATCATAGCCTACGCCCTACGCTGGCTACATAGATGAGACTTCTAAATCATAAAATGCTCTAACCCAACTCGATGCTCGATACCACTCCTAAAATAATTAATATGAATTTGTGCTCAATTCACCTATTACAAAGAATGGACTTCTTAAATTACTTAAAATACTTTTCAAAACATGAGACATGATTACATTCTTAAAACATGTCTTACACAATTTGTTATATAAGGTCCTATCCTCGGTAAACTAAAGTTGCATCAAATCTTGTTTTATTATGTTACAACCCAACCCAACGAGACGTGGGGACACCTACTCTAACACCTAAGTAGTAGAACCCTTAATTACCCCAAAAAGTTAAGACATGTGGAAGATTAAAAAAACTAGAGATAAAACAAAGTTATGAGACTAAAAGAAACAAAAAGGGGTTTTGTTTTCAACATTTTGAGTTAAGTGTTGCAAAGTAATTAACACCCAGGGATCTGGTCTAAACATGTACAAAAACTTCTAAGATTACAAGATATAAACATGATAACTACTGATACAACTCCCAGCACATGGAAGAAAAAATAAAAGTTGTAGAAAATTGTCTTCGTCTTCACCTAGGAAACATCACTGAAACTGCAACCAGACTATGCCTAAATGGCATAGCATGAATATTATCAGTATGACCGCACTTAATGGTAGGCATCATCGGTTAACTTGATACCCAACGCATAATATACTAGTATGACACATGCAATAAGACCATTCATTCTTCCACCTTTATATCGTTATGCCCTTTGCCAGTTCCAATTAATTTAATATATACTAATAAACTTGCCTCTAACCCCTTACTCGCTCCACTCTTGATCATGGCTTAAACATTCTTTCTCTTAGGGAGACTTTAGATGTAACCACTACTAACCCGCCACACCACTCTAAACATACCCTTAGTTCTTCCACATCACTACTCAATTCGTGGGTTGCAATTTTCTCTTTTTATCAGAAAACAAACTTCGCTTCTGACAAAACATAAGAAGGGAATGCTACTGACCCCATAATAAATACTATCAAGGCTCTTTTTCCTTTCAAATATGAATCCCCTTCAAATACGAATTCCCTTCATAGCAGTAATCCATCTACCTAACTATTGCAACACAACCAACTCCCCACTTCTCCACTTTTACGGGCATAAAAAACCCCTCTAAAGTAATACACAATAACACTCAAAACCCTCAGTCTACACTTACCATATCTTATTTCGTTCGAGCCTATCCACTCACAAGTCATTCAATAACGAGATATATACCTAAATAAACACAACACATTAATACAGTTACACAAAATTACGGTGCAATCATCAGAAGCAATATACAATTCAACATTCTTAATAAGAAGTAGATATGATAATTTATGGTTCTCTTACGTAGTCCATACCAAAACTGATACTGCGTCGAAACGTGGCACCTAATCCCAATCAATGTGCTGAAATGTGAAAATCGATTCAATATATGTTCTGAAACGTGATAACCGATCCCAATTAGTATGCTGGAACATGACATCCGATCTAATATATGTGTAGAAATGTGACACTCGATCCAATTAGTGTGCTAGAATGTGACACCAGATCCAATCAAAATAACCCAAGCACAATCACATCCCAAAGGAACAATACTCATTATCATACAGTCAAGTAATGTGTTCATGGCTTGTAACTTTTTATACTTAGCCTTTTCATTATCATTCGACTCGTGTTCTCTAATTACATTTATGTACACAAACATGGATCCCACAACAACAAGCATACAAACCCAAAACTATATTCCAACATCCTCCAAACTTATTCCCAAGACAAGGATTCCTTTTATAATTTCCATCTTATTTAACAACTGATAGTATATAAACAATCCTTTTTTTGGTGCACCAAGTTCTATGCATGAATTCAACCATCATTTATCAACATATTGCGTACTGAATAGAGTCGTCAAAATGGATTTGGCCTACGAGGCCGACCCAACCCAACCATTGAAATAAGTGGAATTGGGCTTAATATTTTTTGCTCATATAGGAAAGAGACTTTTTAGCCCACCCCATTTGGCCCATTAGCTTCGTAGGCCCAACCCGCAATCCTCAGAGGCCGGCCCGGGCGATTAATTTTTGAAACAGTTATTATATTTATTTTTAATAGTTTTTTAGATTTTATCAATAAATATTTTGAAAAATAAAAAATCAAGTCTTTTGCAATATCATCTTGTATGGTGAATTGTAGAAGAAGATAAACTTCTTAAGAAAACAATTCACATGTTGATTCAAATGTGATCGATGGTGGAAGCAGAAGCAGAGTTGTAAAACTTTAATTAATGAGTCATGTAATATTTAGAAATTTAGATTTGTTAAGTATTTAGGCTTCCTTGTGTTGCTGGAAATCTTTTAAACCAACTAGTTTTTTGTGGGAGAAATGATGGAATGATTAACATTTATCCGCTAAATCTTACGTTATCTATTATATATTTTGTTAGTATTCACTAAAGTGTGTGATTCATAAATGTATTTTTGTAAGTATTCACCGAAGTGTGTGATTTATAAATGAATTTTTGTATGAATTGATGTCGTGTTCATAGACGTCAATGATTGATACTCTTTCTAAGAGAGTAATATGGTTCATTTTTTATATGAAAGGCCAACCGGAGGTTCGCTTAGGGGTGGGTTAGGCTGCCATTTTACTGTCCCTTTAATTAAAAGGATTAGCTCTCCCCAACCCATTTAACTCTCTATCCTGTTAGGGTTGGGTTTGGTTGGGTCGGGTGAGCCCATTTTGACACCTCAAGTACTGAACATGGATTTAAGACTAATCTATGAAATAAACCTAGCCTACCTGGGCACCAAGCAGTTGCATGGGATCATGGCTACGAAATCTGGGTTCCAAACCTCGTAATGGTGGAGTTGAATGTAAATATGCAAGCTATGGACTTTCTTAGCTAGAAATCTCTTCCTCCTTCTTTCCCAAGCCTAGATCATCATCATGAGGATTTATAATGTAATCCTCGCCTTTTTTTTATTTTGGGTAAAAGGAAAAAACAAGGTTTCACGTCATTTAAGTTTTGTCTTCAACCTTCTCACTCTGGCGCTCCCTAGCCCACTGGAGCACCACCGCGATAGCCGCACCTGTCCCGCTATATCGGGATGATGGGTCCATTCCTCCCGATGTTTTTCATTTTCTAATTGAAAACGATTTGGGTCGTTACATATTACCTCCACCCAATACTTTCTTTGTCTACCTCTATCTCACTCAATGCCTTCAATAAACAACCTCTTGTACCTTATAACCGGAGCATCCACACATCTCCCAACCACCTTAGTCTCGTTTCTCTAGTATTGTCCACCACATATGTTACTCACACCTTTCTCTGAATATCCTCATTTCTAATTTTATCGCTCCTAGTATGAACATACATCCACCTCAACATCCTCATCTTGGCAATATGCATCTGCTTTACATGAGATCTTTTGACTAGCCAGTATTTCATCTCATACAATAATGCTAGTCTAACCACCACTCTATAGAATTTTACATTTGAATTTTGATGGTATTTTGTTATCACACAACTCACAAGACTTCAAAGGCAAGCCTCCACTTCATCCACACCTCATTAATAAGATGTCTGATATCCATCCTCCTTTGTTTGTTTAAATTCATTTTAATAGCTTTAATTCCTTTCCCCTCTCCTTTTTATTTTGATGTTTGTTAACCTTCCAATTTCGCTTATTTGGTAGGGGCTAACTAATTTTGATGTCTTTTTAGATTTATTTTGAATTTACATAGCACAAATCATGAGTTCTTTGTGATTTTTTTCTTAGTTTTTCTTTTATATTAATTTATTTGTTTACTGTATATTTTATAATTTGATACATGTCTTAAATATTGGAATTTTAACTAAATATGAATTAACATTAACTTAATTATTACAATTTATGAAACACGCGAAATAAATATAGTTGGTAGACGTAGTTGGGCCGTTTATACATTGAATTCTCTTTTGGACCCAAATCACTTAATATATTGATATGTACTAACGATAGTGTAGGCTTCGTTAACAAAACCTAATAAGCCTATTTTCGGGTGGCCGGCCCATTAGGTTAAGGTTGATGCCTATAAATTCATAGCTAGGTCCCCTCTCATATCCTTAACCGTAGAACAATTGCACATTTGACGGCTAGTTATAGGAGGAACAATGAGAGGAAGACGTAGCTCGTTAATCCGTACGTTTGAAACACGCTTCTACAATGAGGAACAAACGCCTTAATAGGTATGCATCTTAATCTCATTTTCATATAGTTTTCTTAACATATGGAATATTTATTGTGTTGTTATAATTAACTTGCATTAATATGCTAATAACATTGATTTTTTCCACTTTAGACTTAGATGAATATTCAAATCTTCATGAATTGGATGAATTACTAGAAAAATTAATACTATTTTTCTGATAACATTTTGTTTATAGGATGAATATCTATCCGATATGCACCTTTAAGCAAAAAATAAATATTCGTTTTGAAGCCCAATTTATTCGAATTAGCCGTCGCATTTTATTCTATTGCGATATATATATTACATCTAATACTATTATTACAAACAAAATTTATTTTATGTACATATGTTCTCATGTAAGATTAATAATAACATCATTATTTATAGTTGTATAATAAGTGTGTGTTGAAGGATTGATGTTTGAATAAGTTGTATTTGATTTTAGCTTCTATATTTGAAACATATAATGTTTAAATTTCATTTTTTATGAGTAATTGAATAATTAGTTTGATAATTAATAGCTTCTATGGATTTATTTTTTTATATTTTCTTATGTTTGTAAAATTTTAAGTGACTGACAATGAAATTTTTATTCTTCACATTTATTTTTAGACAAAATATTATTATTCTAAATGAAACTCAAATAGTGCTTGGTAGTCTAATATTAATTTTTGTTGTTGTAATAAACTATTCTACACCATTTTATTTTAATTCGATTGTTATTATAAATAATTTAATATTAGATTAAATGTATTAATGGTTATTTGATTTGATTTAGGCAAAACAAATTAAGCTTCAAAAGAATAATTTGAAAACTTTCTTTATTTTTTATCGTTATTAAAAGGCTTAAATTTCACATTCGAGAATAATTTAACTAATCTCTTATTTCAAGACCTTAACTCGGGTAAATGTTTCATATTAAATCAAAGAGAACTAATTAGTCATTCAAATTACTTCATAAGAAGGATGACTATAAACTGATTTTATTTTAAAGTTAGCCATAATATATTAATGTACTGATTTTAAATAGGGGTTATCAAAATGACTTATTTTCAAAATAATAGGTCAAACTATGAATTTTTTTATTATAATATTCGACACGGTCCTTGAAATGGATGAAAGTGTTGAAAATTCTATGGTAAAATAGGAAAAGGTGGGAGCTTCTCTACTTAGATTATCGAAAGACAAAGGACGAAAACATGTATACGAAACACCTTTCTTTGGTATGCTTGGTTATTAAGGAACCGTTGCATCTATATATTTGGAAAGACGAGCCTCGGTTTCTTTAAGGCGAAGGAGGCTTAAAAAGGATTTATGTTACTTCTTGAGAGAGAATCTCTACTTCGTTTCTTCAAGAACAATGAAGTAAAGGTTTTTTCTCAAGATGTAACACAAATACTTTCTAAGATTCCTTCGTCATTGAAGAAACTGAGACTTGTCTTCCCAAATGCATAGATGCAATCGGTCCGCTATAACAAAACATATCAAAGAAAGGTGTTAAGTATGAGAGATTTCCTCCACGCTCTTGATAATCCATGTAGGGAAACTCTCATCTTTCTCCATTTCACACACTTTCACTCATTACTGGGACTCTGTCAAATATTATAATATTTTTTTAAAAAAAAATGGCTTATTTATTATAAAAATAGAGTCTCTACGTTATTTTAAAATTTAAGGAATTATTTTAAAGGTATTTGGAAATTTGGTATTTAAAATCAAAGTAGTGTAAGTATTCAAATAATTTTTTTAAAAAAAGGTGTTAGGCCCTTGAACAATTTTTAAATGTGATATCAATCTATTTAATATTTTAGTAAACTATGAAATAAAATCTATGTATAAAGTAAATTATCATTATTTTTGAAGTTCATTAAAATCCATATAGTTCTTTAGTTATGAAAATGTTTAGTTATGAAAATGTGAATGACTATGTTCAAGTAGACTTTAACTTGAATGTTTTGTCCCAAGTTCGGACCTTAAACTAAATAATTGATTCGATTCTAAATTTTAAATTTTTAATAACTACAGAAGAACATAGAAATTTCTTAAGTTATTGTGTCATCTCAATATAAGTAATTTTGGATCGTGATAAAGATGATTTTGTTGACATTTGCCTTTTCTATCCCTCACTCTTCTTTCTCTAGTTAATTCCCAAAAATGGTTATTCAAGTTTTAGAAATTATTTTCAAATTCGATAATTTTTGTTCATTTAGGAGGAAATTATTACTCAACTATAACTATTTTCCTCAAATCTTGTGTTGTCGAACGTTTTCATTGAGAAATAATTATTTACTCTTTCTATATTGGTGCTTTTGCTTAAACTAGGTATACATTGTTTTACAAGAATTTTGAGAGATGCAACTTCAACTTGTTTTATACTATTGAAGCTAATGTTGAACACTCATAATTAGTTGTTGATGGCATGGATTGAAACCTATGAAGCATTGTCATAACGTGTTTCGTTTATCCACCATCTCAGTTGTCTTTAGTATTAGCCTTGTAATTATATCTTCAATAATTACATATTTGAAGTGAAGAGAACTCGATATTGTTGAGTATCTAAATGAATAGGTGTAGGTGTAGCAACATGAATACCACCAATTCATACATACTTGATCCTGACTTATACAATCCATAGCGTTTTCTCTTAATTAACATTCTTTGAGGTCAAAATCAACTATGTATATGAATCTACGATATTCACGTTTCTTTATTTAAACCTATTTCATTTCTACCCACAATAATATTTGGTTGTCTTCACAATTAAATATCTAATTATTCAAGATAACATGATAATTCCCACTCTGGCGCTCCATAGACCGCTGGAGCGTCGCCGTCCTAGCAGTACCTATTCCGCTCTGGCGGGATGATGGGTCCAGTCCTCCCGGCATTTTTCATTTTCTAATTAATGAAGCTTCGGGTCGTTATATATTACCTCGACCTAATACTTTTTTTGTCTACCTCTATCTCAGTTAATGCCTTCTATAACCAACCTTTTGTACCTTATCACCGGAGCACCCACACATCTCTCAACCATCTCAGTGTCGCTTCTCTAAGATTGTCTACCACATATGTTACTCACATCTTTCTCTAAATATCCTTATTTCTGGTCTTATCGCTCTTAGTATGATCATACATCCACTTCAACATCCTCGTCTTTGCAATATGCATCTGCTTTACATGAGAGGTTTTGATGGCCAGTATTTCAACCCATACAATAATGCTAGTCTAACTACCACTCTATAGAACTTACATTTGAATTTTGATGGTATTTTGTTATCACATAACTCACAAGGCTTCAAAGGCAACACTCCACTTCATCCACACCGCATTAATACAATGTGTGATGTCCCTCCTCCTTTGTTTTTTTTTAATTCATTTAAATGTCTTAAATTCCTTTCCCCTGTCCTTTTTGTTTTGATGTTTGTTTAGCTTCCAATTTTGCTTATTTAGTAGGGGATAATTAATTTTGAAGTCTTTATAGATTTACTTTGACTTTACTAGCACAATCATATGAGTACTTTGTGATTTTTTTCATTAGTTTTTCTTTTATATTAATTTCGTTGTTTAATCTGTATTTTATAATTTGATACATGTCTTAAATGTGGGAATTTTAACTAAATATGGATTAACTTTAACTTAATTAGTACAATTTATGAAGCATGTGAAATAAAACTAGTTGGTAGACATAGTTGGGCCGTTTATATATTGAAGTCTCTTTTGGACCCAAATCACTTAATATTTTGATATGCAATGACGGTAGTGTAGGCTTCATTAAAAAAACCTAATTCGCCCATTATCGGGTGGCCGTCCAATTAGGTTAAGGTTGATTCCTATATATTCATAGCTAGGTCCGCCCTCATCTCCTTAACCATAAAACAATTGCACAGTTGACGACTAACTGTAGGAGGAACAATGAGAGGAAGACTTATCTTGTTATACGTCTGAAACACGCTTCTATATTGAGGAACAAATGCTTTAATAGTACACATCTTAATCTCATTTTCATATAGTTTTCTAAACATATGGAATATTAATAGTGTTGTTATCATTAACTTGCATTAATATGCTAATAGCATTCATTTTTTTTTCCACTTTAATTAGACTTAAATGAGTATTCAATATTTCATGAATTGGATGAATTACTAGAATGTTATAAAATTAAGCTCACAAGAATATAATCATAAAGAGAAGAAAACAAGAGAAGTAGATAGAAGAAGGGGAATTTTCTTCTTATTCAAGTGTATACAATGGTGAATGATATCTCTATTTATAGTGTTGATATATCATAGTCAAAGGTCACCTTGGAATTATACATAGTTATTATCAAGGTTCATATCACCATGGAATCTTATCACATTGGATACACTAATACATGAATCCAATTAATTGTTGGATAACTCTAATGGATCATCCACATAACACAATAGATTTATAATACTCCCCCTTGGATGTCCATAGATAATGTGCCTCGTTAAAACCTTATTAGGAAAAACCCTGTGGGAAAAAATTCTAGTGAAGGAAAAAAGTACACATATCTTTTGATACGCACTATTTGTTGCCTCATTAAAAACCTTGCCAGGAAAACCCAGTGGAAAAAAAACCTCGGTCAAGGGAAAAAGAGTGCAAGGCGTATTATATTCCCCCTGATTAAAACATCACTTAATTTCTTGTGATGATGTCTCCAATCTTCATACATTGTGGTTGGTATATTCCTTTTCAAAGAAAAACCACACATTTCTTGAATATGGTGTGTCATTTATCTCAACCAGACGCACTTTCGACTTGCTTCATGGAGGACTTTTATTTCTGCATAGCAACATTTGCTTCATTGATCGCCAGGATATTATTGTGCCTCCACAACTATGGTCCTTCGAGGATATTTATTCATGTGCTAAACACCATTTCAATGTCCTTTTATCGGGGAGAAACTGAATCTTGCCAGTAAATTTACTGCAAAATAAATATCTGTCAAATATTGTTAGTAAGATGCACTAGTGCCCTGATTGCACCAAGATAGAGTTTCATCACCAAGAAACTCTTCATCTTTCTTTTGAGATCAAACTGAATCATCATTTATGTCAAGTGATCTCATAATCATTGGGGTACTCAATGAATGTGATTTATCCATATAAAATTGCATCAAAACTTTTTAGTGTATGTGCACTGTTAGACAAATATTTCATTCGTCAAAATTATCAATCTTTAGGTCAACCAGTCATGCCAACTGATCTTTATCTTAGTACACTTATAATTTACTTTTACATGTGATTTCATCAGCATGTACATATTTATATGGAACAAACAAGAGAAAAAGTGGGATAATCTTTTACATAAACATTTATAACCATCTCGATTATAGTGATTTATAGTCTCAATATTTATTTTCAATTCATCCGAAACTTAAAAAGTTTCTTGAGACTTACTACAACCCCAATATTATTCCTCTGATAATAGCACAACTCGTAAGAGCTTGCAATTAATTTTGTGTACTATCACATATTGCATGACACCATCCTTATGGTGAGCGTCTCCTTCAAGGAGGAAATTATATTATTATTGTCATGGTCAAAATCATTACGAGCAAGACGTCTTTCTTGCTTTACTTTTGTTGTACCATAGGTACACAACCAATGACAAATTCGTATTGCCACAATAATGACCACAACCCTTATAGGCAAGAACTATTTCTTTCTTTTGCCCTTTTGGTAGTTCATACCATAGTGACGTATAAAACGTACAATACAATTAGCCATTTCCGCCAAATAAAATTTATTTCCTCTCAAATCTCCCCTAGAGATGAGAAGTGACATATATCATTTTTTCTCAAACCTTCCATAGAGGTGAGTTGTGGCATATATCCAACCCATAATGATTTTATCACATCTGAACCCATTCTCTTATAGAATGGTCGACCATTCACGATACTCTTCACAAGTCACATTCTCGGAATGGACTAATTATTTATATGTACTTCATAAATTTGCATTATAAGCACATTGTCATGGCTTTAAAATTCATCATATTTCCATGACACACCTCAACATCACTTTGAAAGATCAAGTGTACCATCACTTTATCTTCTTGTATCATGATAGAGGATTTATAAATTTGTCAAATTATTGGGTTGACAACATTCACAAGTCTAATGACCTTTCATGTCATTTTGATAATAAAAATTGCCTTCACATTTTGAAGGACTATTTGAAGAACTCATAGTGTTCTTCCTTTTATAATTACAACAATGATGACTATAATAATTTTGTCCCTCCACGCCCTTATTCATATCATTAATTATTTGTCATCTTTCAGACTAATCATTCACTGCTACCACATTCATATGATTGAATGGAGCAAGTCAACAGGCGGATTTCAGAGTTATCACATGTTGCTACCACATTCTTTTCAAGGAATGGAGCAAATTCAATATGATAAATTTAAAGACATTTCATCAAAAATATATTATTTTTCTTAGTCATCATTTTATCATCGCTATGGTGCATTGGCTCAAACTCAATGTCTTACCCATATAAGGTGTGTTACGCCATAATTCTATGGGACTTGAACCCAATCACGGTGCATCAAAACTCTAATTGATGTCTTACCCTTTTGGTGCGATAGAACTTGAATCTATCATCTTATTCTAAAATATTTTTCATTATGGTGCATCCGGACTTTAACTTGATGTCTTACCCTTTTGGTGCGATGACACTTGAATCCATCGTCTTACCCTTAAAAAATGGTATAATAAACCAAAGTACAACATGATTTATTCTTTGAGTCTTTCAAAATAGTCAAAATAATATTCAAACTCATGCTATTAAAATTTTATACCTTCTTACATTTGAGAAGTTTTGTATAGCATGTCATATTCCATCAATAGTAATATATATCTTCGGTTCTTGATAATTGTTAGTGACTGAAAACTATTTTATTCTAAATCATAAAATATTTTAGAAAATATATACCTGATTTTATGCATATAATACTTTGATCTTCATAACGAGATCAACCAAAATATGAGCTAAAGAAAACAAGAACTCACTCTCAATTAGATAGAGATTCGTGCTGACAACGTGTTATAAAATCAAGCTCACAAGAATATAATCATAAAGAGAAGAAAACAAGAGAAGTAGATAGAAGAAGGGGAATTTTCTTCTTATTCAAGTGTATACAATGGTGAATGATATCTCTATTTATAGTGTTGAGATATCATAGTCAAAGGTCACCTTGGAATTATACATAGTTATTATCAAGGTTCATATCACCTTGGAATCTTATCACATTGGAAACACTAATACATGAATCCAATTAATTGTTGGATAACTCTAATGGATCATCCACATAACACAATAGATTTATAACATAGAAAAATTAATATTATTTTTTAATAATATTTTGTTCATTGGATGAATATCTATCCGATATGCATCTTGAAGCAAAAAATAAATATTCGTTTTTTTAAAGCCCAATTTATTCGAATAAGCCGTCGGATTTGATTCTATTGCTATGTATATAGCGAAATCAATCAGATGTAGACTAAAATGAATAAATAAGAAATCTTGAAAAAATATTTGAATCTACTGTTTAATTTAAATTCTAAAAAAAAAATAGAACTCCAACCAAAAATAGAAAACAAAATAGAAGAAAAAAAAGAAACAAGGGAATTTAAAATAAATCCAAAAAGTGATGAAAAAGAAAAGAATAGAAGAGAAAAGAATACAAAAAAAAATTGAGAAAAGAATGCTGAAGAAGAAACATGATCTATTAAATATCAAAATTGACATCACGGGAGTTGTAGTGGAGTTGTAAATACTCCTCCATTCTTTAATAGATGTCTCTGGTGTGAGTCTCCTTGGATTCGAAATCATCTTTGTGAGGAAGCGTATTACCTCCAATATCGATACTGAACACTGTATAATATATATATATATATATATATATATATACACACACACACACACACACACATTCAAGAATAATTTGAAAACTTTCTTTGTTTTTTATCGTTATTAAAAGGCTTAAATTTCACATTCGAGAATAATTTGACTAATCTCTTATTTCAAGACCTTAACTCGGGTAAATGTTTCATGTTAAATCAAATAGAACTAACTAGTCATTCAAATTACTTCATAAGAAGGATGACTGTAAAGTGATTTTATTTTAAAGTTAGCCATAATTATTAATGTACTGATCTTAAATAGGGGTTATCAAAATGACTTATTTTCAAATAAATAGGTCAAATTATGAATTTTTTTAATTATAATATTCGACACGGTCTTTGAAATGGACAAAAGTGTTGAAAATTCTAGATAAATAGGAAAAGACGGGAGCTTCTCTACTTAGATTATCGAAATATAAAGGAGCAAAACATGTATACTTAACACCTTTCTTTGGTATGCTTGGTTATTAAGGAACCATTGCATCTATGTATTTGGAAAGACAAGCCTCAGTTTCTTGCAAAGGAGGCTTAAAAAGGATTTATGTTACTCAAGAACAATGAAGTAAAGGTTCTCTCTCAAGATGTAACACAAATACTTTCTAAGACTCCTTTGTGTTTGACAAAATTGACACTTGTCTTCCCAAATGCATAGATGCAATTGGTCCGCTATAACAAAACATATCAAAGAAAGGTGTTATGTGTGAGAGATCTCCTCCACTCTGTTGATAATCCATGTAGAGAAGCTCTCATCTTTCTCCACTATACTATAGACTTTTAACACTTTCACTCTTTCCTGGGACTCTGTCAATTATTATAGTATTCTTTTTTAAAAAAAAACATTGGCTTATTTATTATGAAAATAGAGTCTCTACTTAATTTTAAAATTTAAGAAATCATTTGAAAGGTATTTGGAAATTTGTTATTTAAAATCAAAGTAATGTAAGTGTTCAAATAATTTTTTTAAAAAAGATGTTAGGCCCCTTGAACAATTCTCAAATGTGATATCAGTCTATTTAATATTTTAGCTAACTATGAAATAAAATCTATGTATTGTAATTTTTGAAGTCCATTAAAATTCATATAGTTCTTTAGTTATGAAAATGTGAATGACTAAGTTCAAGTAGACATTAACTTGAATGTTTTGTCCGAGGTTCAGACCTTAAACTAAATAAGTAGTTCTCTTCTAAATTTTAAATTTTTTATTACTACAGAAGAACATAGAGATTTCTTAAGTTATTATGTCCTTTCAATAGAGGTAATTTTGGATAGTGATAAAGATGATTCAGTTGACAGTTGCCCCTTTTACCCCTCACTCTTCTTTCTCAAGTTAATTCCCAAAAATGATTATTCAAGTTTTAGAAATTATTTTCAAATACTACATTTTTTTTTCATTTAGGAGAAAAATATTACTCAACTATCGCTATGTTCCTCAAATCTTGTGTTGTAGAACATTTTCATTGAGAAATAAGGATTGACTCTTTTTATGTTGATGTTTTTACTTAAACTAGGTGGCTACTTGTATAGAGCGATAACTGTTTTACAAGAATTTTGAGAGATGCAACCTTAACTTGTTTTATACTATTGAAGCTAATATTGACCACTCATAATTAGTTGGTCACGGCATGGATTGAAATGATGAAGCATTGTCATGATGTGTTTCATTTTTCCACCGTTTCAGTTGTCTTTAGTATTATACCTATTTCATTTTTGTACGCAATAATATTTGGCTCTCTTCCCAATTAAATATCGAATTATTCAAGATAACATTATAAGTCTAATACTAAATACTCCCTCCTATAAAAAAAGAATTACCTCCTTTCTTTTTTGGTCTGTTTAAAGAAAATGACCTCTTTCTTTTTTTCGTAACATTTTAATTTTAAATTTTCACGAGGCATGTTTAAGGCCACCAGATCAAATGTCAATTTTGTACATTTGACCTAACTTTAATTTAGGACCACAAGATTCAAAAGTCTTCTTTATATTCTTAAACGCAGTGTCAATTCAAACAAGGTCATTCTTTGTGAAACGGAGGGAACGGAGGAGTAATAAATTATGATGGATATTAAAACAAGAAAAGCATTAATACAACACGTTTAGTGGTGGAGAATGACGGGTTAGTCAAATTTGAGCAGTTTGAAAATCGGTCAACATAAAATAGGCAGTAATTCTATTTCATTTGGGTAAAAATGGGTTGGGTAATTAATGAGTTGGGCAAAATATATTTTGATCCATATTAACCTTAATTTTCATGATTAAATAGAAATCTACTTTAGAATTCAATATGGAGAAAATATTTTAGTTTTTTTCTAAATGAAAAATGTTGAAAATACTTTATTTGATTTTACCATACCATAAAACTGAAACCGACAACCAACGTACGACCACATTTCCGAATCAGGACCCGACCTGAGATCCATATTCCAAATCGGGACGACCGAGACCTTTCGACTAGGGACCTGATTTTTTATTCGGTACTCGGCCATGATATTTGATTCATGATTCGCCATCGTAATTCAAATCTAACCCACATACCCTAATCAGGACCCGACCCAACACATGATTTTGGAGACAAGTTCGAAATAAAAAATTGACCTTGACCTGGATGAACGACCCAAGACACAGATCTAACACCTAATCTAAGATCTGACCTTGATTGTTGACTCAATATATAACCCTTAATTAAGATTCAAACTTGGATTCAATACCTAAACTGGGACCCAACACTTGAACACAACCCAAATTTTGATCAAAGCTTTTATCTTGTCTTTTGACCTGAGAACCTATCCCCGACACCCTATTTGAATGATACGAGTTCCAAAACCGACAGCCAATCCCGATCCGACCTTGAATCCTAACTCGTGATTTGATATCCAAATTGAGATCCGAGCTCGATCCAAGCTTAAACTTGAGAGTAGGTTCTCAAATTGAGGTTAAGAGTCACGTCTCCAATTGAGAATTATGTTATAAATTTTGGATTAGTTAAAATAATTGGTACACAAGACTTGAGCTATAGTCACGACCCAAAGTACAACCTTGTCGTAACATGATGTATAGAACCCCAAGAGATCCTACACCAACCACTTGGCATACATCATACAAGAAAATAAAATTTAAAGAGTTCAAAACACAGTTTTATACTATGAAGAGTTTGAAAAAAGCGGAAATCTAACATGAGTGTCAAAGCCATATACTACATCATAAGGAAAGTGATTAATATGTAACTCATACATATTATAAAATTTTGAAAAACGAAAATGTCATAAAGATATAAAAGTGACATCATCCTCAAGGACTTACCAAGTCTTCAAATCTCTAATGTATGCAATCAACTAATCGTTAGACACTACATTAGTGAAATAATGTAGGCACAAGTATGCTTTACTACATGGGATGTACTAAGTATGAGATAAATGAAATAAAACATGACACGTGATCATAAGGGGACACAATCAAGAAGATGAAATGCATGACCAAATTAAAATATAGTAAAATTATTCAAAAAGATTCATAAATCATGAACACGGCCAATCCATAGTTAAATCATACATGAAGCTTCATAAAGCATTAGTAATTGACTTAGTTCATTTTGCGGGAAATTTATCATTAACCGACATAGACCATGTGAGCTATAACATGGAATCTATTATTTTTCCCACACCGAAAATGGGTGTTCTCACTTGTCAAAGTGAGAATCTGAGCTAAAGTGGATCCATAAATAATGTCTATCTTATACAACATTCTATGGTGTCACATAGTTTAGGTGACATGGGTAAGTGCCGCTAGCTCACTCGGTGTTAAGCAAAACATCCCACATTAAATTCTTTAATTGTATTCTTGTCATCATCTATGGAAAGGCACAATTAAGCAACCAATGCAAGATAAATTCATATTATCATCCATGTAAATGTACTATTAAGCAATCAATCCAAGTTAGAAATATCATAGAGTAGCTCCATAGACCATGCGTGAGAAATACTTTCACCATCCATGATCTTGTCATAGTAATTTTATAACGCTCATAGTCATTAAATCCATACTAGAACCCCAAATACAATTAATCTTGTCACAAATTAGTGTTGTGTAACATATTGTAACTCTAAATAGCTAGGAATAAGCTAAGAAATTAAAAATAATCACTTTTGGAAAGAAAGGGAAAAATCTGGAAATTTTCCTAAGTTTAAGAAGAGTGTTTTAGTCATTTTCAAAGACCATAACTTCTAGCTCGTGATTCTTTAGAGGTAGTTATTGATATGGTTGGAAAGTTCTTGGAGATATCTTTCCAACGCCGCCGAGTTTGGACATTTTCGATATTGGATGAGAGAGATATGTCTATCGGAAGTTGGGTTGTTGAATTGAGTAAAGTCCAATTTCAGATTTTAAGTAAGGGCAAACTAGTATTTACACCTATTTATTTCCTAATCCATTTTAAGGTTTTATTAGGGGTAACAATAAGCCCTAAGTCAGTTTTGGAAAAATCAAATTCACGCTTAGGGCTTGGAGAAGAGAGAAATGAAGAACAGAAGAGAGAATGAGTCAAGAATTCGCCAAGAAAGACAAGGAATTTCGAGTGGAATCATTGAGGGTGATACATATTAAGGTATGCGAGATCGTTTGTGTTGGGTTATTTCATGCACACAACAATTTTTTTCAATTCAGCGATTTATGAGTTGTTTACATGTTAAAGGTAGAAGTTCTTGAAGAAAAATTTGAATTCTCGTTGATTGAATTGTAGGCTGACTATTTTTGTCTGATTTCCTAGTTGATCCATTTGGTATTAAGGGTACCAATAGTTCCAAGCGTTTGGTGAAAGAACTAGGGAGGTTTGGAGGATTTAAGGATGAAAACGAGTTGAAAAATCTGTGAGACGCACTTGGGCAAGGCCATGCGCGTTGCGCTAGAAATTGGCATCAATCACTTGGGGCCTAGTGCGACGCATCACCAGTGTTCCAGAATCAAGCCTCAGTCAATTAAACACGCCTGGACCGGTGTTTTTCACCCAATTTTCATAGTTTAGTCTGATTAATTATTTCTAAGGTGTTTTAACACTTTCTAATGATTCTAACTACTATAAATGATTTCTAATCTTTTTTAAATCATCCAGAAACACAATTTACAATGTTGAATCCATAACTTCAAATTCAAAGAAAAATTAGAGTCGAGTCTAGAGAGTTCTTAGAGTTCTTTAAAGAAGTTTTATACAAATACTTTAAACTTGTTTAAGAATGATAGATCAGGTTGAGTAAGTATTAAAGATAAGAATAAGAAGAAGTTCATCTCAGATTTTCATGAGTCTTTCACAAATGTGTTAACTTTGTTTAAGACTTAAGTTGAATTTAGTTCAGAGTAAAGTGAAGTCTTTTCTTCAAAATAGTATATGGGACTAAGTATTCTCAAAGCAGTATTAAAATGTTTTCACGTTTAAAGGAATGGAAACTGAGATTTCCAAGGAGCCTTAGGGCTTGTTTTCAGAAAAGAACTATAGATTTTTAATGAAGCAAGTAGAGAAACTAATATTTTCAAGATAGCATGTGAGCTAAGTATATTTTGAGCACTTATCTCAAATCACAAAATTAGTATGTTTTAAAAAAAATAAGAGCCAGTATATTTTGGGAGTAGTATTGAGCACCGATTTGGGAGAGAGTTCAGACAACTCACAACCCACATAAATCATGTAGTCACCATGGGTAGAAATGGGTCATACTTTTAAGATGAACCCTTTTAACATTAGACCAGTGGATTCATTAAGCAGTTCAGGTCTTATACCTTTGGCCGGGTATAGGATGCACTGGCAGCGTGAGGTAGATCGTTGCATCATTGCTGTAACTCTTAAGTGATGGTTGTCAGTTAGAGAAAATCCCACAAAAGATAAATGTTTGTGTGTGTGTGCGCATATATATATATATATATATATATATATATATATATATACATACACACACATATAGTCAAACACACACACATCAGTTTATTTGTATTTTTACATATGTGTCATAGTTAATTCTATCCTTGTATATGTTCAGAGTTTACAGGATATTTTCAATAGCTTTTCTTTATGTTGCACTTGTTTTTAAACTACTTTATATTGAAATGAGTCAGTTATAATTGAGTTATGTTAATTATGAGTCGAGTCGAGCCAAGGTAAGTGTTTCTCCAGACTTTTTTCTAGCCTATGTTGTTTAGCATTCCAGCTGAGCACTCGAAGTTTGTGGTGAGCCTTCTTGCATTCTGGGGGACATATTTATTGCTTTTCAATGCGTTCTTTATTAGAATGTTTCCATCTCAGTTTTAGAGGCTTCATAGATAGACAATCTAAAGTTAGTCCTTTGAGTCTTTCCAGTATTATCCCTTTGTTAAGACTTGGGTTTCCGCTACGTTTGAATGTTTCAGCTTTATAAACCTTCTCAGTTATGATATTCTTTCTAGTTAAGTTATAATTATTATGTTTCTCTGAGTTAAGTAAGACAGACCAAAGGTTTGCCCGAGGACAACAATGGTCATCGAGTGCGATCACAGTCAGGGTGTAGGCTGGGGGCGTGACATGTTGGTCTTTTTATCTTGAGCAAATGTTAGGACTAGCTATGGGTTCTTTTGTTCGATTCTATTAAATTTTGATTCGATTCTTTAATTTTAGGCATTGAAAAATTGTGCATCAAATATCGAATTGAACTAATTTGATTTTTTTAAACTTCGGTTTCATTCGGTTTAGTTTGTATTTTTTAAAACGATTTGTTTGATGCAATTGAAAAATAAAATAAAGATAAAATCAAAGTATTTATAAGATATTGAAAAATTTAAAATCGTGTTGAGTGATAATGTGTCTCACTATGAAACACTTATTGTGCTTAAACGACTATATTTGTCGTTGTAAGAAATAGCGTGCCTCCAACTACTGCTCGATGATAATAAGGACGAATACAAGTTCATTACATGGCAGACATCGGCAAAAATACTTAAGGTTCCTCTTGGAAATTAAGATTCAAAGTTAACTATTTGAATTGTAAATATGTAGGTACTTTGATATGTTCATAAATGATTTAATTGATACTGGACTTTTATTTTTTGGATAAGGAAATATATCATTTTTACTTTTTAAAAAATAGTAAAAGCTTAGTTCTTCGGTGTACCAAAGTTTCGACATCCTTACATTGAACAACCAATTTTGAAAAAAAAAATATCGATACTGAATCGTGAAACTAAAAAACCAAAATCAAAAAATCGAATTAGTTCGGTGTGTGATTGTCTAATTATTCAATATTTACAACCACCTTTAATCACTAGGCTCCCAAACTACTCTTTATACAAAGGAAACATCTTTATTTTATTTTGATTAATAATTAACACTCTAATTTTGAAAATGCATATTCAGACATTTAAATTTGTTTTTACTTTATTTTTTATCATCTTATATAATGTGATACATAAATTTATAGGTATCTAGATGACTATCTTATAAGTAAAATATTCATCTGACTTAATAGAGACAAGTACATGTGTCTAAACATGCATTCTCTAAATTAAAGTGTGTCTAAATCTGTATTACAAAATTGAATCATTCCATTATCAATTAAGGCCTAGTTAAAATTTATCTATGTTTGATAATAATTTAACTTTAAATTTACTACACTTTTAATGAAATAATTTCTAATTATGATAATGTATGATGCGGATATGTTTGCCCAAAGATATTGCAAGTAGTTTTGTGGAGAAATTTTGGGGAAAAAATTGGTCATGTAATTTGTCAAGTATGACAAAAAAATGTTAGCAAAAACTTAGAGATCCCAAAATCTAGATAAAGAAAAACTGGGTTTGGGGCCAAAATCTAATTTGTGACTTTCTAAAAATTTTAAAGTTAACTTCTTATATTTCCTTTTTAACAAAATCAACTATGACTCTAATATTAATTCTATCAACTCAATTAATCATTAAATAGCTAGAGAGATAGATAGTATAATATGGAAATATTATATTAAATGTGAATTCCTGACATTGTTATTATTATTTTTTGCATCGATGGATCTTCATAAATAATTGTAATAGCTGGTAATTGTATTATTAGTAATTTTATTAATATATCGTGTTATGATTTTTGAATCAAATGTTATTTTGTACATTATAAAAATGATAATTTTGTGTCGAACTTATGATAAAGGTCAATATTGTCTCAGAACTATATGTAATAGATCAAAGAAAACGACCAAAATGGTTCTCAATATATGAGTAGTGGAGATTTTTGGTCCTTTATATATATCATCTTACTGAATAGTCCTTAATATATACAAAAAGATGACTATTTTGGTCCTTAATCTAAAACTAATCATACAAATGAAAAACTTCTGTTAAACTTAACCATAGGTAGCACAAAATTATCATTTTCTCCCTCAGTTCAATCTTTCACCACCATTAGAGGGGATGCTCCATTTTCAATTCACCCACTTGTCATATTCTCATATATATATATATATAGATAGATAGATAGATAGAGAGAGAGATACACTACACTCATTTGTTAGTTCCCCTCTAAAATAATAACCCCTAGCAACTCTCGTTTTTAGACACAAAAAAACAATTCGATCTCTTAAAATAAGGGATAAGGGTTTGAAAAACACCTTAACTTAGGTCAAATTTGTTGTTGCGTCACTAAACTTTCATGAGGACCTATTACCTCCCTAAACTATTTCTTAATGTATTTTACTCTCTGAAAACTTTTAATAGTGTATTTTAAAGTTATATATGTGTTCACGTGGACACATTACTATTCATTAAAGTTTAGTATCGCAACAGAAAATTCGATCAAAGTTGAGATATTTTTCAGACCCTTTATCCCACAAAATGAATATGAACTAAGTAAAGTAGATAAAACACTCCATTTCTCTTTTAGGAGATCTCCATAAGTAAACTCTTTTCAAGACTAATAATTTTTTCATGTATTTGTTTTTTCTTTCGTTGTTGATATTAAAGGGTGAAAACATAATAGATAACGATGAAAATAGAATCTTATAATATTCTTTGTGATCTGAAGAGATTTTTGTGTGACAATTTTTTTATTGATAAAATTTGGCTTTAAAAAGGAGGATGAAGAGGAGGGTACTGAAGAGAAAAATGAATTAATTAAAAATCGCCGAAGATGAAAAAAGAAGATCGAGGAAGAAGAAACAAGATTGAGGGAGCAGAGGTTTGCCACGTGGCAATTTTGTGGGACCCACAATTAAGTTTAACAAAAAGTATCACTTGTATAGTTAATTATTAGGGTTAAAGACCAAAATGGTCATACTTTTATACATATTAAAGATTATTTTAGTAAGGTAACATATATAAAGGACCAAGAATATTCATGCCCCATTAAGGACCATTTTGATCATTTTCTCCAATAGATCACTTATACCCTTCTTTACATTTTGAATAAAAATATTCTTACTATTATCCAAAGAGATCACAAATACCCCTCAAAAGTAACATTTAAGTTTTAATGACCTGGCAAGCCACATGTGACTAATTCCTCCACTTAACATGTGACTAATTCCTCAAAAGTAACATTTAAGTTTTAATGAACCATTCTTATGTGGCTTGTCACATCATTAAAAATTTAGAATGTTAAATTTTGAAGGGTATTTGTGGTCTCTTGCGATAACGGCGGGGGTATTACTGATCCTAAAGTGTAACTGAAGGGTATAAGTGATGTATTTGATATAGTTCCGGGGCAATTTGACCCTTTTTTTCATTTTTTTAATAGTTTTTAGAATCTTGAATACAAATCATATATCATATTTCTTTTTAAAAAATGAAATTATTTCTTAACAATTAAGGTTAAATACATGTTGAAATTCCACCAGAACTTCATTCAAAATTGATTTTTCAAAAATATTTACGAAGTTATGGTCAAACGAGCTTATTTTGGACCACAAACTTCAAAAATGTCTATTCATTCTTGGAACCAATAGAATTACATATGCCTCCTGGGAAAATTTAATATCACAGAATTTATAAAATAATGTTAGAACATATTAGTCATTAACACTAAAACAGAATATTATCTTACATACAAGATTATAATTTATTTTTTTGCTTCTATGAAGTTTTACTATTTGATAATTTAGAGGAATCAAATGAACATCAGCCTGAGATATTAAATTTTATAATAAATAAATAATTGTTGGTGAAGGGATAAATAAATTTTAAAATGCTGAAAAAAGAGAACAAATATTCTAGTTTTAACGTATAAAAAGTTCAACTCTACCTTTTACTTTACATATATCATTTAAAAGTTCTCCATTCAAATGTATCATAAGAAATTATTAAAATAGAAAATTCGTGGAGGAATGTATCATATTCGACAACAATTCAACTTATCATATACACTTGAAAGAAAAATATATTACACAAAAGTATTCAGTTTGTATGGGTACGACATGACGCGGTTTACACTCTAGACATGGGAGACACTCGTGGTCTCTAAGCAATCCTTTGGTCTGGCTTCATGACTTACATGACACTAAAAAATACGCAAAAGCGTAAAATAGGTGAACAATTAGACATTTAAGAAAGTAAAAGAAAATATTATCTCGCAAAAACACTTAACAAGAGTCATAAGTTAAATAACACATCCTGAGAAAATAATAGAAGTATCTAATTCAGTCTATATATAAAGCCTCTAATAATGTAAGATAAATGCCAGAACTAAACCCAAGACACACCTAACACTACAAAGCTAAATGAAACTAGAGTGTCCCATAAGCAAGCAGGACTCACCAAATAACTTGTCTGTGAGTGAATAGTGAGCTCAATGAAACACATGTTGATGATCCTGAGCATTTGTATATGCATTCTGAAATAATGCAGGTCGAATGACGTCAATTCATTGAATGAAGACTATGTGATAAGGTTAGAGTAAACAACTCACTGACTTGAATAACTGAAAGCAACATAACTGGATGAATACATGAATAAGAAGTGAACACCATTTAAACTTTACTATATAATACATAATGAAAGCAACATGAGAATAATATATTTTTCACTGGACATTGCCAGGTCCATTCTTTACTTTGTCGGGGTATAGGATGACATCATGACTATAGATCCATCTAATTGTCTTTCTCAAAAGGCAGTGATGAGGAGTAGCATGAAAAATCAATGTTATCATAGCCTACGCCCTACGCTGGCTATGTAGTATTCATGAGACTTCTAAATCATAAAATGCTCTAACCCAACTCGATGCGCGATACCACTCCTAAAATAATTAATACGAATTTTTTCTCAATTCACCTATTACAAAGAATGGACTTCTTAAAATACTTTTCAAAACATGAGACATGATTATATTCTTAAAACATGTCTTACACAATTTCTTATCTAAGGTCATATCCTCGGTAAACTAAAGTTGCATCAAATCTTGTTTTATTATGTTACAACCCAACCCAACGAGACGTGCGGACACCTACTCTAACGCCTAAGTAGTAGAACCCTTAATTCCCCACAAAATTTAAGACATGTGGAAGATTAAGAAAACTAGAGATAAAACAACAGTCATGAGATTAAAAGAAACAAAAAGGGGTTTTGTTTTCAATATTTCGAGTTAAATGTTGCAAAGTAATTAACACACAGGGATCTAGTCTAAACATGTACAAAAACTTCTAAGATTACAAGATATAAACATGATAACTACTGATACAACTCCCACCACATGGAAGAAAAAATAAAAATTGTAGAAAATTGTCTTCGTCTTTACCTAGGAAACATCACTGACTCTGCAACCAGACTATGCCTAAATGGCATAGCAAGAATATTATCAGTATGACCACACTTACTAGTAGGCATCATCAGTTAACTTGATACCCAACACATAATATACTAGCAGGACACATGCAATAAGACCGTTCATTCTTCTACCTTTATATCCTTATGCCCTTGCCACTTCCAATAAATTTAATACATACTAATACACTTGCCTCTAACCCCTTACTCGTTCCACTCTTAATCATGGATTAAACATTCTTTATCGTAGGGAGACTTTAGATGTAACCACTACTAACCCGCCACACTACTCTAAACATACCCTTAGTTCTTCCACATCACTACTCAATTCTTGGGGTTGCAATTTTCTCTTTCTGTCAGAAAACAAACTTCGCTACTGACAAAAGATAAGAAGGCAATGCTACTGACCCCATAATACATACTATTAAGGCTCTTTTTCCTTTCAAATATGAATCCCCTTCAAATACGAATCCCTTTGATAGGAGTAATCCATCTACCTAACTATTGCAACACAACCAAATCCCCACTTCTTTTACGGGCACAAAAAACCCCTCTAAAATAATACACAATAACACTCAAAACCCTCAGTCTACGCTTACCATATCTTATTTCGTTCGAGCCTAACCACTCACAAATCATTCAATAACGAGATATATACCTAAATAAACACAACACATTAATACGATTATACAAATTACGGTGTAATCATCAGAAGCAATATACAATTCAACATTCTCAATAACAAGTAGATATGACAATTTATGGTTCTCTTACGTAGTCCATACCAAAACTGTTACTGTGTCGAAACGTGGCACCTAATCCCAATCAATGTGATGGAATGTGAAAATCAATTTAATATATGTTCTGAAACGTTGATAATCGATCCCAATTAGTATGCTGGAACATGACACCCGATCTAATATATGTGTTGAAATGTGACACTCGATCAATTAGTGTGCTAGAATGTGACACCAGATCCAGTCAAAATAACCCCAAGCACAATCACATCCAAAAGGAACAATACTCATTATCATACAATCAAGTAATGTGGTCATGGCTTGTAACTTTTTATACTTTTAGCCTTTTCATTATCATTCGACTCGATTTCTCTAATTACATTTATGTACACAAACATGGATCTCACATCAACAAGCATACACAACCCAAAACTATATTCCAACATCCTCCAAACTTATTCCCAAGACAAGGATTCCTTTTATAATTTCCATCTTATTCAATAACTGATAGTATATAAACAATCCTTTTTTGGTACACCAAGTTCAATGCATGAATTCAACCATCATTTATCAACATATTGCGTACTCAATAGAGTCGTCAAAATGGGTTTGGCCTACAAGGTAGGCCCAACCCAACCCTTGAAATAAGTGGAATTGGGCTTAATATTTTTTGCTCATATAGGAACGAGACTTTTTAGCCCGCCCCATTTGGCCCATTAGCCTCGTAGGCCCAACCCGCAATCCTCAGAGGTCGGCCCGGGCTATTAATTTTTTAAACTATTTTTATATTTATTTTTAATATTTTTTTAAGATTTTATCAATAAATATTTTTAAAAGTAAATAAATCAAGTCTTTTGCAATATCATCTTGTATGGTGAATTGTAGATGAAGTTAAACTTCTTAAGGAAATAATATCACATGTTGATTCAAATTTGATCAATGGTGGAAGCAGAAGCAGAGTTGTAAAACTTTAATTAATGAGTCATGTAATATTTAGAAATTTAGATTGTTAAGTATTTAGGCTTCCTTGTGTTGCTGGAAATCTTTTAAACCAACTAGTTTTTTGTGGGAAAAATGATGGAATGACTAACATTTATCCGCTAAATCTTACATTGGCTATTATATATTTCTGTTAGTATTCACTAAAGTCTGTGATTCATAAATGTATTTTTGTAAGTATTCACCGAAGTGTATAAATAAATTTTTGTATGAATTGATGTCGTGTTCATAGACGTCAATGTTTGATACTCTTTCTAAGAGAGTAATATTGTTCATTTTTTAATTGAAAGGTCAAACCTAGGCCCGCTTAGTGCTGGGTTGGGCTGCCATTTTATTGTCCCTTTAATTAAAAGGATCAGCTTTCCCCAACCCATTTAAATCTCTAGCCTGTTAGGGTTGGGTTTGGTTGGGTCGGGTGAGCCCATTTTGACACCTCTAGTACAGAACATGGATTTAAGACTAATCTATGAAATAAACCTAGCCTACGTGGGCACCAAACAGTTGCACGGGATCATGGCTACGAAATCTGGGTTCCAAACCTCGTGATGGTGGAGTTGAATGGAAATATGCAAGCTATGGACTTCTCTACGCTAGAAATCTCTTCCTCCTTCTTTCCTAAGCCTAGATCATCATCATGAGGATTTATATTGTAAGCCTCGCCTTTTTTTTTTTTGGGTAAAGGGAAAAGACAAGGTTTCACGTCATTTAAGTTTTGTATTCAACCTTCTCGCTCTGGCGCTCCCTAGCCCGCTGGAGCACCACAGCGCTAGCGGCACCTTTCCCGCTATGGCGGGATGATGGGTCAATTCCTCCCGATGTTTTTCATTTTCTAATTAAAACGGTTTGGGTCGTTACATATTACCTCCACCCAGTACTTTCTTTGTCTACCTCTATCTCACTTAATGCCTTCGATAAACAACCTCTTGTACCTTATCACCGGAGCATCCACACATCTCCCAACCATCTTAATCTCGTTTCTCTAATATTTTCCACCAATCTTTGAATATCCTCATTTCTAATTTTATCGCTCCTAGTATGACCATACGTCCACCTCAACATTCTCATCTTGGCAATATGCATCTGCTTTACATGAGAGGTTTTGACTGGGCAGTATTTCATCTCATACAATAATGCTAGTCTAACCACCACTCTATAGAACTTACATTTGAATTTTGATTGTATTTTGTTATCACACAACTCACAAGACTTCAAAGGCAAGCCTCCACTTCATCCACACCTCATTAATATGATGTGTGATATCCATCCTCCTTTGTTTGTTTAAATTCATTTTAATAGCTTTAATTCCTTTCCCCTCTCCTTTTTATTTTGATGTTTGTTTACCTTCCAATTTTGCTTATTTGATAGGGGCTAACTAATTTTGATGTCTTTTTAGATTTACTTTGACTTTACATAGCACAAATCATGAGTTGTTTGTGATTCTTTTCCTTAGTTTTTCTTTTATATTAATTATTTGTTTAATGTGTATTTTATAATTTTTTGATACATGTCTTAAATATTGGAATTTTATCTAAATATGGATTAACATTAACTAAATTATTACAATTTATGAAACACGCTAAATAAATATAGTTGGTAGACATAATTGGGCCGTTTATACATTGAATTCTCTTTTGGACCCAAATCACTTAATATATTGATATGTACTGACGGTAGTGTAGGCTTCGTTAACAAAACCTAATAAGTCTATTTTCAGGTGGCCGGCCCATTAGGTTAAGGTTGATGCCTATAAATTCATAGCTAGGTCCCCTCTCATATCATTAACCATAGAACAATTGCACATTTGACGGCTAGTTATAGGAGGAACAATGAGAGGAAGACGTAGCTCGTTATTCCATACGTCTGAAACACGCTTCTACATTGAGGAACAAACGCCTTAATAGGTACATATCTTAATCTCATTTTCATATAGTTTTCTTAACATATGGAATATTAATTGTGTTGTTATAATTAACTTGCATTAATATGCTTATAACATTGATTTTTCCACTTTAGACTTAGATGAATATCCAAAATTTCATGACTTGGATGAATTACTAGAGAAAAAAATACTATTTTTCTAATAATATTTTGTTTATAGGATGAATATCTATTCGATATGCACCTTTAAGCAAAAAATAGATATTCGTTTTGAAGCTCAATTTATTCAAATTAGCCGTCACATTTGATTCTATTGCGATATATAAATTACATCTAATACTATTATTACAAACAAAATTTATTTTATGTACATCTTTTCTCATGTAAGATTAATAATAACATCATTATTTATAGCTGCAAAAATATCAGATGTAGACTAAAATGAATAAATAAGAAAACTTGAAATGATTTAACCGCGAAAAAGATTTGAATCTACTGTTTAATTTAAATTCTTAAAAAACAAATTAGAACTCCAACCTAAAAATAGAAAACAAAATAGAAAAGAAAAAAAAAGAAATAAAAAGAAACAAGGGAATTTAAAGAAAACTAAATCCAAAAAGTGATGGAAAAAAGAGAGAGAAAGAATGGTGAAGAAGAAACATGATCTATTAAAGATCAAAATTGACATTATGAGAGTCGTGGTAGAGTGGTAAATACTCTTTCATTCTTTAATAGATGTCTTGGGTGTAAGTCTCCTTGAATTTGAAATCATTTTTGTTAGGAAGCATTTTACCTCCAATATGGATACTGAACACTGTATAATAAGTGTGTGTGTGTGTGTTATATATATATATAATATATATATATATCTATATATATATATATTATATATATATTGTTAAGGATTGATGTTTGAATAAGTTGTATTTGATTTTAGCTTCTATATTTGAAACATATAATGTGTTCATTTCATTTTTTATGAGTAATTGAATAATTAGTTTGATAATTAATAAGGATTTATTTTTTTATATTTTCTTATGTTTGTAAAATTTTAAGTGAGTCACAATGAAATTTTTATTTTTCATATTTATTTTTAGACAAAATATTATTATTCTGAATGAACCTCAAATAGTGCTTGGTAGCCTACTATTAATTTTTGTTGTCATAATAAACTATTCTACACCATTTTATTTTAATTCGATTGTTATTATAAATAATTTAATATTAGATTAAATGTATGAATGGTTATTTGGTTTGATTTAGGCAAAACAAATTAAGCTTTAAAAGAATAATTTGAATTTTTTTTTGTTTTTTATCGTTATTAAAAGGCTTAAATTTCACATTCGAGAAAAATTTGACTAATCTCTTATTTCAAGACCTTAACTCGGGTAAATGTTTCATGTTAAATCAAATAGAACAAATTAGTCATTCAAATTACTTAATAAGAAGGATGACTATAAAGTGATTTTATTTTAAAGTTAGTCATAATATATTAATGTATTGATTTTAAATAAGGGTTATCAAAATGACTTATTTTCAAAATAAATAGGTCAAACTATAAATTTTTTTATTATAATATTCGACACGGTCCTTGAAATGGATGAAAGTGTTGAAAATTCTATGGTAAAATAGGAAAAGGTGGGAGCTTCTCTACTAAGATTATTGAAAGACAAAGGAGGAAAACATGTATACTTAACACCTCTCTTTGGTAAGCTTGGTTATTAAGGAACCGTTGCATCTATGTATTTGGAAAGACGAGATTCGGTTTCTTTAAGGCGAAGGAGGCTTAAAAAGGATTTATGTTACTTCTTGAGAGGGAATCTCTACTTCGTTTTTTCAAGAACAACGAAGTAAAGGTTCTCTCTTAAGATGTAACACAAATACTTTTTAAGACTCCTTCGTCTTTGAAGAAATTGAGACTTGTCTTCCCAAATGCATAGATGCAATCGGTCCGCTATAACAAAACATATCAAAGAAAGGTATTAAGTATGAGAGATTTCCTCCACGCTCTTGGTAATCCATGTAGGGAAGCTCTCATCATTCTCCATTTCACACACTTTCACTCATTCCTGGGACTCTGTCAAATATTATAATAATTTTTTTAAAAAAATAAATGACTTATTTATTATAAAAATAGAGTCTCTACGTAATTTTAAAATTTAAGAAATCATTTTAAAGGTATTTGGAAATTTGGTATTCAAAATCAAAATAGTGTAAGTATTCAAATATTTTTTTAAAAAAAAAAGTGTTAGGTCCCTTGAACAATTTTAAAATGTGATATCAGTAATATTTTAGTAAACTGTGAAATAAAATCTATGTATAAAATAAATTATCATTATTTTAGAAGTTCATTAAAATCCATATAGTTCTTTAGTATTGAAAATGTGAATGACTATGTTCAAGTAGACTTTAACTTTGAATGTTTTGTCCCAAGTTCGGACCTTAAACTAAATAATTAATTCAATTCTAAATTTTAAATTTTTTATAACTACAGAAGAACATAGAAATTTCTTAAGTTATTGTGTCATCTCAATATAAGTAATTTTGGATCGTGATAAAGATGATTCTGTTGACATTTGCCTTTTCTACCCCTCACTCTTCTTTCTCTAGTTAATTTCCAAAAATGGTTATTCAAGTTTTAGAAATTATTTTCAAATTCTATAATTTTTGTTCATTTAGGAGAAAATTATTATTCAACTATAACTATTTTCCTCAAATCTTGTGTTGTTGAACGTTTTCATTGAGAAATAATTATTTACTCTTTCTATATTGATGCTTTTGCTTAAACTAGGTGGCTACTTTTGTATATCTATACACTGTTTTACAAGAATTTTGAGAGATGCAACCTTAACTTGTTTTATACTATTGAAGCTAATGTTGAACACTCATTGTTAGTTGTTGATGGCATGGATTGAAACGATGAAGCATTGTCATAACGTGTTTCGTTTTTCCACCATGTCAGTTGTCTTTAGTATTAGCCTTGTAATTATATCTTCAATAATTAGATATTTGAAGTGAAGAGAACTCGATATTGTTGAGTATCTAAATTAATAGGTGCAGGTGTAGCAACACGAATACCACCAATTCATACATAATTGATCCTGACTTATACAATCCATAGCGTTTCCTCTTAATTAACATTCTTTGAGGTCAAAATCAACTATGTATATGAATCTACGATATTCACGTTGCTTCATTTACACCTATTTTATTTCTACACACAATAATATTTGGTTGTCTTCACAATTAAATATCTAATTATTCAAGATAACATGATAATTCTAATACTAAGTACTCCCTCCGTCTCAAAAAAAAAAAACGAGCTCCTTTACTTTTTAGTCTGTTTTAAAAAGAATGATCTCTTTTTTTTTTTGGTATCAACTTTTCACGTGGTATGTTTAAGGCCACAAATTAAAGGACAATTTTATACATTTGACATAACTTTAATTTAGGACCACATGATCAAAAGTCTTCTTTATTTTCTTAAACTCCATGTCAAGTCAAACTAGATTATTTTTTGTAAAACAGAAAAAATAGGATAAATAAGATGGAGAAATAAAATATACCATGACAATATTGTTTTATCATTTCCATTCATACAATCAACAATTATTTATAAGTGTTCAACATTAAGTTCAATAGTTTGTTTTATTTACTTAATTTTCTGTCAAAAGTCAAATTATTTTATTTTATTTTTAAACGGAGAGAGTAATATTTACTTTAATATGGTCTTTAAGTTGACTAATCATGAGTCAATGACCACCTTGACTCACCTTGTTGTGACATTAGCATTTCCTTTTTATTTATTTATTTTTATTTCAAGTGTAAAAAAAGGAGATTCACAAATTAACTGTTCCAACCACCTAATCCACTATGTTTTTTGCACTCTTCACTTCACTTGTTTCAAACATCTGTCTCCCATGTTGTCACCTTCCTCCAAACCCTAACCCTAATTCTCATCAATGACAAATCCAAGAACCCTCTTCACCATTCAATCTCCAACAAATGCATCTTTTTCTTCCCATTTTACCCTCAAGAATCCTTCAAAATCACAACAACAACAACCACCAGTCTATAAGAAGCTCAATTTTAGAGTTCTTTGTTCCTCTCAACCTTCAAGAACCCCACAGAATTCAAATCTAATTTCTACCCTTGTCAAGATTTTACGCGTAGTACCGGATTGGGCTGACAAAATTCAAGAAGGGGGTATGAGAAAAAAGAGATCTTTATACAAGCATGAGACTTGGGTGCAACATAGAAGTTCATTAAGGCATGTTAGGCATTTGTTTTCGAGCTTCAATTCGCGGGTTGTTTTGTCATTGATACCTCCTGTAATAGCTTTTACTTCATTTGCATTTGTGATTGCTAGTTATAATTCAGCAGTTTCATTTCATTGGTTGCCTGAGTTTTTCCCTATCTTGAGAGCTAGTCCACAGCCTTATCAGTTGACAGCTCCAGCTCTGGCACTTCTATTGGTGTTTAGGACGGAGGCGTCTTACTCGAGGTTCGAAGCAGGGAAGAAGGCTTGGACTAAAGTCATTGCTGGAACTAACGATTTTGCTAGGCAGGTCATTGCTTGTGTTGATAAGAGGGATGATGTGCTCAAAGAGGCACTTTTGCAGTATATCATGGCATTTCCAGTTGCCTTAAAGGTATATATGTTGATCAATTTGGCTCATTATAGTCTTTTTTAAAAAAAAAAATGAAATAGAAGTAGGGGAAAGGGAAACAAGAGAGGGGATTACAAGGTGAGGATCAAACCGTTACCAACGACATGAAAGTGTAGGTAGCCAACCAACTGAGTTACTAAGATCCTCCCTCACTATAGTCTTGTATTTGTACCTACATTTTTTTGTGGCCTAAGATCAGGGTGAATCCAGGTTTGACTAAGGGTGTCCGTTGATGAACCCCTTCAACATAAACTTATACATGGTATATATAGTAGATAATGAATTCTCCTTAGCTTCTTCGTGTGTTTACTTCTTCAAATTTTGAACCCCTTTAGTGAAAATTCTAGCTTTGACGCTTCTTTAGATTATGCTCAATAATTCTTGCTACGGGGTTACAATTGGTCCCTGCACTCAGAGGCAGATCTAGGATTTAAGATCTTGGGATTCACCCTTTTAATATTGAATGCATTATATTTTTAAGTTATGGTTCATATATAATATTTGATTGCAATTTTATTGAGTGTTTACACATAAATTTGTACTCCACACTAGAAATACAGGTTCATATAAACCTGGTACCGACAAGCTGCATCGTCCCCCTGCCTGCACTCTGTATAGGAGATAAAATCATAAGTCATCGTTATTGATATGTTATTAATGCTACTAGTTCTTTCATGATATAGGGAAAAAGGATGAGATAACAAAAAACATCTATAAATCTCTACTTACAAGGCAAAGTAAGGAATAATCTGCTAGCTGCAGGCTAATTCAATGATCAGGTAGTTGAGGCTAAAAATGCAGTAAATTTCTAGAATGTCTCTGGAAATTACACATGAAATTTAGCCATGAGTTACAAATGAATCCAGTGAGTGGCTTTGCAGTTATTTTCAAAATTTCAATGTCCATGTATTTTTTTTTTTTTTGGAATAACCGTGTTGTCGGCTAGCTTGCGCACACCTTAACTAAGTCCATGAGATACCTGTCACCTCCCTCCAGAAATAGGCCTTCTATTCCAGTATTGTTGTTGAGGTTCAACTGAAATGACCTTAAAATCGTAGAAGCTTTAAATCCTTATTTTACATTTTAAACATAGAACATGTGGTACGTTGATCTCTTTGCAGTTTGCATACTGGTTCACTAATAAGTCGTATTGTACATGCACGAATCACTGAAAAGCAAAATGCACTTTCTATGATGAGCAAAGGGATAAAGATCCTTGCCTCTTGCACTCCTTGCCTCTTGCATTGTATTAACCACTAAGATTTCAGTACTTCTATGCAGTGCCACATAGTATATGACTCGGATATAGCAAGTGATCTCAAAAACTTACTTGAGGCTGATGATCTAGCAGTAGTTCTCAGTTCTAAGCATCGCCCTCGTTGTATAATTGGATTCATCGCTCAGAGCCTTCAGTCATTAAACTTGGAGGGGACAATACTGAGTCAGCTGGTAATTATTCTTCAAAAAGTTATACTACTTTTAAATGTAGTAAAAGTCTCCTCGCGGCTGCATCTTTTGTTTCTGTTTCAAACTTTTCTTTTGAGCATATTAGAAGTTCAATGTAAATAACAATCCTCAGAAATCTCTTTCTGGTGGTTTCTGTATTTTGGTAATCAACTGATCTTTTAAGTTCCTTTAAGTTAAGCACATTGATTTCATCATTTGCTGGATGCTTTTAAGTTTCAAACCTTATGAATAGTCTCCGATGACTTTTGGTTTTAAAAAGTGCAGGAGTCAAAGATTTCTTGTTTCCATGAAGGTATTGGTGTATGTGAACAACTCTTGGGCATACCTATTCCCCTTTCGTACACTCGATTGACGTCAAGGTTCTTAGTCCTTTGGCATCTAACTCTTCCTATAATACTTTGGGATGATTGCCACTGGATTGTGGTTCCAGCTACTTTCATAAGTGCGGCTTCCTTATTCTGCATCGAAGAGGTCAGAGTTTATTTTCTTCTCCTCATTTTGCCAAGCTTTCGGTCTATGCTCTAACCAGAAGAACAAATATTTTGTGATTTAATTACTTCATGTAGTAGAGATCAATTTGTGTAAAGCAAGGATTTATAAAATGTTAGACTTGGCCTGTCATACTAGCAATATATCGTTCAGGAAGAAAAGAAAAAACGAACATACTATAGTTTTCCTTAAGTTTCAATAGATGGGGTTCTCCACCTAACATCATCTTGAATCTACACAAAGTATTTGATATGTATGCGTACATCCTACCTTCCCAGACGCCACTTGTGCGATTATACTGGGTATGTTGTTGTTGTTGTCTGATGAATGGTCTGAGGCTCCAAGCTTCATAATACTGTAACAAAGGCACAAATAATAACAAAAATAAGAGAAGAGAGGAAAAAACAAAGGCACAAATAATAACAAAAATAAGAGTAGAGAGAAACACAATGAAATGGTTCTTGTTTTATTAGAGCATTGGTGTTACAGATATCTCAGCTTGGTTATTTAGCTTTCTGGATGAAGAGTGTAGACGATGACTAATCCCTCCGTTTTAATTTCATTGTTTTTTATTTGGCACAGAGTTTAAGAAAGTAAAGAACTTTTGTCTTGTGGTCGTAGAGTTAAAAATACATAGAATGTAACTGTTTAATCTTGCGGTCTTAAACATACCATGTGCAAAGTTGCCATAATAGGGAAGATGCATTCTTTTTTTAAACGGATTCATATTTGACAAAAGAGGATGTTCATTCATTTTTGCAGGTTGGTGTCCTTATCGAGGAGCCATTTCCAATGCTTGCACTCGATGAGCTATGTCAGCGTGTTCACGACAACATCCACGAAGCAATGGCAAACGAAAAGCAGATTCAAGAAATAGTAAACAGCAAAAGAAAAAGAAGTTTTAGTGAACACTCTCCAAATGGTTGGCCAACATCATAGGATTGACTAGAAATTACGTCTTAAAAACGAAAGACTGAAGCTCTATCATGACTTCAGCAACTGTACATAAAGAGGGAATGTCCCATATATGAATGTTGTTCCAATATCTGGGGAAACAAAGGGAAGACATATTTCTATTACCATATATGTAAATATATAGTTCTGGTGGAAAGTATTCGTTCCAGAAAAGTTTAACGCGTTGAGTTCAGCTTCTAAATTCAGTTACTGTATAATTTTGTCTTACAGAATGTGCTCTCAAATGTACAATGTGTGTACAATCTCATGAGAAGGATGAAACTCTTGGAGATATAGTAGAAGAGACATGATTGATGAAACAATTTGCTCAGATAGTGTAGTAATCGCGACTCCCGTGACTTTCTCATATGGTCACTCAACTAATAGACTTTGTTCTCGATTATAATGACTTTTTGAGACTGTCTTCTTACTTCTAAATGCTTTCTTGAAATAAGAACTAGGGAAAAAGGACAAATATACCTCAATTATCGTAAATGATATGTAGATATTCTTCGTCATACTTTTGGAAAATTGGTGCCCTGCCGTCCAAAACCTAGGTCATATATGTCATTTACTCTAACGAAAGACTTAATAAGGACACATAACACAACCTTATTTGTCGATCTGATATTTAATAAATGTCGGGCCGGTGAATAAGATTATAATACATGTATGTTCGTTAGTATAAGGGGTATATATGCTCTAGTTTTTGGACGACTAAGATAAAAATATCCAAAAAATATGACGAATCTGCATATCATTTACTACACTAAGCAGTAATTTAATACTAAAGAAAAACACTAAAATAATTATTAAAAGAATCAAAATGTACTGAAGTAAAATGCCAAAATTAATTATTACAAATAAAAATTAAAGTGTCTGAGCCCGGGTTCGAACCGGGGACCTCTAGTGTGTGAGACTAGCGTGATAACCGACTACACCACCCAGACATAATTGACACTATTTTCTTACATATACATTATAACAAAATAAATGACATAGGAAAGAGTCCACATTTTTGCAGCAAGAATCATTTTATAATATTGTTACACAAAATTGAGCTCGTTTGATATAGTGTATAACAATAATGTTAAATATAATTTATAAGTAATGTTTACATAAATTATACTAAATTTATTTATGTAGTACTTAATTTGATATATTAAAAACATGTATTGCATTATTTCAACAAAAAAAATCATTTACAAAAATACCTCCACAAATATGGTGGAAATAATGTGGTAAAGGTTTGATCACAATTATGTCTTTAGACATGCTAATGCATGCATATATATATATATATATATATATATATATATATATATATATATGTATATATATATATATATATATATATATATGTATATATATATATATATATATATATATGTATATATATATATATATATATATATATATATATATATATATATATATATATATCGGGTTGTACCCTTTGTTCTTAGACTTGTCGTTAGTAGAGTTTTGGTAAAATGACTTTCAGGTTCTAGGGGTTGTTCTTCCATATTAGTTTGTTTAGTTATTTGTTTAAACCTTTGGGATTTATGGGAACTCAGTATTTTTCTTGTCATTTAAGTCTGCTTCCATATCTTTAAATGCCTTAGATTTCATAAAAAATTGTTTAGTTGGGTTATAGTAATGGTTCTTCTGCCGGATGGTTAGTGTGGGTGTCACTCACGACGGTCTGGGTCGTGACAGTCAGGTTTAGGTGATGATCGTAAATTCCTATTGCGTGATATAATGATGTTGATGTCGTTGATATGTGGATACATGTGTAAAATTGAGATGTTCGAATCAAGCCTAAGGGGAAAGAAAAGTTGTATAATTGCATGTCATGAACCTAATTATTGATTGATTGTGTGATTATAAATATGTTCATTATGGATGTGATTGTGAATATGATTGCATACATTAGATCGAATGTCACATACCGGTATACATGCATACATTTGATAGAGTATCGCATACCGGCATGTTAACATACATGGGATCCAATGCCATACTGACATGCTAACATTCATGAGATCGAACGCCACGTACCAGTATGCGTACATACATTTGATCGGATTCCACGATCCGATGCAACTATTTGAGTATGG
The DNA here is from genome assembly GCA_027705065.1 of Solanum peruvianum. Taxonomy (NCBI): domain Eukaryota; kingdom Viridiplantae; phylum Streptophyta; class Magnoliopsida; order Solanales; family Solanaceae; genus Solanum; species Solanum peruvianum. Next base: position 58,390,875 of record JAKWJD010001759.1, read on the forward strand.
ATTCCGTGAAAGAACCATTGACTTGTGATTATGTGTATTGTTGGGATTATGAAATAACACATTCTTCTTGAATTGATAGGTGTTATGGTAACATATATATGATTACTTCATTATGTTGAGTAAAATGGGTATGTGTCTCATTTATTAAATGATTCCGGAAGAGTGGAGCCCAAATTGAAATATAATGCTTTAAATGGAGACCAAGGGTCCAGGATTTGCTATTGATTACGAAGAGGGTTGTCCGTATCCTTAATAGTCTAGAAGTGAGGGTAGTGTACGTGATGTGAATACCTAGGTAGATCCTATCTTCGGAAAGGGTTTTGTGTTTAATTGTTAGGGAGCCTTGACGTAGTGTACCTTGTGGTCAAAGGTTGAGTTCTGACGTGGAAAAAGTAAGGGTATGTTGTGAATGGTTAATCGAAATGTTGGTAGTCATATTGGGGACTCTTATATGGGTTAGAATGACTAAGCTATGATCAAGAACCTAGTAAGTAGTGCGACTGAGACGATGGTTAGTGGTAAGGATAATAGTGTGATTGGAGATATTCGGCAATGCTAAAGGTGGAGGAATGAACAGTTTACTTACATATTTCTCAGTAGTTGATTTCATACATTATATAGTGGGAGTCAAGTTGACCGATGATGCATACTAGTACGTGGGGTTTTGTACTGATACTACTTTTGCTATGCCTTTTAGGCATAGTCTAGATACAGGGTCGGTGATATTTCATTAGGCGAACACGAAGAAAATCTCCAGGAACTTCTATCTTTCCTTCTGCATGGTGGGAGATGTGTCCTTGTTATTTGTTTTACCTTGTAATCTTATAATCACTTGTGTATTTTTAGAATAGATCCTTGGGGTGTTAATTACTTTACAAGTTTTAACTCGAGTTGTATAATATCTTTATTTATATTAATCTTTTGGAAATTATTTATAATAGTTTTCTTTAATTTTTCGCATAGTTTTAAGTCGTTGGAAATCGAAAGTTCTCCTACTCAGGTATTAGAGTAGGTACCAGCACGGTCTGATGGATTGTATAGTGACATTTTCATATTTATCTGAGATACATGTTTTTGCATATAACGTATGAAATTTATACATGATACATCAAATTATACATATAAAATATACATGAAATAATATTAGATCACATAAATAGATACATAAAATTTATATTAAATCATACAAATAGATACATGAAATTAATACTAGTTGTTTTTGATGATACATATGAATATATTTGTATGATACTCAAGTATCTATGCGTTTAGTTGGTTGGATACATTATATATTGATAATAGATATATCAAATTATTGAATTTATCATTTTAAGAGTAATAAAATGAAAATAAACAAATAACATGACTAAGATATACACGTTTTTTGTCTTTTATTAATAATATATAATACGGAAAAGGTCCTAAAATACCCTCAACTATGCGAACTGAAACAAAAATATCCCTCTTCTACCTTTCGAGCCTAAAATGCCCTAGATATCAACCTTTAGGATCTATTTTGCGCTTATTTTTAATAATCTAAATAATAATATCAATTAGCAAATTCATTTATGATGTGTCACCATCCTATTGGTTACCCTAATAAATGATTAAGCTAATATTTTTAATAATCTAAATAATAATATCAATTAGCAAATTCATTTATGATGTGTCACCATCCTATTGGTTACCCTAATAAATGATTAAGCTAATTAAAGAAAACCAAACCCACCCAAAAGCCCCACCTATAACCCAAATCTTTTAACCCATTATTACTCAATCCTTTTAACCCATCATCCAGCCCCAAAACTTTTAAACCAAAATGAATTTACACTCATCATCTTCAAATCTCCTCTCTTCTTCCTCAATCGAAGCTCACCGAAACTCAATCATTTTATTAGAAGTTCTCCTCGTCAATTCCTATGAAAAGACAAACTCAGAATAGAGCAATAATGATCGCTGAAGCACTTCGGATGCAAAATCAAGTATAGATGCCAGTGAGAAATCTTGAATATTATGGGACTTGTGATAATGCTTATACGTTTCCATAAGGCGTCTTTTTCTTATCGTTTGACAGTACTCTCAAACTATTTTGATGTATTAAGTACTCGTGATCTTCGTTAATGAAAATACATTGTTGAACAAGACATTTGTACTGAATATTTAATCAACCAAAATGGCTTCTCAGAAATGTATTGTCTTAATTTTACTTCTCTTTTCTGTAATTCATCTGACAAGTAAGACAAGTTATCTATTGGGACATATTAAATTACATTGACGGTGTATAATATGATCCATCAAACTGACGATTTATACAAGTTAAACTCTTTAACTATTTGACAAGGAGAACTTCTAAAAGAATGATTGAGTTCCGGTGAGCTTCGATTGAGGAAGAAGAGAAGAGATTTGAAGATGATGAGCGTAAATTCTTTTTGGTTTGAAAGTTTTGGGGTTGGATATTGGGTTAAAAGGTGTGGATAATAATGGGTTAAAAGATTAGGGTTATGGATGGGGCTTTTGGGTGGGTTTGGTTTTCTTTAATTAGCTTAATTATTTATTAGGGTAACCAATAGAATAGTGACACGTCATAAATGAATTTGCTAATTGATATTATTATTTAGGTTGTTAAAAAAAAGGAAAAATAGAGCCAAAAGGTTGACGTCAAGGGCATCTTAGGCCCGAAAGGTAGAAGAAGGGTGTTTTTATTCCAATTCGCATAGTTGAAGGATATTTTAAGCCCTTTTCCGTATATAATAAAATAAAATTAATTAAACATAGATATAATCCTTGATTTTCGCCTTATATCAAGAGATTTAAAATTATCAACATATTTCATGTAGACACTTCAATCTACCCTTTAACTTATTGAACACTTAAATTTTAATAAATTTATACCTATTTGACACAAAATGATAATCAATAAAAAAAAATATGTGTGCACTTCAAATGCATAATCATAGAAAATGGACCAATGCAATTGCGGCATGTGGTGATTGAATTATTTTAAAAAAACTCTATTTAAATAATTCAAAAGTCATTTTAATAAAAAACAAAAACGTTATTCAATTAACCCACCCCTTCCCCACCAATCCCACCTTTCTTCTTCTTCGTCTTTTTCTTCTTCTTCTTCTTCTTCTTCTTTTCCAGGAAAATGATGTCCCTTTTCACTGCGTCTCAGTGGTCATTAAATTACCATCACCTCTCCCCTCTTTCTCCTCCTCCTCCTCCTCCTCAATCTTCTTCTTTTTTGTCGGAGTTTGCTTTCCTTTCCACTGAATTTTCACACATTAAAGCACGGTTAACTATCGCTTCATAGCCCTACACCTCTTTCTTGAATTTTATCCCTTTCACGGGCGATATTGACGAATTTCACGATATAAGAAATTGAAATTAATCTTTATGAACCAATAATATATCATTGATGTTTATTACGCTAACCCCTCATTCACCTTTCATTTAATGGCATTAAAACCTTCCACCCATTTTCTTCATCATTTCTTCTCTAGTAATCATTTATCAGAAAACTCAGTAGAATATTGTTTTCAACAGGAATAATGGAGCTTCACCAGAAGATGGGAGAAGACTTCCTTCATTTTTGAAATTAATTATTAATATTACTTATTGGTAAGGTTTATAAATCGAAAAGAAAAAGAAAAATATAATTTGAAAATTGCTTTACGCACTTAAAGGAAGGTAAAATACATCATTTTTTATCATGTCAACATTTTGTGTTTAATATGAATTATCTTTTAACAAATAAGGTGTTCAATAGGTACATGACTAAATTAAGGTGTCTAAGGCCTCATTTGTTTGCACTTAATGGGCCCTGAATGTTAATCAATCAGATTCGTCTCATTCTGTGTTTGTTTTTCAGTACTGAATTGTAACGACCTGTTTAGTCGTTTTGAGCAGCAGATTTTATTTCTGGAAAACTGGCTGAGACGACGGACCCCACGACGAACCGTCATGGGCACGACGGACCGTCGAGGGGGTCTCGTTCCAAAACACTTAGAATTCTTAAATTTGGGTACTGAAATCGACTCTCTGAACTTCGTGACGGAATGGCAGGACGAACCGTCGTGGATACGACGGACCGTCACGAACCCTTTAGTGGAATTGAGTCTCTGAACTCTGTGACGGAGCAGCAGGACGGACCGTCGCAGGACGGACCGTCGCAGGACGGACCGTCGCAGGCACGACGGGCCGTCACAGGCTGCGTAATCCCAGGCTGGGTCGGATTTCTTTAAATGTTTTAAGGGACGTTTTTGACTATTCCTGTTTTAATTATAAAGTTAGTGGGTTAATGTTAATAAGTCTAATTACTTGGGGGTTAAAAGAGGTAACCTTGAGTTAATTAGTGGGTTATTATTGCCATCTTTTATACTTAATTATATGCTAATTAGGGTAAAAGAAAGAGGGTTTGAATAAGAAAAATAGAAAGAACAAAGAGAGAGAGAGGATTGAACGAGAAAGAGGAGAAACGAAGAGGAAACAAAGCTTTGGGGAATTTGCTTGCTTGATCACTAATTTTCGCTGGAGGTAGGTTATGGTTTTTATTCTATTCGTAGTAAACTCTTAATAGCGAATGATATGTATTGGTAGTATTGTAAACCCTGCTATATGATTAATTGTATGTTTGCATGAATGTGATGATATAATTGTGATAAAATAAGCATGATGAAGCTATTGAATCCCAAATCTTGAAAAACCCTAATCTCTTTGTTAATGATGATGCCTTGGTATAAGAGAAGGCTTGATGAACTAAAGTAATGAGATTGATGATACCTTGGTATAAGAGAAGGCTTGATGAACTAAAGTAATGAGGTTGATGATGACTTGGTATAAAAGAAGGATTGATGAATTGATAGAATTAAGGGATCGGGTGTCACGAACCGACACGTAGAATTAGGGGATCGGAGTGTCACGTTCCGACACATAGAATTAAGGGATCGGGTGTCACGAACCGACACGTAGAATTAGGGGATCGGAGTGTCACGTTCCGACACATAGAATTAAGGGATCGGGTGTCACGAACCGACACGTAAATTAGGGGATCGGAGTGTCACGTTCCGACACATAGAATTAAGGGATCGGGTGTCACGAACCGACACGTAGAATTAGGGGATCAGAGTGTCACGTTCCGACACATAGTAGTAGGGGATCGGAGTGTCACGTACCGACACAAGAGGAATAAAAGGTAATGAATCTTGAAAGATGTTAATATAATCGATCTAATGAACCTAATTCCCAAATGAGTATGGCATTGAGGCTTGAGTCCTCATGTGTGAACTTGGCGGTACATTATTAATGATTATAGTACTTGTTGTTGCTACATGTTGAGTATTGTAGTTGATTTATGATATTACTTGATATATACTGTTTTCTATTTTGAGTTGGCCGATGATACCTACTCAGTACCCGTGTTTTGTACTGACCCCTACTTTTATGTTTTCTTCTTTGTTATTTGTGGAGTGCAGCAAACGGACCGTCGTCTTCAACTCAACCGCAATTCTAGCACATCTTCGTTACACCAGATTTTCAGGGTGAGCTAATGCTTCTAGCTCGGACTGGATCTTCTTCTTCATGTCTTGATGCCTTGAAGTTCCGGCATGGACTAGCTTTTACTTGTTTTAGCTTCTTAGAATACTCTTAGTTTAGTAATTTGATCATAGATGTTCTTGTGGTGATGACTTCCAGATTTTGGGGAATAATAGATGTTGAATTTTAGAAGTTATTGAATTGGTTTTTATTAATGAGTTTAAGTCTTCCGCATTACTTTCTGTTGATATTATATTGAAATTTTAGGGTTTAGATTGGTTGGTTCGCTCACATAAGAGGGTAAGTGTGGGTGCCAGTCGCGGCTTGGTTTTGGGTCGTGACAAACTTGGTATCAGAGCATTAGGTTCGTTGGTCTCATCACACAAGAACGAGTCTAGTAGAGTCTTAAGGAACGGTAGGGGGACGCCTTTACTTTTCTTTGAGAGGCTATAAGACTTTAGGAAAATTCCATTCTTTCTTTCTTTCTTTCGTGCTATTACTTGGATCCAATTGGTATCTAGGTGATACAAATTGGTATCTGACCATCTTCACTCTATTTCGCAGATGGTTAGAACTAGAGCAACGACTGCGCCAGCACTGACACCGGCAAGACAAGAAGCGTCTGAGCCAGCCACTGGGGCTGTAGCTCGAAGAGGAGTAGCGGCAAGAGGTCGTGGAAGAGGTCGTGGGAGGATGTCCTCTAGAGGAAGAGGGCAAGCACCTAGCCCATCTGGTACTAGGGCGGTGACTCCTCCACCAACTGAGGAAGTGATAAGAGAGGGTGAGGAAGGGGAAAATGAGCAAGTGCAGAATGAGGAATTGCCACCCCAACCTACCCCAGAGATGATCAATCAGGTTCTTGCTTATCTTAGCGGGTTATGTGATCAGGGTCAGACACCTCCAGTGTTTTCTGCACTAGCACCTCAGGGTCCGGAGGTACAACATGCAGCCACTATGGCTCCCCGCATGGATGCCTCATTGGAATAGGCACGTTTCCTCGTCTGACTACAGGGCCTATAATGACAAATGATCAGCATGAACTTTTCAGTAAGTTCTTAAAATTGAAACCTCCAGTCTTCAATGGTGCTGAATCTGAGGATACCTACGATTTTCTGGTTGACTGTCATGAGCTACTACACAAGATGGGTATAGTAGAACGGTTTGGTGTTGAGTTTGTGACTTATCAGTTTCAAGGGAACGCCAAAATGTGGTGGCGGTCACATGTCGAGTGTCAACCAACAGAGGCACCACCTATGACTTGGGCATCATTCTCTAGCTTATTTATGGAGAAGTATATCCCCCGGACTTTGAGGGATAGGAAAAGAGATGAGTTCTTGAGCCTAGAGCAAGGTAGGATGTCGGTTACTGCATATGAGGCGAAGTTTTGTGCATTATCCAGGTATGCCACCCAACTTTGTTTCAGTCCACAAGAGCGTATTCGCCGTTTTGTGAAGGGGTTGAGGTCAGAATTGCGGATTTCAGCCTTACAGGTAGCGGCTACGGCAAAATCCTTCCAGGAAGTGGTAGACTTCGTGATAGAGGTGGAAGGAGTGAAGACAGATAACTTCACCATGGCATCGACATCAAAAAGGTTTCGAAAGGGAGGTGAGTTTAATGGTTTTTACTCTAGAGGACAGGGTTCCGGAGGTTACTCAGTTCGACCCATTCAGTCTTCACTACAAACTGTAGTTGGGGGTCCACCTCAGACCGGTCAACACTTCTCTGAGAGACCTATGCTTGACTCTAGAGAGTGTTATGGATGTGGGGAGACTGGACATATTAGGAGGAATTGTCCAAAGCATACTTATAGACCCCCAATAGCTAGAGGTAGAGGTGGTCATGGTAGAGGCCGTTATTCTGGAGGACGCGGTGGTCGAGGTAATGGTGGTCACCAAAACGGCCGGGGTGATGGGCAAACTGGAGCCACTACATCACAACATGGTAGGGGCAACGGACAGACAGGCGATAGGGCCCATTGTTACGCTTTCCCTGGGTGGTCTGAAGCGGAGACATCTGATGTTGTTATCACAGGTAATCTTTTGATTTGTGATTGCATGGCTTCTGTATTGTTTGATCCTGGATCCACATTTTCTTATGTATCTTCCTCATTTGCTAATGGTCTAAATTTACATTGTGAATTACTTGACATGCCTATTCGTGTTTCTACTCCGGTGGGTGAGTCTGTGATAGTTGAAAAGGCATATAGGTCTTGTTTGGTGAATTTTGTGGGGAGCAATACTTATGTATACTTGGTTATCTTAGAAATGTTTGATTTTGATGTAATTCTGGGTATGACTTGGCTTTCTCCGAATTTCGCGATCTTGGATTGTAATGCTAGAACTGTGACGTTAGCCAAGCCTGGGACAGACCCGTTAGTGTGGGAGGGTGACTACACTTCCACTCCGGTGCGTATCATCTCCTTCCTTCGTGCTAAGAAAATGGTTAGTAAAGGGTGTTTAGCTTTCTTGGCACATCTCAGGGATGACATTACCCAAGTACCTTCAATCGAAACGGTTTCGGTAGTCCGTGAGTTTTTGGATGTGTTCCCTGCAGATCTTCCTGGTATGCCACCGGATAGAGATATTGATTTTTGCATCGATCTGGAACCGGGTACTCGCCCTATTTCTATACCTCCTTATAGAATGGCTCCCGCGGAGTTAAGAGAGTTAAAGGCACAACTTCAAGAGTTGTTAAGCAAAGGCTTTATTAGACCAAGTGCATCTCCTTGGGGTGCTCCGGTGTTGTTTGTAAAGAAGAAGGATGGGAGTTTTCGGATGTGCATAGACTACAGACAACTGAATAAGGTAACAGTTAAGAACAAGTATCCTCTTCCTCGTATTGATGACTTGTTCGATCAGTTACAAGGTGCTTGTGTCTTCTCTAAGATTGACTTGAGATCCGGTTATCATCAATTGAAAATACGGGCAACGGATGTGCCAAAGACTGCTTTTCGAACCAGGTATGGGCATTACGAATTTGTAGTGATGTCTTTTGGTCTTACGAATGCCCCTGCTGCTTTCATGAGCTTGATGAATGGGATTTTTAAGCCATATCTGGATCTTTTTGTCATCGTATGCATTGATGATATACTGATATACTCAAAGAGCAAGAAAGAACATGAGGAGCATTTGAGAATTGTATTGGAAATGTTGAGGGAGAAAAAGCTTTATGCCAAATTCTCCAAGTGTGAGTTTTGGCTAGATTCAGTGTCCTTCCTGGGGCACGTGGTTTCTAAGGATGGAGTGATGGTGGATCCTTCTAAGATTGAGACAGTGAAGAATTGGGTAAGACCTACTAATGTCTCAGAAATAAGGAGCTTTGTTGGTTTAGCTAGCTATTACCGTCGATTTGTCAAGGTATTCTCTTCCATTGCTTCCCAATTGACGAACTTGACTAAGCAGAATGTTCCATTTGTATGGTCGGACGAATGTGAGGAAAACTTTCAGAAGCTCAAGACTTTGTTGACTACTGCACCAATTCTCACCTTGCCCGTGGAAGGTAAGAACTTCATTGTTTATTGTGATGCATCCTATTCTGGGTTGGGTGCAGTGCTAATGCAAGAGAAGAATGTGATTGCTTATGCTTCAAGGTAATTAAAAGTGCATGAACGTAACTATCCAACTCATGATTGGAATTGGCTGCGGTAGTGTTTGCATTAAAGCAATGGAGGCACTATTTATATGGAGTTAAGTGTGAGGTCTATACGGATCATCGTAGCCTATATTATGTTTTTACTCAGAAGGATTTGAACTTGAGACAGAGGAGATGGATGGAACTACTGAAGGACTACGATATCACAATCTTGTATCATCCGGAAAAAGCTAATGTCGTGGCAGATGCTTTAAGTAGAAAGGCAGGAAGCATGGGAAGTCTAGCTCACTTGGCTAGAGAAGTTCAGATTCTAGCTAATGACCTTATGAGACTAGAAGTTAATGAGAAGGGAGGATTTTTGGCTTGTGTGGAGGCAAGATCTTCCTTCCTTGACAAGTTTAAGGGAAAGCAGTTTAATGATGAAAAATTGATCCGGATCCGAGATAAAGTGTTGCGAGGAGTGGCTAAAGAAGCGACAATCGATGAGGAAGGTGTTTTGAGAATTAAGGGAAGGGTATGTGTACCCCGCGTCGATGATTTGATCAACACTATTCTGACAGAGGCTCATAGTTCAAGGTATTCTATATATCCGGGTGTAACCAAGATGTACCGTGACCTAAAGCAACACTTTTGGTGGAGTAGAATGAAGCGCGACATTGATGATTTTGTTGCCAAATGTCCAAATTGTCAAAAAGTAAAGTATGAACACCAGAGGCCCAGAGGAACACTTCAGAGAATGCCCATTCCTGAATGGAAGTGGGAGAGAATTGCAATGGACTTCGTGGTTGGTCTTCCAAAGACATTTGGTAAGTTTGATTCTATTTGGGTAATTGTGGACAGATTAACTAAGTCTGCTCACTTCATTCCGGTCAAGGTGACCTACAATGCGGAGAAGTTAGCCAAAATCTACATCTCAGAAATCGTTCGATTGCATGGAGTTCCACTTTCCATCATATCAGATAGAGGTACGCAGTTTACTTCTAAGTTTTGGAGAACATTGCATGCGGAAGTAGGTACTACGTTGGACCTTAGTACCGCATTTCACCCTCAGACCGATGGTCAGTCTGAGCGAACGATTCAGGTATTGGAGGATATACTTCGTGCATGTGTGATAGAATTTGGTGGTCATTGGGATAGCTTCTTACCTTTGGCAGAGTTTTCATACAATAATAGCTATCACTCCAGTATTGACATGGCTCCATTTGAAGCATTGTATGGGAGGAGGTGTAGGTCTCCCATTGGTTGGTTTGATGCATTTGAGGTTAGACCTTGGGGTACTGACCTTTTGAGGGATTCAATGGAGAAGGTGAAATCTATTCAAGAAAAGCTTCTAGCGGCGCAGAGTAGGCAAAAGGAGTATGCAGACCGAAAGGTTAGAGACTTGGAGTTCATGGAGGGTGAACAAGTCTTGTTGCAGGTTTTGCCCATGAAGGGGGTGATGCGGTTTGGAAAAAGAGGTAAGCTTAGTCCAAGGTATATTGGACCCTTTGAAGTACTTAAGCGAGTAGGGGAGGTGGCTTACGAATTAGCCTTGCCTCCAGGGCTGTCCGGAGTGCATCCGGTATTTTATGTCTCCATGTTGAAAAGATACCATGGGGATGGAAACTACATCATTCGTTGGGATTCGGTTCTGCTTGATGAGAATTTGACTTATGAAGAGGAACCTGTTGCTATTTTAGATAGAGAAGTTCGCAAGTTGAGGTCGAGGGAGATTGCATCCATCAAAGTTCAATGGAAGAATCGACCAGTTGAAGAAGCCACTTGGGAGAAGGAGGTTGATATGCAAGAAAGATACCCACATCAGTTCACAGATTAAGGTACTACTTCTCGCCCTTGTTTTTCTTCTTGTGATCGTTCGAGGATGAACGATGGATAAATTGGTATCTATTGTAACGACCTGTTTAGTCGTTTTGAGCAGCAGATTTTATTTCTGGAAAACTGGCTGAGACGACGGACCCCACGACGGACCGTCATGGGCACGACGGACCGTCGCAGGGTCTCGTTTCAAAACACTTAGAAATTCTGAAATTGGGTACTGAAATCGACTCTCTGAACTTCGTAACGGAATGGCAGGACGGACCGTCACAGGCGTGACGGACCGTCACAGGCGTGATGGACCGTCACAGACTCTATGGTGGAAATTGAGTCTCTGGACTTTGCGACGACCTGCAGGACGGACTGTCGCAGGCACGACGGGCCGTCACAGGTTGCGTAATCCCAGTCTGGGTCGAATTTCTGGTTAAGTTTTAAAGGGGCGTTTGGACTATTCCTGCTTTAATTATACAGTTAGTGGGTTAATGTTAATAAGTCTAATTACTTAAGGGTAAAAAGAGGTAACCTTGAGTTAATTAGTGGGTCATTATTGTCATATTTTATACTTAATTATATGCTAATTAGGGTAAAAAGAAAGAGGGTTGGAATAAGAAAAATAGAAAGAACAAGAAGAGAGAGAGGGGATCGATCGAGAGAGGAGTAACGAGAAGAAGAACAAAGCTTTGGGAAATTGCTTGCTTGATCCAAATTTTTCGGTGGAGGTAGGTTATGGTTTTTAAGCTATTCGTAGTAAACTCTTAATAGCGAATGATATGTGTTGGTAATATTATCTCATCTTCTATATGCTTAATTGTATGCTTGCATGAATGTGACTATATAATTGTGATAAAATAAGCATGATGAAGCTGTTGTATCCCAAAATCTTGAAAAAAACCTAATCTCTTTGTTAATGATGATGCCTTGGTATAAGAGAAGGCTTGATGAACTAAAGTAATGAGAATGATGATGCCTTGGTATAAGAGAAGGCTTGATGAGTTGATAGAATGAGATTAGGGGATCGGAGTGTCACGTAGCGACACATAAAATTAAGGGATCGGGTGTCACGAACCGACACGTAGATTTAGGGGGATCGGGTGTCATGAACCGACACGTAGATTTAGGGGATCGGGTGTCACGAACCGACACGTAGAATTAGGGGATCGGAGTGTCACGTTCTGACACATAGTAGTAGGGGATCGGAGTGTCACGTTCCGACACATAGTAGTAGGGGATCGGAGTGTCACGTACCGACACAAGGGGAATAAAGATAACGAGGGAGCGGAGTGTCACGTACCGACACAAGAGAAATAAAGATAATGAATCTTGAAAGATGCTAATATACTCAATTTAATGAACCTAATTCCCAAATGAGTATGGTATTGAGGCTTGAGTCCTCATGTGTGAACTTGGCGGTATTTATTAATGATGATAATATTTGTTGTTGCTACATGTTGAGTATTGTAGTTGATCTTGTAATATTACTTGCTATATACTGTTCTCTATTTTGAGTTGGCCGATGATATCTACTCAGTACCCGTGTTTTGTACTGACCCCTACTTTTATGTTTTCTTCCTTGTTATTTGTGGAGTGCAGCAAACGTGCCGTCGTCTTCAACTCAACAGTAATTCTAGCCAGTCTTCGTCACACCGGATCTTCAGGGTGAGCTAATGCTTCTAGCTTGGACTGGATCTTCTTCTTCAAGTCTTGATGCCTTGAACTTCCGGCATGGACTAGTTTTTTACTTGTTTTTGCTTTCTTAGATACTCTTAGTTTTAGTAATTTGAGGATAGATGTTCTTGTGATGATGACTTCCAGATTTTGGGGATAATAATAGTTATTGAATTGATTTTATTAATGAGTTAAGTCTTCCGCATCGTATTTTGTTAAATATTGTATCAAAATGTTGGGGTTTACATTGGTTGGTTCGCTCACATAGTAGGTTAAGTGTGGGTGCCAGTCGCGGCTCGGTTTTGGGTCGTGACAATATATATATATATATATATATATATATAGAGAGAGAGAGAGAGAGAGAGATAGCAATCGGGCACTCTTCCTAGCAACACTGTCAAAAATCTGAAAAATGATGGGCATTGTATGTCAATCACTACTTGGGGTGGTAAGCAAACCATTGACCCATCTATGTCGTCTGGTGTAGTAAAGGTGATAAGACATGATGATACGGTGGTGGAGGTTAGTGGTTAGTTAAAAGATAAAACGGTAAAAGATGTTGAGGTGCCCCAAAAGGTGACCTCCATGCCTAGACCACCACCTCCTTTCCCACAAAGGTTAGTAAAAAAGATCGAGGATGGTAAATATCGGCGTTTTATAACGATGTTGAAACAACTTTCTATCAATGTCTCTTTTGTAAAAGCCCTTGAACAAATGCCCGGTTATGCCAAGTTCATGAAAGATTTGGTTATGAAGAAACTATCAGTCACTTTTGAGGATGATGATAAAATGCAACTATGTAGTGCTATTTTTACAAGATCTCTAGTGTAAAAGAAGAAGATCCAGGTGTTTTTACTATTCCTTGTACAATCGGGTTATTACATTTTGCGAAAGCATTATGTGATCTTGGGGAAAACATAAATCTCATGCCCCTCTCGTTTTACAAGAAGTTGGGTTTGGGTGACCCAAATCCCACTGTGATGTGGCTACTGATGGCCGATTGAACAATAAAAAGGCCCATTGGTATACTCCACGATGTGCTAGTCAAAGTGGATTTGTTCATATTTATGGCTTATTTTGTGATTCTTGATTGTGAGGTCGATTTTGAGGTGCCTATTATTCTTGGGAGGCCATTCCTTGGTACGGGTAGAGCCTTGCTTGATATGGAAAAGGGGCAGATGAAATTTCGGTTGAACAATGAAGAAGTGACCTTCAACATTTGTAGGTCCATGAGGCAGAGTGATGAGCTACAATCGGTATCTGCTATATCCTACAGAGTTGAAGAGTCATCTGAGGTACAAATTGAAGAGTGTGTGGGTGTAGAAGCATTGGCGGCAGTGATCATGAATTTTGATAGTGATGGCATTGAAGAGTATGGGTCATTGATCGCGGCACGTGATCGAGGTAATGTTCGTTTTTAACCAAAGAAATTGCGAATCTCCACCCGCAAAACGTTCTATTGAGGAGGCTCCAAAATTAGAACTTAAGCCTCTACCACCTCATCTAAGGTATGTATTCTTGGGAAAGATGACACTTTGCTGGTTATTATTGCATCAGATTTGAATGTGCATCAAGTTGAGAGTTTGGTGAAAGTGCTAAAAAGGTTCAAAAGAGCTATTGGGTGGACTATTGCGGATATTATTGGGATGCCTCCCTGTATTTGTTCTCACAAAATCTAACGCATGCCCGATCATAAGCCAAGTATTGAGCATCAATGCAAGAGGTAGTGAAGAAGAAAATTATTAAGTGGCTGGATGCTGGAGTGATATATCCAATCGCTGATAGTAATTGGGTATGCCCTGTTCAGTGTGTACCTAAGAAAGGGGGAATGATTGTGGTCCCCAATGAGAAAAATGAGCTTGTTCCAATGAGACTGGTGACTTGTTGGAGGGTGTGTATGGATTACCGGAAATTAAATGCATGGACCAAAAAAGACCATTTTCCTATGCCCTCCATGGATCAGATGTTGGATAGACTTGCCAGAAAGGGGTGGTACTGTTATCTTGATGGTTATTCAGGGTATAATCAGATTTCTATTGCACGAGAAGATCAAGATAAAACCAACTTTCCTTGTCCATATGGGACCTTTGCATTCAAGAGAATGTTTTGGGTTGTTCAATGCACCCGCCACATTTCAGAGATGTATGATGTCGATATTCTCCGATATGGTGGAGAACACTATTGAGGTGTTTATGGATGATTTTTCTGTGGTTGGTGACTCATTTGAGCAGTGTTTGAGTCATTCGTCTGAGGTTCTTAAGAGGCGTGAAGACTGCAATCTAGTACTAAATTGAGAAAAATGTCACTTCATGGTGAAAGAGCGTATTGTATTGGGTCATCGCATTTTAGAGAAGGGTATACAGGTTGATCGAGCTAAAGTCAAGGTAATAGAGAGACTTCCAACACCTATCTCTGTAAAAGGTGTGAGAAGCTTTCTTGGGCATGCAGGTTTTTACTTGGGTGTGCGGTTTAAGGTGAATGGACAACGAATCAAAATCTATCTGGGCACGCTAAAATGGCGAATGAAGTGATCGAGGCATACCATCTTGATGAAGTCTGACTAATCAAGTGTCCTACGTCGTGCCGCGATGTTAAATCAAGTGCTGGTTGGGAGGCAACCCAATATGTATCCCCTAGCCAACTATAGGTTTTTCGTGATTTTCTAGTTATAGTTGCATGTTTCTTTGCTTTTATTTCCTTAAATGTCCCGGCTAAATACTGGTTTTCTTTTCGTTAGAAGTGTTGCTTAGAGCATAGCTTAGGATTCGTGTCCAAAAAAAATGTCCAGAAAATACAAATAGAATAGCTTAATGGGTATTAGATTTGCAGAAATCACATCACCTTTTAACGGACCCGTCGTAAGCATCCGTCGTGCCGAGGTATGTTTTTCAAAAAAATTTAAGTTAGGGCACGCATGATGGACCCCTACGACGGACCATCGAGCCTGCAACGGACCGTCAATGGGGACTCATCGCATCAAAACCCGTAAATGGGACATCGAACCCACCAGTTTGTTGATCGTCGGCGTTTTGCGCCTCAGTTTTGCTTCACCTACCACTCTATTATTTTAGATTTTTTTATGCATTGTGGACAATTGCATATCTTTTTGTTGGGGGTGGGGTAAATGGAAAGTAAGTGCTAGGGAAGTCTTTGTAGCCCAACTCACGATCTTCTTTTGGGTTTTCTTGCCTGTGTTCTTTTCCCCAAGAGACTGATTATTTTTATTGTTGAACCGACATGTATAACTCTGAAGCATGATGGCTAAAAATGAAAATGATGCATGACTAGGCATAGTAATTAATAAATGTGTGGCTCTAAGCATGACATAGAGATACACTACAGCATGACCCTAAATCTAAGATTCGAACTAGGTGTCTGATAATCTGGTAGAGTAATGAGATATCAAGTGAGAGTGAGGAAAATTTGAATATTCCACCATTGGTACTGAGCTAGAACTTGTCTGGTTAGTCCTGCTAAAAGTAAGTTGTAATAGACAATTAGGAAAGGATCATAGGCCCTTGTTCGAAATAGTCAATCTTTAGCCTAATATAACAGAAAAAACAAATAAAGTAATCCCTTATTGAATCAAATAGTTTGAGCTTAAAATAGATCTTTCTTATTCAGCCCATCTAATCATTTCTGGGAACAATGTGTTGGCCCTAGTCCCTCCTTGGACATGTGCATCTCAGCTTATGCCAAAAACATAAGTTAAGGGTGGCTAATGCAAAAAAAAAAAAACTTGTCGTGGCCCTGGCCGAATCTTGGCTATTGTGAACCTTAACTCATGGCAAAGCCATGAGTTGAGGGTGGCTGTTATGAGGAATACTCTGGAAAGTGGGGTTGAAAGAATAAAGAGGAAGAAAGAACAAAAGAACAATAACTCAAGAGTAAACATAAAATAAACACAAGAAAAGATAAGAGTTACTTACACACAAGGAGAAGAAAAGGAGAATACCAAGGTGAAAGAAAATTGAGAAATAGGGCAAAATAAAACGATAAAAAGGTAGAACGCTTAGCCTATATGTCAAGGAGGGAAATAAGTCAATAAAATATACCTAAAAATATAGTACTTGATCCTGAGCCTACGTTACAAGCTAAGAAAGTCCTATCGTGATCCTAAGAGTTGTTATGGCGAACTTAAAGCAATGAAAATAAGGGCAAGCCTATGATAATATGTATAAATAAGTTGTGAAGTTGTTCGGAGAGCGAGTGTTGAAAAGTAATTCTTATACTCAAACTGTAATCATTATGTGAAAAATGAGGATGTTATTTTGAAGTGAGAACACTAGTTGCAATACCAGAAAAATTAGCACATAGGTGAGAGATCGAAGAGGATAGGTGTCAGTTTGTGGTGAGTGTGTGTCATGGTATGATCCACATAATTCAAGCCTAATAGTGATAGCATGCATGAACATAAAGAGAATAATCAGGATTGATATCCAAATGATTGCGAAAGCTGAAATACGGATACTCTTGTACAAAGATATTGTAGTGCGTCATAGTGCGTCGCTTGAGGACAAACAACGAATTTAAGTTGAGGGTGTTGATGTACCGTGGTTTCATGGTATTTTCAATGTATTTTTCTTAAGTTTAGTGTGTGTCTAAAGCCTTTTTGTATTGATTTTTGGTGTAGTTTTCGATTTATTTCCAGGAAATCTATCAAAGGAGAACACGGAGATTTTGAGCTAAAATTGCAGAAGTGACCACCTATAGACCCCACGACGGTTCGTCGTGACTGTGACGGTCTGTAGGGGTCAACCGTCGTGAGAAGGTCTGCTGAAGGAAGTTCGGGAATTCTGACCAAGTGTGGGACTGCGAAAGCTCACGACGGTCCGTCCTGCACATTCGGCAATGCTAACAGAGAGTAGTAACCAACTTCAAAAGATTCTAAGTATCGTGAAACAAAGACCCTCGACGGACCTTCGTTCTTACAACGGTCCGTCACACCTGTCCGTCGAGGTTAATAGAGAGTTGATGAAAAAAGCAGCAGAAAAAGAGCTAAGTATGGAGCGACGAAAGACCACGATGGTCCGTCGTGTCCACAATGGTCCGTCACGAGGGTCGTTGACTCAAACGATTTTTAGGCAGATATTTCCTTAAATAGATTTCCCTCTTTTATTAGGTTTTGTTTCTTATAAATAATCCGAATAACCTCATTTTTGGGGTGAACACTTATAGCTAGAATTACCGACTTAGGAGCCTGTGGGGAACACTTACGTCCTAGTTACTCTCATTACTTGATTAAAATTCAATACTTGAACTTGTTACTTGTTTACTTTAATTTAGCTAATTGCTTTCATTAGTCAAAACCCCCCTTTAGTTATTTATTTTTGGGAAATAATTGACTAAATAGAAGTAATAATAGAATAAAGTTAAGTCTGAACCATTTTCCTCCTGGAATGATCCCAACCTCACTGTTGGGTTATTTACTTGATGCGACCTCTTTTACTTCGTTTCGAGAAGTAAATTTGAGTGTATCAGTCAGGAGACAAAAAAAATGGGGTTTTGGGAATGGATGATGTTCATTGTTAGAAATAATGAAGGTTTGGGTTATTTGTCGGAGATGGAGAGGGTTTTGGGTTATGGTTTGCTGGATTTCGGCAAATCTTTCACCGGAAAATATGGACACTCAAAGAAGTCCTTCTAACCTTTAAAAATGCCAAAATGATCAGAAGCCTCCCTAACCTATAGCCGAATTCCCACCTACTCACTTAATTTTACGGGAGTACTACTACCCTCCTCAACTATCTAAACCTGGAATAATTACCTCCCTAAATGCTTAGCTGGCAAAGAGAGTGTATTTCAATCTCTTTGAGAGAGTGAGCACAAAAGGCAAATATTAGAATTTTATTTTTTGCATTTCTTTTTATAAATATATTTAGTTATTTAATCCTTCTTCTCCATAACAACAAAAATCAAATTCCTCCATCATTCACCATCTCTAAGCCATCATTATCATCACCATCTTCACCGAATTTACAGTTGTTGATTTCACACAAAATTTTAAATTTTCATGATTTTTTTTATAAACTAATCAAATCAATTAAAAATAAAATCAGATGTATTTATATAACCTAAAAAGGTATTTGAATCAGATCAGTTCGTCCTCTCTCTTTCCCTCTCCTCACTTTTTTTAGATTGTTTTTAGGTTTTCCTTTCTCCGTTACTCGACTGACCGCCGAAACGCCACCATTGTCCCTGCCTCTGCAAAACACAAAACACCAATAATTCCCCCTCCATTCCTAAACTTCCTATTGTACATTGGTGGGTGTACTATCAACCTGTTCTTATACAAAACAACACAGAAATTTGATCCAAAATGTTGTTGTTTTTAATCTATGGATTTCTCTGTTGTATGGCATTGAACTGCTGGCTGTTTTGAGGGGTAGACTCCTCCCTCCTCTCATCTCTCTTATTTCACATGGTCCAATTTTGAGAGACTTTGGTGTTAAAGTAATTCTAATGTTACCTTAGAAATTTGAAGGAATTGGAAGAAGAAGTTGCTTTAGGATATGAAGAAATTGGGTGAGTATAGGAAAAAAGGGGAAAAGAATTATAAGAAAATTGAAGAAAAATAATAAATTAATCGAACCTCCAAGTGTCAAACGCGTGAAATTCACAGGTCAATGTAGATGTGGTTGTGGTTTTTCAAGGGTGTAATTATTTCAATATTAGACAGCTTAGGGAGTGATAGTATTCCTGTAAAGTTAAAGTGTGTTGTTGACAATCCGGATATAGATTGGGGGGATTTTGACCATTTTCTCTTTAAAAATCTGAAAAATTACCTTCTAAAATATTATTCATGCTCTACCTATTTTTTGACTTAATCTAAACTTCAATAGAAAAACACGAAATGAGCTCAATGATGGCTTAGCATTGTCGCCCAAAATTATATGAATAGAATCACTAAATTCTTTTCGTATTAGAATACATTTTAGACTATGCTAAATATCAACATAAATATTAATAAATGTAACAAGTAAAATGAATATTAGAAAAATATATTTATATAATGAACGTAACAAATGAGATGTAAAGATGCAATTTTAAAATTAATTGATAAAAAATCCTAAGTTTTGATAAATAAAGATAGTTATCGATAAACTTATTTAAAATTATAAATAATCATTTTGAGCTTTTAAATAAATAAAAGTAAAAAGTAAAAAAAAAAAATGAAAATGTTAGGGCTGTCAACAAGGATTAGTCCACCCCAACTCGTGACACGCTTTTAAGGCTGGGCTGGGCCGACCAATTTAATATTTTTTAACATAAAGGGCTGGCCCACCCTAACCTATCAAATTCCTTGGTCCGCATAACTTAAGTTGAATTAGATTGAACTATCCTATTTTGACATCTTTATTTGGAATGAAAATTATTAGAAAGATTTTAACTTGAGATTGTGTAAGGCAATGAAATGTCGAAATTCTCCTCCCTTTAACTTTGTTTCCTTGTGTATATATATCCAAAGAAGCAAATAGTATTTCCTTTGTACAAGCTAAACTCTTCGCAAAATTTTTGCAATTGTGAACTGTCTCCTCTAGTCTCTCCCCACACGATTCTCGTCACCGCTAGGGTTTCAAGCCCCTTTCCCCTTCTTTTTTGTTTACAGCAACTCAAATCTCAGGCATTGTGAGTTCTTTTCTTAATTCTTCTAAAACAATTTTGATTACCGGTATTTATTAAGAACTCTAAATTTCTTTCTACGATTATCGATTGTATATGTCAGGAATTTTGATTTATTCTTAATTTGTTCCATTTGATCGTCATTTGTTTCAATTGTTGTAATGTGTTTTGAATCTTTGAATTATTCTTATGTGGGACTAGTTGTATGTAAATATTTCACGTTTCAATTGACCAAGAATTATATATATGAACTACCGATCTTTCTCAGATTTACGATATGAATAATGTGTGGACGACTTATTGCTTTTTAACACTTTGTTTCAAAATTCCTTCGTTAAGGAAGATTTACTTCTCTAAATCTATGGTTTCTTGATTTTCAGTGTTGTGAAATTTCTTGACTATTGGTATTTTGATTTCTTTGAATCACAATTACCTAGGAGATGAACTGTTAAATGGTGATTGAGAGATTAACATTTTAAAATCTATGATTTTGAGTATAGTGAAATGTTTTTTCTTCTTTTTTATACAAATGATTAGTGATCTATGAAGCAGAGTCTAGAGTTTACTTCATCTGCTCCTTTTATGAGATCCTAATTTCTCGCATGCTAAAACACTTTCTTAAAGTGGATTAGGTTGTCGTTCTTTTGATTGTTCATATAGTATACTTTGAGGGAGTTTATGCTTTAAAATTTTCATTATCACTAACACCGTGCATTTTGTGTAGAAAAATTAAATGGACTCATTGAAGGACAACGTGATAACTGTTAGCTCTGATGAATTTGAGAATAATATCATGGCTGATGCTGAGGAATTTTCTCCAGCTATTCAACAACAGGACAATGGGACTCACAAGGTATCGTTTTCTGTCTCTTCTATTTTTGAGTATTTTTATTCGTTTTACATGAAGAACAATAATTAATATTATTCATTTTAGTACAATAACACACTAAGTGGAATCCTCATAAATGGGGTTTAGGGAAGGTAGGATATGCGAGACCTTACCCCCACCCATTCTTTTATTGGATGGAGAGATTGTTTCTATAACCTTTTATTATTGAAGAATGGTCGTTTTTTCTTCTAATAGATAGTTCTGCAATAGTGAAACATATCTAGGTTACACAACCAAAAATTACTTGGATGGAAGAAAATTACTATTTATTTTGCTTCATCTTAATTCATCTTAATCCAAAATCATTTTTTTATTTCATAATGTAATTATATAGGCAATCTGAACTCCCCTATTTTATTTTATTTTGAGAAGTTTCTTCTTTGGATCTTGCCTTTTTTGATACTACTACTCTCTTGTTTGTCTTTCCATTGCTTTCCCTTTTTTAGAGAGATGTTGATGAATGCACTAATCAAATGAACCTTTGAAAGTAAACTAAGTACCTAACCTAAAAAGAGATAAGTATAAATAAATGTTTGACAGCAACTAATATGAGTTTGAGCTGTATTTAATATGTATATATCTCTTTCATCTAATTACAATACCTCTTTTGTCTTGCAGGAATGGAATGAAGTATCAAAATTACCTGCAGACTACATCAGGAGAGAGGATATGAAGATAAAAGACGTGGCCATGAAACACGTGTTGCCTTTCCTTCCTGGCAAGTCCTTGATGAAGTTTCGAGCAGTGTCCAATGAATGGAATCATTGGATAGGTTGTCCGTTATTGGCATACCAGCAAAACACTTCATTCAAGAAACTTTCAGGCTACTTTCATCAGATTGTGGATGTGGATATCCAATCTGATCCCAACTTCTTGTCTTTGGATCATTCTGCTAATGGAGTTCCCAATCCTTCCCTAGGTTTCTTGCCTGAAGGGATCAAAATTCTCAGTTCTAGCAGCGGGTTGCTCCTTTGTCAGGGGTTGGAGAGTTATTACGTTTGCAATCCTTTGACCGAAGATTGGAAATGTATCCCTCCTCATCAAGATTATCACGGATCTGATCCAGCTGTCATTCTTGCGTTTGATCCTGAGGGTAATATTGAATCTTATTTTCACCTTGTCGCTGCTGTCCCTCTTCTTGATCAACCAGTTATATTCTTTGAGATTTACTCGTCTCAATCAAATTCGTGGAGGCGCTCTTCTTCAGAGTGTCTTGAGTTAGAAGATACAAGTCTTGTTGGTGGGGGATTATATATGAAGGGGATGGGAT
Organism: Solanum peruvianum; assembly: GCA_027705065.1. Classification (NCBI taxonomy): domain Eukaryota; kingdom Viridiplantae; phylum Streptophyta; class Magnoliopsida; order Solanales; family Solanaceae; genus Solanum; species Solanum peruvianum. The sequence continues at coordinate 58,413,263 of JAKWJD010001759.1, forward strand.
ACTGGAGTACAACATCAAATGGTGTGCTAGCATTTGATGTGAAAAATGAAATTGCAGCAGTTCTACGTGTGCCTATTCCACCTGGGAGATATGGTGCGTTGAGTCAGGTAAATGATGAGCTATCCTATATTACTGTTTATAATGATTGCGGGAATGTTTTTATGTTAGATATCTACCGAGGAATGGACATGAGCCTAAATCTTAGTGTGTGCATAAATCTTGGACATAAGAAGTCTCGGCAAGCGTTGGAGAAAGATTTGTTTATTGACAATGGTAATGTGTCATGTAGTGTATTACCATGTATAAACAGTGGTGATGACATTGTGGTGATCTGGACAACTGAAAGGATATATCTTTATTACTTGAGTGGGCAGAAGGTGGAGACCATTATGACTCCAGGACAATTAAATCCCAAGAGAAGATTCATACCGTACACAAATAGCCTTGCTGCGATACATGAGCTGAAGAACTAGTTATTGATGATCTCATCTTAGTTGCTGTCAAGTAGAATTTTCATGCCTTCCATTAGATTTCCTTGAACATGTTTCATTTTCTTTTGTTTCATTTGACTTGCATTGCAAATTAAGTGTTTTTGTAATAGACATCTTTTGGATTGGCAATGTAGTTTGAGCGGTTTTTCCTTCACTTATTTTTAATTATTTCTTGCTTGATTGCATGTTTTTACTTGTGAGTATCTTTCTACTGCTACTGTTTAAATTTGACGATGGAATGTGAGGTATGATTAGTTTTATATTGGAGGTTGTGGGTATTTACTACTTGAACAGATCCCTCTTGTATTAAAGCTTATATTATTCACGTTTACTGGTATATACATAAAAAGGTATAAAATTAAATCTTATTATATGGTTTTAATGAAACTGCTAATTGGGAAAAACATCAAATTAATTCGGCGTCAAATGAAGGTAGTAGATATTGAATGAGAACATATAATTTATTTAAACCGAACATAAAATGTTACTCTTCAAATTATTTCTAATAATTATTTTGAGGAAAATACATGGGAAAAGAAGATTGATAGATTAACTATGATAACATTTCTTATAAATTGGGTTATTTTCTACTTATATAGGGGTGTTACAATCCGATTTCGAAACTAAAAGATATTGAAGACGATTTTGCGACTTTAGCCATTTTTTGTTAAAGTTTTTGAATATTTTTTTTGTAATTTTAGAGTCGCCACTTAATTTTTCAAAGAAAATTAATAAAACCATTTTAATAGGAAATTTTTCATAGAAAATATTAAAATAAAACCAGAGATTTGAGTATGGGTTCAAATAATTCTCTAAGAAGGGTTTAGGCATCTTAGGATCCGCTAACACACGGTTGACCGACGGACTTAAAAGTTCGGCTAATTTTATATGTATAAAAGAGTTAATTATTAAACTCTTGCTTGAAACTTAGATAAAAATCTTTTGATACATTGCAAGATCCGAAGAATAATCCTAGAACTTAAAACTTTTATCCATCGTCATATTTTGAACCATACAAATAATTCAACACATAAACATTGATTATAATACTTTGTTTAACAACTATGAAAGGATATTAAAGAACCTTTAGTCATTCATACAAAGTTCTAAATTAAATTAAAAGACAACTAATTTAGTTTAAGAAACTTAACAATTTTATCTTATTCAAAAATTTGAACTAAATAGTTAGTTCAAACTCGTAAACATGTACTTAAAGCTTTTTAAAAACTATGAAAGAACATAATAGATTCTTAAGTTATTCTAATAAGCTTAAGCTATCTAACTTAAAAAAAGTCAACGAGTGATAAGAAACACGAAATACGATTTAAGAAATAACACTGATAACTCTAATGAGGATTCATCTAGTTCAAAGGCAAAATAAACCAAAAAAAAAAAGTTAGTAAGATTATAAACACACCATATCAAAAAAAAAAAAGTTCAATGTAAATGAGAGAATAAAATATGGGCTTCCAGACCCTTAATCCACTCCTTGTTTGCTGCTGCACATTTTTCTGTGGACTTCAAGAGTCCAAAATTGTCATTATTCAGCCTTTTCAAGGCTCCTACTACTACTACTGATTTACTTGGGTTTTAACCCAATAATACTAGCTTTCTTTTCTCGACTCAGATGAGGTTGATTTGAAAAGAGTAAAGTTTCTGAAAGGGGAGTCCCAATCGGACTCTAATCAGGAAAAATCATGCAAAGAAAACGAAAAAAAATTAAAAAAATTAGCAAGTGATTTAATAAGACCTATGAACTACAAACCATAAAGACATATTCAATATCAATAAAGATAACACATAGGAATTAGAAGATGTCCAACAAATTACTCTAATGCACCTCTTATTTTCCTAATGATCGAACAAGCGTCCATTAAGTTAACCACATAACTAGTTTTCTATTAATCACAATTCGACTTAACAATATAAAAGATTAGCAACGATGCTTTACTTTAAACAAAAGCTAAAAAAAAGGTTGAATCTGAAAAAGAATCACTAACAATAAAAGTTGCATCTAACTTAACAGATAAATAATGAAAACAAATCAACACCAACAACTTCAACAAAAGAGTAGGGGAAGAAATAGACATGTTTTTCATTTCCTCAAAGATATGAATCCCAACAGTAAGCTTATCATGCAACTAAAAGATGAATATTATTACTCAAATTGAGTTAAAACATAAGAATATAAGAAGCAAATATTTAGAGCTAAACTAACATTTTTCATGAAATCAGATTGTAAGGCCAAGATTAGTGGCATAAACGAAACTAAAATAGCTCGAATTCTTGTAACTTTACAGGTAATCCAAAGAAAATCCCAATTATAGCCTTCACATTTGAACTAAAATCAAAAATTTTAAACAAAAAGAAATGACAACTTGACTAACTAGGGGTACAAGTAGTTTGTTGTCACATGAAGAAAAAAAAAAGGAAAACAGTAAAATACAAAGAGACGCATTCATTTTTTGTAGGATTAAAAGAAATATCCAAATCAAGTACCAATTTGTTCTAATAATACAAAGACTAAATCCTTGGAGAGTTTAAACATTCATGGCTCAAAAATAAACAAATTTACCTCTTATAGACTTGATGAAGAAAGGGCATAGGATGTTAATCAAAACAACTTTATAAATTGATTCAAATATGTTGGTCATGTGCTAGTGCTATACATGTACTTTCATATAATTATATGTTAGAAATGTGTAACGACCCATTTAGTCGTTTTAAATATTAGAGCTTTTTATTTCATAATATACTATTTCAATATAATTTTAATAGGTATTTTGGGACCATTCGTAACTATAATTATAAAATAAATGGGATAGTTTTAATAATATATTTAATTGGTGGTTAAAGAAGATAACATTAAAATTAATAATGGACTACTTTCATAATTGGTTGTATATACTAATTAGGGTAATAAATAATTGGGAGAAGGAAATAAAATAAAATAGAAGCATGGTTACGGAAGGACATGGAGGCGGCTTCTTCTTCAGGTAAAAATTCAAGAAGTTTTAATATTTGTATGTACATTGATTGATATGTGCGTATATTATATTTTAATGGAAAGTAACCAATTGATTACGTAATGGTAGTGGATATATTTTGGACAAAGGTACTGGATTGAAATTGTAACTAAGGGAATCTTTGTACAAGGAATTAATGATGGTATTGGTTAGAATAATGAGTGGAGAAGGAATAGAAGGGATGAATTGATAACTGGAAAAGTTATGCATATAATTTCTTATTTGTTCTTCCTTGTCGTTTCCATTAGAAGTTCCCAATTCCTCTTTTGATCAGAATTACTAAGGAATACAATCACCTTCAATTATTCATCGTAAGCAATATGAGATGTTATGGTACGACATGTATATTGGATTGAAGTTTGATCGTAAAATATCATATAATGATTCAAATTTTGATATCTTAAGATAGATAATTAAATTTTAAGGCATTAAGTATGTAATGTAGGAATTGAGATTTAACACTAGGTTTGAAATTTGAGACTTATGATATTTGATAAATTAGTTGGTATTAAAGCTTAGGAATTTGACTATCGATTTGGAGAGTTGTTGATTCTAGGCTCTCATTATAGTAATATGGATGTCAATGGACTCGTTAACTTACATATATTATATACTTGATAGATTGAAAAGGTTCGGAGACGTTGAGGAAAGAAAAAGTATTGGAGACGTAACTGGTGTCACTTTGGTTCTTCGGTGGAGGTAGGTTATGGTTTTTATGTTATTCGTAGTAAACTCTTAATAGCGAATGATATGTATTGGGTAGTATTGTAAACCCTTCTATATGCTTAATTGTATGCTTGCATGAATGTGATTATATAATTGTGATAAAATAAACATGATGAAGCTATTGAATCCTAAATCTTGAAAAACCCTAATCTACTTTGTTAATGATGATGCCTTGGTATAAAAGAAGGCTTAATGAACGAAAGTAGTGAGATTAGGGGATCGGGTGCCACGTTCCGGTACCAGGATAGTAATAGAGGATCGGGTGTCACGTTCCGGTACCAGGATAGTAATAGAGGATCGGGTGCCACGTTCCGGTACCAGGATAGTATATGAGGATCGGAGTGTCACGTTCCGACACCAGGATAGTATATGGATCGGGTGCCACGTTCCGGTACCAGGATAGAATGAGGATTGGAGTGCCACGTTCCGGTACCAGGATAGTAATAGAGGATCGGGTGCCACGTTCCGGTACCAGGATAGTAATAGAGGATCGGGTGCCACATTCCGGTACCAGGATAGAATGAGGATCGGGGTGCCACGTTCCGGCACCAGGATAGTATATGGATCGGGTGCCACGTTCCGGCACCAGGATAGAATATGGATCAGGTGTCACGTTCCGACACCAGGATAATATATGAGGATCGGAGTGTCACGTTCCGACACCAGGATAGTATATGGAGCGGAGTGTCACGTACCGACACGAGAGGAATAAAGATAATGAATCTTGAAAGATGTTAATATACTCAATTTAATGAACCTATTTCCCAAATGAGTATGGTATTGAGGCTTGAGTCCTCATGGGTGTACTTGGCGTTATTTATTAATGATTATTGTACTTGATATTGCTACAGATTGAGTATTGTAGTTGATTTTATGATGTTATTTGATATATACTGTTTTCTATTTTGAGTTGGCCGATGATACCTACTCAGTACTTGTGTTTTGTACTGACCCCTACTTGTATGTTTCTTTCTTTGTTATTTGTGGAGTGCAGCAAACGTACCGTCGTCTTCAACTCAACCGCAACTCTAGCCAGTCTTCATTACACGGATTTCAGGGTGAGCTAATGCTTCTAGCTTGGACTGGATCTTCTTCTTCATGTCTTGATGCCTTGAACTTCCGGCATGGACTAGCTTTTTATTTATTTTAGCTTCTTAGATACTCTTAGATTTAGAAATTTGAGGATAGATGTTCTTGTGATGATGACTTCCAGATTTTGGGGATAATAATAGTTGTTGAGTTTTTAGAAGTTATCAAATTGATTTTCATTAATGAGTTAAGTCTTCCGCATTGTATTTTGTTCATTATGTTTGAAATGTTGGGGTTTAGATTGGTTGGTTCGCTCACATAATAGGATAAGTGTGGGTGCCACCCGCAGCTTGGTTTTGGGTCGTGACAAACTTGGTATCAGAGCATTAGGTTCGTTGGTCTCATCACACAAGAACGAGTCTAGTAGAGTCTTAAGGAACGGTAGGGGGACGCCTTTACTTTTCTTTGAGAGGCTATAAGACTTTAGGAAAATTCCATTCTTTCTTTCTTTCGTGCTACTACTTGAATCCAATTGGTATCTAGGTGATACAAATTGGTATCTTAACTTCTTCACTCAATTTCAAATATGGGTACTACTAGAGTATTTGAAGTTGAAATAGCAACAACAGAAAAAAAAATTCCTTAGAAATAGATATATTTTCTCGATCATGTCGAGTGTCGGTTAATAAAGAAACTACTATGACTTCATAGAGTGAGGGTATATTAGAGAAAGTCATCGATGCTTACTTGGTTAGAGTTAGGAAGTGTGTTATTTTTTGTTATTGAATTGATATAAGAAGTAAAACAAATTGTTTGAGTCTAGAGAGAGAACAAACTCGATAATGTTTTGCAATTATTCAATGGGTAGAAATATGTGGGCTATTTGGGTACGATATTATGGACAGGTATGATGTGTTCTAGTGAGGTATCTAACGGACTTTCACGGTGTGGCAGTACTAGGGTTATGTGGAAACAGGTACGTCGATTGTCAAGTATGAATACTAATTACTAAAGGAGTTACAAGTTGTACGACATTGTCAGATAATAAGATTTAGTGTTGCATTCACATTTAAGAAACCAACTAGTTTATTATTACAAGAACTTAGATTGAGTATTATTTTGAAGGAAAATTTTAGTGGTTGAGCATTATATTAAAGGAAAATTTTAGTGGTGGATCTTTGGTACAATATTAATACATTTAGGTTGTGTAAAGTATTTTAAGGGTTCTGAATGAGTACAGACGATTTTATCTTAAGCTTCAAAAGGTAGATTGATACTAAAATGACAAACTTATAGGGAAAGAAAGTCCTACTAGATATACTTGGGTGAAGTAAATTGAAGATTTAGCAAGAAAGTGCATATAAATTGGGTTAGTCCCTTGAATTTGATTGGTATACCTAAGTTTAAGGTGTTAGATAGAGGAAAAGGTTCATTTTATGGTGATAAAAAAAAAAAAAAGGTTAACTGAGAATGATGGAAAATAAAAATTCGTGAGAAATTGTAATTGGGATAAAATTATATGATTAAGATTGGTTGGTTAAATAAATTTTGTATGTAATAAAGACTTGTGAGTATCTAAGGTTGTGATTTTCAACTATTTTGTGAGTAATGTCGGTGTATGACAAGTTTTAAGAGATGTTGGGTCAACGCTCGAATAGAATTTAAAGGAGCTGGAATCATAATTAAAATAAGATGAAACTTGTGGGATGTGTAGCCTTAAGAAAATAAGTGAGTGGAGGAATATTTTCTCTGATTGTAAGAACTAAAAATGAATATTCGAAGGGGTTGAAAATTGGGTTCAGAAATGCACAATTTTATCTATTTTGTGTTGGTAAGGTAATAGCATAACAGGTTAATTAGCCTGGTTAAAAGCTATTAAATATAACTTAAGAGAGGAGTGTACAGACGTTCAGTTTGAGTGAGATGATAAGTTTTGTTGTACTGTTGAATTTAGAAATGAGTAGGGTTGGATTTTTAGTGAAGTATATGGTATGGTTGATGGAGAGGCAATCAATGATAAACTAAGATAAAGTAATTATAAAAGTCTTCAAAGTATAAGCAAATGTAGATAATAAGGGTATTGGGTTACACAATTGGACTTAAAATTCAAACTTTTCATTATAAGTCTGCATTCTTGGTGATATTATTTTTCAAGGTATGAATTTGTAAGGTAATAAATGATTGATTGCATCGGTATTAAGCATGTGAAAGAACTTATGCATGTTTTGGATCATAAAGTTTATTACTTTTGATTGTTAAAGGATCTAAGAAGAGTTTTCTTCTGAGTTTTGATTTAGAATGTGAAGTAAAATGTCATGGGTTGTTGGTAAAAGGACGAGATCGATGAGTGATCTAAAGAAACAAGAATATTGATATATTGAAGGATCGAATAGAATTTTGCACCATGAGAAGAATTTGAGAAAAGTGAAGGAATAAGACCTCTCGTATAAACCCATGGGTTGTAGTTGATGGTTGTATTGATTTTTGCCTATGAATTTAGATATGACTGTGAGATGTGAACTAGTTCGGTACAGACTTACTAGGAGTTTATCATCGACTTCTAAAAAAAAAAGTTTTGATTTAGGTGACAAACAATGAGGTACGAAAAAAAAATTAGTATTTTACAATGGGGTTAGATTGCTCAAATTAGTATAGAAGACTTAAGAATGATGTAAAAGGTGAGATATAATTCTACATGGTTATTAAGAATTTAGAGTTGGATTAATATTACCTATTGATGGGACTACATAGAATGAACGATGTGTTACATAGATATTTGATGGTTAATAGAGATTATGAGCTTATAGTATACAAAATAATTTGAATGATCAAGAATTTCTCTAAGTGTTGACTTACGTGGACATGGGGTTCGATAAATCAAGTATATGTGTGTAATCATAATAGGGACTAAATTTGTGATTCTGGGTAGCAATAAAATCAAAGAGATAGAGTCAAATGAATGAAAATGTTTGATATGGAAACTATCGAGAGAAAAAAAATGTATATATATATCTGAAGTTATTCTACCTTGGTTATATACACTCTTACGTGAACAACTACTTCATTTCGAGTGTGATTTAGAGTATGATTCATTTTCTATGTCCACGCGTGTTTTCACATCTATGGGTTGATTTCTTGTGGTGAATCGGATGTAAAGATCCTCGTGTGTCCTCTTGATAGGGTTCCTTGGGCAAACTTGGTATTTTAGTTATGATAGAATTGGTGTTGTTTGGAATAGCTAAAGTATATCAGTAGTTCTATACGCACAAACTTGCTTATGAGAATCTATATAAGAGCTTCTATGAAGAGTTACAATTGCCTTAGAGTAATGTTAGAGGTTCTGCAATTTGAAGTGTATCCCTTGTTTGTGTTTACTTGATATTATTCTTCCCTGGGTTAGATAAGTTGATTATCCCTTGATGAGTAATCGATGTCTAAAGCTAATATTTTCATCACTTAAGCTTGTGATGAGATTGTGTCGTGAAAAGAAAATCCTTATAAGATCTATGATGGTTTGTGCATTATGAGTGTGTGGTAGTTGGTTAAAGTCCACTTCTGGTTGTAGCCACTTTCTCTTCAAAATTTTGTCGTGGTTATGTTAGATAATATTTGTCATGATGGTTGCGTCAAGATCTAGTTGGTGAATATGTCTGTTGAATAGTCTACTTGAGAAAATTTTTGTGGTTAGTTGAGCTACATACAATAAAAGTTGTCATAAGAGTATTGGCATGGCTTATTTGAGGCATTGTATGAGAGTAGGTGTAGACCTCCAGTTGATTGGTTTGGTACTTTTGATATGAGATCCGGGGTACTAACATTTTGAAAGAAATGTTGAGACAATTACCCTTTCTTCCCTCACTTTTTGATCGTTCGAGGACGAACGACGGGTAAATTGGTATCTAATGTAACGACTCATTTAGTCGTTTTAAATATTAGAGCTTTTTATTTCATAATATACTATTTCAATATAATTTTAATAGGTATTTTGGGACCATTCGTAACTATAATTATAAAATAAATGGGATAGTTTTAATAATATATTTAATTGGTGGTTAAAGAAGATAACATTAAAATTAATAATGGACTACTTTCATAATTGGTTGTATATACTAATTAGGGTAATAAATAATTGGGAGAAGGAAATAAAATAAAATAGAAGCATGGTTACGGAAGGACATGGAGGCGGCTTCTTCTTCAGGTAAAAATTCAAGAAGTTTTAATATTTGTATGTACATTGATTGATATGTGCGTATATTATATTTTAATGGAAAGTAACCAATTGATTACGTAATGGTAGTGGATATATTTTGGACAAAGGTACTGGATTGAAATTGTAACTAAGGGAATCTTTGTACAAGGAATTAATGATGGTATTGGTTAGAATAATGAGTGGAGAAGGAATAGAAGGGATGAATTGATAACTGGAAAAGTTATGCATATAATTTCTTATTTGTTCTTCCTTGTCGTTTCCATTAGAAGTTCCCAATTCCTCTTTTGATCAGAATTACTAAGGAATACAATCACCTTCAATTATTCATCGTAAGCAATATGAGATGTTATGGTACGACATGTATATTGGATTGAAGTTTGATCGTAAAATATCATATAATGATTCAAATTTTGATATCTTAAGATAGATAATTAAATTTTAAGGCATTAAGTATGTAATGTAGGAATTGAGATTTAACACTAGGTTTGAAATTTGAGACTTATGATATTTGATAAATTAGTTGGTATTAAAGCTTAGGAATTTGACTATCGATTTGGAGAGTTGTTGATTCTAGGCTCTCATTATAGTAATATGGATGTCAATGGACTCGTTAACTTACATATATTATATACTTGATAGATTGAAAAGGTTCGGAGACGTTGAGGAAAGAAAAAGTATTGGAGACGTAACTGGTGTCACTTTGGTTCTTCGGTGGAGGTAGGTTATGGTTTTTATGTTATTCGTAGTAAACTCTTAATAGCGAATGATATGTATTGGGTAGTATTGTAAACCCTTCTATATGCTTAATTGTATGCTTGCATGAATGTGATTATATAATTGTGATAAAATAAACATGATGAAGCTATTGAATCCTAAATCTTGAAAAACCCTAATCTACTTTGTTAATGATGATGCCTTGGTATAAAAGAAGGCTTAATGAACGAAAGTAGTGAGATTAGGGGATCGGGTGCCACGTTCCGGTACCAGGATAGTAATAGAGGATCGGGTGTCACGTTCCGGTACCAGGATAGTAATAGAGGATCGGGTGCCACGTTCCGGTACCAGGATAGTATATGAGGATCGGAGTGTCACGTTCCGACACCAGGATAGTATATGGATCGGGTGCCACGTTCCGGTACCAGGATAGAATGAGGATTGGAGTGCCACGTTCCGGTACCAGGATAGTAATAGAGGATCGGGTGCCACGTTCCGGTACCAGGATAGTAATAGAGGATCGGGTGCCACATTCCGGTACCAGGATAGAATGAGGATCGGGGTGCCACGTTCCGGCACCAGGATAGTATATGGATCGGGTGCCACGTTCCGGCACCAGGATAGAATATGGATCAGGTGTCACGTTCCGACACCAGGATAATATATGAGGATCGGAGTGTCACGTTCCGACACCAGGATAGTATATGGAGCGGAGTGTCACGTACCGACACGAGAGGAATAAAGATAATGAATCTTGAAAGATGTTAATATACTCAATTTAATGAACCTATTTCCCAATGAGTATGGTATTGAGGCTTGAGTCCTCATGGGTGTACTTGGCGTTATTTATTAATGATTATTGTACTTGATATTGCTACAGATTGAGTATTGTAGTTGATTTTATGATGTTATTTGATATATACTGTTTTCTATTTTGAGTTGGCCGATGATACCTACTCAGTACTTGTGTTTTGTACTGACCCCTACTTGTATGTTTCTTTCTTTGTTATTTGTGGAGTGCAGCAAACGTACCGTCGTCTTCAACTCAACCGCAACTCTAGCCAGTCTTCATTACACCGGATTTCAGGGTGAGCTAATGCTTCTAGCTTGGACTGGATCTTCTTCTTCATGTCTTGATGCCTTGAACTTCCGGCATGGACTAGCTTTTTATTTATTTTAGCTTCTTAGATACTCTTAGATTTAGAAATTTGAGGATAGATGTTCTTGTGATGATGACTTCCAGATTTTGGGGATAATAATAGTTGTTGAGTTTTTAGAAGTTATCAAATTGATTTTCATTAATGAGTTAAGTCTTCCGCATTGTATTTTGTTCATTATGTTTGAAATGTTGGGGTTTAGATTGGTTGGTTCGCTCACATAATAGGATAAGTGTGGGTGCCACCCGGCTTGGTTTTGGGTCGTGACAAACTTGGTATCAGAGCATTAGGTTCGTTGGTCTCATCACACAAGAACGAGTCTAGTAGAGTCTTAAGGAACGGTAGGGGGACGCCTTTACTTTTCTTTGAGAGGCTATAGGACTTTAGGAAAATTCCATTCTTTCTTTCTTTCGTGCTACTACTTGAATCCAATTGGTATCTAGGTGATACAAATTGGTATCTAAACTTCTTCACTCAATTTCAAATATGGGTACTACTAGAGTATTTGAAGTTGAAATAGCAACAACAGAAAAAAAAAATTCCTTAGAAATAGATATATTTTCTCGATCATGTCGAGTGTCGGTTAATAAAGAAACTACTATGACTTCATAGAGTGAGGGTATATTAGAGAAAGTCATCGATGCTTACTTGGTTAGAGTTAGGAAGTGTGTTATTTTTGTTATTGAATTGATATAAGAAGTAAAACAAATTGTTTGGTCTAGAGAGAAAACAAATTCGATAATGTTTTGCAATTATTCAATGGGTAGAAATATGTGGGCTATTTGGGTACGATATTATGGACAGGTATGATGTGTTCTAGTGAGGTATCTAATGGACTTTCACGGTGTGGCAGTATTAGGGTTATGTGGAAACAGGTACGTCGATTGTCAAGTATGAATACTAATTACTAAAGGAGTTACAAGTTGTACGACATTGTCAGATAATAAGATTTAGTGTTGCATTCACATTTAAGAAACCAACTAGTTTATTATTACAAGAACTTAGATTGAGTATTATTTTGAAGGAAAATTTTAGTGGTTGAGCATTATATTAAAGGAAAATTTTAGTGGTGGATCTTTGGTACAATATTAATACATTTAGGTTGTGTAAAGTATTTTAAGGGTTCTGAATGAGTACAGACGATTTTATCTTAAGCTTCAAAAGGTAGATTGATACTAAAATGACAAACTTATAGGGAAAGAAAGTCCTACTAGATATACTTGGGTGAAGTAAATTGAAGATTTAGCAAGAAAGTGCATATAAATTGGGTTAGTCCCTTGAATTTGATTGGTATACCTAAGTTTAAGGTGTTAGATAGAGGAAAAGGTTCATTTTATGGTGATAAAAAAAAAAAAAAGGTTAACTGAGAATGATGGAAAATAAAAATTCGTGAGAAATTGTAATTGGGATAAAATTATATGATTAAGATTGGTTGGTTAAATAAATTTTGTATGTAATAAAGACTTGTGAGTATCTAAGGTTGTGATTTTCAACTATTTTGTGAGTAATGTCGGTGTATGACAAGTTTTAAGAGATGTTGGGTCAACGCTCGAATAGAATTTAAAGGAGCTGGAATCATAATTAAAATAAGATGAAACTTGTGGGATGTGTAGCCTTAAGAAAATAAGTGAGTGGAGGAATATTTTCTCTGATTGTAAGAACTAAAATGAATATTCGAAGGGGTTGAAAATTGGGTTCAGAAATGCACAATTTTATCTATTTTGTGTTGGTAAGGTAATAGCATAACAGGTTAATTAGCCTGGTTAAAAGCTATTAAATATAACTTAAGAGAGGAGTGTACAGACGTTCAGTTTGAGTGAGATGATAAGTTTTGTTGTACTGTTGAATTTAGAAATGAGTAGGGTTGGATTTTTAGTGAAGTATATGGTATGGTTGATGGAGAGGCAATCAATGATAAACTAAGATAAAGTAATTATAAAAGTCTTCAAAGTATAAGCAAATGTAGATAATAAGGGTATTGGGTTACACAATTGGACTTAAAATTCAAACTTTTCATTATAAGTCTGCATTCTTGGTGATATTATTTTTCAAGGTATGAATTTGTAAGGTAATAAATGATTGATTGCATCGGTATTAAGCATGTGAAAGAACTTATGCATGTTTTGGATCATAAAGTTTATTACTTTTGATTGTTAAAGGATCTAAGAAGAGTTTTCTTCTGAGTTTTGATTTAGAATGTGAAGTAAAATGTCATGGGTTGTTGGTAAAAGGACGAGATCGATGAGTGATCTAAAGAAACAAGAATATTGATATATTGAAGGATCGAATAGAATTTTGCACCATGAGAAGAATTTGAGAAAAGTGAAGGAATAAGACCTCTCGTATAAACCCATGGGTTGTAGTTGATGGTTGTATTGATTTTTGCCTATGAATTTAGATATGACTGTGAGATGTGAACTAGTTCGGTACAGACTTACTAGGAGTTTATCATCGACTTCTAAAAAAAAAAGTTTTGATTTAGGTGACAAACAATGAGGTACGAAAAAAAAATTAGTATTTTACAATGGGGTTAGATTGCTCAAATTAGTATAGAAGACTTAAGAATGATGTAAAAGGTGAGATATAATTCTACATGGTTATTAAGAATTTAGAGTTGGATTAATATTACCTATTGATGGGACTACATAGAATGAACGATGTGTTACATAGATATTTGATGGTTAATAGAGATTATGAGCTTATAGTATACAAAATAATTTGAATGATCAAGAATTTCTCTAAGTGTTGACTTACGTGGACATGGGGTTCGATAAATCAAGTATATGTGTGTAATCATAATAGGGACTAAATTTGTGATTCTGGGTAGCAATAAAATCAAAGAGATAGAGTCAAATGAATGAAAATGTTTGATATGGAAACTATCGAGAGAAAAAAAAATGTATATATATATCTGAAGTTATTCTACCTTGGTTATATACACTCTTACGTGAACAACTACTTCATTTCGAGTGTGATTTAGAGTATGATTCATTTTCTATGTCCACGCGTGTTTTCACATCTATGGGTTGATTTCTTGTGGTGAATCGGATGTAAAGATCCTCTTGTGTCCTCTTGATAGGGTTCCTTGGGCAAACTTGGTATTTTAGTTATGATAGAATTGGTGTTGTTTGGAATAGCTAAAGTATATCAGTAGTTCTATACGCACAAACTTGCTTATGAGAATCTATATAAGAGCTTCTATGAAGAGTTACAATTGCCTTAGAGTAATGTTAGAGGTTCTGCAATTTGAAGTGTATCCCTTGTTTGTGTTTACTTGATATTATTCTTCCCTGGGTTAGATAAGTTGATTATCCCTTGATGAGTAATCGATGTCTAAAGCTAATATTTTCATCACTTAAGCTTGTGATGAGATTGTGTCGTGAAAAGAAAATCCTTATAAGATCTATGATGGTTTGTGCATTATGAGTGTGTGGTAGTTGGTTAAAGTCCACTTCTGGTTGTAGCCACTTTCTCTTCAAAATTTTGTCGTGGTTATGTTAGATAATATTTGTCATGATGGTTGCGTCAAGATCTAGTTGGTGAATATGTCTGTTGAATAGTCTACTTGAGAAAATTTTTGTGGTTAGTTGAGCTACATACAATAAAAGTTGTCATAAGAGTATTGGCATGGCTTATTTGAGGCATTGTATGAGAGTAGGTGTAGACCTCCAGTTGATTGGTTTGGTACTTTTGATATGAGATCCGGGGTACTAACATTTTGAAAGAAATGTTGAGACAATTACCCTTTCTTCCCTCACTTTTTTGATCGTTCGAGGACGAACGACGGGTAAATTGGTATCTAATGTAACGACTCATTTAGTCGTTTTAAATATTAGAGCTTTTTATTTCATAATATACTATTTCAATATAATTTTAATAGGTATTTTGGGACCATTCGTAACTATAATTATAAAATAAATGGGATAGTTTTAATAATATATTTAATTGGTGGTTAAAGAAGATAACATTAAAATTAATAATGGACTACTTTCATAATTGGTTGTATATACTAATTAGGGTAATAAATAATTGGGAGAAGGAAATAAAATAAAATAGAAGCATGGTTACGGAAGGACATGGAGGCGGCTTCTTCTTCAGGTAAAAATTCAAGAAGTTTTAATATTTGTATGTACATTGATTGATATGTGCGTATATTATATTTTAATGGAAAGTAACCAATTGATTACGTAATGGTAGTGGATATATTTTGGACAAAGGTACTGGATTGAAATTGTAACTAAGGGAATCTTTGTACAAGGAATTAATGATGGTATTGGTTAGAATAATGAGTGGAGAAGGAATAGAAGGGATGAATTGATAACTGGAAAAGTTATGCATATAATTTCTTATTTGTTCTTCCTTGTCGTTTCCATTAGAAGTTCCCAATTCCTCTTTTGATCAGAATTACTAAGGAATACAATCACCTTCAATTATTCATCGTAAGCAATATGAGATGTTATGGTACGACATGTATATTGGATTGAAGTTTGATCGTAAAATATCATATAATGATTCAAATTTTGATATCTTAAGATAGATAATTAAATTTTAAGGCATTAAGTATGTAATGTAGGAATTGAGATTTAACACTAGGTTTGAAATTTGAGACTTATGATATTTGATAAATTAGTTGGTATTAAAGCTTAGGAATTTGACTATCGATTTGGAGAGTTGTTGATTCTAGGCTCTCATTATAGTAATATGGATGTCAATGGACTCGTTAACTTACATATATTATATACTTGATAGATTGAAAAGGTTCGGAGACGTTGAGGAAAGAAAAAGTATTGGAGACGTAACTGGTGTCACTTTGGTTCTTCGGTGGAGGTAGGTTATGGTTTTTATGTTATTCGTAGTAAACTCTTAATAGCGAATGATATGTATTGGGTAGTATTGTAAACCCTTCTATATGCTTAATTGTATGCTTGCATGAATGTGATTATATAATTGTGATAAAATAAACATGATGAAGCTATTGAATCCTAAATCTTGAAAAACCCTAATCTACTTTGTTAATGATGATGCCTTGGTATAAAAGAAGGCTTAATGAACGAAAGTAGTGAGATTAGGGGATCGGGTGCCACGTCCCGGTACCAGGATAGTAATAGAGGATCGGGTGCCACGTTCCGGTACCAGGATAGTAATAGAGGATCGGGTGCCACGTTCCGGTACCAGGATAGTATATGAGGATCGGAGTGTCACGTTCCGACACCAGGATAGTATATGGATCGGGTGCCACGTTCCGGTACCAGGATAGAATGAGGATTGGAGTGCCACGTTCCGGTACCAGGATAGTAATAGATGATCGGGTGCCACGTTCCGGTACCAGGATAGTAATAGAGGATCGGGTGCCACGTTCCGGTACCAGGATAGAATGAGGATCGGGGTGCCACGTTCCGGCACTAGGATAGTATATGGATCGGGTGCCACGTTCCGGCACCAGGATAGAATATGGATCAGGTGTCACGTTCCGACACCAGGATAGTATAT
Organism: Solanum peruvianum; assembly: GCA_027705065.1. NCBI lineage: Eukaryota > Viridiplantae > Streptophyta > Magnoliopsida > Solanales > Solanaceae > Solanum > Solanum peruvianum. The sequence continues at coordinate 58,430,106 of JAKWJD010001759.1, forward strand.
GAGGATCGGAGTGTCACGTTCCGACACCAGGATAGTATATGGAGCGGAGTGTCACGTACCGACACGAGAGGAATAAAGATAATGAATCTTGAAAGATGTTAATATACTCAATTTAATGAACCTATTTCTCAAATGAGTATGGTATTGAGGCTTGAGTCCTCATGGGTGTACTTGGCGTTATTTATTAATGATTATTGTACTTGATATTGCTACAGATTGAGTATTGTAGTTGATTTTATGATGTTATTTGATATATATTGTTTTCTATTTTGAGTTGGCCGATGATACCTACTCAGTACTTGTGTTTTGTACTGACCCCTACTTGTATGTTTCTTTCTTTGTTATTTGTGGAGTGCAGCAAACGTACCGTCGTCTTCAACTCAACCGCAACTCTAGCCAGTCTTCATTACACCGGATTTCAGGGTGAGCTAATTTTTCTAGCTTGGACTAGATCTTCTTCTTCATGTCTTGATGCCTTGAACTTCCGGCATGGACTAGCTTTTTATTTAATTTAGCTTCTTAGATACTCTTAGATTTAGAAATTTGAGGATAGATGTTCTTGTGATGATGACTTCCAGATTTTGGGATAATAATAATTGTTGAGTTTTTTTAGAAGTTATCAAATTGATTTTCATTAATGAGTTAAGTCTTCCGCATTGTATTTTGTTCATTATGTTTGAAATGTTGGGGTTTAGATTGGTTAGTTCGCTCACATAGTAGGATAAGTGTTGGTGCCACTCGCGGCTCGGTTTTGGGTCGTGACAAAATGTTAACAAATTAACATACAAGTTCAGATATAGATTAAAAACAATGAAGGATTGTTTATATCTCTACTCTATTCAAATAGGCAGAACGTCGTGGTGACTTAAAAAATAATCAATTGATTCAATTTTGCAAAAATTTAAAGAATAAAGGAATTTTAAAGGAATCGCCACCTAATTTTAGGAAAAAATAAGAAATCATTAAGTGATCTATGAAACCATTAGTTCTAGGTAAGGGTTCAAATGATTCCGAAGGGAAGGTGTTACGCACCCTTTGAAATCCACAAATATAGATCCCAACTAAATTCATTTTTTCAAATTAAGGAGAAAATAAAAATAATATACAATTCTAATAACATGCAACATACACAAAAAATAAAATAAAATAATAATATAAGACACGACTTAAAATTTGCCTAACGCCAATAATAAATAAAATTACAATTTGAATTTTATTCGAATAGCTTCGATGGAAAGCAACTCGATGTACCTGTAAAGACACTAAGTAAAAGAGTTAGTACTAAATAAATAGAAATAAAACTTAATAACTCAAATAATAACTTAATAAAACCCATATTATTAACATGGGAGGCCTTGGAAATCGACGGTAATTTCTTCGTCGGTCATTTTAATAAGTACATAATATAAACTTAACTAAATTTCCGTCTTTTAAGAAATGGGGAGCCCTCCAAAATCGATGGAGAGATTTTCTCATTGGTCAATTTTAGTGAAATAAATAATATGAATTTAAACTAAATTTCCGTCTTTTAAAATGTGAAGGCCTCCAAAATCGACGGATAGATTTTTTAATTGATCATTTTAACAAGTAAATAATATAAACTTAACTAAATTTTCGTCTTTTAAAATTGGAAAGGCCTCCAAACCCAGCGAAAGAATTTCCTCAATTTAAAATTGAGAAGGCCTCCAAACCTAGCAAAGGAATTTCCTCATTGGTCATTCTTAACTTGTATTTTTAAAAGGGAAAATACCCAAGTACCCCCTCAACCTATGTCTGAAATCCCAGAGACACACTTATACTATAGTAAGGTCCTATTACCTCCCTGAACTTATTTTATATGTAATTTTCTACCCCTTTTTAGTCTACGTGGCACTAGTTCGAAAGAAAAAGTCAACCATCACTGGGCCCACAAGATAGTGCCACGTAAGCTAAAAAGGGGTAAAAAATTATTAATAAAATAAGTTCAGGGGGGTAATAGGACCTTAGTATAGTATAAGTGTGTCTCTGAGATTTCGGGCATAGGTTGAGGGGGTACTTGGGCATTATCCCATTTTAAAACAATGAAATTATATGAAATGAACGACAGATGATCTAAAGAGAAATGTAACAAACAAATACTACTACTACTAATAAGAAGAAATAACAAACATCAAACCTTCAATAACCTAACAAAACAATAATAATTAAATAATAATAACATAGCAACACCATTTTTGTAGAATAATATGTGAACAATTACATAAATAAAATTTATCAACTTAACAAAAACAAAAAGGGTAAATCAACAAAATATGGCAGCAACCATTAAAATAAACATAAACAAATAAAAATATACCACTCATAATCACAGGAGTAAACATTTCCGAGCAAATACCAACCACTTCAATATAAAATAATACTCCCTCCGATTCAAAAAGGATGATTTAATTTAATTTGGAATTGAGTTTAAGAAAAAAAAAATCTTTTTAATCTTTTGATTCTAAATTAAAGTTATTTCAAATGTACCAAAATGTCATTTAATCGTGGTCATCAACATACCACTTGGAAAGTTAAAGTGAAAGTGTTACCAAAAAAAGAAAAAAATAATTTTTTTTAAACAAACTAAAAATGAAATAGAGTCATTCTTTTTTAAATGGACGGAATATATGATAAAATAGTACAACAGGTGACAACAAATAACATAATATTATTATAATAATAGGATGAAACGAGTCAAAATAAATTATCCTAACCCATAACTGAAATCAAAATTCTTTTGAATAAGCCAATAACTTGTTATAAATTCATTGAATGAGTGGATAGTCCATAAAGTTGGTACATGAACAACCATCCATATTTACTAGGTTTCATGAACCTTTTTAGATAAGAATGTATCTATTTATTATGATACTTAATATGGTGACTTTTGGAGTGATCTCGCACTCTATAAATAGGGATGTTCATTCACTATTGTATGAGATACAGATGAGACTTACATATACTTGAATAAGAAGAAACTTCCTCTTCTTCTATCTACTTCTCTTGTCTTCTTCTCTTTATGATTATATTCTTCTGAGCTTGATTTTATAACACGTTATCATCACGAGTCTCTAGTCAATTAAGATTGAGTTTTAGTTTTTCTTTAACTCATGTTTTGGTTGTTCTCGTTATGAGAATCAGGGTATTATATGCATAAAATCAAGTATGTATTTTCTAAAATATTTTTATGATTTAGAATACAATAGTATTCAATCACTAACAAATTATCAAGAACCAAAGGCATATACAACTATTGGTTGAATATGACATGCTATACAAAAATTCTTAAATGGAAGAAGGCATAAAATTTTAATAGCATGAGTTTGAATGTTATTTTGATTGTTTTGAAAGACTCAAAGTGTGAGACATGTTGTACTTCGGTCTATTATATTGTTGGTTAAGGGTAAGACGATGGAGTCAAGCCCATCACACCAAAAAGGGTAGACATCAGGTTAAAGTTTGGATGCACCATAATGAAAAATATTTGAGGATAAGATGATAGATTCAAGTTCTTTCGCACCAAAATGGTAAGACAACAATTTGAGTTTTGATGCACCATGATTGGGTTCAAGTCTTATTGAATTATGGCGTAACACGCCTTATATGGGTAAGACATTGAGTTTGAGTCAATGCACCATAGCGATGATAAAATGATGACTAAGAAAAATAATATAGTTTTTATGAAAAGCCTTGAAATTTGTCCCATTGAATTTGCTCCATTCCTTTAAAAGAATGTGGTAGCAACATATGATAACTTTGAAATCTGATGTATACTTGCTCCATTCTATCGTATAAATGTAGTAGCAGTAAATAATTAGTCTGAAAGATGACAAATGATTAACGATATGAAAAAGGGCATGAAAGGAAAGAATTATAATAGTCATCATTCTGGTAATTATAAAAGGAAGAACACTATGGGTTCTCCAAATAGTCCTTCGAAATGTGAAGGTAGTTTTCATTATCAAAATGTTATGAAAGGACATTGGACTTGTGAATATTGTCGACCCAATAATTTGACATGTTTATAAAACCTCCATCAAAAGACAAGAAGATAAAGTGATGGTACACTTGATCTTTCAAAGTGACGTTGAGGTGTATCATGGAAATATAATGATTTTAAAGTCATGACAATGTGCCTATAATGTAAATTTATGAAGTACATATAAATGATTAGTTCATTCCTTGAAGAGAATGTGACTTGTGATGAGTATTGTGAATGCTCGACCATTCTATAAGAGAATAGGTCAAGATGTGATAAAATAATTATCGATTGGATATATGTCACAACTCACCTCTATCGAAGATTTGAGAAAAGAAAATGATATATGTCACATCTCATCTCTACGAGAGTTTGAGAGAAATAAATAAATTTTATTTGACATGAACGGTCAATGGTCGTGTACGTTTATACGTCCTGAATATTATGGTATGTTTGTTATGAATTACCAAAAGGGCAAAAAAAAGAAATAAGTATTGCCTATAAAGGTTGTGGCCATGATCAAATACACTGTGTGACAATACAAATTTGTCATTGATTGTGTACCTATGGTACAACAAAAGAAAAGCAAGAAACATGTTTTGCTCGTAATTATTTTAACCATGACAATAATGATATAATTTCTCCTTGAAGGAGATGTTCACCATATGGATGGTGTCATGGAATATGTGATAGTACACAAAATTAATTGCAAGCTCTAACGAGTTGTGCTATTATCAGATGAATAATATTGGCGTTGTAGTAAGTCTCAAAAGAAACTTTTTAAATTTCAGATGAATTGAAAATAAATATTGAGACTATAAATCACTACAACCAAAGAGGGTTATAGTATTTATGTAAAAGATTATTCCACTTTTCCTCTTGTTTGTTGCAGACAAACATGTACATACTGATAAAATCACATGTAAAAGTAAATTATAAGTGTACTAAAATAAAGATCAGTTGGCATTACTGGTTGACCATTCCGATTAAATGTGATGCAAACGTAATTGAGAATTCAAGTGATTTATATGATGAAGAAATAAAGATTCTTCAATAATTCTCTTGTGTTGCTTGTTCTCTTGATAAAATGATCATTGTACCAGTTGAGGTTGGGATTGTAATCCCCTAAAAATTTAGGAACATATAAAAGGGTGAATATGGGCCCGTTCACCTGCCATGTGGATCATTTGCAACTATATGATCGATGCATCTATCCGATGGTCACATGTTTTTTGTTGTCAACTTACAATTGATTTTGTGAGGTTGTTTGCTCGAATTTTTAAAATTGAGAGCACAGTTCCAAACTATAAAATTATATTAATAATGCTGGTTGATTTAGCAGAAATTGTATGCCTACAATTATAGCTAAATCATGGTTATGAGAACAAACCTCCCAAATAAGATTTGGTATGAGATAATTTTATTTAACATGTAGCAACACATGTATGCATCAAACCAACAAGGTTTCCCCATTAAAATTGGTTCAGGGTCAGGAACCATATAATTTTCATTAAAAATGTTGAATGTGTGGTTATGATTTTAATTGCTCCACCACGCACAAAGATGAACTTCCAAATAATGTTGGAATGAATGTTAGATTTTCTAACATTAGGCGGAGAAATGGTTGACAGCTGAAAATTATGTGTGAGGTTAATTATGAATTATCTAGATCCTCGTTAAATAAATATATGAACTTAAAGTTCAAGGGATAATTCAGTTGCATAATGTTTCAAATCAGTTGCCAGATGAATGCACTGGCCCTATGATATAATTCAGTTGCGAATGCTCCAATGTGAAGTCCTTGAAGGACAGCGTCTATGATACGTTGGAAGTGTAATAGACCAATCGATTCCAAATATAAAATTCCTTGAAAAAGGAAGGAGCAAATGATCAATATGGTCATGATAATGAGGCAAGTGCTATAAAAGAGCACATTCACATTACACTTCATAAAATCTTGAAAAATGTTCAGGTACCTGAAAAATGAAGAAAAATGAAGATATCTTGATAAGTTATGTCTTGTTGGAATCGATATCAAATAACCGTCGACGCTATCTTCGATATGAGGTAGCGCTTAATGATATAAATTGTAACGAGAATCTTGAATTCAAATCTGTCATATAGTGTGGACAGATAAATGGTTAGCCAAGTAAAATACACAATTCAAGTATATTTTGTTTCACTTAGAAAAGTGACATTTTGGACTGGTAGTCCATAAATCCAGGTATAATGTCAGTGGGGTACAAATAAATTATTATGTGATAGTATAATCGTAAGATATCAAATACAGTTTGTGCCTTGGGACATAAAGATTTATCGCAAAAATCCTGACATTATTGGAGATGTTTTCTCCTTTGGTGGATACAATGAGGTTTGTTTTTTGATCTGGCAACATATGAAAACTTGAATGCATGTAATGAATAATTGTAATGTCTAGCTAAACAATGAATGTTATATGAAAATCCTTCAAACAATCGAGGTGTCTGAAGCATATAAGAGTTTGAAAGAAACTTTTTCAATAAAGCTTCAAGAATCCTTATATGGATTGAAATAGTCAAGGAAGAAAAGGGTACAAAAGAATGACCCTAATTGTCCTTGTATTTTTATGAAAAGGTCTTGGTAAGACAAAATTTTGTCTTGACCTACAGATTAATAATTTGACAAATGAAATATTTCTCTAACAGTGCACATACGCTAAAAAGTTTTGATGCAATTTTATATGAATAAATCGCATTCATTGAGTATCCCAATGATTATGAAATCACTTGACATAAACGATGATTCAGTTTGATCTCAAAAAAAGGATGAAGAGTTTCTTAGTGATGAAACTATAAATCTTGGTGCAATCAAGGCATTAGTGCATCTTACTAACAATATTTGACAAGATATTTGTTTTGCAGTAAATTTACTGGCAAGATTCAGTTTCTCCCCGTAAAAGGACATTGAAATAGTGTTGAGCACATGATTGAATATCCTCGAAGGACCATAGTTATGGGTTTATCCTATTCCGAGGAATCCAAGACAAAATTGATTGTTTATGCAAATGCAGAATATTTATCTGATCCGCATAAAGCACGATCTCAAACTCGCTATGTATTTTCATGTTGAGGCACAATAATATCCTGGCAATCAATAAAGTAAATGTTGCTACACAGAAATAAAATTCCTCCATGAAACAAGTCGAAAGTGTGTCTGGTTAAGATAAATGACACACCATATTCAAGAAATGTGTGGTTTTTCTTTGAAACAAGACTATATCAACCACAATGTACGAAGATTGGAGACATCATCACAAGAAATTAAGCGATGTTTTAATCAGGGGAGTATAATACGCGTTGCACTCTTTTTCCCTTGACCGAGGTTTTTTCCCACTGGGTTTTCCTGGCAAGGTTTTTAATGAGGCAACAAATAGCGCGTATCAAAAGATATATGTACTCTTTTTCCTTCACTAGAATTTTTTCCCACAGGGTTTTTCCTAATAAGGTTTTAACGAGGCACATTATCTATGGACATCCAAGGGGGAGTGTTATAAATTCATTGAATAAGTGGATAGTCCATAAAGTTGGTACATGAACAACCATCCATATTCACTAGGTTTCATGAACCTTTTTAGATAAGAATGTATCTATTTATTATGATACTTAATATGGTGATTTTTGGAGTGATTTCTCATTCTATAAATAAGGTTGTTCATTCACTATTGTATGAGATACAGATGAGACTTACATATACTTGAATAAGAAGAAACTTCATCTTCTTCAATCTACTTCTCTTGTCTTCTTCTCTTTATTATTATATTCTTATGAGCTTAATTTTATAACATAACTCAAAATAAATAATAAATTTCAAAAACTAATATTAATCTTAAGCAGCAAACGTATAGATAATAACAATATAAATAGAATTTAAACCCTCAAAAAAGACATCCAAACATTTTTTTCCATTTTTTTTAAAAAAAAGAATAACATTGCAAACAGAGAGTTACCTATATGTGGCCTCTCTGGTCAGATTTGGTAATCCCAAGCACGCCACCATGGTTCCTGATTCGTTGAAGTGTTGTTGTTTGCCGGAATGGAGGGAAAAAGGGTGTGGGTTTGGTTCAGCTTGGAGCTTCGAGTACTATGGTGACCTGCAAAACAAGAAAAAATCATAAAGGCAAAAAGGGATGGGGACTGCCGGAACAGCAAGGGAGAAACAAAGAAAAACAATGATTGTTTTCGACTTGGAGTTGCTGAGGTTTGAGAATGGTTTTCAGGTGGAATAGAATGGTTGTTTGGGTCTGTTTTCTGGTGGATTTGGGGTTATTATTGGTGATTTTGGCTGGTGGAAACGGAAAGGGGGTGAATACTGGTGCTGGGTCGGTGGTTTGGTCGGAGAACAGTGGTGGTAGAAGGGTGGTTTTGGGGAGGGGGGTTCTAGTCGGGGTCTAGTCGGACTTTTCTGATTTGTTTGGTGGTGGGGAGTTGGTGTTTGGTGGGTTGGAGAGTGGTTGGGACTGGTGATTGCTTGAGCTTCCAGCTGCGAGCTCCGCCCGATTTGCTGTTGGGTCAGGAGAGAACATAAATGAGGTTTTGGGAATGGATGATGTTTACTGTTAGAAATAAATAGGGTTTGGGTTATTTGTCGAATATGGAGAGGGTTTTGGATTATGGTTTGTTGAATTTCGGTAAAGCTTTGACCGATAAAATATGGACACTCAAAGAAGTCTTTCTAATCTTTAAAAATTTTAAAAATTATCCTGTAAATATTATTGAGAAAATTACGTGGGATGGAAAACATCCTAAATAATCATTTAATAAGGGTATAGTTTAACTTAGTACTCTCAGTAATTATAGTTTCATTTTTTTTTGCCATAATTAATGGGACCCACCAATTCTTTGTATACCCAACCATAAAAAGCCTTTTTATGCTTTTGTATATTATTTTTATACAAAATCAATTTTATTTCTCCTATCTACATTCCTTATCTTTCTCCTAAAAACCCTCTTTCATTCTTGTTTTGAATTTGGGAAAACTTCACGTTCTCCTTCATGTCTTACTTTCAATTTTTGCAGGTTACCGCTGGCATGACTAGTGAGCTTTGAAAGTGTAAATAACATCAGATCTTTATCCATAGGAATTCTAATAGCGGTGTAATGTGGCCAATAGTAAGTTAAATTGTATACATGTCTTGCAAACTTTCCTTGAATGACTGCCTTATTTATGAGCCCATCTAGTTTGTTGGACATGGCACAAACTCAATGAAATTTACTTCTTGTTTTGTTTTTCCACGATGAAGTATCTCCACTAAACGTATACTTCTTCTTATATGATAGCTCTGTTTGTGATTTGTAAACATTGTTTTAGAAGAGATTGGATCTGCCTCATCGAAATAGGACAAATAGGGCAAATCTGAAGAACATCAGAAGCATCAACTAGTGTAACTTATATACAAATTACTTAAGTTATGTATATAGTAGATTGTATATAGTAGGTTGTATATTAAGGTAATATATACAAACTATTATGAGACATTTGTTATTGTATATTGTATTAGTTGTATAACAATTAGTAAAGTTATGTATATAACGGGTTGTATATTAAGGTAACATATACAAAGTTTTATGAGACAATAGCTATTTGTATACAAATATTTAGTTTTGTATAAGTGAAATTTGTTAAAATCATTGTATAATACATATACAAAAATTATATTACATTATACAAATTCGTCGATATATACAGAAAAAAATTATGAACATAATAAAATATTATATACAAAAACACTACACACTCAAATATACAAACAAAATCAAGTTTACCATATATACAATTGACAAAATGAATATTATACAATTATTTTAATCATTAATATAAAAAAAAACAAGAAATTACATATGAACATATACAAATATAATCCATATACCAAACAATTGTACATTATATAATTCTGAGATGTATAAAAAAATACGAACATAATAAAATATTGTATACAAGCAGACAAAAAATTAAAAACAAATACAGCATACTCTTATTTTTTAAAAAATAATTAATTTTCATATCATGATGGTCACATATACAGTTAATATATTACACAGGAATATTGTATAAAAAACTATATACAATATCTCAAATATATACAATATAATCAATTTATATATATACAAATAGGATTAACGTTGGAGTGTTTCATACAACTAATTTAATGATTTTTTTTAGAAAATATTTAATTTTGAACTGTTAGCTTAAATCATGGAATTGTGTAAATGTTTGTTACTGTATTTAGCGTTATTGTTACCATACAATGAAAAAGTAAATACCGAATAAATTAAAATAAATAAATAAATGTTTTATACAAATTAAAATATGCATAACAAACTAAATTATACTCGTAAAAATGTAATTATGTAAATTATACATATATAATGTTATATCATAAATTATGTTTGCCATATATGAAATTTCCCCAATATTATTCATACTCCACCTACTTTTTGACCTAAACTAAACTTAAATAGGAAAACACGAAATGGGCTCAAATGATGGGCTTAGCATTGTGGCCCAAAATTATATTAATAGAATCTCTAAATTCTTTTCGTATTTTAATAAATTTTCGACTATGCTAAATATCAACATAAATATTAATAAATGTAATAAATAAAATAAAATAAAATATAAAAAAAAGTATATAATGAACGTGACTAATGACATGTAAAGATGCAATTTTAAAATTTACTGATAAAAAATCTTAAGTTTTGATAAATAAAGATAGTTATGATAAACTTATTTAAAATTATAAAAAAAAATCATTTTGATCTATTAACTAAATAAAATTTAAAATTTACGGATATTGGAAAAAGGAAGGCTTTCTAAAGAGAACAAATACTCAATGGCAAGTAATAATCTCAACCAAATCGAAAGCAAAGTCATCCATGGCAATATAAGATATTAAACCAAGTAGAAATGCAACATTCAATCCGAAGCGATACTATAAACTCAATACAAATATTATTCGGAGAAAAGAACCTTAGAATCATGTCAACTTATCATTTTTTTTCTAAACATTTTGACGCCAGAGAAACATGAACTGAACCTAAAAAAAATAAGGAAAACAGGGAGAGGAGCAAAGCTAGCAAATAAACAGCATACTACACTTAAAGACCAATATTATGCTAAAAAAAGAAAAGAAATCACAACTAGACAAACGAAGCTCGAACGATTTATCAAGTCATCTTGAAAGTGAACTCGATGAACTCAAAATAAATAAGAGTTATTTACCTTGTTCTAGGAGGCGACTAGAACAATGGCGAGTAGTGAGCTTATCTTCACTATGAAACTCGAGAACGTGAATTAACAAGCGACAACTCCAAACAAAATCATAGACTCCAAACAAAAAAATTTAGAAGTATTTATGCGTGTGTATCTTGATTTCTATTTGCGTGAAATACTCTGAAACTTGTGAAAGAAAAGAATTTTCCCTTTACTAAAAACTCTTTGCAATATATTTTGTATATCACTTGCTGCCCCACTTTCAAAACGATGAAAGAGAGTTTATATAAAACAGAATCTAGGGTTTGATTTCTTGGGCGAAAAAAGGGCAAAGTCGAGATTCTCACACCCATTCCAAATTCAAAAATCTCCCAAGGACAAGGAGCAAGTTGTAGTGTAACAGAGTGGAATTAAATTGAGAGACGGGAGTGGGCCTGGAAGCTTTGGCGGAAAATAGGGCCCAATCTGGTTTTGCTCAAAAGGGCTTAGAGAAATCAACTAAATAAATAAAATGAGTAAGATGGAGTAGAATAAATACCAACGAGCTTGTTAATCTTAACAAAATAAAATAATCGTAGTTAATCTAAAATATAAAATTATTACTCAAATCAAACTAATCGTCAAAATTTTTTTATTAAGACCAAAATTTTTGAGATAATTTTCGATATTTATATATAATTATAATTATATGCATAATTTAGTAAACCAAGATATAAAAATTGACAAAATCAGTTAAAATAACTCGAAAGATATAATTATCTTTTTTTTAATCATCATTATTATTATTATTTTATAAAACCAATCATTTTAAATCATTTTAGTATCAAGAAGCTCGTCAATTAGTTTATATCAGGGAGGGTCAAAATTGGATGTCAACATGGGTGTCAACAAGGATTAGTCCACCCCAACTCGTGACACGCTTTTAAGGCTGGGCTGGGCCGACCAATTTAAAAATTTTTAACATAAAGGGCTGGCCCACCCTAACCTATCAAATTCCTTGGTCCGCATAACTTAAGTTGACTTAGATTGAACTAGCCTATTTTGACATCTTTATTTGGAATGAAAATTACTAAAAGATTTTAACTTGAGATTGTGTAAGGCAATGAAATGTCGAAATTATCCTCCCTTTAACTTTGTTTCCTTGTGTATATATATCCAAAGAAGCAAATAGTATTTCCTTTGTACAAGCCAAACTCTTCGCTAAATTTTGCAATAGTGAACTGTCTCCAGTAATCTCTCCCCACACGATTCTCGTCACCGCTAGGGTTTCAAGCCCCCTTTCCCCTTCTTCTTTGTTTACAGCAACTCAAATCTCGGGCATTGTGAGTTCTTTTCTTAATTCTTCTAAAACAATTTTGATTATCGATATTTATTAAGAACTCTAAATTTCTTTCTACGATTATCCATTGTATATGTCAGGAATTGTGATTTATTCTTAATTTGTTCCATTTGATCGTCATCAATTTCAATTGTTGGAATGCGTTTTGATTCTTTGAATTATTCTTATGTGGGACTAGTTGTATGTAAATAGTTCACGTTTTAATTGACCAAGAATTATGTATATGAACTGTCGGATCTTTCTCAGATTTACGATATGATCTATGTGTGGACGACTTATTGCTTTTTAACACTTTGTTTCAAAATTCCTTCTTTATAGAAGATTTACTTCTCTAAATCTATGGTTTCTTGATTTTCAGTATTGTGAAATTTCTTGACTATTGATATTTTGATTTCTTTAAATCACAATTACCAAGGAGATGAACTGCTAAACGGTGATTGGGAGATTAACATTTCAAAATCTATGATTTTTTAGTATAGTGAAATGTTTTTCCTTCTTTTTTTATACAAATGATTAGTAATCTATGAAGCAGAGTCTAGAGTTTACTTCATCTGCTCCTTTTATGAGATCCTAATTTCTCGCATACTAAAACACTTTCTTAAAGTGGATTAGGTTGTCGTTCTTTTGATTGTTCATAAAGTATACTTTGAGGGAGTTTATGCTTTAAAATTTTCATTATCACTGACACCGTGCATTTTGTGCAGAAAAATTAAATGGAATCATTGAAGGACAACGTGATGACTGTTAGCTCTGATGAGTTTGAGAATAATATCATGGCTGATGCTGAGGAATTTTCTCCAGCTATTCAACAACAGGACAATGGGACTCACAAGGTATCGTTTTCTCCCTCTTCTATCTTTGAGTATTTTTATTCGTTTTACACGAAAAACAATGAAACTTATTCATTTCAGTACAATAACACACTAAGTGGAATCCTCACAAATGGGGTTTGGGGAAGGTAGGATGTACGCAGACCTTACCCCTACCCATACTTTTATTGGATGGAGAGGTCGTTTCTGATATCCTTTTATTATAGAAGAATGGTCGTTTTTTCTTCTAATATAGTTCTGCAATAGTGAAACATATCTAGGTTACACAACCAAAAATTACTTGGAGGGAAGAAAATTACTATTTATTTTGCTTCATTTGAATTCATCTTAATCCAAAATTATTTTTTTATTTCATAATGTAATTATATAGGCAATCTGAACACCCCTACTCTTTTTTTTTGAGAAGTTTCTTCTTTAGATCTTGCCTTTTTTGATACTACTATTCTCTTGTTTGTCTTTCCATTGCTTTCCCTTTTTTAGAAAGATGTTGATGAATGCACTATTTAAATTAACCTTTGAAAGTGAACTAAGTACCTAACCTAAATAGAGATAAGTAGAAATAAATATTTGATACCAACTAATATAAGTTTGAGCTGTATTTAATATGTATATATCTCTTTCATCTAATTACAATACCTCTTTTGTCTTGCAGGAATGGAATGAAGTATCAAAATTACCTGCAGACTACATCAGGAGAGAGGATATGAAGATAAAAGACGTGGCGATGAAACACGTGTTGCCTTTCCTTCCTGGCAAGTCCTTGATGAAGTTTCGAGCAGTGTCCAATGAATGGAATCATTGGATAGGTTGTCCGTTATTGGCATACCAGCAAAACACTTCATTCAAGAAACTTTCAGGCTACTTTCATCAGATTGTGGATGTGGATATACAATCTGATCCCAACTTCTTGTCTTTGGATCATTCTGCTAATGGAGTCCCCAATCCTTCCCTAGGTTTCTTGCCTGAAGGGATTAAAATTCTCAGTTCTAGCAGCGGGTTGCTCCTTTGCCAGGGGTTGGAGAGTTATTACGTTTGCAATCCTTTGACCAAAGATTGGAAATGTATCCCTCCTCATCAATATTATCACGGATCTGATCCAGCTGTCATTCTTGCGTTTGATCCTGAGGGTAATATTGAATCTTATTTTCACCTTGTCGCTGTTGTCCCTCTTCTTGATCAACCAGTTGTATTCTTTGAGATTTACTCGTCTCAATCAAATTCGTGGAGGCGCTCTTCTTCAGAGTGTCTTGAGTTAGAAGATACAAGTCTTGTTGGTGGGGGATTATATATAAAGTGGATGGGATACTGGAGTACAACATCAAATGGTGTGCTAGCATTTGATGTAAAAAATGAAATTGCAGCAGTTCTACGTGTGCCTATTCCACCTGGGAGATATGGTGCATTGAGTCAGGTAAATGATGAGCTATCCTATATTACTGTTTATAATGATTGCGGGAATGTTTTTATGTTAGATATCTACGGAGGAATGGACATGAGCCTAAATCGTAGTGTATGCGTAAATCTTGGACACAAGAAGTCTCGGCAAGCACTAGAGAAAGATTTGTTTATTGACAATGGTAATGTGTTGTGTAATGTATTACCGTGTATAAATAGTGGTGATGATATTGTGGTGATCTGGACAACTGAAAGGATATATCTGTATTACCTGAGTGGGCAAAAGGTGGAGACCATTATGACTCCAGGACAATTAAATCCCAAGAGAAGATTCATACCATATACAAATAGCCTTGCTGCGATACATGAGTTGAAGAACTAGTTGTTGATGATCTCATCTTAGTTGCTGTTAAGTAGAATTTTTTCATGCCTTCCATTAGAATTCCTTGAACGTGTTTCATCTTCTTTTGTTTTATTTGACTTGGATTGCAAATTAAGTGTTTTTGTAATAGACATGTTTTGAATTGGCATTGTAGTTTGAGCGTTTTTTCCTTCACTTATTTTTAATTATTTCTTGCTTGATTGCGTGTTTTTACTTGTGAGTTCCTTTCTACTTCTACTGTTTAAATTTGACGATGAAATGTGAGGTATGATTAGCTTTATGTTGGAGGTGGTGGGTATTTACTACTTGAACTGATCCCTCTTGTTTTTCTCAAAATGAAAAATTAAAGCTTATATTATTCATGTTTACTGGTATATACATAAAAAGTTATAAAATCAAATCTTATTATATGGTTTTAATGAAACTGCTAATTGGGAAAAACTTTAAATTTGGCATCAAATGAAGGTAGTAGATATTGAATGAGAACATATAATTTATTTAAACTGAACACAAAATGTTGCTCTTCAAATTATTTCTAATAATTATTTTGAGAAAAATACATCGGAAAAGAAGATTAATAGATTAACTATGTTAACATTTCATATAAATTGGATAGATTAACTAAGATAACATTTCTTATAAATTGGATTATTCTCTACTTATATAGGGGTAAAAAAAAGTAAACTTATCTAATGTAATAATTAAGAGGGACACAAACTAGGAGATACACACCAAGTAAAAGTGTCTATCTATCACTAATAAAATTTGATGCAAACTAAACATATTTTACTAGTTTAAGGTCTAATTACTTGCATTCTTGTAAGTTTTTAAAATTACTATTTGCGTCAAAATTTTGATCTTCAGATATGTGTATAATCTACTCGGATACATGAGGACAAAAGTACGTACAATTGTATTTAGGATACACTAACTTCCTCCCTCACATCTCTCCTTCTATTGCTCACCTCTTTTTTATATATATATATATATATATATATATATATATATATATATATATATATATATATATGAGAAAAAACATAAAGTGACTTCTGAAGTTGTTCGGAATTTTCAAAAAGACACTTAAATTATGCAACTGTCCTATTACACACCTAAACAATCATGAATCAATTACATCATTTTTTGTTCACCGGGTATGGAGAGTGTATGCACTCTCTTAAAAAGCGGAAACAAACTAAAAAAAGGAATATAATTTTATTTTTACAAGAATGTCACTATAAAATATATTTTTTATTTTAACTTTTTCTCCTTGTTATTTTTTTCTTTCTTCTTTCTTATTCACAAATTCATTGCCATCTTCATTAACTTATCACTTTCAATGTCACTTTTTATCACAACTCCACCTCTCTTTTATTCTACTATTAGTTTAGTCTCTTCAATTTTAAAATTATATCTAGATATTTTATTACATTTCGAACGATGTGCACCCAGTCATAAATATAAAATTCAAATTTCTAACCTCGCGAAAAGATGTTCACCTAGTCATAATTGCATTATGTGATAGCGTTGCATATCGGTCGGTTCGGTTCAATTTTAAAGTTTATCGGATTGACTTATTGGTTATCACCGGTTTGTAGAGATGCTAAACCATTATAGAACCATTAAGATATTGACTTATCGATTATTGGTTTATTGGTTTTTCATCGTTATTGGTTCAATTATCGGTTAAACCGTTAAGATATGACACAAAAGAAAAAACATTTAAATTCACTTAGAAACAAGGTGACAAACCAAATAAACCGTTCACTTAGGTTCACAAGTTACATCTTGCTCAAAAGCAAACATTTTTACATTGTAGAATAACCAAGTGTTTGAGACAACCAATAATAAAAGTAGGAAATCAAACTCTAAGTCGAGGACTTTATATACAAAATGATATAAATATAATTATTTAATTTACTATCGATTTATTGGTTAACCCGTTAAGAAAAAACTTCAAACCGTTAAGAACCGATAACAAAAAAATCAAAACCGTTATCAAAACCACTAAACCTATAACCCAATACTTTAAAACAATAACTTTTTATCGGTTCAACTAATCAGTTTTGAAATACTTCAAGTGTGAGTTACATCTATATTTCAATATTCTTTAAAAAATATAACACTACTATGTATGATCTCGAGAGGAGACCATGAGTTCACGTGAACGGTTGACCCCCCTCAGCTACACCTCTAGGTATTAGAATGCCTAACTGGACACCCTTCATTAAAATATTATAATGTATATTGTATGAGTCAAATTGAGATACATTATATTTTGAACGACTTAAAATTAATAGACTCGTAAAATAGTAACAAAAATATGTACGAAACTTAGACAATGCTTAGGTTCAATTTGATAAAATATGCCAGACAAGATATTATTAATACATAAAATTATTGTATCTATTATTTTCTCTAATATACTCTTTAAATATTTTTTTTTGACTTTTTACCAACACTATATCCTAATAAAATTACTAAAATCCTAAAATTTATATGTATGATGACTAAACAATTTAATTTAATGCTATAAAAAAATAGTCCCACCAGATTTATCAAACTGGCAGTTCTGTTTTTTCAACATTCAAAATTTTCACTTCACTCTCTACTCAGTAAGTAATGGAAACGAGAGGACCCATTTCGACCGGAGCACAGCAGCCGGAAACCCTAGGCCAAGACGACGATGACTTGTCGGAGACGGATTCGGAGTCGGAGTCGGAAGAAGGGATACAAGAACTGGAAGAAGAAATACGGGAACTGGAACAACAAGTTCAACAAATGGCTGAGAAAATTGTGGATTTCAGAAGTACACTTCCGGGTCAGCTTAAAACTACTCTCGATTCCATTCTTACTGCTCAAAGACCCCTTTTTGATACCCCCGAATCTCAACCTGGCTGCTCCAATCAACCACCTACATCTGGTACGTTTCTAGGGTTCTTCTCAGATTCGAAACTGTTAATTACACGGAAAATTGTTTAGTATTGGAATTGGATGATGTATAGTGTTCAATGGTTGTCATAGACGATTACAATTAGTTTGGTATTGTTGATTGATTGATTGACAGTGTTTTATAATGGTGACATTTGGTGTCTTTATTCAAACTTCTCTCTATTTATTCTTGTTTTGTATGCAGCCAACTCAACTACCTTTTTTGTTTCTGCTAGGATTTGAACCCTAGTATCCTGTATTCTTTGTTCCAGCTTCATTGACCTGCAATGCTAGGTTATACTTTAGTTACTTTTCTCCATTTATTACAGCTACAAGTATATTCACAATACAAGAAGACCACAATTATCGAACGGTCTTAGAAGCACATTATAGAGAATGGTGCAATGCGTGAATTCCTCGAGGATAAGAAATTGTCTATCCTACCTTATTAAGAAAGAAATTTGTCAATTCAGACTATTCTATTTCTGTATACACTAAAAACCCATGTCTTCATAGTTAAAATTCCCAAACATCATGTCCTTATTATGCAAGCTATTAAGCAGGGGAGGTTGTTAGACTTGGTGTCAGCTTAGGCCTGGTAGTTTTGAAATCATGGTATAAATGTTCTACACTGAGTTTTGAGGAGATAGTAGGTAGATGGGACACTTGGGGTGACATCATTGTAGTGAACTTTGAACTTAAACCCATTTCGTGTTTTGAAACTCATACATTATGGTAAAAAGGATGTCCTTCTGTTCTTTAACGATTGAACTTCTTTCTCTGTTTACTTGGCTCTTATTTGAGTTGGTTAACACTTGAGTGAACTTGCTGTGTTATGAACTATGGTGGTGTCATAGATCTCTCTATTGACGTGAGCTTATTCTTGCTTTTTCATGTTAAATCTACTACTTTGTTTTAGGATGCAGACACCAAACTAGTCATTCATGTTGTATATAGTCATGTACAAAAGGTTTGTGTGTGGTGTTAGCTGGCTAGATATATCGAGGTCACCAAACTAGTTAAGCGGCTTTAGCCGTGTGCCTATTGTTGTGTACTGTATGATAGTTTGGGTTTAGCTTGACCCATCGAGTTAACCCATTATGAGAATATGAGTTTTCTATTACTCTTATATTCTTGAGGTGATAATGATTGAAAAAAATATAGTGCCTTGTTAATTGAAGCTGTATTGAAGGATTCTTTGGGTTTAGCATGACCCTTCGAGTTGAGGCATTATGCTAATATGAGTTTTCTACCATTCTTATATTCTTGAGTGCATGATGATTGAAAAAACAGTACTGCATTGTTAATTGGAACTGTACTGAAGGATAGTTTGTGTGCATTAGTTTGTGTGCATCTTTACCCACCGAGTTAAGCCATTATGTGAACATGAGTTTTCCATTATTCTCATATTCTTGAGTCCATGATGCTTGAGAGAAGAGTATTACCTTCTTATTGGAACTCTTTGCAAAATTAGATTAATATCACACCAACAAACATTAGAATACACAATGGAACAGTTAAGTAAGTAAGCAGCGATCTGAACCACAGCACACTGCTAGTAAAATGATTAGAAAAAAAGAAATTAGTAAAGATACAACTGCATCTCCTTCGTCCCTAGCAGTAAGATAAGGATTAAAGTGAAGTCTAAACATAACAGTAAAAAAGAAACACAGTCTGCAATATGGTTTATGAGAAAGTTCCATCATAATGCAGTTGTTCAAAAGGAGATAAGGTTCTTTTGCTACCATATTTTTGTTGAGTGATCAGTTTTCTCTTCCTTTTTCCTCTTTTAATAAATGTTGAAGGAAGGGCTTGTTTCTGAATGAACGGTCTTCACATTATTTTAGCAGGAGTAGGTGTTCTTAAATTATTTTTGTGCCTCTTGTTATTACTGGAAGCTTTTTCTAACTGTCAGTAAAATTTTCAGAATGAGGTTGCGTTGCAGATGTGCTTTTCCTCCTTTTTGTACGGTGTGTTCTGATTGACCCTGGAATTGTAAACCCTTTCTTCTTCTCGATTATTTTGGACAAGTATCTTTAGAAATAATGAACCATTGCTAGATCTTTTTCTCTTTTGGTCTTCAGCGATTGTCTTCAAACTGGATGTGTTTCAGATCTGGAAGGTGGGCTTCTGGTTAACTGTTTAAGTTAGAGCCAAATTTCTGAAACAGTATTTTAGGGGTAGTGGTAAAATCACAGACCTTAAGAAAATAAGCTCATGTATTATATGAAGAACTCTAGGAAGTGGAAGTCAACAAGATAACTATCTGGTATATCACCTACTAGCATAGAGACCTAATAAGGTTTTGTCGTGATTCCATGGGAAGTTTCGGCCCAAGATATATCTGTAACCTTATAACTGGTTGAAAAATTGCTGACTATTCAATTTGAGATCTTTAGTGTAATAAAATGAAAAGAGGAATCACAAAGTCCTCTTACAGTTCGATATGAGTTCTTGCCTTTGCTTTATCTTTAAGAAATGGTTGTTTTTCTTTGTTGCTTGAGAGCTACAAGGCTAGAGACATAGATTGATTAAGAGCTAAATGCACATAAATCACAGATTCCCTTGTTAAGGTTTTAGCTTTGTTAAGCCTTGAAAAATGCATGCAGAAAGTCAAAGATTGGTATCCTTGTGTCTGATAGTACAGTAAATTTGTGGATTTACAGATTCGTTTTCTTTGTAATTATTATCCTGATCACTGTCACAGACGTTGAAGAGCTTGGTGCCGCGTTAGCTGGAGAGGTGCAGAAAGAAGCTGAAAAAGCACAGCTCCTTAAGCAGAAGATAACAAGTAATGCATCTGCCATACCTATTGTATTGAACAGAATGAAGGAAGGTATGGCGAAGATTGACAAACTACAGTCTAGCAATAAAGTTATTCATCCTGCTTTTAGAAGGGGAAGATCTAGCCGATAAGCCCCTGCTAGATCTGCTCGCTATGGCATAGAACACGTAGTTTCTTATTATGCTTAACAGATTTGACTGTTGCGGAACACGTGAAGCTGTCTTCCAGAGAAATATTTGTTGACATGGATCTAACATAGTCAGGGAACATTTTGTTACTGTAATTAAGTGCAACATTAGTTAGTTTTGTATGTAATTCTTAATGGTGATAGGGTTAGTTGATGATGATGAAATGAGAATATGTAATCCATTTAGTTGAGGTTGTGATTTTTGTGGAGCTCTACATTGTACAATTTATTTTTTTTGGTACTGGATTTGTTGTACATGTACTCCATTATTCTGTGTCCATTGGAAAGAGAGTGTTTCATCCAGTTGTATTGTCTTATTTTTTATTTTTATTTTTTGCTGTTGGGCATGTGGTGCCACTAAAGCTTTGGTTTCTATATTGTACAATAGAGTCGATGAAATTTTACGAGTGAAGTTTGAAGACGTAAGATGTACGTATTATTTTCGATAGACTCTCAACTTAACAACTAAATGCAGCGTAAATGATTACAGAAATCTGCAACCTGAGTTATATTATTATTAATATAGTACTACAAAGCAAGTATATATTGTTATTAGAGTAGTTAAATGAATTTGAATTCATAAAAAGTTGTAAATATTGTGTAAAACAATAACGTATTACAATTTACAAACAAAATGCAGTTAAAATCATTGGGAGCATCAATCTATCGAACAAAAATTAATTCATGAGTATTACTTAAAGCTGAAAAATAAGCAAGTTTTAGTATCTAACATCTAATTTTAGGACTTTTTGATTATAGAAATTATTTACTATTATTTATTTGAAAATCAATGTTTGGTTATAAATGATTCAAATTAACTTGAAGTTATATTTCAAATTTGAAAAAATAACTATAATCTATTTTCAACTCCCTTCACTTTTGAAGTTATACTTGAGTATATTTAAGTATAGACATAATTTTTTGTTTTTGCAAAAAGTATTATCAAATGCAATTCCATCTTCATCCCCATCTCTATTAATTTCCAAATAAAGTGGAAAAAAATATTTGAAATTTTTGGTCAAAGGCATGCTTAGAAGGTAGATAACTCTAGAATAACACGTAGCAACATTAGCCAAACCATATATGATAGACTCGTCGCAAAAGAGATTGAAGAGGGATCAATATCGGATCATTTGTGTGGATGAGCACCCCCTAAATCAGAGTCCGGAGTCTAAAGGGTAAAAAATGTTGACAAAAATTCCAAAACGGTATTTGAATTATTTTTTTAACCAAAAAGGCAAAATCGCTAACGAAGTAGCGATTTTGTCGACCGAAAAAAGCAAAATAGCTGCTTTGGTACAATTTTTTTTCAAAAATTTTAAATTTGATGTGTACATACATAACCATAATAAAAAAAAAATTTAAAATGAAATACAATTTTTTTTTTAAAAAAAATAAATTTAATGTGTACGTACATGACCATAATAAATAAATTAAAAAATTGTATCAAAATCGTTGCTTTTCATTTTCATTTTCATTTTTTTTTTGTAAAAAAAGCAAATTAATAATAATAATAATAAAATTTCACGTTAAATCGTTGTTAGGGCAGCGATTTATTAAAAAATAAAATGATTTTTGAAAATAGCTGCCTTGGCAAGGCAGCGATTTTTTTAAAAAAAGAAATAAAAAAGAAATGAAATTTTGCAAAATGCAGCTATAACAACAATTTTGCTTTTTCCGGCGGACAAAATTGCTACTTCGTCAGCGATTTTGCTATTTTGGTTTTTAAAAAAATTATATATCATTTAAAATTTTTGTCAATATTTTTTACCCTTTAAGCTCTGGACCCTCCAAACCAATTGAGTCATCTTAAAAAACCCTGATGATATGCTCTCTTTTAATGAGGATTTTTAACTCCATATTTTTTTAGTATAATCGTTTTGAAAATAATTAAAAAGATAATAGTTAAAAATACCTTCCAATTTTTGTGATTAAAATTTTTTTTTTATACAAGTATAAGGATATGTCAAACAAAATTAGTGAAAGTCCCAATTAATGAGAGGGAAAAAGATTGAAAATGAAAATACAAAATGGCCCGCCCATTTTTACATAAATCCAAAACTACCCCAAATAAGCCCTAATTTCCAAAACCCTATTCAATTTACTCACTCCCTTAGCAGAGTCCCCAAACGTTTTCTCCCAATTTCTGAGATCTGCGCAAAACCCTAAACCCCATTGCCGATTTTGCTGCGAATTCAGTCAAAATGTCGATGTCGAAGAGTTCTAAGATGCTTCAATACATCAATTATCGTATGCGTGTTACTATCCAAGATGGCCGTCAATTGATCGGTAAGTTTATGGCATTTGATCGACATATGAATCTTGTACTTGGCGATTGTGAAGAGTTTCGTAAGCTTCCTCCTACTAAAGGTTCTAAGGAAGAACGTGAAGATCGCCGTACACTTGGTCTTCTTCTTCTCAGAGGTGAAGAAGTTATTTCCATGACTGTTGAAGGTCCTCCACCTCCCGATGATTCTCGTGTTAAAGCTACTGCTGGTGGTGTTTCTGCTGTTCCTGGACCTGGGTTGGGTAGGGCTGCTGGTCGGGGTGTTCCGACTGGTCCGATGGTTCATGCTCAGCCGGGTCTTGCTGGTCCTGTTCGTGGGGTTGGTGGACCTGCACCGGGAATGATGCAGCCGCAGATTTCTCGTCCGCCGATTAATTACCCGCCGCAGCCTCCTCCTCCTATGGTTCGACCACCTGGTGGTGGACCTCCACCGCCAATGCAAATGCAAATGCAAAGACCTGGTGGCCCACCTATGCCACCGCCGCCACAGTTCAGGCCTGGTGGGCCTGGACCATTTCCGCCTCAGTTT
Organism: Solanum peruvianum; assembly: GCA_027705065.1. Lineage (NCBI taxonomy): Eukaryota > Viridiplantae > Streptophyta > Magnoliopsida > Solanales > Solanaceae > Solanum > Solanum peruvianum. Next base: position 58,454,016 of record JAKWJD010001759.1, read on the forward strand.
GGTCAGAGGCCCATGGGACCACCACCGCCACAGATGATGAGAGGTCCTCCACCACCGGGGGCGCAGCCACCAAGACCGGGAATGCCTGGTGGACCACCTCATCCGGGGATGCCTCCACCACCTCCTGGTGGGCAAGTTCCAGTCTTTGGACCTCCTCGTCCAGGAATGCCACCCCCTCCAAATGCACCTCACCAGCAGAATCAGCAGCAATAGAATCTGTATGTTACTGTTAACTGAGTTTATTTTCAATCTTTATGGCTCTATATTGCTTTTCTCAGCTTATTCTTAGTATAACAATGTCTTTGTGGAGTATATTCTACAATTAATATGAAAACTGAAAATGCAGTTCGGTTAAGCTAGTTTGAGCTAAGTATTATAGTGCTTCTTTGATTAGAGGCCCTTTTTTCAGTACTTATGCTATAATGAGTTTCTTGCATGATGATTGGTTTGGAATAGGCTAATTGACAGTATAAGCTTGACCTTTTGTATTTAATTTTGACTAGCTGTTTGCGTAATTATATGGCAAAGTTGATGAACGATTTTATTATTGTTGTATGAATTTATTGAAGATCATTTCATGGAAGATGGCCTATATATGCAATGCTCGCAAAATATGATGAACACCTTTTTCTCCTTGAAAGATCACCTGTCTCTGATCATTTGGTTTTTGCACTGAAGGTAGTGATTTTATATCATCCAAGCAGGAACTTTTTTGATACTGTTTTGTGTTGAATTTAAGTCTGTCAATCTTGAAATCCAGATGGTGCGCTGTTATGATGTTATCTCTTGATGGATCTGGAAGGTGTGGATGGAAATTGCTCTGGTTTTGAAAATATAGTGATATAGGTTTTGGACAGACTGAGGTATTGAGAAAATATCGTGGACACTAAATTTGTCTAGAGTTTGAATAATATCATTTGTTGACATGGTATATCTTCAGAGAGTATTGAAGTTCTCCCTTCGTCCTTAACTTCCTTGTCCTACCATTTTCTTCCATCCTGTGAAAAAACTTCTTTGCTTGAATTGAATCTCCACCATGGAAAAGTAGTGTCCACTTCTACTATTTTCACAGTGAGTCAATATTATAATTTATAAAATATCTGTAACAAACTCAAATAAAGTAACTTGTGACACATTTTTCTGTTGATCAATTAAAATGAGGTGGGTGGTCATTGAACTTGCAAGCTTAAGTTCTGTAGTATGCTGGGTTCTTAGGCTGTTCATTTTGATTCGATTTTTACGTTACATATTTATGGCTTATGTACTAACTAACTATGCATAATTGGCTTGTTCGAGTATTTCCCAAGTGTTAGTGTCTGAAGCATTTGTGGTAGACCACACTGCATTGCAATATCCTATTATGATGATGAAGTAAAATGTTAGTCTGGAGTAGTGCTACGGAAGTTGTTATTCTTGCAACCATTGTAGAATCTCTTGCAAAAAGATTTGGATCAAGGTTGGATTGTTAAAAACCCAAGAAACATAAAAGCTTCCTAGTATTTATTTCATATAGACCACAATAAATTGTGCTCTACTGCTAAGGCTCTAGAGGTTAGCTCAATTCTGTATTTGTTGGTGGAAACCCATTTCTAAATATCTCCGAACCAGTAATGAGACTTCAGTTGAAGAATTGCCCCCCTCCCCCAAACAAAGAATCCCTCACTTTGTTCCCTGCGTAGCTTGAATTATAACTAATATTACTTTGTTTTCTTGTAGGGCTTGCTCTGTAAAGGTCAAGTAGTCATTAGCTTCTCCTGCTTCAATGATGGTTATCTTAAATCCTTTTTCCAGCACTCAGTTACGGATTTGGTGTTGTGATCAAACTAAGGATATATTTGATGGTGGTAGAGTGATTTTTGCTTTCAAAGAGCTTGTAGTTGTGCGAAATAGGAGACTTTAAACTAATGTTCTTAGCAGTATTTGTCAAACTTCCTGTCTTTTGATTTTCAAAATTGCTTTCTGCTATGACTTCATGAAGATTTCAGTGGGTTCATTCAACAGTTGGCAGTCTTCCCTTTATGTTACTAATTGTCGATGAACTGCCTTCAAGAAGAGATTTTGTGAATGGATGGGATGGTGGTGGTGTGAGAAAAGGCTAAGCTGTTTTTTTCTGAATGTCATGAATACCTTGAATAGTCTGTACGACCTAAACACGCCTAACCCTCAATGTTCGGGGCTTGTTAAATGGTTCCTATAAAAAAATGTGTCAAAATCCCTAATTATCATTGTTGACCCTTGGAAGTGAATAGCAAAAGTTCAATCTATCAATAGAAATATGAAAGCTGAGTTTTGCTCAACTAATGAGCCCAAAATGAGGGTGCATCATTTGAACATCTTTTTGAAAATAGATCGATGAGATTTACTGCAGATGGTGGAGATAAAAACTACACGATCACCTCAGTTTTAGAATTATTTTTTTCCCTCTTAACATATTCACATATGGTTAATTTAATAAAAAGAGTATTATATGTTCACTTTGCTATCTAAATTAATCATACAATTTTGTTTAGGATTTTTACTTGGTTTACCAAAAACAAAAAAGATTCTTTCACGCTTTCTTCGTCATTATATTCACGCTCCTTATTCTTTCACGCTTTCTTCGTCATTATTTTCATACTCTTTCTTCAATTGAAAGGCGGTATATATCAACATTCAAACCTATTACTTTGTGGCTGGCCCAGTGCTTCACACCAGGTTCTCTCCACATCCACATGCATAAGAAAAGTAAACTAGGCATATTAGCTCATCAACTCGTCTTAACACACCCTCACAACATATAACATCTTAATGTCCAAGACTAAAAAAGATTAAGGGGAAGGATCGACGAGGTGAGTGTTCCCGAAGAGAAAATAGCTATGGAAAAAGCGTGAGAAGAATCAAAATGTCGAATAAAAGGGGCTTTAAGACTTCCTTCTTCTTACTACTCGCTCCAAGTATTCCACTCGTTGGATCAGGAAGACCAAATGTTAAGAATTTAAGATTGTACCTTTCACTAATGGGTCATAGCTCAGTCTATTTAACCCCCCACCCCACCCTACCCTCTCACTCCTACCCCCCACCCCTACCCCCTCTCTCCTACCCCTTCCTCCTACCCCACCTCCAACTAACCCCCCCCCCCTTACCCCCTACACCTCTCCCCCCATTACCTCCCCTTTACCCTCTTACACCCCTCATTACCCCGCCTAAAACCCCTACACCCTCTTTAACCCCCAACCCCTCCTACCCCGTTTTACCCCCCTGTAACCTTTAAACCCTTTACAATCCCTTTCCCCCCCTATACCCCCTTACCCCCTTTAACCCTCCAACCCTCCCCCCTCCCACACACACACACATACACACCTCCTTACCCTTCCTACGCCGCCCCAACCCCACCTTACCCCCCTTCCCTTAACCCCAACCAGCCTACACCCCCTAAACTTCCCCTACCCCCTAACTTACTCCCCTTTCCCCCCTTCTCCCTACCCCTACCCCTATTTAACCCCTCTTTTACCCCTCTCCCCTTACCCCCTACTCCGATTAACCCCCCTCCCCTCCCACACCCCTTTTTAACCCCTACCCCTACACCCCCTCCTTACAACCATTTAACCCCTACCCCCTTTACATGTTTCCCTACCTCCCCTAGACACACCCTTTTAACCCCCACCCCCCCTTTAATCCCCCCTCCTAGACCTCTCATATCCCCCCTACAACCCTTGACCCCTCCTACACACCCTAACCCCCCCCCCCACCCCTTTTTTTACCCCCCCTTCCCCTTTACCCCATCCACCCAACCCCCTCCTTACCTCCCCCCCTCCCCCCAAGCACCCCTACCCCTCCTTAGCCCTCCAACCCCTTATACACCACCTACACCATTCTATACCCCCTCTTTCCCTCTACACCCCTCCCCCCTCTTTACACCCCCAAACCCTCCTACACCACTTACCCTCCTACCCCCTCCAAACGTTTGGTCGCACAGATCTTGAAAAAAATACCTAAATTCAAAAAAAATCGCTTGAAAAGGACATTCGAGGACAAGTTATGACCGTTTGAAGTTTCACCAATTTACAATTACTTTTTCAAGTTTCAATCTCTGATTTGGTTAAACTTCAAAGGATTGTAATTTTTGCTTCGGATATCCGTTTGACGTAAGAAAATTTTGATCATGGATATTTTTCCGAGATCTATCCGATCAACTCCTTATTTGTTTTGCCTTTTTATCTTATTATATTTTATTTATATAAAATAAAAGTTACACAAGGTATTTAGGTAGTTTTTTTGTTCTAGTATTATATATAATGTCACTACAGAAAAAAACAGTGATTAGAGGTGTGCTTGGTGATCTTATTAATGGTGTTTGTGGGGGGGGGGGGGGGGCAAACATCAGTATTTTCAAGTTCAAATGAGGTCCAGAGCGGGAAGTTTCTAATTTTCCAATTTACATGTGTTATTTCCCTTGAATTTTTTTGTGATATATGACCATGACCTTTTTTGGCCAAAATTTTTTGTGGGCATCTGTGACGATCTTATTAATGTTGTGGGCGTCTGTAACGACAGTATCATGAGGTAAACCATCACATTTTCAAGTAAAAAGAGAAGGCAAATTCAGTAAAACAATTTACTAGCAAAAGGGAGAAGCACAATTTTGCAGTGTGACTATTATCAATAACCAAAATGAAAAGATCACCAACATGAGAAAGTGGTAGTGGTATTATCCTCAGCCCCTACCAATCCTTTTTACATTCATACTGTAAACTTGTCAAAGGAAATATTGTGTCATCACTTCTAAGGTGAAACTGGAAATATATCACCAAGAGGACGAGGACGAAGACGAAGACGATTAGTAAATACATGGCAATGCTAAATGGAGAATACATCTTTGCAACTACTCTTATTGTATTTTTGATAAACGATAAGAGCATAGAAATAATGTAACAAAAAGTACAATTGAAACCTTTGTACCGATATATAATTCACCTTACACCACATCAGTCATCAGATGGACTTTCAAATACAAACGAATTAAAGTAAACTCTGATGACAAAAGCTCATGGTCAACATACTCCACTGCTTCAGGTACTTATTTGATTTCCCATCATGTCTTGATCAAGCAGAGAGTTCATTTTTTTTCCCAATGTTTTGTTTATGAAGTTAGCATCTTCATTCATTCATGAGTTGGTTTCGAGGGACAAACGAACCGATTTTCATTTCAAACACGTTCCGTGCAGGAAAAACAAAATTTACCATTTTTCGTGTGCTATAGTCTATGGATTTATGATGATTCAGATGTCGATTTTTTTTTGGTTGAAATTTTTCATGGACGTCCATTACGACTTTATTAATGGAGTGAGTTGGTTCCGAGGGGAAAAAGGTGTATTTTCATGTTCAAACTAGTCTACGGATTTTTGGTGATCCGTGATCCAGACTTGTCTTTTGTCGAAATTTTTCATGGACGCCCGTTATAACCCTTATTAATGGAGTGATTTGATCCCGAGGGGAAAAAGACGTATTTTTATGTACAAACTAGTCCATATATTTTTGGTGATCCGTGATACAGACTTGTTTTTTATCAAAATTTTCATGGACGTCTGTTATAACCGTATTAATGGAGTGAGTTGGTTCCGAGGGACAAACACATTCATTTTTATGTTCAAACGAGCCCCTTAATGAATTAGGGTAAAAAGAATCTTCATTTCAAGTAATAATCAAACACTTTATATGTTACTTCCGTTCTTTATAACTATCAATATGAAATTTTTGTTTACATGCCTCTAACATAGTTGATAAACTATAGTCCCTTTGGATCAATATAATAAAATGGTCAATACCTGACTTACCTTAATTCTTTATATATAATTAAGTGAAGAAGAATGTGGACAAAAGAAATATAAAGTTAAAACTCTAAAATACATGTTTGGTCATAATTAATCACAAAAAAATGTCAAAAATAACTTCAATCGTGACAAATAGTATTCCTACTCCCTCCGTCCAGAAATATTTGTCATGTTACGTTTATCGAAAGTTAATTTGATTAATTTTCAAAGATAAATTAAATCATATTAATTCGATATTTTAAACAAAAAAATTAGATATTCTAAAACTATATGAAAAGTACTATAAATTACAATTTTTTGCATATGTATGATGAAAAAATGCATCATAAAATGTTAGTCAAAGTTTTTATAATTTAACTTTAAAAATAGAAACCATGACAAATAATACCGAACGAAGGAAGTATTTTCAAACATAATTTCACCTTCAAAATAAAAACTACTTAAATATCTCACAATCAAACGCTTTGTATTTATTATTACTCACTTTGTATCCATGTACCATTATTCAATAACTTAACAACGATACAGTTTCTTGATTAAGAGGCACAAGCAAAACTTAGAGCACAACAACGTTTAGTAAAAGAAATTTTTAAAAAAATAAATGACTATTTTTAATATATATTAATTACATTACAAGGTAATAATCTTCTGATAAGTAATGAGTAATTAATTAAAAGTAATGTATATTTATTACATTTAAAATATGGTATTCGTATTTATATCGAATTCCGACCTTAGCTCAGTTGGTAGAGCGGAGGACTGTAGTTTGATTGCTGAAATCCTTAGGTCGCTGGTTCGAATCCGGCAGGTCGGATTTTTTTAATTTTTTGGATCTAAAAAATTGGCAATTTCCGTTCATGTATGAGATAGTTAAGTTAACTACATAAATTTGTCATATATTTTAACTATGGTAAGTACGTTTCATTATATGTAGATTTATTTTTTTGGAATGATATATAAATGTAAGATATAATTTATAATGACAAATATCCTTCACTTATCTCCTAGATATTTGGTTCTAACTCAGAGGTATAGTTAGGATTTGAAGTTTGATCAAATCACAAATGGGCAAAAGGATTTTGGGTTGGGGGGATTGTCGACCCGAAGTGGAGTCAACTTGTGGTTCGAGGGTGAAACGGTCAAAATAGTCTTGCATTTTTGGGTTAAGGCTCAAAGTGATCTATGAGTTTTCACATGGAGCACTAATAGTCCGTCATGTTTGCAATATTGGTCGTTCCCTAAAATTTTACCTATTATTTAACATTAATTTTGTCCCCTCGGCAGAAAATTAAAGTATTTATATGTAGTAAGAAAAATATGTAGATGTCAAATCCTTTGAACCGGCTATTACTTGTATTTACTTTTTTAAATTTCGAAGTCCTTATGAAAATTATGACTCTGTCGCCATTGTCGATATTGTTTTTAAGCAGAATACTCTACATAGATAAACAACTCTAATAACACTCATATGATAATATAACATGAGATTTTAAGTATGAAATTAGGGATTTTTATCGTAAAATATGAGTGACGTTATATAGTCGAAATTAGTTTAAAATCTCCAATCAGTTGAGCATGATTTATTACTTAGTGAGTGTTATTAGCATTGTTCACATGCTTAGGGTTCCATTTCAGGTTTTTTCATGTATTTCTAATTATATGATTCAATATCGTTTTTTGTTATGCGCGATTTATAACTAATCCCTATATAACTGATATATGCATAAAATAATACATAAATTCCCTTATAAATAATCTCTATATTACTAATATATGCATAACTCTTACCATCTACCAGACAACCTAAATGACTATATGTGATTCATGCCTATTTTGGTGACTTGAGATAATGAGTTGAATCTTAAAACTCATCACGAACTTAAAACTTCTCGTTTTACCCTTAATGAAGCTCACTCTGAGCAGCTAAAAACTAGTGACATCTTCTTGATATAGTATTTGCTTTGCGCTGAAAGGCTTCACAGTTCTGTGTTACACACACAGAAGATAAAAAAGACTGTATTCAAAGGCTTCAAATGAACACAGAAGCCAAGACAAGAGAGTTGGATATACCATGAGGATATCAGAAACTGCAGCAGCATGTGTACATCAACTTACAAAAATGTTTTGCTGTTAAAGAGAGATTGTGTTCACATGTTTGTGATCAAGACGATGGGGACAAGCTGTGCAGGCCAAGAAACAGAGAAAAATCGATATCCTTGAAACTCTGTTGAAGCACCAAAATTCACTGACCCAAAAATTGTACAAGTCCAAGATTGGATCATGTGTTGCAGTCGTAAAAGAAATAACTTGCTGAAGAGCAAAAGCACAAGGAAACTCCGGCAATATACAGTTTTGGGAAATGCCATAATCACTCTTTCAAGATTCATGTACTACCTCCGATCCAGATGTGTTTTTACTTGGGGAACGAAAGATGGAGTACTTAGCATCACGCCCAAAACAATCAAATCTAGGTCCATATTCTGATTCATCATCATCACTGTCAATATTACCAGCATTAGTCCTATTCTGGTTGGCTCTGCGGCGTAGAAGGAAGACGTTAAAGTAGTAGCTTACTAAAGACTCCCTGCTTTTGTTTGGAAAGAACTTGAAAACCTCATTCCAGAAACTTTTCTCCTCAGACAAAGGGTTCGACTTCACTATATCCTGAAATTTGTGTTCTTCTTCTCTAAACCAAGAAAGTGCAACTTCTTCACCCATAGAATCAAATTTCCACTCAGAATAAGCTGATCCCAAATCAATCTTAAGCTTCCTCCTTTTCTCGGATATATGACACTTGACACAGTCATAAGAACCTCTAGTGTTGCAGCTACAAATATCTGGTCTTCCTTTACCTATAGGACCTCTGTCAACTAAGGTTCTTTTTTTCCCTCGTTTGCCTAGTGGCCAGATTCCAGTGCCCAGCCATTTAGAGTCACTTTCATAGATCTCCTCAATCGATTCGGGAATATCTGCTTGAAACTGTGGCCCAACAGGTATTCTCTTTCTGCGCTGCTTCCACCAAAAACCAATTGCCGACTCTGCAGAAGAACCAGTTGGTACATCGGCCTGATCCTCGTCATTATGAGAACTTGAAGGTGATGCAAGAAACTGCATTGCACGCCTCTTTTTCAGATGATCTTTTGCAGATAGTACTCGCTGGCTGCATCTTAATCTTCCAGAACCAGAATTATCATCATACATAGATGGATGCATCTTCTGTTTTATCTAAATGACAAAAAAAAATTCTAGATTAAGCCAAAGCCTGGACCAAGTTTTTGATCTTTCATAAATTTTGGATGTTCACATAAACATGATAACCTGCTAGATAAGCAGAAATGCAAGGATAAAGATAAAACCTAAAGGGCAAATGATAAAACTCTCTGTACTGCAACTTTGTGCAATTGGGGAAGTTTTACTTTCAATCATAAAAAAGCACATAAACCAAGGATGCTATCTCAGTTGCTAATAAAGTTAAACAATTAAACATGATCTAAGAGGCCTGCAATTGCAAAACCTATTATTCAGCATTTCTCTATCAAGAACACCCATCTCCTGACAGGTCACTATTTTCTATATGAGAATTGTTATGAAAGCCTTTCAATTGTACCCTCTTCAAATTCTACTAATTCACCTACAAATTCTAAACAAATGATACGATACTATTTGGAAAATTGACATAATTCTTCCTTTTCTCTTCAGCACAGTGCAAAATTTACATGAAATGATGATGATGATGATGATGATAATAACAATAATAATGTGTGGCATAGTGGTCAATAAGTGGGTCGGAAAATGGTGAGAGGTCAAAGTGCATGCAAGCTAGCTCAGAGCCTCAGATTCCACGATTATGAAAATAACAATAATAATAATTTGCCAAATTCAGAGATATACAACAGTAGGTGGAATATGGTTCCCGGTTCATCCAATAGATGCCAAAATCATTGTACTTTGGTGCTTCTCCATTTAAACTCAGGCAGGTTTGATAGTTTCACCATTTCACTTTTCCTTTAAATATATTCTAACTTATAGCTATCACTACCTAATTAAGTATGACTGATGAAGAAACTCATCAATCTGTACCTATATACTTCCATTTGTTTCAAAAAATGGCAAGTATATTATATATATACTATCTCTAATCCATAACAAGTCATTTTTGAGAATTGGTCCACCCATTAAGAAACCACTTAATAGCAACATTACTCAAGAGGCTACAATCTACCTTGTATCTCTTTTTCAATATTAATTAAGTAGTGAAGACCTTGAAGAAATTTTTCCATATATCATCATGTATTAGACGAGTAAATTTGGAGAGAGAAAAATTAATACCTTCTATTATTTTAAAAAGTTTCACTCATTTACCAAATTTGGAAGGTTACAAAATCACTTAAAGTGAACCAGAGGGAGTGCCATCTTACTTTACGTTTTGCTTTCCAGAGCCCTTCATAATGTTTCTAACAACTTAATAAGACTTCATCAAAAAACAACTTAATCAGAAATAGACGTGACATTCTTTTATTTTGAATAGTTCAAAATGTCGGAAATCATTCCATTATTTATTTATTTTTTTGAGAATTGGTAAACATTGTATTCTTCAGCAATAGGATATGCTGGGGACCTTTAGAAAATCAGAAAAAAAACAAAAAGCAAAATACTTACAAGGATCCTAAGAATTCTAAGAGTTGATCAAAAAGTTGATCTGAATCCTCTAATCCTATCTCTTTACACCAAAAATATAGAGATACAATGCAATTCCACTTAACCTTGTGAATGGAATTGGATATATCTTCAAAATTCCTACTATTCCTCTCCTTCCACACTATCCACCAAATGCAATGTGGAATCAAATTCCACCAGGTCTTTTGTCTCTTGCTACCTTATCTCCTGATCCAACAACTAAGTAAATCAGTTGTATGTTCGGGCATAATCCTTTTCACTTCTGAATAGTTGAGAAACATGGACCATATTTGTGCTGTAGAAGTACAATGTAAGAATAGGTGACAGTTAGTTTCTCCTGTCTTCCACATAAAGAGCACCACGGAATTATGATCTTTTTTTTTCTCAAGACTTCATGCGTCAAGCATGCCTTTCTGGTGACCAGCCAAGTAAAGCGTTTAACTTTTGTTGGTGCTGCAGTCCTCCAAATATTTTTCCATGAACTCTGGTATCTGCTACTTTGCAAGTTGCACTCCTTTTTATATGCCCTGCCAACTGTGAAGATGGCATCTTTACTGTGTGACCATCTAACAACATCATTGTCAGTATTGGTGCCTGCAAAATTCCCCACTTCCTCCAATAATTTGGCTACTCTCTCTATTACCCAATCATTTAGAAGTCTTCTGAAATAGAGATTCCAACCTTGTACTGTCCAGGAATCACTGATCATTGCCTCAGAATTGGTGCACAAAATAAATAGATCAGGAAACAAGTCTTTTAGGGTGGTTTGTTTGATCCATACATCCCACCAGAATCCAGTTCTCCTTCCATCCCCCACCTTGATATGTAAATTTGCTTCTAACTTGGGCCATAAGTTTCTAATTGCTCTCCAAACCCCCACTTCATAGGCATCCGTGCATATGTTACTACACCAGAATCCATCCTCCCCATATTTACATTTAATTAAATCTTTCCACAAAGCTTGCCTCTCCTGTGTATCTCCACAACCATTTCATCAAAAGACTGTTGTTCTGCTTCCTCAAATCTCTAATGCCCAAGCCTCCTTTATCTTTTCTATGCAAAGCTGTCGCCCACTTGACCAAATTGTATCCTTTGTTCTCTTTGCAGCCATGCCAAAGGAAATCTCTCCTAAGTTTGTCCAATTTCTTAACCACTTTTGCCGGTATAGTGAAAAAAGACATAACATATGTTGGGGGAGAATCTAGAACAGATTTGATAAGAATGTATCTACCACCAAAAGAAATGTATTGAGCCTTCGATCTAGCTAGTCTTTTTTCAGTCTTCTCGACTATGTTGTCCCATATCTTCAAATCTTTGTGTGTATTACCTAAAGGCAAACCCAAATAAGTTGTCGGCAATTTCCCCACTCCGCGGCCCAAAATGTCAGCTAGACTTGGACTGTTTGTCACATCCTTAATAGGATATAAACTGCTCTTCCCCCAGTTAACTTTCATCCATTATGAACATTCTATACAATTTTATCTCACTAATACCCAGATAATACAAGTAAAAATAGCATATTCAACTTTGTATTCAGTCAAAAGAAACATTTTATGTTATGTAACCGGAAAAAATAATAGTTTTAGCTCTCTCGAAAGCAATTCCAAACCTCCAAAAGGATACTAACTAGACTACAGGATTCCGTAACCATTCTTTGGGGCATCCTAGACTTTAATGGACCTAAAACCACGAAATTCAAGAGCAAAGTATAAAATTGTACTGAATTAAAAAATGACTAAGAATAGAGTATTCAAACAAAAATTAGTGAAGTGAAAATTTTGATTAGAGAAAAGTAAGAACACTTTGGTGCATGCTCATAAGGAAGGAAGAGTATTTTGAGAGGAAAATGGTAAATATTGCTCCCTCTGTTTCAAAAAGAAAGACTCACAAGAATGACCTCCTTTTTTTAATAACATTTTAATTTCAGTTTTCAACGTGGCATGTTTAAGGCCACAAGATTAAAAGACAATTTCGTACATCACACATAACTTCAATTTAGGACTACTTGATTCAAAAGTCTTCTTTATTTTCTTAAACTCCGTGTCAAGTCAAACTAGGCTACTCTTTTTGAAACGGAGGGAGTACATTTCTAATGTCACTAAATCATCAGATTTCAGAAGCTGAAATAGAGTTCTCAATACATTTCAACACAGAAGCTCAAATAGAGTATAATTAGCAGTAACATATCAGTCTCAGTGATGACAGCATAACCATAAGCTTTCGTATAAAAATCCTTTAACCCCTCCAATAAACTTGGGCCTTGGTGTGTCTAGGTTTTCCAACTATTGATTGTGTATTTGCTAGCTTGCCTTACAGATAAATAACCAGTCAAAGATTATTCATTGTCCTAGCGGAAAATGTCTAGACCATCTTTACCCAAGTTGAAGTACATATGTCTTGCGTTTTCTTCTCTTTCACATGTCTATATAACAACCTACCACAATTCAGATGAGTCAAAGCCATAACATATCTCTAAAAAGCCAACTATTTCTGTATTTGACAGAATAAAATGACTCCTATCCTCAACACAATGTTTTGACCTGTCGTTGCTATCCAAGAAATGTGTTATCTCATCAACTTATGAAATACACTTTGTAAATAGCCTAATTTGGAGGATTTCATCCTACTATAAACACAATGAAACAGCTGCCCCTATTAACCTACAGATAGATTATAGAACCTGCACATTGCATTCATAATGCGTCCTAGTGCAACTTTAATTGTGCCTTTCTAAGTCAACTTCATAATTGAATGTAAAAGCAAGGTAGTTTTATATATTGGATGAAGATGTAGCCCTTAGGTCTAACTCAACCCAAAAGAATACCAATGATATATAATTCCAATATGTAAGGTCTATGATTAGTCTCATAAAAGACAGTGAATAAAGTATCAATACGCATTCATACCTAGTTCACGAGGGAAGAACTGTCCAAGACCATATATAAGGAGGCTACAACTCATTCCCTCAACCAATATGGGACAGTCCCTCACACACTAAGGACTCAAATGAAGTCTAGATTACAGAGACCCAACATTGAGAAACAACTACATGGATCAACAAGTTTGGCTTAGATGCCATGTGAGAATATGGCAGTTGAGCCTAGCTCAATCCCAAAAGATATCTCATGAGAAGAGAATTGCTCAAAAGATAGTGCAGCCTTGGCTTTTCTAGAACAAATTCAAAGTAAAAGTGATACAATTGAAAGACATGGATGAAGATGTCACACAATATCCATCACACGCCAAGCAGTTACCCCTCTCCCACCCACCCACATACCATCACTCACATACATGTGCATCAAAATGACCAAAAAGCAACAAATTATATCAACGAGTTGAACTCTCAACTCGAACGGAAGAAATAAGACATTCTATAAAATTAATACGGCATATATATACAAGCTTTCTGAAATAACTACTGCTGAATACATAAACAATATGAAGTATCAATCTCCAGGAAGAAACTAAAGTACCTGCCATATTGATTGCTGAGCACATGGATCCACATCCTTTTTCAAAAGCATGTCATCTCGCACCAGCAGAACCTGCTTCCAAACCACTTCAGCCCCATAATCCTTCCACTTAGACCTGTCTGGCAAAGTACCAATGGCAAGATCACAAGGATTTTTTGCAACTTCACTTACCCACTTCACCATATCCAAGTAAGATTCTCGCTTCCTCTTCCTACTAACGCAATCTTCCTCAACCATAGTGTACTTCGTTAACGACTCATCTGTTCCATTTCCATGCAGAACACTAACACTTTCCCTTCCCTTGACAGACTTCAAATGTTCTTTGTCATAGACAACACTCCTAGTTTCATCAATATCCTTTACAGTAATCACATTGTTGTCCAAATTACTTTGACCATCAAATTTCTCATTACTTCCATTCAACCCATCAAAATCCCGAGCCTCATCACCATCTGTAGTATCAACACCATTCCCGTTGTCACCATCTTTAGCTTTTTCATCCGAAATCTTCATTAGAACCTTCTTCAGATCCAACTCAACATCCATAGGAACTCCATCCCCGTCTGAACCCAAATCACATTTACTCACCTTACTCTTAACACTACTAACATCAGTTTCCCTAACTCTCAACACCCATTTCTCTAATACACCCAAATACTTAACATAAACCAATTTCAAAGCCATCCCATAACTCGAATCGAACCCACAATCCATACCCATTAAACCCCACAACCCATTTTCAGAAACTCTTTGATACCCACCATTTTTCCTCACAACCAAGTAAAGCTTAAACAAATCCACTGATTTCCCATCACCCAACATCGGAGGTAATGGCCTATAGCACAAACTCCCAGAAGCTTCTTTCAAACACATAGTAAGAACTTCTATGAACAATAACTTCGCATTATCGTAATCTACTTTATTTTTCACAACATTTTTTGGGTTTTCCGGTTTTCTGAAGCTCGTTAGACTTGACCCATCAACTCTTTTCGACCATCCTGCCATTGATTACCAATTTAAGAATGAAAAACAAAATGCAGAATCAATATAAACAGAAAAACTATCATAAAACAGAGAATTTTCAACACAGAGTTAACATTTCCATTCTTTCCAACAAGTGTACCAGTTGGGCGGATCTAGCAATGGATTTTAGCTGAGAAATTCTAGTAATACTCGTCTCCTTCTTCCCTTCTTCAGGGAGAAGGAAGAATTAATTTTTTTCCCCTTTTTTTCAATGCCAATTTTAGAAATAAAAGAGTAGCTTTTATTGAAAAATGAAAAAAAAAACATTTTTCAAGAATTTGTGAACAAAAAGAGAAAAAACTTACTTTCTAAACCACTTTTAATTTAATCAAATACATAAATGAAGCTTATTTGTAATTGGTGGTGTTAATAATAATAATAATAATAATAATAATAATCTCTGTCTAATAATAGTTACACAATATTGACTAGATACACCCGTTTAATATTATTATATTATTTCTTCTATTTCATATTAAGTTAATTTTCAAAGTGTTTCACATTCTTTAAGAAAGTAGATTAGTATATAAATTGAATCTAGTTTTTTTATTTTTATCCTTATTAATTATTGTCAGATTTATGATTAAAATAACTAAATATTAAGTAATTATTATTTTCAATGCTAACTAATAAAATGTAAAATTGGAAGAACACCTTGAAAACTGAACAATTAAGTTAATTTGAAAAATGAAAAAAAAACATTTTAAAAAATTAACTTAATATGGAATAGAGGGAATATCATTTGATTTTATTAAATTTAATACTTTGAAAAATGTGTTACATGATAAATGATATTTAATAGAAAAGGTAAAACAGACACAAAAGATAAATTATCATTTGATTTAAAAATTAAGTAATCTAATTATTTCATATTAGTTGATTATTTTATTAAAAATAGTTGTAGTATAAAAAAGAACATTAATTATTTTTTTCTATATTACTCTTGCCCATAACATTTTTTGAAAATGTTTACATTTGTTTATAAAAATTTTAAGAAGTTCTTTAAGGATCGAATTAGTAAAATTATATTCTTATCTATGATTTCTTAATATGTATATTAAAAGAATTAGTAATAAGAGAATAATGACACACTTCTCAAGAAAAATATTTAAGAATGAGAGAAGTTAAACATCTAGCCCCTCTGTCCTTAATTATTTATTCACTTTTAAATTGATATACCTATTAAGAAATCAATAAAAAAACATAGTAAGTTTATCATTTATCATTATTAATTATGAAGCGTATGATTAAAACTTAATATTTTAAAGAAATTCTATTTTTTTCAAGGATATAATAAATTTACAAAATTATAAAAATAAAAAAGTAATTAGAGACAATTAAAAAAATATATCAAGTAATTAGAAATAAAGGAAGTATAAAATTTTGTCCAGAATTTAGTAAGAACTCTGAAAAGATAGCTTTAACCTTTTTCCTTTATTATAAAGAAATAAAATTAAGCCGGCTCTTTTCTAGTAAATTGTATAAAGCATTTATTATTTGATAAAAAAATTTCCTCCCACCTAACAGAATTTTTAACAATTTTGTTTCTTATTTAATAAATTAAAATTGTGGAGTAAATTAAGTAGAAAGTAACAAAAATAAATATCTACTTTATGTCTCCAATGAAGCTATTCTATAAGATCACAAAATGAGATTTAATTTCATATTTTCAATATAAATAATTAATAAATTAAAACTTTTCTATTATAATTCAATTGTAAATACACTATTTATATTTTAAAATAAAATATTTAGGCTTAATGTACTGTGAAAATTTTATATTTACGCATTCAGTGAAATGTATTTTTAACCACATACATTAAAATAAAATTATTTTTTTACCTTAAAATTATTTATGTAGAATTTATATTGATTTTCATTTATGTAGAACATTCAATCTATACATTGTTTAGACTTTTTTAGAAAATTAGAAATAACATTATTGGTGGATGAAACTTGTATGATTTTTTTAACATAGAATATGTGAATGTTTGATATCAAAACATGGAGGGTGCTAAAAAAACATAGAGGGTCTATCTTTAATTGAAGAGTCCGAATTCTAAAGGGTATGAAATGTTAATAAAAATTTTAAAACGCTATATGAATTTTTATTTTAATCAAAAGGGCAAAATAGCTGAAAGAGCAGCGATTTCGCTCGATAGAAAAAGTAAAATCGCTGCACTAGCAACGATTTGTAAAATTTAATTTTTTTTAAACAAAATTTTTTTAAAAGAAATTGTTGCCTTGACAGCGATTTCCAAAATAATTTTTTTTTTGTTAATTTTTTAATAAATCGTTGCCTAAGCAGCGATCTCTTTAAATTTTTTATTAGTTATTTATTTGAAATTTAAAAAAAAATAAGAGCAAATCGCTGCGTGTCTCCAAAAAATTTTATTATTTTAAATAAAAAAAAATTATTTTAAAATTTTTAAAATAAAATTTTAAATTTTTTTTAGAAATTTTAATTTTGTAAATTTCTTTACTACTTATTCCAAAATAATTTTTTTAATGATTTTTTAAAATAAGTAGTAATCAAATTTTTTAAAAAAAATTGATTTAAAAAATATATAAAAAAAATTCTTGGAGACAAATCATTGCACTTACAGTGATTTGCTCTTAATTTCTTTTTTTTTTTAATTTCAAATAAAATTTTTAAAAACAATTAAAGAAATCGCTGCTTAGGCAGCGATTTATTAAAAAATCATTAAAAAAAATTATTTTGGAAATCTTTAAAAAAGAATTTTTTTTTTAAAAAAAAAATCAAATTTTGCAAATCGCTGCTATTGCAGTCATTTTGCTTTTTCCGGCTCTGCTCTTCTAGCGATTTTGCCCTTTTGGTTAAAATAAAAATTCATATACCATTTTAAAATTTTTATTAACATTTTATATTATTTAGGTTTCGGACTCTTTAATTTAATATAGTATAAAAAGGTTTAGTGTAACTAATAGGGTTGATATTATAAGTTATATGAATTTTATGATTTTTATAATATATTGACCTCTATCATGTATAAAAATAATATATAATTTAAATAATAATTTAAAATAATTAAAAATACAACTAATACAAATTAATAACAAATATATATATATATATATATATATATATATATATATATATATATATATATATATATATATATATATATATATATATATATATATATGAGGATCATAGAGGAGGTGATGTGGCACCTCTCTATGATCTCCATTCATTTTTTCTTATTTTTTCTTTTACTTGACATTTTTTCTTATTTTTTTTCTTTTACTTGACATTTTTTCTTATTTTTTTCAATTATTTTTTTATAAACTTATACCTCTTTAATTATATAAATTCTATTCTTAAATTAGTATTAATAATATTCATAACCCTCAAACCTTTCATATTCATAACCTCTTAAACCTTTCATATTCATAACTTCTAATTATTTAATGTGAAATGTTACATTAACACTATAAAATCACACTAAAATTGTTTGTTATTTTGTAGTCATCTTTGGTAGAGAATTAGTGGAAGAAATGTTACAATATTTGTAAGCTTTGAGGTGCATTATTTTTTCAAATATTATTTCATATATTACTTTTAATTAGCAAGTAAGGCTAATATGTCATTATATATTTATTTCTTCTAGATAAATTATTTTGTTTTGTTATCTTTGAGATTTATTTTATGACTAATAATGTATTTGTTATTATTTTTTTTGACTCTCGTATATAGGATGAAATGATAACATCAAGCGATGAAGATTAGTGGATTTTGAGTTAAATATATTGATTATTTGTCCAAAATGAGTATGTAGGAGAATTTATGATTAAATGTAATTTTTTCTTATTCTTTATGATATATAATATTTTATTTTGTTAACTTTGAGATTCATTTTAGGACTAATAATTTATTTGTTATTATTTTTCTTGACTCTTGTATATAGGATAAAATGAGAACATTCAGAGATGGAGATTAATGGATTTTGAGCTATATAGTGATTATTCTTTATTTTTTTAGGTCCTTAAGAAGTAATGTTTCTATTATATTATTTCCTTTTGAATTATTTATATTTTGTCAAAAATGATTATATGTGTTTAAATGTAATTTTCTCCTTATTCTTTATCTTTTTCTTCTTTTGGTAGATAATTTTTTAACTTATTTAATCAGATTTGCCGATTATAGAAGATATATCTATAGTGAAAATGGTTAGACATTCTTGCATAATTTGAGTTTACAAGGAAAAATAATATGATATGTCTAATATAATTACAACTCTTTCTTTGTTGAATCATACATTTAATATTATTTGTTTATGTTCATGAAGATAGAAATCTTGAGTTTTTTTAATAAAAAAACATCTAATTTATTCTCCTTAGACCTCTATATGATTCTTAGATAATTTAACTATATATAATGATAACATTCTTCAAAAATAATTATTTGTTTGGGTAAATTCATCTCTCACTTTTTTATTGATAATATTAGTTTATTGTGTTTGTGACTTATAATATTTTAAAACATAGAAGTAGAAATCGATATGCTACTTAAAGAAATATGTGCATATAATTTCATAATCCGGTGAAACAATTTTTATTAACAAAAATGTTAGAACATAAGAATGTAAAGTTAATTTATTATTTTTAAAATACACATGGTTTTATCAAAAATAAATTATTTATTAATATGTAAAATTACAATTCTTAAATTTTTCATTTTTGTTGTTTTTCTTAGAATATTTCAAGTTGTTTATTAATAAGTCTTTATGTTTTCATATTTGTTATTTTTCGGGAGTTCTAAAGTTATTTCAAAATTACGATTAATTTATAATTTTAAAAATTTAGTTGGTTTCCTACCTTTCTATTTACTTATGATAAAATATTTGTCTCAATAACTCTAATTTGTTTGTTTTCATTTTCTATAGTTAATGTTCTTTATTAGTGTAATAATGTACAAATATTACTCTTATTATGTTACAAAAGTTCAAAGTCATATTATTAATCTCTCTTAGTCATTGTGACTTTTTATTCTTAGGAATTTATTATGTTAAATGTAATATTTATTTAAAATGTGAAATATATTTTTTAATATTTTGTGTTTAAGCCAAACAAAATTAAAAAAAATAGGAATTGTGTATGTGTCATTTTCTTGAATCTTTTTTTCGTAGTTAATTCTCTCTTTTGTTCTTTTTATGTTATTTTTTAATTTTATATTTTTTCCCAATATAAGTTGTCCCAAAAATAATTGGATATCTAAACCTAAGTATAATGATGATGATAATAATAATAATAATAATAATAAGTATGAAATTTAACTAATTAAGATTTTTAAACTTTTCTTTGTTTAAAATTTAATTATTAAAAAGTTATTCATATAAATATTAAATTAATCTAATATTGTACAATAAAAATAATTAAAACATGTGATGATTGGGTCATGACGAGGACAAGTAATAGTAATTGTGGATTATGATTTATAATAGTGTTGGCTAACTATATAGTCATGAATACTAACTATTAATAGCAATCCGAGTTATGCATTGCCGAAAATTATACTAAGAATATAATTTATAAAATTACAAATAAACATAAAATAACGATTAGATTTAAAGTTTACATAAATATATATAAATTATACTAAGAAATTCTCAAATAAAAAAGAAAAAAATGATCACAAGTTTACATTTAAGTTGTTCTAATATTATCCAATTCTTATTAGTTATTACCTTCCCTTTTTCTCTATAAAATTTATTTTTAATATTTAACTTTTCGAAGTTCACATATATTGATTTCTTAATAAATTTTATATTTAATCTAAATATTTTTCATAGGTTCTCTTCTATAAAATTATGTGATTAACAAAAAATTCTTTTTATTAAAGTAATTATTGATATTAATATGTAATTTTATTTTAATCTTTTTTATAATCGCGCGAAGCGCGGCTAAGTACACTAGTATGAATAATAATTCACAAGTCATCAATTTCGCATAACATAGAGGCGCAAAACTACAACATTAATGCTAAACACTCTGTTAATTATTTAAATATGTGGTTTAATTTTTTAAAATATACTCCTTTTGTTTTTAATTAGTTGTTCGTTTTCTTTTTAGTTGTCCCTACTTACTTGTCCTTCTTGACAAATTAAGAATGAATATTTTTTTTTAACTTTTTATACTTTTAATTAATTACTACTTTGAAAAAAATAAAACTTTTTGAAAATCTTAAATTTTTAATTTATCAAATACATAATTAATAGGGAAAAAAGGTAAACTTATCATATTAATTATTGTTTTCTTAATAGGTGTGACAATTTCGAAGTAGACAAGTAATCAGGAACAGAGGCAATAATTTTCAAATATGCAAAACTACAACACTAATGTGTAACTATCTTGGGTTGTCATTAAATAGGATCGACACTTATGAACCATATGATTTTTATTATTTCTATACTGTGTCAATCTCTATTAATCCTAAAGTACTTTGAGTTTTGATTGTCGTTATTGCAATATTTTTAATTTTTTTAAAAAAAAATTTATACAAACATAATAATTACTACAATTACCTAATTAAAGCTCATATTAATAACAAATATAAATAATAATTCACAAACCATCAAATTGGTATAACACAAGGGCACAAGACTACAATATTAATGTTTGGCTCTCTTGGGTTGTTGTTTTCTAGGGTTTATACATATGAATTAAAATGCTTTAAGTTTTGACTGTTATTATTAAACTTATATTATATTTTTTTTAAATGATTTAAAATTTATTTTAAATCTATTTATATAATAATACTCTAAAATTACTTGATTTTAATTTTTTTTTAATCAGTTTAAAAAAAATATTAATTTGAGAAAAGATAATAATATTGTGGCAATAACTATGTATAGTTAATATTTTACTATCATTTGGTGACTATTCTTGCCCTGGCTGGTGTCAAAGCTCCATTTTGCTTGAAAGTTTAGTCACAGGCCACTTTTAGCCCTTCCACTTAAGTTTTAGAGTCTTTTAATAGTCAAATTTTTGCTACTATTTAGTATATATATTCTTGTTGATTTCAAATTTATTGTGTGTTTAATAGCAACTTTGTTTCATTTTTATTGCACATCCAATGAAGTTCAACATATACTTAGAGTGTGTTTGGTATGAAGGAAAATATTTTTTAGGAAAATGTTTTTTAATTTTCTCATGTTTGGTTGGGGCAAGTTTAGGAAAATGTTTTCCAAATCGACTCCCCAAAAAATTAATTTTGCTTTTTAAAAATATTTTGAACTTCAAATTTTTATTTTTAAACTCCTACCTCCCTCCTGGCCAGCCTCCCCCCCCCCCCAGCCCCAACTCCAATCCTCAAAAAAATTAATTTTGTTTTTTTTTAAAAAATACTATCAATCTCAAATTTTTATTTTTTCACTCCTACCCCCTCCCCTGTCCCCACCCCTACTATCCCCCCCCCCAAAAAAAAAATTATTTTTTAAAAATATTTTCAATTTCATAAATTATTTTCTACTCTAGTAAAAATAAAAGATGTTCCTCAAAAATATTTTTCATTCATAAATTAAACACTAAAAATCATTTTCGAAAAATATTTTCTACTCACCAACCAACATGAGAAAATAAGTCCAAAATCTACTTGTTTTTCAGGAAAACATTTCCTATGGAAAACATTTTCCTTCATACCAAACACACCCTTGTTGTACTTTTGTTCATGGAGTCAGATATAAATATATATGTTGGTCGTTAAGTTGGGAATTTAACGTAAAATGTTAATTCACTTTATCAATCACTAAGTCATACCTACGTTGCTTGTCGTCTTTCACCTCTTTTTCGCTATCATTTTCATGTAAATGTTATCAAAATATGTATTTTCATAGGCTCTGCCTCTATTTGGTTTGTGTATTCGTGTGTAATTTCCATACTAGTTATATTTCACATTATAGTACTTGTAATGATAGTTATTGGAGAAGTAATAGCATGCACTGATTAATAATAATGAGATTTTTGTGTTTAAATAGTTTAATCCTACACTGTTAATGTAACTAATTTAGGGTCCGTTTGGCCATGCGATATGGTATCATGATATGGAATCATGATGTGGTATTATAATATGGAATTAAGAAATGAAATTGATGTTTTGTTTGGACATGCGATATGAAATTTTGGTGTTGTATATTTTCTCATAAATATAAAAATTCCATAAGTTTAAAACTAATAAAATAGCTCAAATTGTTCATTCAATATTATCAAATGAACAAAAAATCGTAAAATCGCATAATAATCATAAAATTATTTGTTTTCCACTTAAGTAATTGTTTCATCAATATATTTGAGTAAACCTTTCACGGGCTCTTCAAGATTTTATTACTCAACAATCGTGAAGTGTGAGTTAAAGTGATTATATGTTGGTGAGAATAATATATTTTATGTTGGTGAGAATAATAAATTATAAAAAGTAATGATGTAATTATAATTTTTATTTATATGTGAAATAAATGGTTAATAGATATAAATATGGGATTGTTTGTGGAACAATTTTTATATTAAAATAACTCAAATCATGATATGGTATTCCCATATGATTCCATATCATGGTTTTTGAAGGATATTGTATCACATCTGATGATATCATATCATGAGATGGATTCAACGTAAAATAACATATTCAAACACTGATTCTATTTCACAATACCATATCGTGATATGGTATCACATAGCTAAACGCCTACTTAATCTCATATTCTATACTCTATGTAAAATAATATATGGATTCACATGTATCATTCAATATCGCCAACCACATGCTTCATTAATTTTTATGTCTCCAACCAAAAAATATTCTGTGAATACAAGTTTTGATGCATGTATATTTTTCGTTTTATTTATTTGTTATAGTTTGACTTGACAGAAAATTTAAGAAAAGAAAGTAAAAGAAGAAATTTAAATCATGTTATCTTAAATTAGATTAGATTTATGTATCAAATTCCCTTTAAATTTGGTGATCTTAAATATGTCGTATGTATAGTCGAAATTAAAATGTTAAAAATGAAAGAGACATTCTTTTCAAAATTACAAATAAATTTAAAGAATTAGATACAAGTATCCCTAAAATATCACCGAAATTTAGAGACATACTTTAACTAAATTAAAATCTCATTATACTGAACCCATTTTTTAGAAGTTTTGTTTACTTTTTTTGTCTTTCGTAGCCTTCAGACATATCTCACGCACTTCAATCGTGTGGAGTCATAAAGTGTGTCTCGTAAGTCAAAATGTGTATAATATTCACGATAATAGAGCCTTAGTTTAATTATTATGTGTATAATATAACATTCTTTTCAAAATTACAAATAAATTTAAAGAATTAGATACAAGTATCCCTAAAATATCACCGAAATTTAGAGACATACTTTAACTAAATTAAAATCTCATTATACTGAACCCATTTTTTAGAAGTTTTGTTTACTTTTTTTGTCTTTCGTAGCCTTCAGACATATCTCACGCACTTCAATCGTGTGGAGTCATAGAGTGTGTCTCGTAAGTCAAAATGTGTATAATATTCACGATAATAGAGCCTTAGTTTAATTATTATGTGTGTCCAAAATTTTTGGTCATAGTTTAGGAATAACTTGTGCACAATGGCGTAGTCACATGTAGTTGAGGGGTGTCGATCGTCGGAAAATTATAATGTGTAGCTAGAATTTTTTTTTTTTTACTTATATAAATTACATATTGACACTCTTTGATTTTTACGCGATTTTTACTTCTTTGTATTTTGATACTCCTTACTCGAAGTTCCGATAGTGTTTGATTTTATTCCAAATAACCAATATAGTTTAAAATGAGAATTATGGCCACAAAACAATTGTATATTAGGTAATATGGAAGAGCATCGTATGTAATCAAATCTTTATACACTTGTGTGGTGAAAATTTGAAGAGGACTCATCCAGTACAACAATAAAGAGAAGGAGAAAAAGATATGCAAAGTCAATTTTCTTCACGGGCAACAACAATGGCAGCGTTCCAGTTCAAAAGTTCCCACATGATCACGCAGGGACTCTCTAGAAAATTGAAAAGGGAATCACAATTTAGCCACCCAAAAAGGAAAAGACACCAAATCTCCATTTACTCTTCTCTTCTTCTTCTTCTTCTTCTCTTCTTGTTGTTGGGGAAAAAAAAGGAGCTTTTTTTAGTTTAGAGTGGTTATAGTTCAAGATTCTTCAACCCCTTTTCTTGTTTTGAGTTCTTCAGATCCCTTTTGGGGTTAATTTCATTTGAGATGTCTCTTGATTCAAGTTCAGCTGATCATGGTGGGCACAGTAACATAAGAGGGGTTCCAACTCATGGGGGTCGTTATGTTCAGTATAATGTGCACGGCTCTCTGTTTGAAGTTTCAAGAAAATATGTTCCTCCTATTAGACCTATTGGTCGTGGAGCTAATGGAATGGTTTGGTAAGAAAAAACAAAAATTCCATCTTTTTTGTATGTATAGGTATTAATGGCTTAACTGGTAAAGTTGTTGGGGTTCGTGCCGTGTAAATAGTCTCTTGCAGAAATGCGGGCTGTGTGTACTTTTTGGACCCTGGCATAGCGGGAGCTTAGTGCACCGGCTGTCCTGTTTTTAGGTTTAAACCCTGTATCTCTTTTTACCCTCTTATTAGTTATACAGGTATGTAAGTTTTTGTGTGTATTACATAAATACTGCTCTCTGAAGAGGAGAAAAGCTTGTTCCTGCATGGAGATTAAGTTTGTTTACCTTGAGGTTATAGCTTCATCGTTTCAACTATTACTTGGTTTAAGCTCTTTGTGATTGTTGTCTATAGGTTTCCAAATTATTAATTACACCCTTTGTTTTGTTTTAGAATCTTAAAAAATGATATCAGAACTCTTTTAACTTTAAACTTCTCATTTTACGACATGGATATGTTTCTGTAGTCGTAGAGAAATGTCATGCCAAAGAATCTTATTTTCTTTCTCAAATTCTTTGCCTAATTGAAGACTATTATATAAAGTGAAGTTGAGGGAGTTTCATTTAGTTCGAACATGGAAGATTCCGAAGTATTCGATAACTGAAGTTGGATCCAGTGAATTTGTAACATTGTGTGGTTGATATGTGAAAAACTGAATCAGATCATGATCAGCCATATCTCTGTCTTATGAGAGAAAGAGAAAGAGAGAGATGCTTAATGATGTTCACTTCTTCAATTGTTCATTTCCTAATACAACACTGCTATACGGTCTCTTATGATGAGTTTCCATTAGATTTTAGTCTTTTTGACACTGAAGGTATAGGGGTATGGTTGCTTCTATGTTTCCGTTCGCATGACCATTATCTGCTCAAACTTACTTTTTGCTTGTATATGCATGTCCCACCAATCTAATGAAAGCTCTTGGAAGTTGTTCAGTATGTTCATGATATACATGATATATCATGTGACTTTTTTGAAACCCGTGTTATGCAAGTTCTAGAGTATTTAATTAAATTTTTCCCGTGTTGCAATAGGATCTTATATGTTGCACTTATCCTCTATGAAATTGTTTCTCCTCTATTTTATTACTATGTGATGGTAAACTGCATGTTAATATATTTTTTTTTTAATTTTTTGCTGCAGTGCTGCTGTGAACTCGGAGACACGTGAGGAAGTAGCTATTAAGAAGATTGGGAATGCATTTGATAATGTAATAGATGCCAAAAGGACATTAAGAGAGATAAAGCTTCTCAGTCACATGGATCATGAGAATGTGAGTATTGAACTTTTCCAGAAATCTGAATATTGCACCCATGCCTCTTCGACCAATTTATCTTCAAATGTCTTTGCCTTGTTTATTCACTAAAAAGTTGACATCTATCACTACTTCCCTCTTGTCCTTTTATATGTGGTTTTTCCCTTGTTTTTTGTTGTATGTAATATACACGGAAATTTGATTTTGTTTATCTCTGTATTGGGTTTTTTGAGGTGTATGCTATATCACTAGAATAGGCTGAAGAAAAGGATGCAGGCTAGGAAGTGCAATGCGAAAAGAACTTAGGGCCTCTAAAGACACTATCTTGTTTTCAGTGGTTTTGATGTCAGTAAGCATTGGTATCGCCAGTTATATTCATACTTTCATGTATAATGTTGGGGGAAAAGAGAAAAGACAGAAACAAGAACGGAATGAATATTACTGTCACCTCTCCCTCTCCCTCTCCATTTCCATCTCCATCTCCATCTCCATCTCCTGCCTTCAGTTGGAAAATAGAGGCGTAGAAACAAAAGGGAAGTTTGCATAAGTATATAATTTTAGTGTTCGAAGAGTACAAGTTTGAAGTGAATACTTCTTTCAAAATTGACTGTTTCATTGTCAAGTTCAATCCATTTGTAAGGTTAAGATGATCTATTGTTTTTTTATTCTTAAGATTTACCACTTGAAAAATGGGAAGCATGTGCATTTATCATAAATTATTGTTGTTTATCTCTGAGTACTGTTCTTGTACTTCTGGAATACTTAGCATTTTAAGATCTTGTGAAAGGTGATGCAGAATCCCACTTACATGCAAATTTTTCCAAATATGCAGGTGATTGCAATTAAAGATGTTATACGGCCTCCTCAAAAGAAGAATTTTAATGATGTGTACATTGTTTATGAACTGATGGACACTGATCTTCATCAGATTATTCATTCCAACCAACAGCTGACTGATGAACACTGTCGAGTAAGCTACACTTCATGTTGTGTACTAATATTCCTTAATTGTTTTTTTTTAATCTAACCAGCTAGCTGGATTTATTATTTGGAGATGTCGTTCTGAATTGAATCATAGTCATAGCGGTAAACACTTTTCTGGTGTCCAAACAAACTATTTTATATTATGACTTCCCATCTTGCGCAGATTCTTAAATTTGTTTCTCTTCCAGAATGCATGTAAAGATTTAGAATAATGATTGATTGGTTCAGAATCACTAGAGATTTTTGGAAGAGATTCTTATGGCCTGTTTTGACCTTGCTACCTATCTTTGTTCTTCAATACTGTTAGGAACAGCCTGGCAGTGTTTTGTTACCCTGAGTGATATATTCTGTATGAATTATCCTATCCCTCCAAGGTGCATTGCTCTTAAAAAAGTTCCGGCTTACTATCGTCTCCTTTACTGGGTTATCTGTTGTTCCACTGAACTGTATAAGGGCTTGAAAAGGGTTTAAAAGGTCATGGGCTGCTTCACCCATTGTTTTAAGGTTTTTGGTTCTATATTCGTATTTAATTACCTGAAAACTATGCAAATTGTCCACATATTGTAAATCAGATATAAGAATTACGAATATATACAGACAAATTTTATTGTTGTTTTATATTCCCATAATAATGTGCATTTGTTTGGAACTTATCTTCATTTTTATACGACATTATATGTGGTTGCCTTTTTTCATTTTGTAGCATTTTCTGTACCAAATACTGCGAGGACTTAAGTACATTCACTCTGCCAATATCTTGCATCGTGATTTAAAACCCAGCAATTTGCTTGTCAATGCAAAATGTGACCTAAAGATTGGAGATTTTGGGCTAGCAAGGACGACAACTGAGACAGATTTCATGATGGAATATTGTGTGACACGCTGGTACCGTGCACCAGAGTTGCTACTAAATTGTTCAGAATATACATCGGCAATTGATATTTGGTCAGTGGGTTGCATACTCGGTGAAATATTGACAAGACAACCCCTTTTTCCTGGCAGAGATTACGTACACCAGTTGAGACTTATCACTGAGGTATACTAGTAATAGCATTTGTAGTTTTTGAATTCATGCATCATCCTAACAGATACCTTAGCTTTAGCAGGAGTATGTCGAACAATGATGGAATCTTTGAATAAGAAGAGCTCCATGTTTGATTTCTCCTTCTGATCTTTGTTTGTTTTTTGAACTTTGTGCACCTTTTCTATCTACTTATTCAGGATTTTCTGTTAATTTGCATGCATTTAGAAGTTCCTTTTTTGCTTGGAGTTGATCCAGTTCAACTGACATGCTCTATTTGTTTTTTTCAATAGCTAATAGGCTCACCAGATGATGCCAGCCTTGGGTTTCTCCGGAGTAATAATGCCCGGAGATACGTTAGACAACTTCCAAGGTACCCAAGGCAACAATTTGCTGCCAGATTCCCAAATTCATCTCCCCGAGCTGTAGATTTGCTTGAAAAGATGCTCATCTTTGATCCAAGCAGGCGTATTACTGGTAAAGAATTTACAATGGAGTTTTGAGTATTAAGGCTCATTTCCACACATAATCTTTCTAAATTTACTGAAATGCTAATGAAATTTGAAAAAGAAGACTACAACAAGATTTTCTGGCTAATAGCCCTTTTCTGGATTATTGCAGCTGATGAAGCTCTCTGTCACCCATACTTAGCACCTCTTCATGAAATCAACGAAGAACCTGTTTGTCCGAGGCCTTTCAGTTTGGATTTTGAGCAGCCATCTCTCACTGAAGATAATATCAAGGAGCTCATCTGGAGGGAAGCTGCAAAATTTAATCCTGATCCAACTCATTGAAAGAGACGTGGTTATATGATGTATACAATAAGCGTTTGGTGACATAACTTCTCTAAAATAGTGTATTAGATTTGTAATGTTCCCCAGTGAAGATGACTGAATAAATATGGTGGAGCTATTTGGTTCAAGAAATTGTTAGTGGCTTAAGTTTGATACTTATTCTCTTGTTGTGTTTGGTTTATTGGTGTTGTATAAAGAACCTAAAGAGTAGTCTACAATCAATTGGTTCTAAATACTGACTCCTCCTTCCAGATTCTCTCTGGCTTATAGAACTGAACATTATACCTGTTCAAGTTGTTTGACATAACATGGAAAATTGTTCATGTGAGAATGGACAGTTAACGAATGAGTTTTGAACTTGTATCTCTATTGCAGTGTTTTACATGTTGATATGTATCTCTGCTTGGTCTATGTCCATAATTTGCCTTCTTATTAATGAAGTTGCTGTAGCACTATACACTTTTTTTTCGGGATAGAAGTCTTCTAGTCGTGTTAGAGATTCATGTGCTAGTCAAAAATATATCATGTGATGAGTTTAAATAGAGTGACACTGTCATTTCCTTATTACCACTCGTCCTGTTGTTCCGTGACACCACTAACAGAGTTTGATTCGTATAACCGGCCCCAACTTGTTTGAAGTTGAGGTGTAGCAGTAGCTGCTGTTGTATGCACATGTTGTTGGGTGTTACAGGGTTTACAGTGAAGATGAAAGCACTAAAATTTCAGATAGTTCATTACACTTATATTGCTGATACATTTTGCATAGCTTATTATCAGTAATTCAATCTATAGGAACATCTTTGCATCTCTATGTTATCAATGGCCAAATTCTCTGTTGGAAAACTACACATTTCAGTCTTTTCTGGACCTTGATCAGGCAACAACTGACAAGGTGGAGGCTGCACACCACTAGTAATTCCTTCAATATCAGTACAAGTCCATGGATACTTCTTAGCCTTCTTTGCCATACTTATAGTCACATTTGAAATGCAGATACCGGTGAATGGATCCCCAGAAATCCCCTCAAGACGAGCAGCCATTGACACGTTCTCAGCCACTACATCCCGGTAATTGATCCCTTTTATCTCTGGTAATGCATTAGGATCCCAGTGAGTGTCTGCATGTTGTCCATAGTTGCCTGTCATCCAAAATACCCATTTCATGGTGTGCAATGTCATCCCTTTGACATATACATCTCTAACAAAACCGCCTCGGCCAACACCAGTCTTGATCCTCACCCCTGATTCAGTGTTGATAGCCGTGATGTCCTCTGCTCTAACGTCTTGAATCCCACCTGACATTTCACTTCCTAATGCTATTGCAGCACTATAAGGAGAAATGCAGGTGAGGCGCCTGATGATCAGTTGACTTGTTGGCATCCCATAATTTATACCATATTCATCCCAACCACTTTTAACTGCAACACAATCATCTCCAGATACAATGTAGTTGTCTTCAATTTTCATGTTTGTGCAAGAATCTGTAAAGAACCAAGAAAAATAAAGTCGAGAAAATCGGTCCATATACCTTTAGCTTTACTCATTCAAATACATATAGGAAAAAGGCAAACCTGGATTGATCCCATCAGTGTTTGGAGATTTTACTGGAGCTAAAATAGTGATGCCTTGGACAATGATATTGCTGAAATTTCACAATGAACAAGATTCTTGATAAACTTTTGATGTACTCTAATAGAAAAGGACATAATCCATAAACAAACACTCTTAACTTGGTCCCAATGGGCAAGAAAGCACCACATCTAAACACCTCCACTCGTCTCCAGTCTCCACTGTCATTTGAACACTCCAACTAACAAAATGAATTTATATGTCACGTCAGCATCAGGTGTCCATGAGACACAGCGGGGAACGAGTTGGAGTGTTTAGTTGTCACTTGAGACAAGTTGAGGTGTCTAGATGTGCACTCTCAAAGTTGAAGTGCTTACTCGCCAAACTGAAGCCAAGTTTGAGTTTCTTTTTATGTATTATGCCAATAGAAAACAAGTGAAATAATGTAAAATCACCTGCTATAAACAGGATGGATATTCCAAGATGGAGAGTTGACAAGGGTTATATGTGATATCTGAATGTTATCAGAATGCATAATTTCAATCAAGTAAGGCCTTGTGTATTTTAGCTTTTTGCTGTGAAATTTCTGCCACCAAATCTCACCCTGTCCATCTATGGTCCCATTCTCACCTAATCATTTATAAAATGTCTTAGAAGTTTGAGAAATTAATAGCTTAGGCATATAAAATGTTAGTATTATTATTTACCTGTGATGATAACATCAGTGAGGTTAGTTCCAAATAAAAGACTTATGTACCTTCCACCTGATGTATCCCTTCCATGACCATATGATGGTAATGGGTCTATAACAGCCCACTCATTTATATCCTGAATCAATCAATTTCAAATCAATCAGGAGAGGGAAGGCAATAAATCATATGTATCTGTTCTGTATAGAGTAGTAATATTAAAGTCTCCGTAACTTATAAGTCACGAGTTCAAGGTCTGAAATCAACCAAGGATGCTTGCATCAGTATATACTGCCTATATCAGACCCGTTGGGATGCGAACCTTTGTGGGACCCGTGAACACGGGATATTTCGTTCACCAAGTTATCCTTTATAGAGTGAAATGTATTGGAAGAGGGAGGGAGCTTTGGAGCAACTAGTAAAGTTGTCTCCTTGTGACCTATTATAGGTCATGGGTTCAAGGTGTGGAATTAGCCAATAATGCTTGCATGGGGATTGGTTGTCCACATCACACCCTTTTGGATGCAACCCTTCCTTGGATCCTGCCCGAACATGGGATGCTTTGTGCATCGGATTGCCTTTAGTAGAGTGAAAAAATAGACTAGGAAATGTGAAGGGGAGTCTTGTTATGATTGCGTAACTGGTAAAGTTGTTGCTATGATTGCGTAACTGGTAAAGTTGTTATGTGGAAACAATTTCTTGCAAAAATGCAGAGTAAGGCGACGTACAATAGACTTTTGTGGTCCAACTCTTCTATAGACCCACCCCGCACATAACAGGAGCTTAGTACACCAAACTTCCCTTTTTTAAATGGACTAAGAGAAGTGAAAAATAAGAGTGAGTACCTGAGAAGCAAGAAGAATAGCATCCTTATGAAGGAAAAGAGTGAAATGACTAGTAAGATTGAAGCTACCAGTGAGCCATTGACCAGCAGGGACAATAAGCTGAGCTCCACCATCTGATGCATACTGGCTCAACCGATTCACTGCTTCTTGAAATGCTTTTGTGTTGAGTGTTTTCCCATCGCCAACTCCACCAAAATCTGTTATAGATGCACTGTGTTGTCTACAACTTATTGCTGAGTACTCTAAATCATAGTAAGAAGACTCATCAAGAATTCTTGATTTTCTTCCCTCAGCTCCTCCTAGTAAACTTATAACCACCACCCCTAATACCACTACCAGCAACCAACTTGTCTTTTCCATCTGCACAAACATAACAAGAGGCAAAAACACATATTAAGCAAAAAACCTTAACATACAACCCTAAGAAAAATGAAATCTTTTAAGGCCATGTTTCTTGAGTCTTGACTCAAAATTGCTGTCCCCCCCCCCCCCCCCCCTTCCTTCTCTATGTGCATTTAGTGTGCAAAACCATTGGACCTATTCTACGAGGGGAACGGTAAAGTTGTCTCTATGAGGTCATAGGTTTGAGCCGTGAAATTAGTCACTGATGCTTGTGTCAGGGTAGACTATCTTCGACCCTTCCCAGGACCCCTACACGAGCACGAGATGCCCTTACGTAGGGGTCCACTAAAGAGATAAGTGTTTTCACCAAGAGTTTTTCCACTCTGTAACTCAAACTCGAAGCTTCTATTTAAGGATACAGGAATCATATCCATCCCACTACGCTTTGTAGTGATCAAGACCACATATTCTAGAAAATGTTTCACATATTTAAGGAAAAAAAACACATATTTAAAGAAGCATTTGTTATTGAAAGAACATTTTGTTTTTGTTATTGCTTTCTACACTACATTAAGGAAAGAGAAAGGTAGGAGTTAATAGTTTTCTTACTTGAGATGAGAGTGGAATTTTATGCATTGTTTGGTGGAAATATATGGTATGGAATTAGTATTATATATAGACAAAATTTTGTAACTGAAATAATCAATTGCTGTGTTTGGATTGATGTAAAAGATTCTCTGAAATGGACTGTATTTTTTCTTTCACATTTTTTCCACTTTTTGATTTTGTTTTATATGCTTTACATTCATACACATAACAATTTTTAACACCTCAACTATAAATAAAGTTGTCTCAATTTAGATAATTTCGATTCAAATTATAGATTTTTTTTTTCACGTTTGTTGTTATTTGTTCGTTAGGTAGTTAAATTAACAATATAAAATATGTTATTTGACTTAATAAGATATATGCATCAAACATTTTATATTTGAAAGTTGATGCGTATAATTAAAGGAGATGACATATTTTATGTGATTAACTATCTAATAAACGCAAAAGTTTGAAATAAAACTTACTTAGAGTGTTTAAATGTAATATTCTAACAAGTTTAAAAGGCCGATTAGGTATTAAGTCATTTTAAAATACATTGATAACTCAATTTAAAGTTAACATCAACTAGAAGTTGATTACTCAATTATCAATAATATCATTGTCCAAACAACTTCCATGATTAAGTTAAAGTACATACGCTTCATATACCTGTTAAGTATACTTCATAAATTAATATTCTTAGCTTATCTTAGTGATGTCAATCCACGATGGTGCATATGCAAAATTCATTTTTAACGAGTCCGGAGCCTAAAAGGTATAAATTATTAACAAAAATTTCAAAATGGTATATAAAATTTTATATTAATCAAAACGGCAAAATTGCTGGAACAATAGCGATTTCCTCCATCGAAAAAAGCACAATCGTTGCTACTGCAGCGATTTTGCAAAATGTGTTTTTTTTTTTTTAAAAAATAAAATTCAAATCGCTACCTAGGCAACGATTTTCAATTTTTTTAACTTTTTTTTTAGAAAATCGCTGTCTAGGCAGCAATTTCCATTTAAAAAAAAAATTGATTTTTTTTAAAAAAATCACATTTTGCAAAATTGCTGCAATAACAGCCATTTTGCTTTTTCAGGTGGAGGAAATCACTGTTATTCCAGCGGTTTTGCCGTTTTGGTTAATATAAATTTTTATATACCATTTTGGAATTTTTATTAATATTTTATACCCTTTGAGGCTCCGGACTCCATTTTTTATTTTTTGGAATAGGGTCAGATCAATGGTTGAGTCAAGAATTTTACTGGAGAATTCAATTTTTATAAAATAAACTATATCAAACTTGTATTTTAAATCAAGAAGATTCAAATCTTATAATTATCATGCATTTTGGTGTTTTTTATTTGTAATAGATATATGTATAATAAGCAATTCTTTTGAGCAATGAGCAATATCGTATGAACCTCTTACTTCAATGTAGCTTTGCACCTTTGTAATCTAGGTCTACTAAGGAAAGTAAATAGCAAGTAGACGTAGAAAAATGAATTTATCTGAACTCATTAATATTTGTTCGAACTATAGGTCAAATGACTTGTAATAAAATTCCAAAATCAAAACCATATAGTTCAAATTCTAAATCCTCTTACTAAAAATACTCTTCATTCCAATATCGCCACAACCTTCGATGATGTAATCATAACATAGTTTTTTCCCCACCCGATGTATATTGGGAAACCAATAATTTAAATTTATCAATATAAAATATTTTCTACCGAAGATAACTTCATTTCCAAAACTCAAAATCTGAAATCTATAACTTAAAATATATAAATACTTTAACCATCCTATCACAACATAGGATGG
The DNA here is from genome assembly GCA_027705065.1 of Solanum peruvianum. Lineage (NCBI taxonomy): Eukaryota > Viridiplantae > Streptophyta > Magnoliopsida > Solanales > Solanaceae > Solanum > Solanum peruvianum. Next base: position 58,489,360 of record JAKWJD010001759.1, read on the forward strand.
TATATATCTCCACCCTAATATAAGTATTTATTTTCTTTTTAATCAATTTCAAAAAGACACAAATTTAAAATTATAAGATTTAAAGAATTACACATAGTAAACATAGTTAAAATTTTCATTAAAGAAATTTACTATCCCCACATGCAAACATCTACTATATATATATAGTTAAAAAATTATTTTAATCATGTAAATACAGTATAATTTTCGAACGAAAGGTGTTTTAAGACGGATGAAGCAAGATGTGGTTGATGGTGCATAACAATTGGACATTTGAAACAACAACAAAAGGGTCAAAGATGGGTTTAAGAAACTGTGGGTCTGTGACCAATTTTTTTTTTGGGCATTTCAGTTGGAAAGTAGTTTTAGTGGGTTCCCATTTGTCTTTGTATTTTAGCCATTAATTCACTCTCGTGACCCTTAACGCACTATTGCCGTCCCACTTCACGGGCTTCCCTTTTAGCCATTTCCATATCACATCTCAGTATTTTCTATCGTGCGTTTTAATTTGAAGGTGAGTTTGGTACGAAGGAAAATGTTTTTCTAGAAAATATTTTTCTGGAAAATAAGTAGATTTTGCACTTATTTTTTCATGTTTGGTCGGTGAGTAGAAAATATTTTTTGGAAATGATTTTTAGTGTTTAATTTATGAATGAAAAATATTTTTGAGGAAAATCTTTTATTTTTACTAGAATACAAAATAATTTATAAAATTGAAAATATTTTTAAAATATTTTTTTTGGGTGGTGGTGATAGGGGGTGGGGGGTAGTGGGGGCAGAGGGAGGGGGTAGAGTGAAAAAATAAAAATTTGAAGTTGATAGTATTTTTAAAACACAAAATTAATTTTTTGGGGAGTTGGGGGTAGGGGTGAGGGGGCTGGCCGGGGGATGGGGAGAGAGAGGTAGGAGTTTCAAAATAAAAATTTGGAGTTGAAAATATTTTTAAAAAGCAAAATTAATTCTTTGGGGAGGGGGTGGTGTTGGGGGAGGGGGACGGGGAGAGGGTGGTCAGAGATCGGTGAAAAAATAAAATTTTGAAATTGAAAATATTTTTTTAAAATTGATATTTTTCAAAAAAAAAAAATGTAATTTGAAATTGGATAAGAGCTTTGGAAAATGTTTTCCTTAATTTTTGAAGCGAAGTTATTTTCCATTATTTGAGGAATATGAGTTGATTTGAAAAACATTTTCCAAAACTTTTGCCCCAATCATACATGAGAAAATTGAAAAACATTACCAAACACACTCTAAATGATATAGTTTAAATATTAAGGTTTACAAAAAAAATTTGTACGTCTTTTCTTTACATAGTTTTAAATGTTTAAAATTTTCAATTATAATTTTTATTGTATATTCTTTACATTTTCTTTACATAGTTTCCAAATAAAATTATTTTTATTTTCAAAATTTGAACGGTGCTATAATGAAAATACTCTTTTTAGTAACACATTCAAGTTCAACCACTCAAATAGGAAGCGAATTTTATAAAAGTACAATTTTAAGAACTACTTTTATCAGTGATGAATATCAATGTAGTATACAAATTTCACGTCTAGAATTAGAAAAATCAAGAATTGTATTGATAAAATATAATGTTCATTAAGTACATCCTACTTATATAGCTAGGGAGAGTATTGCAGAGTTCAAAATAACTATACTTAGTGTCAAACTAATATACCTATTAATACTATAATGATAAAACAATTATAAATTATCTAATCCAGTCGTACTGTAATTCTAATCGTAATTTAATCCTAGTGGAAATATGATCCTAATAGATATAAGTAGTCTAATCTTAGTGCGACTCTAATTTTACAGTAGTGTCGTAAATTCATAGTCAGCTTCGTTGGACCTGTTCCTTTGACATATTCCAATCATTACCTTTTATCTTCATCAACACTTGCTGCAGACACTTCAGTTAGTTGCGTTGGACTTGTTCCAATCGTAAGCTTCCTTCTTCTTCAACATGTAGTACAATATTGAAACTCATATATATAGTTGATATTAATTTATTTGAGATTGATATATATATATATATATATATATATATATATATATATATATATATATATATATATATGAAGCCTCTTTCTAGTTTTTACTACATATTACTCCTTTTTCGGTTGTATTTATGAGTAGCTAATGTCACTTTTTGGTAGCTATTTAGTTAGGTGATAAAACAAGCAATATCAAGTATGGTATTTGATTATTATTTTGTAATTTCACATAAATAAGTCTAAATTATCCTTAGATTTATGTATTATTTTATTTTTTAAAAATAAAAAAATAAAAATAAAAAAACTAAATTTTACAGGATTAATTTCTACCTAATTAATTATATGTGAAAGTTGCCATATAAAATATTATTTGTGAAAAGATACTCTCTTTTAGGTTTTAGACTTTTGAGACATAGTCACATACCAAAATGCTATGTTGAGTCATGGAAAATATTCCAATTAGAGTGTTTATATATATATAAACTATGATTACACTTAGCATGCGTAGATACTAGATGACAATAAATCCATTGTGCTCTTTCTGATTGCATTATCTTATTTTCTACTTCATTCCCATTAAAAGCCTCACATTATATTATTAATTGCTATATATATATAAAACAATATTTTAAGTGATGATGGCATTTTCATAATTAGCCCAATATTGCCCATTTGTGGCCTTCAAGTGCACACCTCTTTTTTTTATTTATTATTATTATATGTCTCAATTATGTGTAAAATACCACTTCAAAAGTTACAATTCAATTTAGAGAAATAGAATTTCCAAGAAATGTTGTGTAAAAAGGAAAATAGAGAAGTTAGTTGTATTATGAGCTATTATATTCTATATTTGAGAAATATATATAAATATAATATTTTTGAATTTTTTATTTGTTATATTAAGAGGTTCAAGCTCAACGTATAAAATTTATCTAATATAATATCTTTTTTATTACATGCTATTTTTTTACTTTACTCTGCGCATCATGATAAAAAAGAACTCATTAATATACGAATGTGATATCATTTTCCAAGAAATTGTCATCTTCTTTTGTAATATTTGTATTATATTCTTTTATTTTTTGATAGTGTATAAATTTTTGACTAGCCATGTTGTAACGCTTTTTTCAGTGTCTATTGAATTGCTAATGTTTCAAACGGTTAAACCTCTGGATTCTGAACCCAATTTTCCACAATAAATTATTAGTTCCTCTTTTTTTTTTAAAAAATTTATACCATTAAACAAGTGTATATCAGTTTATTATTAAAATAAAAATTGTTAAGAGAAATAAATATGAGCAAGGGGGTTAGGTGTTATTTTATCAATTCAACGAGAAACGAACTTCTATTAATTAACAAGCATGAAAAAAGAAGAGCTAAAGAGAATTAGATATTTTATAATTATCACAAAATTTATAATATACACTATAATGATATTACAAGAAGTCGAGTTATCAAGCTCAAATTTACTTTTATAAATGTTAATTAGAAATGACAAATCGTGCATCTGAAATAATTTTAAAATATTTTTCTCTCGTCTTCTTTTACTTCAATATATCTAACAACACTTAATGGTTATCATTTTTTCTCAAATTTATTAAATTTTATAAAAATTATTAATGTTATCATATGATTTAGTTTTACTAAAAATCACATCCTAGTAAGGACAAACCAGAATTGTCTTTTGCTTCACGTGCTATAACATTAATCCATAGATAACTCATTTGTCGGTATGTATTTATATCCATCCAAAATTTACATAAAATTATTTGAGGCAGTTTGGTATATGAAAGATAAAGGGGAAATATTTTCATCATACATTAACATTTGATTAAAAATATTAATTAATTCCAAATTATTTATGCTACAACCTTATAACAACAAGTTATCTTAAATATAAGTTGGATAACTCATCATATAAGATATTTCAATATATAAAATAATTTAGTTTATGCATTTTCATACCAAACAAACAACCCCAATGTACAATTACATGTGTTTACATATAACTTTGTAATATTTAATTATAATTGTAATAAAAATATATTCTCACCTTAATTAATTAAGTAGTTTTGTGTGCTAAGACACATTTACTTAGCCAAATAAAAAAGAAAATTCCAGTGTAAAACTTATGTTATAAGAACACTTAGTACAACCTCTTACTGCTAATTAAGCTCTACAAAATTTAATTTACAAAAAGAACATATGTACAGAAGTGAAGACTTGAACTATGACTGATTAAGGGAAATAAAAGATCACTGCTCATACATAATAATCAAGGTATTGATATGAGCTTTAAAGTCAGCACGTTATGGTAATGTGCTATTTCGATTTCATGAGTGCTTTTGAGAATTAGCCAAATTCTCAAAGGAAGCGACCTACTTTCACACACACATATGTGAAATCTGTCGAGAGTGCTCCTGTAAGCTTAACACTCTACACATACGGGCTACATATATTCATTAAGAGTTTTATCAACTCAACCTTCACAAATTACAGGAAACAATGCACTCACATCATAGGGAGGGAAATAAAAAGATAGCACAATTTTTCACAATAAGTCATCATATGATTAATTTTTCCCTTTGAACTTGGTTATATGATCTCTAGTCCCTAGGTTGGGTTTCCTCATATATGACTCAAGAATTTATAGGCTTCGATCTCATCCGCATCGATGTGCTCTAGACCTTTTCTCTTGTTAAGACTTTAGTAAGAGAAATTATAAGATTATCATAAGATTTGACATAATCAACATTAATGACACCATTTGTCAAATACGATCTTACTTTACTGTGTTTCCTCCTTATACGTCTGGATTTACCGTTGTAATAACGGTTTTGAACTCTACCGATTGCAGCGATGCTATCACAATGAATTTAAATAGGAGGAATTGATTTTTCAAAATAAGGAATTTGAAACAACAAATTTCTTAATCAATTCGCTTCCTCACTAGTTGAAGCTAAAACAATTAGTTCAGCCTCTATGGTAGAGTTAGCAATTATAGTTTGCTTTTTTTATTTCCAACAAATAGCACCACTACCTAAAGTAAAGACATAACCAGTTGTAGAACACGAATGACCTGATAAAGTGTTTCAATCTGCATCACAAAAGCCTTCAAGTAGAGCAGGATATTTTTTTTATAGAACAAACCACAATTTTTCGTTCCAATTAAGTATCTCATAACTCTTATTGCAGCATATCAATGTTCATTACCTGACTTGCTTGTAAACCTGCTAAGTACTCCTACTGCATATGTAATATCAGGCCTAGTAAAATCAGTCACATATCTCAAACTTACGATTATGCTAGCATATTTTTTTTTTGATTTATTACATCTTTTTCACTTTCAACAAGAAATAAGTGAACACTTGAATCAAAAGGAGTAGCAAGTTATATTTTTTAAAAATTTCTCAACATAATGTGACTGGTCAAGGAAAATTTCATCACATGTTCTTGTTATTTTTATTTTAAGAATAAAATTACCTCACCAAGATCTTTCATATCAAAATGGCTTCTAAGAATATTTTTAGTTTCATCAATAAAAAAAAAAAAAAAAAAAAAATTAAAAAATTAAAAAGAAATAATAGAACATTCATATTAGAGCCAAAAATAAAAAAAAATCAACATATAGGCAAATAATCACATGTAAATTATTCCTAGACTTAGGGTATATGCACTTATCATACTCATTTGTTTTAAAATCGTTTTCAATCATGCAGGAATCGAACTTTTCATGTCATTGCTTTGGTGCCTGTTTCAAGCCATATAAGGATTTAGTAAGTTTACATATTTTGCTTTCTTGGTTTGCTTCAACAAAACACTCAGATTGATCCATATAAATTTCTTCATTTAGGTCTGCATTTAGAAAAACAGTTTTTACATCCATTTGATGAATTTGCAAATTAAAAATCGCAGTCATAGCAATAAAAATTCTTATGGATGTAATCTTGTTAACGGAAAAAAAGTATCAAAAATTTCTAGGCCTTCTAGTTGTTTAAAACCTTTTGCAACTAGCCTACCTTATATTTATCATTAGAAACATCCGGTTTCAACTTTTTTTCGTAAGATCCATTTGCAACCAATAGTTTTACAACCCGGTGGTAAATCAAGTAACTTCCAAGTTTTATTAGAAATTAGAGATTTCATCTCATCGTATACAGTCTCTTTTCAAAAAATAGAATCATGTGAAGGTAATGCTTCCTTCAAAGTTAGAGGGTCATTTTCAACATTAAACACATAAAAATCTGGACCAAAATCTTTTTCTACTCTAGCCTTTTTACTTCTTCTTAACTCAAAATCATTATCTTCTTTATTTTTCAAAGTAGAAGTAGAAGAACTAGGTAGTGACAAAATATTTTGTATAATCCTTTGACCCCACTATTTTTAGAACAAAAAGAAATTTATTTTCATGAAAAATAGCATCACCAGATTTTATCACGATATTATCTTCAAGATTAAAAAAATCTATAAGTTGTACTATTTGAAGCATAACCAAGAAAAGCACAAGACGTAACTTTCTTACCCAACTTTGTAATCTTGGGATCCATTAGCCTCACAAAGGCTAGACAACCCCAAACTCTTAGATATCCCAAACTTGACTTGTAACCTTCCCACAATTCAAAAGGTGTTAAATTAGACTTTTTATGAGACACACAATTCAACACATAACAAACAGTTAAAATAGCTTCACCCTAAAAATTTAAAGGTGCATGTGACTCAATAAGCATGACATTAGTCAACTCAACCAAAGTTCTATTTTTCCTTACCGCTACTCCACTAGATGAAGGAGAGTAAGGAGGAGTAGTTTCATGAATTATTTCCAATGATATAACAAAAGAATTAAACTCATTTGATTCATATTCACGGCCTCTATCACTTCTAATTCTTTTTATTTTTCTTCCAAACTGATTTTCAACCTCATGGAGATAAGTTTTGAAATTTTCAAAAGCATCACTTTTATTTTCATCAAGCAAACATATGTAAACTTAGAAAAATCATCAATGAAAGTGATAACATATCTATTACCTCCACGAGTTAGAATTCCACCAAGTTCACAAATACCAGTATGAACTAATTCTAACAAATCAATTTTTCTTTCAACTTGAAAATGAAGCATTTTAGTGATTTTAGCTTTACTACAAGCCTTATACTTTTCAAAATTCTTTTTAAACATTATCCTAAACTACTCACCATTCCAACATAACGATCATTAATATGACACAAACGAGCATGCCAAAAGTTGGTAGAAGAAAACATATAAACAGAAGTAGAAGTTTTATTTATCTCAACATTCAATTTAAACATCCCATCACATGCATACTTCTTTCCCAAAAAAATACCCTTCTTCACTATTACATATTGATCAGATTCAATAATCAAATTAAAGCCTGCTTTATTAAAAAGAAAACTAGATATCAAATTTTTTCTTATGGAAGGAATATAAAGTATATCTTTTAAAGTTAATACTCTTCCAGAAGTAAAACACAATTCGACATCTTCCTTCCCAAGCACTTGAGTAGTATGAGCATCACCAAACATGATGGTTTTGGGCTCCTCAGAATGAGTATATTTTTTAAAACAGTCTTTGTCACAACAAACACGACGGTTTGCACCAGAATCAACTCATCATCTATCAACATTCTCAACCATGTTTATGTCGGTAATCACTGCCAGAAAAGATTCTTCGGTAACGTTTGCCTGAGGGTTAGGATTACGTTTTCAGAATCTGCAAAATCGAGCAATATATCCACTCTTGCCACAAACAAAGCATAGTCCCTTTTCTTGAACTTATTGATTTTGTGCTTGGTTGTTTTCACAATTATTTTTCTTTGGAGATCTACCATTATTTTTCTTGAATTTTTTATTTAGGCTTCAAAGAAGTATTTTTGTGAGTTGCAGGAGTAGCGTTATTCGAAGTAATTAAATTTACCTTCGATGTGATGTTGTTCTCTTTTGTTTGTAAAAGTGCATCTTGCCCCTTGCTTCTTCTTACATGTGGATTATCATTATCAAGGTTTCAAGAGAAGTTTCCTTTTGTTTGTGGCACATAGTTTTTTGAAATTCCTTCCAAGAAGGTGAAAGTTTATCTACTATGCCACAAATAATAAAGTTATATCAAATTTTACCCTCTTCGGACCGAAGCACTCCAACAATCATGATAAAGTTTTGAGCTTGGTCTACCACCGATTTATTGTCGACTATTTGGGAACGAAAAAATCTACTAGCCGCATATTTTTTCGCTCCCGCCTCTTCGGTATCATACTTACTCTGCAATACTTTTCAAATTTTCTTCGCACTAGAGTAACTTCTATCATAAATAATCATATAAATTATCAGACAGACAATTAAGAATATAATACCAACACTTACATAAGTTGTTCTTTATTTTATATTTAGTCATTACAACGATGAGTGTTACTTTATCCTTGTACAACTGCCCCGTCTTCATATCAGTTTTATTGGAATCAGTTATGTAATTTGTAGCATTTAATTCTGGAATATAATCAAAGTCACAAATTCTCGATTCGAACAGACCAAAAGCTTCAGTATCTCTTTCGGTACCTTCCACGCATACGATTTCCCCAGATGAACAATCAAAATTATGTATCTCCCCAACAATTTTATCAGTTGTGTTAATACACAGCGGATACATATGCCGATTCCAGGCGCATTCCTTTTTACATCCAAATAAAGTTTCACACCCATGTCGTTCTTGATTTTCAATGGACATGAGTTTCCCTCTACAATGTATCTGATTTCAATATCTTTTATAACATTGTCGATCTCGAACTCCGCTAAAATCAATGCTTTCAGATTCACAAATGATATGAATTGTCCAACGACAATACCATCAACCTTGTAACCCTCGTAATTAAAATCGCTTACCCAAATTTCATAATGCCGTAACAAAATTGAAATATTTATCTTCTAAGCTGTTTTTTCGACTTCTTAGAATGCAGATGAACTTTAACAGGACTAATTTTGTTTGATGAAGATACTCTAATTTGAAATTTGAATTTATCAATCAGTTATGCAAGCTGTCGAGCGTAAATTACATGATTTATAATTATTAAAAACAAATTTACGTTATTATTTTCTTCTTAAACGCAATAGTTGCCGATTGAAATGTATCAACACTTACGTATCCCGTACTTCTCAACATGTATCTCGCGAACAAAAATTTTACGAAATTTTTGATAAATACAAAACTAAAAGGGATAAAATGTTATTTAGTATTTATAATATGTGATTCCAATAATTTATACTTTCTTAAATATATATGGATGTTTGTCATATTATGAAGTTTTTCCTAATAATATAGGCCTTAAATATATGTGTGGTGTGATTTTCCTTTACCTTATTTATGTGAAAATGGAGCCCAACACAAGCAAGGCCATATATTCAAGCCCATGAATATTGTGTGATGCGGCCTGTTTGATTCCTAAAAAGTGCATATGATGTTACTTATCAACACTAATCACTCATTGGCTGGAATTTAACTTGTGGCTTGAGATAAGTGTATATAGTAAAAGAAGAATAACCAATAGAATAAATAAGTTTTTGGCCTCATAGAAAATTGTGTTTTCTTAATTTTAAAAAAAATTGATTCCATCACAATTTTCTATTATTTAAATTGATGTTTCATAGGATGAAAGAGAATAAATTTATGTTTGTTCATAAAAGGCAGAATCACTTTGCCAATTATCGTACAAGGAAATTATTGTTAGGGACTTTTTCCCTATACCAATGGTAAAAGGCCACAAATTTTAGAATAAATTTTGTGTGGAAAAAAATATTAAAATCGAAAAATAAACAATTAACATAAAAGGAAAGACAAGTTTGCTACTAAATTATTTATCATTCGACCAAATTCAAATCTAAAACCTAGATATATAAAGGTGGACTTTCTTTTCAAATTTGAAGTCGAAGTCAAAGTCAAAGTCGAGCTGAGCAACAATTGGCTTTTTTCGACTCTTTAAGAGCTAGAAAAAGAGTTAATTATGTCAAAGGTTACAATTTATAACAAGGCAGTATCTTTATGATCTCTTAACTATATCCACCAAACAAACGGCATATTCATTCATGACTATAATCCTAGCTAGCCACCCGATAATCCTCTCTTGAATCTTGTCATAAGTAGAATATTAATGTTATTTAACAATTTATAAGCACAACAATCTTCCTATCAAATTAAATAAATATTTCCTTGAAAAAATATATTTCCCTTTATTTTTTATTCACACTACGACTTAAACCCAATTACCAATTCTTAAGTTTAATGTTTCTTATATATATATATATATATATATATATATATATATATATATATATATATATATATATATATATATATATATATATATATCAAAACGAGGTAGTGGAAAGGAAGAAAAACCTTACATAAAAGGGAATATTCCAAAAACAGAAAGGAGACGACATTAGGAACCACCAAGCAAATTAATGCTGAGGTCCACAAATGAATTGATTGCTCGTCGAAAAATTTTAATAGCGCAGTTAAATGACTATTTCTATTTTATTTTATTAATGAAAAATCAATTTTTCACCTTATAATTCTTTTCTCCTATTTTCCCTTAGCTATTTAACTTTTTTTTTTTTACAAAAAAGGGTAATATATATATATATATATATATATATATATATATATATATATATATATATATATATATATATATATATATATAAATTGCTTGTCTTTCTAAATTTTCTTGATAACACAAACCACCCAATTAATCGTATAAAAGGGACACATATATATTATAAAGTCCCTTATCAAAATTACAAGATGCACTTTACACGTAAATTTGTTAGGGCTAGACAAATATGATGTTGATTCTTCAAGAAAAAAATAATTATTGATGATCCTAGGGCAAGTTTCTATTATATGTTTTATTGATAAATTTAAAAAGCTAACTTATTAAAGATGAAAAATTAGTTTACTTAGACTCCACGATCCAAAAGAATATATCCTAAAGTTTTTCATCGTAATCAATGAACTTTTAAAAAGACTTAGACAGTCATCAGCCTATAATTTCTTATTAATATACCTTTAATTCGTTGAGCGAAAGCCTTTGTCACGCGAAATTTTAAATCACTATAATAGATTTTCATTTTTGTTTGACCTTTCAATCTAACAAGTGACATTTATTATATTTAGCTTAACCAGTACTAGTATATTATTTTATGTATAAATAGTTACTAGTAGTATAATATAATTGAACTTTATAGACTATAGTGAAGTGGTGTGACACCAATTGGATGAAGGTTTGTCAGCCACCAAATACCACAGAAATCTATTGCTCAAAAAAGGTAGTTTACGTGTATACCCGACCCACACATGTAATATATACATACTCCTTCCGTTTAAATAAAAATTACATACTTTTTTTGGAAAATATATAAGTATCTCGTCAATTTAGATTTGAAATCTTGAGGACATAATTATATTATACTAAGGTTCTATTATTATCTCTCGCCTCCCCCCCCCCCTCCCGAACTTACTTATAAATAATTTTCTATTTCTTTTCAGCCTACATGACACTATTTCCTGGGGCTAGCGCGTGTTGACAATTTTTTCAAATCATCTAGTTGATAGTGTCACGTAGATCAAAAAGAAGTAGAAAATTATAAAAGAAATTCAGGAAATAATAGGACATTAGTATAGTGTAAGCGTATCTCTGAAATTTCGGACATAGATTGAGGATACATATGCATTTTTCCCTTTTCTTTTTAATCTACAATTAATAAAGATTGTCACGCTTTAATTTTAATTTTTTCACATGACATACTTATAGCGACAAAATTAAGAAAATATTATAATACACTTAATACAACTTTAATTTATAGCCATAAAATTAAAATTAAAATCTTTTTTGTCATCTTAAGTTTAGTGTCAAATCATTTTTACTTTTTTAAACAAATGACAGGTATAAGCAATAAAGCAAATAAACCCCTTTGACTATCATTACGCCCTTATCATAATCATAATCATAATAATATAAACATGCAAAATCGAAATGTTAGCATGAAAAGTGATCGTTTTTAATAATTATAAATACACACACAAAGAGAGACACTAATTAAGTAGTGTTTATTATAAGAACATTATTTAAAATTAATTTATAGTTCATCCGGAATCCGGATAACACTTTTTGTGCTACTCAGTAGTCATTAATAGCCACAAGCCTGGGACCAAATAATTAAAGTACTACATTTTGGCTGATCACGTGTTGAAAAAATAAAATAGTCTATACATCATTAATTAGTTATAATTATACACATGGATTCATAATTTCAACCTTGATTTTTATTATAAATCTATTGAATGAGTGGATAGTCCATAAAGTTGGTACATGAACAACCATCCATACTCACTAGGCTTCATAAACCTTTTTGGATTAGAATGTATTTATTTATTATGATACTTAATATGGTGACTTTTGGAGTGATTTCTCACTCTATAAATAGGGTTGTTCATTCACTATTGTATGTATGATATACATATGAGACTTACATATACTTGAATAAGAAGAAAAGTCCTCTATCAAAGTTATCATATATTTTTTATGAAAAGCCTTGAAATTTGTCCCATTAAATTTGGTCCATTCCTTGAAAAGAATGTGGTAGCAACATATGATAACTTTGAAATCTAATGTTGACTTGCTCCATTCTATCGTATCAATGTGGTAGCAGTAGATAATTTAGTCTGAAAGATGACATATGATTAACGATATGAAAAAGGGCATGAAGGGACGAAATTATAATAGTCATCATTGTGGTAATTATAAAACGAAGAACACTATGGGTTCTCCAAATAGTCCTTCGAAATGTGAAGGCGATTTTCATTATCAAAATGGTATGAAAGGACATTAGACTTATGAATGTTGTCGACCTAATAATTTGAAAAGTTTATATAAAATCCTCCATCAAAAGACAAGAAGATAAAGTGATGGTACACTTGATCCTTCAACGTGAGCCATGACAATGTGCTTATAATGCAAATTTATGAAGTACATATAAGTGATTAATCCATTCCTTGAAGAGAATGTGACTTGTGATGAGTATCGAGCATGCTCGACCATTTATAAGAGAATGGGTCTAGGTGTGATAAAATCCTCATGGATTGGATATATGCCACAACTCACCTCTATGGAATGTTTGAGAAAAAAATGATATATGTCAAAACTCACCTCTACGAAAGGTTTTAGAGGAAATAAATTTTATTTGGCAGAAATAGCTAATCGTATTGTACGTTTATACGTCACTATGGTATGTTTATTATGAACTACCGAAAGGGAAAAAGAAAGAAATAGTTCTTGCCTATAAGGATTGTGGTCATTATTGTGTGGCAATACAAATTTGCCATTGGTTGTGTACCTATGGTACAACAAAAGTAAAGCAAGAAAGACGTCTTGCTCGTAATGATTTCGACCATGACAACAATAATATAATTTCCTCCTTGAAGGAGATGCTCACCATAGGGATGATGTCATGCAATATGCGATAGTACACAAAATTAATTGCAAGCTCTAACGAGTTGTGCTATTATCAGGGGAATAATATTGGGGTTGTAGTAAGTCTCAAAGAAACTTTTTAAGTTTCGGATTAATTAAAAAGAAATATTGAGACTATAAATTATGAAAAGATTTAATGTCTTTAAATTACTACAACCGAAGCGGGTTATAAATATTTATGTAAAAGATTACCCATTTTTTCCTCTTGTTTGTTGCACACAAACGTGAGCATGCTGATGGAATCACATGCAAAAGTAAATATAAGTGTACAAAAATAAAGATCAGTTGGAATGACTGGTTGACCATTCCGATTAAATATGATGCAAACGTAATTGAAAATTCAGGTGATTTATATGATGAAGAAATAAAGATTCTTCAAAATACTCTTGTGTTGCTTGTTCTCTTGATAAAATGATCATTTTACCAACTAAGGTTGGGATTGTAATCCCCTAAAATTCTTGGAACATATAAAAAGGTGAATATGGGCCCGTTCACCTACCATGTGGATCATTTGCAACTATATGATCGATGCATCTATGCGATGGTCACATGTTTTTTTGTTGTCAACTTACAATTGGTTTTTGTAAGGTTGTTTGCTCGAATTGTTAAAATTGAGAGCGCAGTTCCAAACTAAGAAATTATATTAATAATGCTGGTTGATTTAGCAGAAATTGTATGCCTCCAATTATAGCTAAATCATGGTTATGAGAACAAAACTCCCAAAATAAGATTTGGTATGAGATAATTTTCTTTAACATGTAGCAACACATGTATGCATCAAACCAACAAGGTTTCCCCATTAAAATTGGTTCAGGGTCAGGAACCATATAATTTTCATCTATAATGTTGAATGTGCGGTTATGATTTTAATTGTTCCACCACGCACAAAGATGAACTTCCAAATAAGGCTGGAATGAATGTTAGATTTTCTAACATTAGGGGGAGAGATGATTGACAGCTGAAAATTATGTGTGAGGTTAATTATGAATTATCTAGATCCCCGTTAAATAAATATGTGAACTTAAAGTTCAAGGGATAATTTAGTTGCATAATGTTGCAAATCAGTTGCCAGATGAATGCACTAACCCTATGATATAATTCAGCTGCAAATGCTCCAACATAAAGTCCTTGAAGGACAGATACGCCGAAAGCGTAATAGACCAATCGATTCCAAATATAAAATTCCTTGAAGAAGGAAGGAACAAATGATCAATATGGTCATGATAATGAGGCAAGTGTTATAAAAGAGCACATTGACATAACACTTCATAAAATCTTAAAAAAGGTTCAGGTACCTGAAAAATGCAAAAAAATGAAGAGATCTCGATAAGTTATGTCTTGTTGGAATCGATATCAAATAATTGTCGACAGTATCTTTGATATGAGGTAGCGCTCAATTATATAAAATTGTGACGAGGATCTTGAATTCAAATCTGTCATAGAGTGGGACAGATAAATGATTGGCCAAGTAAAATGCTTCTTGGTGATGGAACTCCATATCTTGGTGCAATCAGAGCACTAGTGCATTTTGCTAACAATATTACCAGATATTTGTTTTGTAGTAAATTTACTGGCAATATTAGTTTCTCCCCGATAAAAGGACATTGAAATGGTGTTCAACACATGATTGAATATCCTCGAAGGACCATAGTTATGGGTTTATTCTATTCCGAGGAATCCAAGATAAAATTGATTGATTACGCAGATGCAGAATATTTATCTGATCCGCATAAAGCTCTATCTCAAGCACACTATCTGTTTGCATGTGGAGGCACAATAATATCCTGGCGATCAATGAAGCAAATGTTGCTATGCAGAAATAAAACCCCTCCATGAAACAAGTTGAAAGTGCGTCTGGTTGAGATAAATGACACACCATATTCAAGAAATGTGTGTTTTTTCTTTGAAAAAGAATATACCAACCACAATGTACGAAGATTGGAGACATCATTACAAGAAATTAAGTGATGTTTTAATCAGGGGAGTATAATACGTGTTGTACTCTTTTTCTCTTGACCGAGGTTTTTTTTCCGTTGGGTTTTCCTGGCAAGGTTTTTAATGAGGCAACAAATAGTGCGTATCAAAAGATATGTGTACTTTTTTTCCTTCAGTAGAATTTTTTTCCCACAGGGTTTTTCCTAGTAAGGTTTTAACGAGACACATCATCTATGGACATCCAAGGGGGAGTGTTATAAATCCATTGAATGAGTGGATAGTCCATAAAGTTGGTACATGAACAACCATCCATATTCACTAGGTTTCATGAACCTTTTTGGATAAGAATGTATCTATTTATATGATACTTAATATGGTGACTTTTGGAGTGATTTCTCACTCTATAAATAGAGTTGTTCATTCACTATTGTATGATATACATCTTGTCTTCTTCTCTTTATGATTTTTCGTTTATGAGTTTGATTTTATAACAAATTTAGAATTTTATAATAATTTATAGAGTGGATAAATGTTAAGTTTATAGTGTAGAACCAAAAAAGACAATTAATAATGGACTAGAAATATATAATCAAGTTTATAGGGTAGAATATTAAGGGATTAAATTGAAATACAACGTATTAGTAATATTATTATTATTTATTAGTCATTTTTTGAATTAGAGTATTAACAATAACATGTCTGACATATTTTATTAGAAAATTATTTTCTTATAAAAAATAATCTCCACATTCTTTAACTTTGATTTTCAGTTATGTATGTCTTTAATTGTGAATGGATAGAGTGTTATTAGTTATATGCATATACATATAAGTTGAAAACATTATCAAATAAGAAATTAAATAATATAAAATACATACTAATATTAATGTTCTTATTATATAAAATAATAAATAGATAAAACAAACATGAATTTTGACTTATACTTCTTGTCTATGGGTTGTTTAGAATTCGTGTGAAAACCTATGCCTATGCTTGACGTCTTCTTATAAGGTTGTTTAGTACATTGTTTTGGCTAATGGTTATGTGAAGCTTCTTATATTGGGACAGAAAACTCGTTTGTCGGAATATTTTCTGATTGTTATGATGAAATGTTATTACAGAATGACTATATAATAATAAATATTACTGTACGAAAAAAGATCATTACATAAAAACATGACAGAAGAAGATAAATTTAGCAATTTCACTTACCTCGTCAAAAAATATGATCCTTTTCTAATTTAAGACTCTATATGCCTTAATTTATGTGGCACAAGGAGGTGTAAAATCAGATCAAAAATCGAATCAAATTGTAAACTGAGTTAAATCAGAAAAAAAAATTCGACTAGTGTTTGGTTTGATGTTGAAAAAAAAAACACCCGACTATATTTGGATTGGTTTGATTTTAACTAAAAAAAAAAATTGAGACCAAACAAACCCGACATTATATATATAACTTTAAAAATTTATTTTATAAATAAAAATATTACTTTGATATAATTTTTAAATATTTCTTATACTTTTTTATAATTTTTATCTTTTAATATATTATATTTCAAGTTTGAAATTTAGAAATCTGAATGATCCATTAAAGATTATAGTCCACAAATATTGCTAATTATAATAAAATTTAAATCAAAATCAAATTAATACTAATGCAAAAAAAAAAATCAATTCAACACTAAGAATGATAATAATATTGAATATTTGTTCTTTAGTTTTACTATTTAGACAATTAAAATACATAATCTAATTTTAATTTCCTTTAATATTTAGCCATGTAAATAATACTTATTAAACTTTTTTTAGCATGATTTAGTACTTTTGAGTTATGATCATGTAGTATTTATTTTAGAAAAAATGCACAAGTACCCCTCAACATATGCCCGTAATCCCAGAGACACATTTATATTATACTAAGATCCTATTACTCCCCTGAACTTATTTTATAAGTAATTTTCTACCCCTTTTCGGCCTGAAAAAAAATCAACCAACGTTGGACCCACAAGATAGTGTCATTTAGGCTGAAAAGGTGTAGAAAATTATTAATAAAAAAAGTTCAAACTTGGTATAATATAAGTGTGTCTCTGAGATTTCGGGCATAGGTTGAGGGGGTATTTGTGTATTGTCCCTTTATTCATGCGATGTCATTATTATTATTATTGTTGGATATTTTAGTGTCATTAATCGTATCATATTTTGTGTTATTTTTCAAGAAACACCCTAGATAGTTATAATTTAGTAGGACTAAAACAATATTTGAAGTACAAGTAAATTATATGTTTTTATGTATACTTTACTGGAAAATCCCGAAAAGCCTGAGGTTGAAAAATTCGAATTTTATTGATTTGGTTTGATTTATAAATTTAAAAATCCGACATAAATATTTGGTTTGATATTTGAAAAATTCAAACCAACTCAGTCATGTACACCCCTAAGCACAACTATTACTTTTAATTGTCATCTCTTTTATCAAAATTTCTTGTCTTTCTATAGTATTTATTTTATATCTAAAAATTCGAATAATGATATATAAATTGAGACAGAGAAAATACTGATCAATTGGAGTAGGGTGGGGTGGTGGGGTGGGGGTCCTGTTGTATGCCACGATGCATTAGCAATTAGACAGAAGACTTGCTTGGCTAGAAATAAAAGCCTCTTACAATAGAAATACAACTTCAAAAGTACAATGTCTTTTTATTTCCACTCGTCACTAAAAACCATATATTATAAAAATTGTACAAATTTCTGTCTCTTTCTCATCCCCTACTACTTTGCCATTATATTTTCCACTTTTTGTTAGTTGTTGTTTCTTCTTATTCCATTCACTCTTATTGTACAAAAAAAAAATGAAGGTATGATATTCTTCAATTCATCTTGTTTCATTTCTTTTCTTCTTTTGTACATCCTTATACATCGGTTTGATCGAGTCAGTATTTTTAGTTTATGAATTTTAAAATTATCAATTTTTATTTCTGATGTTCTATTTATATGTCACATATTTTTTTTTAATTATGAATATAAAATTTAAAGTAAAGTTATTGAATTCACTGAATCGATAACTTAGGTATGGCTTTGCCCCGATCGCACATATGTTTTACTTTTTCTACTTTGGGGATAGGAGCCAAAATTACTGAGTTTACTGAATCCGTACCTTCAACATTTCTTTCCTAGATCCTTTGGATCACTACTAAAAAACCTAGACTCGATTATGAAATTTATCGATTATCTTTATCTAGCTAATTTATCACTAAAATGTTCTCAAACTAATTGAATTTATATATATCATTAGTTGTTAATCCAACTATATAGAATTAACATGAAAATTTTAGTAATTTAGTTTTTTTAAAAA
Organism: Solanum peruvianum; assembly: GCA_027705065.1. Classification (NCBI taxonomy): domain Eukaryota; kingdom Viridiplantae; phylum Streptophyta; class Magnoliopsida; order Solanales; family Solanaceae; genus Solanum; species Solanum peruvianum. The sequence goes on from JAKWJD010001759.1 coordinate 58,508,175, forward strand.
ATTATTTTAACTAGTGGATTTTTAATCTTCTAAGCTATGATTTCTCTTTGTCTTTGATTTGTGTAGAAATTTATCCTGAAATTGGATTTGGGAGATGATAGAGAAAAAAGGAAGGCCTTGAAGATAGTGGCTGCTCTTCCAGGTAATAAGTAGTTTTCCGATTTCAATTTGATTGGCTTGATTCGAAATATGAAATTTGTGAATATTAAATTTTTAACATTTTGTAATATAATATTTCACTTTTTAAATAGTAATTATGATAAATAAATTAAAATTGAGAAAATAATTAATTTTTTATTACAAGTTAAAATGTACAAATAATATAAAAGCTTCATTACACTATCCTATCGTAGTACTACATTATTAGTGTTGGGAGAAAATCGAGTGGTGAATATTATTTGGATACTTGATGTGGAAATGTTAATTTAATATGGCAACTATGTTTGAATTCATTGATATGTTTTTGTTTTTCTTGAAAGGAAAGAAGAAGAAAAATAATATTCCGTCGGTTTCAGATTAATTGTCATACTTTTTTAAAGCATATTACAAAACAATGTTTTTTTTTAACAATTCGTTCATTTCAACTTTTTCATATAACATATTTAAGATCACAATATGTTTTTAATTTGAGACCGCAGAATTCAAACTTTTTTACTTTCTTATATTTTATATCAAGTTTAAATATGTCAAATAAATTGAAACGAGAAAATAGCGAATAATGCGTACACGTCAATTCTTGATCAATGCCACGTCAAATGGGTCCTCCATAATTACAACTACACGTCAGCAACTCATTTTGCCCTAATATACCCTCATATTACTTGACCTTTATTAATTTCACATATTTTTAAAGAAAAAATTAATTAAAAGTACATTTTATTAAATCAATTTAATTAATGGTGTTATATAGTAATTTCTTAGTATTGTTAATTCTTCTTTTGTCAAGGGCCTCATCGAAATAGTATCTAATTTGCAATAAAACAAATGAAAATGTTGTTACAAATGTAGCTCTTTATAAATTTGTACTAATATTATATGATAAGGACACTTTAGAAACTTTAATGATACGAACCTTATTGAATAGTTTATATTTTGAATCTATTTTTGTTGTATAATGAAGTTGACACTCTCGAGATTTTACAGGGATTGATGAAATTACGATAGATATGAAAGGTAAGACGTTAATGATAATAGGGACGGTTGATCCGGTGAGTGTAGTGAGCAAATTGCGCAAGTTTTGGGCAGTAGAAATGATGTTAGTGGGACCAAAAGAGGAACCAAAGAAAGAAGAAGAAACAAAGAAAGAAGAGCCTAAAAAAGAAGGAGAAAAAGAAGACAAGAAAGAAGAAACAAAAAAGGAAGAAGAAGAGAAGAAGCCAATGGTACCAATAGGTATGGTAATGCCATATAGACCTTATTATCATCCTCCTCCTATGCACACATATTACCAAGTCCATCATAGCATTGAAGAGAATCCTAATGCATGTGTCATTGGCTAAAACAACAATTACAAATCGAAGCGATAAAGAGCTGAATATTTTAATGTGATACTATATATGTTTATGTATGTATGTTTAGTGTACAACATTCTAGTTGGTCTTGGTTAATCCTATTTTATAATATATGAATCCAAGACTAACTTTCAAGATTATATATAATGTAGAGGAGATTTTGTGAATAGACAATATGATCCTTTAAGTTTTTGTATCTTCAAATTCATGTATATTTTATTGTGTATAGAGAGTATTCAATAACAATTTTGCTGCCTTTTGTTTAAAAAATAAATAAATTACCCCTTTGTTGAACTAGCTTTTGTTTTACATATGTGATGTATTGTGATACTTGAAGTTTGAACCAATTTTTTTCTTTCCCAAACTCACATGATTGTGATATTATTTCTCTTGGATTGAGATGGAGTGAAAAAGTATCAACGTAACTATTATTATGATGAGAGGAATATAAATCTACCTTTAACTAGGAGTTTAAGCCTTCGATATTAAAAAAAGTCATAATAAAAAAATGTTTCTCAATTTAATGAATCTTACTCGATGTGATTGTGAATTCAGATTATTGAAGGCTAAAGATATCAATTATCAAATGAAATAAAAACAACAAAATAAAGCGAAAAAGTAAAAACGATTTGCTAGAAATTTTCATATATATGAAAATGATCAATTGCAAACGAATTATTCCAACAATCCCAATTCGTTAGTATATTAGTTATAAAAACAAATTACTAACATATTTCAGAATTAAGCAATGGATTCCTACTAAAATTTTACTAACTAAATAAAGTAGTTGGTAAATAATATATGTTAGGGAAAAAATAGGATAAAAAATAGTGTAGCTCGATCAAGTATAAGAATAGAGTCAGGGGTTGATGTTTACATTTACATATTGAAAAATATTGACTATTTATGTCGCCTAATTTAGCAACTATCGACGAAAATATTATACTAATGAACACCTTTCGTTGGTTATATTATCAATGGAGTACATATTGATTGATAAATATGATAGAAAAAAGTAGACTATAGTTTATTTAACAAATTACCACGAATTACTAAGCATTATCTAACAAAATAATTTTGTAGATAATTTTATCAACAAGTAAAAAAAATGATTTGAGGAATCAACATAAAATTTTGGGTAATAAATTTTCACCACATAAACAATTCCTATATATATTTTATAGTAAAGTATTGTGGCTAGTTGAGTGAACCAAATAATACCTAGATGTGTTTTTGATGTAGACCATTGAAACCTAACCTAGCCACACAAATAATCTTCCTTTTAACTTATTTGTTTGTGTGCTTCTGAAATAACATATATATATTAATAGAAAATAGAGGATCAAAAAATATAGAAATCTATATGTGCAAATTGAAATTTGTTTTTGTTTTATTATGTTAGTCCTTAATTTTTCCTCTCGAGGTAAAGAATTTGTGTAATTATTTTGTGATACACATTTGTTTTTTTGTTTTTTTTTGCAGAAAGTACTTCGATTCGATTTGCGAGAATTCAAAAGTTTGTTTGGAGACTAAACCATTTTGAGCAAAAAGTACATTTTCTTAGATTTTTGGATTTTGAGTTTGCCACAAAAAAAAATTGACAAATTTTATGGGCAAACAATTAGTCAAGTTCAAAAAAAGTGCTTGCAATATCTATGGCCAAATAGGTCCTAGACACTTGAAATTGAGATAGGAAAAATATAATATTTTAGTGAAGAAAATCAATCTTTTTGCTAAGCTAATTCATAATACAAAAGAAATAAATATGAAAAGAAATCAATGAAATTCATGTATATATATTTATACTTCCTGCATCACTCAACATCAACACACAAAATTGGGCGACAAGGGAAGTTGTGCAAAAGAATATAACCATCTCTTATCTTTTGGAGGAAATTAATTTGTTGTTTGTGACACAATTTTGATTGAAATGCTAGTTGTGGTTTAAAAGATAACATAAATATGATACTTTGGATAATGTGAGCATTTATACATATTTGATGTTTGAGCGACTTATTCAAATGAGAGACTGTCAGTGATTATTCAAGTCTGCTGCACTGTAGCAAACATAAAATTTGCTATAAATCACAATAATACAAACTATAGCAGTAACATACAAATATAATTTTTATGTTTGCTGAACATAAAATTTACTCTTTGCATAATTGGTCAACACTATATTCCACATCAAAACTATGTAAAGTTGTTCTCTTTTTTTCTTTTTTTTTTTGCGCGTGTGGAGTTTGGATAAAACACGAAAAATATTTAGGATGTTTTAAAAATAGAAATTATGACGAGGGAAATTCACAGTTACTATTCTTTGAATGTGCACAAGGTAAAATTTCCACTCTAATACATCTTACAAATCATATAGAAAAGATAACCCAACACAGATCCTTGTGCAATGAGCTCAATCAAGAAGACAAACCATTTGCCTACGCTAGCAAGGATTCAAACTTCAGAATGCCAAAAATATTTAGTATTCTTTTTTTCTTTTTTTTCCTGGAATAGTATTTTTATATGCTTAGAACATTCATAAGCTTCTACAACTACCTGTATTTGATGACCTGTTGTTTCAAAATTTTGATTAAACCATGGCATGGCTAATTATCAGTTAGACCAAATGTACATATACATCCAATTACAAGTGAGGTGAAATAAATCATCACCCCCAGTACATGAAAGATTTGGAATAAATTCAAGAGCTCGGTATCTTGCTTCGATTAACATCCCTTTAGAGCTGATGATCTTGTGGAAACCATCTCTACACCCCAAAAAGGTAGAGGGTAAGATCTGCGTACATCATATCCTCCGTGTATATATATATGTATATATAAAGCAATTTCATAGCCTTAATGCATCACTTCCAGAATGCAAAAATTGGTCTATTAAACCCAGGTTTGCGACCAGACGCACTGGATGTTATGTCCTCTACCATTCTAAATCCAATCTACATTCAAATTTAAAAATTGACGCGTTAGTCATACATAACAGCGTCATAAAATATTTATCCTTCCAAGTTTCATAAGCTAAAGATTCTCTGCGATCATACCTTGTCCAAAAGTATATCTTGAAAATCTTCTGGACGAATCTTAATTTCTTGATAATTAATTCTTGTTGTCTGCATAACGAGGAAAACATTAATATGCTCCAAAGGAAAATTTGTCCACACGCTCGAGCTTTAAGGAAAGGACCCAAAATATGGTATTGGCTGTACAACTTATAAGTCAAAAAAAATGTATCTGACTCTAGCAACAATACGAAAGGGAATACCTCAGATACAAGACGATTACTGTAGTATGAACTCCAAGGCTGAGGCTCCAAAATAAAGACACCACCCTGTTACAAAAAAATACAGTCAAAAAGTCTTACTCAGCAAATTATTTCCAGAACCAAAAAGATGCTTCTCATATATACGTAACATATTTACCGGTGAAAGAAGCCTCCAGACTTTTGAAAATAAAGTTATAAGTCCCTCATCACCCCAGTTTAATTGCACCCATTTTGACACACTTAAACTGCATCAACAGAAATTCAATTGATCATGCACACATACATATAGAATTAAAACAAAATCTTCTAGCACCTAATACTACAGAAATTCACAATAGTAAAGGGAAACATACTACATAAGTATTGCATTGCTTAAGATTATATGACTCATGCAACACAGAAAAGCAGAAAACCAGGTCTAATCTTCTCTGTAAGTAACTTCTGGAGTTAATTCATGCGCTCAATTTTCGGGAAAGCCAAAGATTGAGAGCCCTGCACCTTTCTTGTATTATCATTTCTACTCAGATGACTTGCGTATACCACTAAAAGGAGAGGTGAACTTTTAGCTTATGTTGGGTGATTTTGGTAAGGAATCACAATTTCTAACCATATCATATCTTAGTTACAATTTTCATAAAAGGATAGCAATGAACAAGAAGGATTTCTTCATATATCTGGAACCATACAAATAAGATGACACTCAAGAAAAGAGAACTTACCAAATAATCGTATCATAAGATGTATTTTCCCCTGGATGCCAATTCTGAACAAAATTTCCCTTCCTGAAAGAGACTATGTCAAACAAATTTGCCTCTTGCACATGATGAGATTCTGTACAATCAATGCTTGCAGGCTTCTTAGGTGACTCAGCCTCATGGTTTTCAATACCAGTAACATTCTTTGACTCAGTCGACTTGGCAACCCCTGCCGGGACAGCTCCAGTACTCCTCACTGCTTTCCTGAGAGTCCAATAGGCATCCTGGATTCTTGCTGGAAGGTGAGCAGAGATAATCAAAGTTATAAACTACATTCTAGCAACTCTTGGTCAAATGATAGATCCATCTTCATGTATTACTTAAAGATGATTACTTGGATAACAGAATATGAAATTATCGGCAACTATGGCAATAAGTAGCAAAAAGAGATCAATAGACCAAGTTTATGCCAAACAGTATGACATAATCCAACCACACATTGTTATCCTGGAAAAAACAGTTGTTTGATCCAGCCAATTTTACAGGGAAAAAAACAACAAAATGCACTGTGTTCAAAACCAAATAACAGTTACTTTTTTTTATTATTAGTTTTTAACATGACTTCTCCATGAAATTTATGCAGATCACCAGTTGCATGAGAATTTATAGCATCATAATCAGTTCCTCAATTCTTCATGCCAGAATCAACTAATGTGAAACACATATATATGAATGAGAAGTTCAAATACTTACCATCATCAATATCGACTCCAAGGATGCTTCGGCAGTTAAACTTTTTTGCTGGAATGAAGAAAGTAACTGATATTAACAGAAGATAAGAAAAGGGAAATGCATGATATCTATTGGTGGACAATGTTTCAGGGATTATCAAAGCAAAAGTCCTGCATGCGAGTAAAAATAAGGTGAAATCCTAATTCAGAGTCCCATTTAAAACAGATATCCGAATTAATCAGCTATGCAATTAACAAAAAGTTGTACCGATAGCGATTGTGATCACTCCACTGTTACAGCCAATGTCAAGACAATCCTTGCCTTCAAACCACTCCTTCTTCATAGCTTTTAATCTTGGATCTTCCTCCAAATTCTGACCTATCTGTGCACAAAGATACCAAACAGTGAGAGTCCATCTAAAGGGGGACAAAACAAAATGAAATTCTGAGCTGCCCTGCTCCAAAGAGTGTTTCAACTTGGGAGCAGTAAGATTTTCTTGAGAACACGGGAGGCTATAGAAACCTAAATTTTGCTGGAGACAACATCCTTTCCATTAATAATCCATACAATTCTTAAAGATGTTCTTCAAGATAATAATATGTGGGAACAACAACAACAACATAGCCAGTGAAATAATATGTAGGAAGTGAACAAGAAAATAGATAAGATCTTCAGTCTCTACCACCAAAAATTTACTGTGCGAGGGAAACTTGATTCATTATTTCAGTTTATATAAACTGTGATTAATTGTTTACACTGCTGATATGAATATTCTAACTAAAGGTAACGCAATTGAATATCCCGAGTAACAGAATAATTGGATCAAAAAGACCACAACAGTTATACAACAAAATTCAAAACATTATAAATGGGATTGTTAGGCTATTGAAATAGAGATTTGGAGTCTAAAAACCGGCTAACTCTACTCATACAAGGATTTGGAGAGCAGTACAACATCTATGCAAAGCATGCAAACTTTCTCATGAGGATCAACTCGCTTGGTGAGCAAACTCACCTTCACCTTGTAATTGGAGGATTCTAATCCCGTAGATAACATCCCCTTCCCCCTGCTCCTACGTACAACAACATACCCAATGTAACTTTAACTATTGTTCAATTTTTTTGTAAAACAGTTTTGCCCCTAATTGACTTTAACCTTCTCATTCTTCACTTGCAAGAGACACTAGATACTTTGGAAGAACTTCAATCCTTCTGGTAAAGAGAGGGTCAGTTGGTAAAAGAGGAGAAAAACTAACTTTTCTTCGAATAAGTATTATCTTCTCTTTAGAATTAAGCTCCTTATTACACGTTTCAGCTTTCGATCTCTTCATCAGCCCCAAGTATTACTACCTTGCTTGAATCCTATATACCTTACTATACTTTCAGTACACAAAATCACGAGTGCATTCTTCCTGCCTATAATCAACAACAACATATAGGATTAAAATCCCACAAGTGTGGTCTGGGGAGGGTAGAATGAACATGACCTTACTACTACCTCGTGGAGGCAAAAAGGTTGTTTCCGAAAGACCCTCTGTTTAAGTGAAGCTCCTTTCCCTATAGTCATGATTCATAATCATATCAACCATTACCTAATAGTTATAACCACCTTAACTATTCCAACCCTGCAGAGGCGAACCCAGGAATTGAACGTTCCACACCACTATCATCTTTAATATATAGACGTAAATTCTTTTTCTTCAAACAAGATACACTGATACACAAGTCAATTACTTACTACTACAAAGTTAAGAGTGAAACTCCCTTAAAACTAAAACGAAAAAAGAACAGTCAAAAAAAAAAAAGAACTGTTGTAACTACTATCAAATAATTAAAACTTTGGAAATGCTAAAGATAGGTGAGCCCACTAAATCAACCAGATCCTACATAAATTTTTCCAAGGTTACCGGGTGGCCGTGACCCCCAACCGGCGACCTAAGGGTAAGTCTGCCTATTATCATATACAGGGTAGCTCTATCCAAAACCCAATACACATTCATTTCCTTATATTAGATGCGAAAATGATCCATTAGCACCAATAAATCCAACAATTAATGAGAAAACAGGGAAAAGCTTACTCTATAGCCATAGTAGTTTCTGTAGTTGCCAAAGACAGCAACTTCTTTTCGTTTTCTCTTCTGGGTCGCCGTCGCCGTCGTCGCTGCCATATCCTCCGGCTGATTCCGTTTGTTACGCTGCTGATTATGCTCCATTGAAAAGATATTGAAGATGAAAGGTGTTGATTAGGGTTTAGGGTTTATCTTTAGATAGAATAAGGAATAAGGCTTTAACAAAAATGGTCTCTACAGTCTTTGAATTAAATATTATTAGCTTCCTTCATGTATTGTTTGTTGATTTTTATTTTTAGAGTTAAAGTATAAAAATTTAATTAATATTTTTATTATATTAATATATAAAAAATTATAATTTATAATATTTTTTATATAGTTTTAAAATATTTATTTTTTATTTAAAATGTCAAATTAATATAATTTAATTTAACTTTAAAATTAATAAAATTAACTCTTAATAAATATAATATGACAAATAATTATGGACGAAAAAAGTATTTTTGAATCTCTAGAATAATAATAATAATAATAATAATTGCAAATTAAGGGCATAGCCACAAAACTAACAAAATACAGCTTGAAAATAAAGGAGTGAATCTTTTACGGGTGTTACACAAAAAAAAAAAAAAAAAAAAAGAGTGGGCCATTGGGCCCAAATTTGCATATATACAACACACACAAAGTGTATATTGTTGTATTGTAACGACAGTGTATATTGTTGTATTGTAACGACCCTCTTAGTCGTTTTAGAAATTTCAACTATTATTTTTATATTAACGTTTTAGTAGATTTTATAAATAATTTATATGACTTGTAACAATGAGTGACATGATTTTAGATTTAATAAAAGATTATTTTATTGCTAAAAAAAATAATTAAAAGAAAAATAGAAAAAAAATAGAAAAGGAATTAATTAAATAAATGAATAAAATAAAAAAAAAAGGGGGGCAAAGTGCCCTAGAATATTGAAAAGCCGCACGGGCTTAAAGAAAAAAAGAATGAACAGAAAAGAAGAAAAAAAACACAGATAAAGAAAAGAAAAAAAAAAGGGAGAAAAGAAAAGGAAAAAGGAGGAGAAACAACGATATTTTTATCTCGAGATATCAAGGTAATTATTCTAATCCTTTCTATTAAATTTTTGTGTAACTAGGAATAGATTTTTAGGTTAAAACGTGTATAATTTATACTAATATGTGAACTTGAGATTATAAATATGTATAAGTATTATGGTTCAATCATTGGACAATGATTAGTCCTAATCATTGGACAATGATTACTCCAAGATTAGGATTATTAATAGTGGAACAATAAATATGAATTGGAACATTGAAAATAAGTGGTTTCAGCAGATAGTTTTGTAGTCCACCATTGATGTGTTGGGCAGTTAGTTTCGACTTTAATTATTTTCATTTGATTATCATATTAGGATTCAAGTTTGATATATTGAGATATGTGTTAAATAGTGGGTGCATTATGATATATATAAAAAATCATTATAATTATGTTATTCGGAGAATTAAGATTTAACCCTAAACTTGAAATTCAGAAAATATGAGATTTTATCAATTGGTTGGAATAAAGATTTAGAACTTTTATTATAAATTTGGATGAGTTTTGGGTCTAAGCTAGAGATATAGCAATATTAATGTTGTTAGTTTCGAAATCATATCGTGGTTATTTATTTGAATAGATTTTATTGGTTTGGAAGTCAACAAAAAGAGGAAGGCTCAAGTTTGGAGTCATTGTTCGACTATTTGAGGCAAGTGGATTTCTAAACTCTTGTTAAGTGTATGGAATGCGTGTATTTCCTTGTGATATATGTTTGGGGAGTAACGGGATTGGTGATGGGTTGACTTGTCCACATTGATTAATTCTAATGATGAAATAAAAGGGATAACAAAAGACGATGTGATTAATTATTTATGTGTGATGTGTTGAGAAAAGTTTGATGGCTTGTTGAATCATTGTTGATGTGATTTCATGTTTGTGTGGTTGTGAACTGTGCAATGTTATGAAAATGGTCATCTCCTCATTATTTGTGTGAACATGTCATTGCATTATTCTGAGACATGGTTGTGAAAGTGTTATGTGCATTGAGAAAGAATGACAACTTAAAGAGGATGTACCATTTCGAGGGACGTATCGCGCGCCGCGACGGATACTATATTTCGAGGGACGTATCGCGCGCCGCGATGGATACTAATATTCGAGGGACGTATCGCGCGCCGCGATGGTTACTATTATCGAGGGTCGTGTCGTGCGCCGCGACAGATGCATGGACAGATATGTCCCCCATGGGTCCCGGACTGAGAGACAGCGGGTGTGTATCACTAGGTCAGACATGCATCATTATACTTGACATTGCATTCCATTACATTGCACATACTTATCATTAGTGAACTTGATATTGTGTTTTGCTGATCTAGTGTTTGCCTTTTTGCGGAACTTGTGATTGTTGAATACTGAGCTTGTTATTGAGGATATATAATTTGTTGAAGTGTTGTTGTTGAGGATATGTAATTTGTTGAAGTGTGTTATGGAGGATATGTAAATTTGTGGAAGTGTTGCTATTGAGGATATCTAATTTGTTTAAGAGTTGATGTTGAGGATATATAATTTGTTAAAGTGTTGTTGTGGAGGATATGTAATTTTGTTAAAGTGTTGTTGTGGAGGATATGTAATTTTGTTAAAGTGTTGTTGTGGAGGATATGTAATTTGTCTAAATGTTTTTGTTGAGTTACGTTCTATGTAAACTGTGAGTTGTTAGGTTGGGCTGATGTTTATGCAGGTTGTAGTTGTGGAGGTTCGGGTGGGGGTGGTAGAAGTACCCGTATTTCATCCCCTTAGCTTGTGTTTAGAGGTTTACTTGCTGAGTACCGTGTGGTTTGGTACTCACCCCTTGCTTCTACAAATTTTTGTAGGTTACTAGCCCGGACTTTTATGATATATTCTCTTCTTTTCCGAGGCTTCTTAGAGATATTGTGAGGTAGCTGTTTCCATCGCAGCGGACTTTCCTACTCCAGTTTATGACTTTGTTTTTACTTGAAAGACAACTTCATTTTAGACTTCTATTTTGTTTCAATTCTAATATTTACATTAGAGGCTTGTGCACGTGACAACCTGGTTTTGGGGGTATAATGTAAGTTGATAGTAAATTTTCCGCATTTTTATTGTAATGGTTGAATTTTAGGTTGACTTGTCTTGGTGGGATAAGACGAGTGCCATCACGTCCATTTTTGGGTCGTGACAAAATGGTATCAGAGCCCCAGGTTCATAGGTCTCACGTGTGTACAAGCCGAGTCTAAGTAGAGTCTTGAGGATCTGTACGGAGACGTCTGTACTTATTTTCGAGAGGCTATAGTGACTTTTAAGAAAAATCTTCACTTCTTGGATCTCAATCGTGCGTTTTTGGTTTAGTTTTGACTATCATCGCTTCACTCCATTCACTCTTATTTATGTGATGACTCGTGCATAGTTTCCAAGGTGAGTAGTTAGTGTGTTGTGTATAACTTGAATGTTAGACCTAATACTAAGTGTGAATAATAAATAGCTAAAGAGCTATTAGTTGTATCATATGTTCAGATAATTAGATTTAGTGTTGAATAAGGTTTGAGAAACCAACTAGTTTGTTACTACGGATGCTTGAGCTAAGCGTAATTTATAAGGAAGCATTTAGTGGTGGATATTTAGTACGATATTAATGTGTTGAGTTGAGAAGTGTATTCAGAGGGTTCTAAATGAGGATCAATAATTTCATCTTAAGGTCCAAGGGAATGGATAGATACCATAATGGCAAGCTTATGGGTAAATAAAGTCTCAGAGAGTATACTTGTGTGAAGAGAATTGAAAATCTTACTAAAGAGTGCATATGATATTGGGTTAGTCTTGTGAATTTTATTGGTAAAGTTGGTTTTGAGATGTCATGGCAATGACAAAGATTACACTATGGTGATGGCAAGGGCTAAACGAGCTATATGACAAAGATAGTTTGTTAAATGGATTTTTGTATAGCAATGACAACTTGCGAGTATATAATGTTATGGTTTGCTATAGTTCGGTGAGTAGCCTGGTTTCAAGTAAAGTTATAGGAGGTGTTGAAACACTGTTCGAATAGAATTTAAAGGAGCTAGAGTCATAATGAAAAAAAAATAATAATAAATAAATTAGCTGATATAGTGTATCCTTCGAAAAGTGGTAAGAGTAAGAATATTTTCTTTGATTGCAAGGGTTAAAGATGTATATTCACATGGGTAAGAATATTTTCTTTGATTGCAAGGGTTAAAGAGGTATATTCACATGGGTTGAGAATTGGATTTAGAGACACATGATTTCACGCATATTTTCTTTGATTATGGTAATATATAGTGTCGCAAGATCATCAAATTAGTTAAAAACTATTGGATAAATCTTGAGAAAGGAGTGAACGGTCGTTCATCTCGAGTATGATAATTAGTTATTTTGTGGTTTTGAGTTTGATAAGGAGTATGATAAGATTTTTAGAAAAAGATGTGGTAGGGTCAATGAAGAGGCGATCAATGATAAGCTAAAATACGTTAAGTAAATTTTTTTAAGGTATGAGCTAATGCTGTAAGATAATGCTATTGTGTTACATGGTTCGGATCGAAACATCAAGTTTACATGGTGAGTTTAGATTTGTGATAGTGTATCTTGTCAAGGTATGAATTGGTAAGGTAAGAAATGATCGATCACATTGAGTATGAAGCATTTAGAAGGACTTAAAATTTGAGTAGTACATTTGGTTACTTTTGATTGTTATACCTAAGGTTTTCCATATTGTTGGCCAAAAAAATAAAAGACTGATAAGTGAGTTAGCAAAAAGAAGAAAAATTATGGTGTATTGAAGAGTTAACGTTTATTTGAAATTTTCGTCGTGGAAAGATTTTAAGAAAGGCAAAGGAACAATAAGACCTCTCATGCAAACATTGGATTCGGAGGTGATGGTTGTAGTGATTTCGCCTTTGTGTTTAGATATGACTATGAGATGTGAACTAGTGCGGCACCTACTTACTATGGGTTTATTATTAACTTTTCTAAATATTAAGTTTTGGTTGGGTTACAATAAATGACGTGTGGAAGATTATATATGGTTATGTCGAGGTAGATTGTTCAGAATGTGATAGGTAACAAATGGATGTTAAATAGTGTGGACCTACAATTTTACATGGTTAATGAGGATCGGGGGAGATTAAAAGTACTTTGTTGATGAGACAAAATAGATTGTTATAATGTGTTACATAGGCATATGATGATGAGTAGAGGTTATGAGATTATAGTATACATAAATATTGGAGTGATCAAGGGTTTCTTGGAGTTATTGCATGAGGTAAATGATGGTGGTTGAAAATGGTATGTGAAAGTTTAGGTGAAGTTGACATTAAGTGTGACTTAATTATTTTACCCTGATGGAGAAATATAGATTTAAAATTAGTGTTATCGGTTTTGGGTGTGACTTATATCTATTATGGGACGCTTAAATGGAAAGATAAAAAATCATGGTTCAAAGTCTTGGAGATTACAATGTGCTTGCTAAGGAGAATGTGATACTAATGACGGTGTGAAAGTAAGGTAAATGGTTGGTGTGGTTATGATATTTGTTAATATTAATAGTGTTAGCTTTGATGGAGTACTGTAAGAAGTATGCAGGGTTTAGCAAATCCAACATGTGTAAAATTGTAATGGAGATCAGACTGGTTGATTTTGGGTGGAAAAAAAAATTAAATAAAAAAAATAAATAAATAAATTGAGGGATGTAGTCAGATGAATGAAAATATTGATATGCGAATTATGGAGAAAGTATCTAGTCTTATTCGACTCTGATTTTATAAATCCTTATATGACCATCTACTTCGTATTGGATATGGTTTAGAGTGTGATTTTCTACCTATACAAATACATGTTTTCATATTTACGGGTGAATTTCTAGTGGTGGATCGGGTGTACCGATCTTGTGATTGTTCTCATGGTAGAGTGACATCCTTGGGCAGACTTGATCACTTCAGTCATGGCATATTGGGTGTTGTTTGAGAAAGTAGAAGAATACTATTGGTTCTACATGCACGCCATTGCGTATGAAAAAATAAATAAATTATGGAGGAGCTTACATGAAGAGTTACAGTTATCTGACAGTGTTGTTAATGGTTTTGCATCCTAGAGTGTACCACTTGTTGGGTGCTTACTTTATCTGGTTCTTATTTGATGGATACCCGAAGTCTAAAGATCAGATTTTTATAACTTAAACTTGTAAAAAGATTGTGTTCTGAAAAGCGAATCGTTATAAGATGTGTGATGGTTTGTGCACTATGAGTATGTGATGATTGGTTCAGGTTCACTTCTGGTTGTAGCTAGTATCAATAGAACGTTATCTTTGCTATGTGAGAAAGGATTTGTCATGATTATTGTGTTATGGTCCAAGGGGTTTTAGTTTAGATTCGGTTCATGGGTTAGTATGTAGCTTGACAATCACTTCTGATATGTAGATCTGTCAATTCTCTATAGTTCAGTTCTTGGTAGTTAGTCTTGATAGAATGGTGTTTAAAGATAAGCTTTCATGGAGATATGAACAACGACTCTGGAAGATCATGCATTAGATTTTTGATAACGTCAATAATTCTTCCTTCTCCTATTTTATGTTCGAGGACGAACATGATTTTTAGTGGTGGATAATTAACGACCCTCTTAGTCGTTTTAGAAATCCAACTATTATTTTTATATTAATGTTTTAGTAGATTTTATAAATAATTTATATGACTTGTAACATGAGTGACATGATTTTAGATTTAATAAAAGATTATTTTATTGCTAAAAAAAATAATTAAAAGAAATAGAAAAAAATAGAAAAGGAATTAATTAAATAAATAAATAAAAATAAAAAAAAGGGGGGCAAAGTGCCCTAGAATATTGAAAAGCCGCACGGGCTTAAAGAAAAAAAGAATGACAGAAAAGAAGAAGAAAAACACAGATAAAGAAAAGAAAAAAAAGGAGAAAAAGAAAAGGAAAAGGAGGAGAAACAACGATATTTTTTATCTCGAGATATCAAGGTAATTATTCTAATCCTTTCTATTAAATTTTTTGTGTAACTAGGAATAGATTTTTAGGTTAAAACGTGTATAATTTATACTAATATGTGAACTTGAGATTATAAATATGTATAAGTATTATGGTTCAATCATTGGACAATGATTAGTCCTAATCATTGGACAATGATTACTCAAGATTAGGATTATTAATAGTGGAACAATAAATATGAATTGGAACATTGAAAATAAGTGGTTTCAGCAGATAGTTTTGTAGTCCACCATTGATGTGTGGGCAGTTTAGTTTCGACTTTAATTATTTTCATTTGATTATCATATTAGGATTCAAGTTTTGATATATTGAGATATGTGTTTAAATAGTGGGTGCATTATGATATATATAAAAATCATTATAATTATGTTATTCGGAGAATTAAGATTTAACCCTAAACTTGAAATTCAGAAAATATGAGATTTTATCAATTGGTTGGAATAAGATTAAAGTTTAGAACTTTTATTATAATTTGGATGAGTTTGGGTCTAAGCTAGAGATATAGCAATATTAATGTTGTTAGTTTCGAAATCATATCGTGGTTATTTATTTGAATAGATTTTATTGGTTTGGAAGTCAACAAAAAGAGGAAGGCTCAAGTTTTGGAGTCATTGTTCGACTATTTGAGGCAAGTGGATTTCTAAACTCTTGTTAAGTGTATGGAATGCGTGTATTTCCTTGTGATATATGTTGGGAGTAACGGGATTGGTGATGGGTTGACTTGTCCACTTGATTAATTCTATGATGAAATAAAAGGGATAACAAAAGACGATGTGATTAATTATTTATGTGTGATGTGTTGAGAAAAGTTTGATGGCTTGTTGAATCATTGTTGATGTGATTTCATGTTTGTGTGGTTGTGAACTGTGCAATGTTATGAAAATGGTCATCTCCTCCTCCTATTTGTGTGAACATGTCATTGCATTATTCTGAGACATGGTTGTGAAAGTGTTATGTGCATTGAGAAAGAATGACAACTTAAAGAGGATGTACCATTTCGAGGGACGTATCGCGCGCCGCGACGGATACTATATTTCGAGGGACGTATCGCGCGCCGCGATGGATACTATATTCGAGGGACGTATCGCGCGCCGCGATGGTTACTATTATCGAGGGTCGTGTCGTGCGCCGCGACAGATGCATGGACAGATATGTCCCCCATGGGTCCCGGACTGAGAGACAGCGGGTGTGTATCACTAGGTCAGACATGCATCATTATCTCTGACTATATGACATTGCATTCCATTACATTGCACATACTTATCATTAGTGAACTTGATATTGTGTTTTGCTGATCTAGTGTTTGCCTTTTTGCGGAACTTGTGATTGTTGAATACTGAGCTTGTTATTGAGGATATATAATTTGTTGAAGTGTTGTTGTTGAGGATATGTAATTTGTTGAAGTGTTTTATGGAGGATATGTAAATTTGTGGAAGTGTTGCTATTGAGGATATCTAATTTGTTTAAGAGTGATGTTGAGGATATATAATTTGTTAAAGTGTTATTGTGGAGGATATGTAATTTTGTTAAAGTGTTGTTGTGGAGGATATGTAATTTTGTTAAAGTGTTGTTGTGGAGGATATGTAATTTGTCTAAATGTTTTTGTTGAGTTACGTTCTATGTAAACTGTGAGTTGTTAGGTTGGGCTGATGTTTATGCAGGTTGTAGTTGTGGAGGTTCGGTTGGGGGTGGTAGGAGTACCCGTATTTCATCCCCTTAGCTTGTGTTTAGAGGTTTACTTGCTGAGTACCGTGTGGTTTGGTACTCACCCCTTGCTTCTACAAATTTTTGTAGGTTACTAGCCCGGACTTTTATGATATATTCTCTTCTTTTCCGAGGCTTCTTAGAGATATTGTGAGGTAGCTGTTTCCATCGCAGCGGACTTTCCTACTCCAGTTTATGACTTTGTTTTTACTTGAAAGACAACTTCATTTTAGACTTCTATTTTGTTTCAATTCTAATATTTACATTAGAGGCTTGTGCACGTGACAACCTGGTTTTGGGGGTATAATGTAAGTTGATAGTAAATTTTCCGCATTTTTATTGTAATGGTTGAATTTTAGGTTGACTTGTCTTGGTGGGATAAGACGAGTGCCATCACGTCCATTTTTGGGTCGTGACATGTATAGTTGTGTATCAGCTCCAACTCCATCCATTAATCTTTTGTGGACCTGTTCTTCAATTTTTAAGATGGGCTAACTTGATATAGGTGGAATTTGAGTCTTTACGGCTCTCTCGAAATGCAAAGGAGGAGGATGAGCCCGTGAGGACTTGGAGAAAGATTTCACCTGTTGGAGAGCAGTGAAGCAGGGGCAATAACGAATTGGGGAGCAGTGATTTCACACAAAGTACGACTTCAAAACTCAAGCAATAAATTAGAATATCAAAATCGACTTTAAACTAAAAACATTTTAGAACTTAGAACTAGAAAATTGTATTCGAATTTCATAAGTTCCAAAATTGATTGTTCAAGAAAAACTTCAATCCCTACAATGGAGAAGAGGAGGGGATTTATAGGGGAAATTACGGAGTTCGATTTTATTTTTTATTTTTTTTGGGGGGGGGGGGGGGGGAGAATTCGAATAAGAATTTGTGGCAAAATCGAAATTCTAAATTCAAAAGTTTTTACGAAAATTCAGATTTACAAGACGTGAGCGTCTTTGATCGATTTGTCATCCTTGAAGCTCGATGTGGTGCATTCGTGCCTAGCAAGGACAAAAACGCTGCCACTTTCTACTAGAAAGTACGAGCGCAGAGAGACACGACAATAAAGTTGTTGCTTTGCTGTGAAATCTGATGTCTGGTCATTGAATTTGACATTGTATGCTGGCGTGAAGACTCCACTTCTAGTTTGACGTTGTTGAAAGGAAATGTTGTTTGTCGATAATAGGTCATTCATTGTATTATTATACTTTTATTTTTAGGGAAAAGGTACAAATATACCCCCAAACTTTCAAAAATGGTATGTCAATACCCTTCGTCATACTTTAGGTTCATCAAAAACCTTGCCGTCCAATAATCAGTACACATTTACCCCTCCCACTAATGGAGCACTGATCGTGTACACGTGTCGCAATCCTATGACACAACCTAGTTGATCAATTTTTTACCAAAATTTCTAAAACCCGCCCATAACCCAAGTACCCACCTGATTTACCCACAAACAAACTCTTTAAAATCCTAAAGTTTATTCATTATGTTAAATTTTACACGTGTTTTTAAAAATATGATTATGATAAAAAAAAATATTATAATACTCTTATTAATTAATGGATTGTTATTGTAAAACTTAATTTTAAAAATAATTTTTTCAAAACTTAACATACTAATTAATCACTTTTCCTTAACAACGTGGATCCCACATTTTCATTATTCTCTGTAATTCTTCTTCTCTAAATCTTCTGTTGATTTCTTCAAAATTCATATGTTCTTCTGGTTACTGCAATGAAGAAAAAATGGGAATTCATATATAATTTTTAGCACTTTACGGATCGATAAGTAATCTACATTTACAAATTAATGCAGATTCAATAGGAACCTATGGTGGAGAACTTGTACCCATTTCATACAAGACTTGCAACAATTTCAACATTTGTATGGAAGCTCTAAAAGAGGCGATGCTATATATCTTCGATTAGTCAAACACAACATTTTGGAGCCAATGAATTTAAGGAAACAGCACGAGAAATTTACTATCGGAATGGGAATAAAGTGCTTAAAAAGCAATGCTGAAGTGTGACTATGGAGACAGATCATAAGCAACGCAAAGCTCAACATCTCGCCTGAATCTTCTTTTAGTTGCAGGGTTTTGCAATATCGATGATCAAACTATGGAGATTGCGATTCAAATATATTTGTGGATGCACATGAAAGTGGAGTATAAATTCAAATATATCATTCAACTAATGAATTTGTCTAAACTTTGTATGATTATAAAAAGTTAGGGATTATTCTTTAGCAAATGTTTAAATAAACGGAAAAGAGCCTAAAATACTCTCGAAGTATTGAAAATGGTACACAATTATCCCATCCACCTATTGGCCACCAAATACCCTTCACATCGACCTTTGGGTTCAAATTTACCCCTTCATTAACTGACCAAAATTAAAAATAATTAAATAATATTTTTTAATTACGTGGCTCTCAACCATTGGTTGTAATTTAATTATTTGAAATAATTTTAAACCCACCCATTTTAACTAAACCCGCCCCACTTGACCCAATTTTTAAAAAAACCCTATCTAATTAAAATACCCTAAAACCTTATTTCTCCAATTTTCACAATCTACATATCATGCAACAACTTCCATCGTCTTCATCTTCTTCATCCTGAAGAAAATGTCAGCTTCTTCTTCGATTTCTTCCCCTGAAGAACTTCAATCTCGTACATGTAAGTGTGGGTTTTTGGCAAGATATTATACTACTACAACTCTTGAAAATGGTGGACGTCGATTCTACAGATGTGGTCGTGTTGGGTCAAATTCTTGTGGTTATTGGAATTGGATTGATAACAAACTTTCACGTCATGTGTCAACTATGATTCATAATCAAAAAGTTGAATTGGATTCAATTATGAAAGAAAAAATCATTTGAAGAAGATTGTGGAAGATATGGATGGCATTGGAGATTCTTATTTGAAGGATATGATTGCTGATGAAATGTCTGAGTTGAATGATATGAATGGAAATGAAATTTCTGATTTGACGAAAGTTTCTGCCTTGAAGGGGAAAATGTCAAATTTGGAGTTGATGGATAAAATTGAGAGTTCAAAGATGAAGAAAGTATCTAGCTTTGATGAAAAAGTTTCGAAGTTAGAGTTGAAAGTTCATAAATTGATAAGTCTGCTTGCAGTTTCTTGGGCTATTATTGTTGGTTTTGCAGCTGCCAAGATGATTCAGTGTGGTGATATTATTTGTGTTAAGTTAGTAATATTATACTATGTTAGTTTTGTGGTTTTTGGTTATTATAATGATGAAATTTTGCAGCTCGATAAGCTGCATTTTATTTTGATTATTTGTGAAGATGATGTTGGTTGTTGTTGTGTCTACTAATGAATAATTATGCAATATTGTTATGTCTACTAATGATACATTGGTGTGTGCATTTTCTGGCAAAATCACATTTGTTTTGTCTGTTATGTCTACTACTTCAATTTGGCAGTAAGCAGTGATTGTTGCTTTCTCATCAATTTGGCAGTAAGCCAGTGATTGTTGCTTCCTCTATTCAAAGGTGAAAGATATGAATTTCACTATAAACTTATAACTTTCACTATAAGCTGTTGATAACTCAAACCAGAGGAAGATAAAAAAGACTACAAGAAAACCTACTAGCTAATACTAGTAAATCAGTAGAAATTTATAAATTTCTGGCACTTGGACTCAGCTATGACTCCAGTTTTAGTCATCAATCAGTATATTTTTCTAATCTTGATTATATTTTCTTGATATTTGATATTACAATGTGTGTTCTTCTATAAATATGCGTAAGTTTTAGGAATGATTTTCCCTCTTATGGGTTGTGCTAATCAGAGGCTAAATTGTTTTGCTTTGATCTAATTTTTTGCTTTCAATCCCCACACAGAAACTGTGAGAAATCAAAGATTGATTTGGCAAAATATGTTATAACTCAAATTACTGATGAGTGTCATCAGCTACAAGCCCGTTGATAATGTGAATTAAGCTTTAGCTAGATCGATGAAATCAGCATTGCAGGTCCATTTTATAGAATTAAATGAAGCCAAAACTGAAAGCAGTCTCTTCTTGGTCACTAAAATTTTGTGACAGATGAAATGATGGTAGAAGCACATAAATCAACAATCAATCTATATATAACGTAGGTATTTCATACTCTTTTTATGATCGATAGATCAAATTAGGACTCTTGTACAAATCTACATTCGCAATTACAATCAGAATCTCTCCGAAGATCAACACCCTAGTAAAAAAAAAATTAAGAAATACTCAAACTCACTAACAATTAAAAATCAGAACACCAAGAGTAATGGAGCGTGAAGCCAGCCATCAACGAGTGTTTCCAACTCAAATGTTGGACCTGAAAAGAAAACAATTGAGTGAAGCATCTCCAAAAAATACTATGGTCTGCTCATCAGTTCCACAGACCATGAAACTGTAACAGTTCCACATCCACAAAATTTCAACAGTTCCACGAAACCACCAAATAATAGAATGCATTCATAAAATTTTCAAGTCACAAAATATTTTCAGCCCACAAAACATTATCAAACTAATTTGTAATGCTTGCCCCTCCAAAAATAGCAGTTTAAGAAGTTTCACTGTGCCATTACATACTAAACAAAAACTTTAAATCAATACTTAGCAACTACATTCTACTGCTTGCCCCTCTTTGCCTTAAGCTTGCCAATATTTTTCTCCTTGTCTTTTTTCAACTCATTTGAGGTCACACGTGCTTTGCCTTTCCAATTTAGCTTTTTTGGTGAGTATGGTAAATTAGTAGGGACAACAACACTATTTTCATCACCCTTAAAACTAATCCTTTTTGAACCAATTGGTTTTTGTAGCATCTTGTTCATTTGAAGTCTAGTTTTTTCTTCAGATATCACTCTAGGTGCAAGGATTGTATCCTCATCCTCAAATTCAATACCGTCTTCAACTTCATCCTCATCAACAATTGCAATCGAAGGTGCAA
The DNA here is from genome assembly GCA_027705065.1 of Solanum peruvianum. Lineage (NCBI taxonomy): Eukaryota > Viridiplantae > Streptophyta > Magnoliopsida > Solanales > Solanaceae > Solanum > Solanum peruvianum. Next base: position 58,530,210 of record JAKWJD010001759.1, read on the forward strand.
CAATTTTTTCTTTTCCATCGTTTTTAGACCTCTTTGGGAGTGCATCAACTTTGTCCTTTGAAACATTTTTTCTCTTTGATTTTGAAGGGCCGGCAGCTTCATTGAATTTTTCACTTGATTGATGGCTTGTTTGTCAACTAGAAGATGCCACAAATTCAGAATTTTGCATAAAGATTGGTTTATCTGGGAGAACTTGTCTTCCTTCTTGAAGCTGTAAAATTTGTCAAAGTGTAAGATAAATAATTATACATTGGAAGTAATTAAAAATTGTTAAAACATGACTTACTAGAGGACATCTTCTTCGATTATGACCTACAACATTGCAATTCCCACATGTCATTTGCAATCTTTTTCTACTTTTCGACCATAATCCTTCCCTTTTTTTGCCTCATATTTTTTCCTTACTCTCTTTAATTTTGGTCTACCAACCAAAATATAAATTTATGGTGGTTGCATAGCTTGAGAAAGATCGATTTTTCAGAATTTCTCACCTCTAACAGGTTAAATTTTAGGCTGGTATACAAGCAAGTAAGCTTCTTTCGAATACCACCAATGCATCTCATTCAGTGGCTCTATTTTATCATGTTCTAATGCTTTAATAGCATGAGGACATGGTATTCATGTCAATCCCATGTCCTACAAGTACACTTCATTCTAGCAAGATTCACAACATGTCTATCTATACCCTCAACCACCTCATATACTAAGTCTCCATTAGCAACAACTTGACAACCTTATGCAATCATTTTGAAATCATGATACAGTTCCACAGAATATGGACTATGCTCTTCCATCCACTTGTTACCCTCTTCTTCAAGTTTTTTCAACATTTTCATAACCTATAGATAACAATGAATTATATAACATGTACATGACATATATAATCTATACATGTACACGTAGATATTACTATCATATTAAACATTAATAGATATTATCATATAGTTATATAAAATGGCGGCCATACCTTAATTCTAATGTCTTCCAGCATCTTGATTATTGATTTTGCCCTTGCTTCCAAAATCCATTTGTTGAAAGACTTAGTAAAATTATTATCACAGGAGTAGTTTTTGCAGACATTGTCAAAAAAGGCCCTGCACCAATATTGTGGGGGAAACCATAAAAGACCTTCAGCTGCTTTTTTAGACACAGAACCCATGGACTTTAATTGGTCTTCAAATTCCTCTCCATATGTACTCCAAGCAGACCACCGAAATATCTTCTTCATCTGTACACCACTCCAAGACTTAGACCAATTGGCTTCTATGTGTTTTGCACACCATCTATGTTATGCTTTTGGAAGCAAAGCACTAACAACACCAATCAAGCCCTGTAACAATAAGAAAAAAATAGAATAACTTAAAAAAATTCAAGTGTATACAATACTATAAATAAAAAACTATCAAACACTTGCAAAATTACCTTTTGCATATCAGATATTAGTGTCAATCCTTCACCATCTGCCAACCCCAATGAGTTCCTTAGCAACTCAATGAACTATTTCCATGTTCTAATAGTTTCTCTATCCACTACTGCCCAAGCAAATGGATAGAAATGCTTCATTGAATCTTGACCAAGTGCGACCAATAAAATTCCCTTGAACTTTTCTCTTAAAAAGGTGCCATCTAACCCTATAAATGGTCTCAAACTATCTCTCCAACCACTTTTCAAAGCCTGAATACAAATATACATTCTCAAAAATTTTCTTTGTCCATGTTCCAACAAAGCCTCTTTGGATATGTTTATAATTACATCAGTACCAGGGTTACTGTCCCTTAACTCTTGAGCATAGACCTCCAATTTATTGAAATCATCAACATAACTACCATCTAGTTTCTCTAGTACAAGTCTTTTAACCCTCTTCATTTTTGAATAACTAATATTAAGATTAAAGTTATCATCTACAATCTTTCTCATTTCAGTCACTTTGCACTAGGATCATTTTGGACCCTATTTTTGAAGTAGTGTGCTAGAGCTTGTTGAGTAGCTTTTATATTCTTGAATGCTTCTGGACATGTATGTTTTGTTTGCAAAGTCTTAATTTCAAATCCTTGCCCTTTCTTAACTTCAGAAATAAGACACAGAAAAGATTAACCAATAATACATTTATATCTAACTCTAAAAGAGTCACTCTTGTCAACTTTAAGGGCAACCTTTCTAGCAGTTGAGTAATAACTTACATCGCTTTTAGCTTCATCAAGGTTCTTAAAACTCATACCTTTTTCCAACTCTTTAAAGTTGTCAAGTTGATCATTAATTTCTCTTTTCTTTTCCAACCTAAAGGATTCCAATTCTTCACTATTGTAGTCACTTGGATAAGGCTCATTTTTTTCCTCACTTGATTCACCTTCAGTCACAACATCTATTCCAGCATTCACTGTGACTAGATTAGGTTCATTTTCATCATCTTTTTCCTCACTTGATTCACCTTCAGTAGCAACATCTACTGTGACTAGGTATGGTTCATCATTGTGGCTGATGTCAATAGATGGAACAACATCATCCCCCTCATCTACAGCAAACAATTCAAGTACACCAGACTTAATAGACAGTGCTGTCTGTATTGTTCTTATGCCAGAATCCCCCTCAATCAAATAATACCTCCCAGAAGGTCCTTTGAGTAAAAGTTGTTGGACCTTACTAAAATCTAACTTTTCATGGAACTCTTCACATATGTCTATATATGACAATAAATCTGGATCATACTTTTTTTCAAACATGAGTTAATTTTTTAATGTAAATAACATTAGGTGTCAGTACCCACTTACCCCCATAATAGAATAATAGGTCCACCTTGTCAACCATTCTTCAAGAAAAGAAAAGGACATTATATACAAAAAAAAAAAAAAGAAGAGAAAAGGGTCATATTAGACAGCAACAAAATATTTTTTTTTAAAAAAACAGAGGAATCTACCAAGAGTAAAGGAATAGGGACCACATGCTTCAAAGTAAAATTTTACATACGCAAAAATATATAATGTAATACCTAAAATCTAAAAAAAATGGACCATTCAATAAAATATTTCATACCTAACAATAGTAAAGGCAGATCTGGCTAACACAAACTGAAAAATATTATGAAATAAAGGGAGAAACGACGAGTAAAGGCAGAAAAGAACAAACTTGAGACAACAATAAAAAAATCCTACTCAAAATCAACATAGTAACACATAACACTAACATAAATAGACAACACTAAACAAATTGTTGTATCACCATAAATAATTGTCAAAAAAGCACAGAATACACAAAAAAATTAATATAAATAGAAATCGATTCTCAAAACAAGTAACATCGATTAAAACCTAAATCCTAACTGAAATTTCGTGGTGCACAAAAGTTCTTACTTGAGTTCAAGTCAAGATTGTGAACGAAAATATCCTCTATAGATCGTGATCGTCGTGAGGTACACGGTGAAAGTTGCTACTTGAGAAGAAGAAGACAATGGAGTTGCACGATGGAAGTTGTTGCATGATCTGTAGATTGTGAAAATTGAAGGAATAAGGTTTTAGGGTATTTTAATTAGATGAATTTTTTTAAAATTGGGTCAAGTGGGGCGGGTTTAGTGAAAATGGGTGGGTAATGGGTGGGTTTAAAATAATTTTAAATAATTAAATTACAACCAATGATTGAGTGCCACGTAATGAAAAAATATTATTTAATTATTTTTAATTTTGATCCGTTAATGAAGGGGTAAATTTGGACCCAAAGGTGGATGTGAAGGGTATTTGGGGGCCAATAGCTAGATGGGGGATAATTGTATATCATTTTCAATACTTCGAACGTATTTTAGGCCCTTTTCTGTTAAATAAAAACAAATTACATATATTTGTTAGTTTCTACAAAAGAAAAAAGTGTTTTTAATTTATAATGTAGAATATAATTGATATTTTATAAAAAATTTGTATAGACAAAATAAATTAAGATAACAAAAATATTATTTAGCAAAGAGAGAGCTAACGGTAAATGAGAAAAAATTCACAAGTACCCCTCAACCTATGTTTGAAATCTCAAAGACACATTTATACTATACTAAGGTCTTATTACAGCCTGAACTTATCTTATAAGTATTTTTTTGCCCCTTTTCGTCCTACGTGGCACTAGCTTGAGAAAAAAAGTCAATCAGCGTTGGACCCACAAGATAGTGTCACGCATGCCGAAAAGGTGTAGAAAATTATTAATAAAATAAGTTTAGAAGGGTAATAGGACTTTAATATAGTATAAGTGTGTCCATGAGATTTCGAGCGTAGATTAAGGAGGTACTTGTGCATTATCCAAAAAATAAATGCATAAGTAAAACAAAAAATAGGATTTAAGAAAAGATAGAGAAAATACACATGAACAACAATAATAGAGAATAATTCACAATGTCAACATTCCAAATATTGATGTCTTGCTTCATTCCTCCAACTTGTGGGGCAAGAACGAAGAGAGTGACATCTCACATCTCACATCATTACAGAACAAACTAGGACTTAAAACCACCTTTTGAAATCAGTCACGGCTATAACACCAAACATATATAGGACCTACTATATATTTATATTTAAAGAATGTTACCATAAAATATATTCATATATTGAATTTGATATATTCTTAAAATAAAAAAAAATATATATGCATCCATCCAAGATTGTTTGGTTCGAATTATTTTTTAAATTAAAACGGTTATAAAGGGGAACTTTCACATATAGCCACTTAAAAATAGCCTAATTACTCTTCATAGCTATAGTTTGATAATTACAATTCGTAGCTACATGTTATATGGAGGAGAGAGGCGAGAGAGGGGGAAAGAGTGGGAGAAAGGTGAATTGTATATGTATATCGGTTAGATAATTGTATATTATGCATTTGTATTTGTATATATGGCAAGCGAGAGTGGGAGAGAGAGGTGAGAGGCGAGCAAGATTAGGAGAGGGAGAAGAGAGGCGAGCGAGAGAGGGCAGAGAGTGAGAGAGAGGTGAATTGTATATATATATAATTGTATATTATACATATGCATTCGTAAATAGGACAAGCGAGATTGAGAGAGGGGGGATAGAGACAAGCGAGATTGGGATAGGGAGGATAGAGATGACAGAGAGTGGGAGAGGGGTGAATTGTATATGTATATTGGTTAAATAATAGTATATTATACATATATATTTGTATATTCTGGCGAATTATATATATACAAACATGACTAATTATACAAACTCGAAGTCAGCCCACGTAATTAATGTATAATGTTAGTTGCTAATGATAATTATAACAAACTATAGCTATGATGAGTAATTAAATAGTATAAGTTTGCTTTGTTCATAATTTTTTAATAAACTTAAATAAAAGTTCACAATTTTATTGAAAATATGATAGAAACCAGCTCTACAGAGTTAGATTCTGTTATTTTTCATATTCTTTTTTTTTTTTGATAAGTAAAATTTTATTTACCAAATAAACATTACAAAACTAGAAAAAGTTCATGCCTCCATTTGCTTTTGGCCAACACAATTTTTCCCATGCTACTAATTATGCTTTCTTGGATGTTTCAATATTCCCTGTCCATAAGAATTTTCTGCAAATAGCTGAGCTCAAAACATTTGAATTGCATATAACACACGATGAGTTGAGCTCTATCTGCATATAATAAAAACTTTGTTGTCCAACTTGGTGATCCTACTTAGCATTCTAGAGGTTTTGCATTGTACTATGGATACTCTTTTAGTACTCAATGGCACACCAAGATACCTAAATGGTAAATCACATTTCACATATTGTAATTCTTGTTAAATCCCCTCCAAAAAACACACTACTCTTTTACACATTTGCTACCAAACCAGAAGCCTTAGAGAACATCATAATACAATTATTAAGACATTTAATTGATTCATATTCTTTTGACACCCTTAATAACCCCTTCAATATAACTATAATCTTTTTTTTTAACAATGATTTTCTTGTTTTCTTAGCATATTCATTAATTAAGATACAATTCACTCTGAAAGCTAAGAATAAATAAGAGAATTTTGGAAATATCAGTCGTAGATACATTGAATATATTAGTGTATATATGTTTGATACTGAATATATATATATATATATATATATATATATATATATATATATATATATATATATATATATATATATATGTATGTATATGTATCTAGATTGTATTTTCTTTGTTACTTTTAAGTATGAATTTATGCACAAATACTAGTAGTAATCCAAAACGTAGATATATCATGAGAAATTTTCTCCTTTTGAGTTTCATATACAATACTTGAAAGAATGTGAAAGAAATGATACAAAAAGTTTGGAATAGATAAGAGAATTTTGGAAATATCTATACATTGAATATATCAGTGTAGGTTAGATACTGAATACAGGTATATGGATCGTATGTTCTTCTTCTTCTTCTAAATTAATTAAGTCATTCATCTCGATTGCATACTGTTTATTACAGTTGACACTTTTAACAAAAAAAAAATTATATTCAAAACTCAAGCTCGAAACATTTAATATTCAGGTGGAATAGTTACATTACTATGCCACAACCATGTTGGTCACGTTGCATTGTTGACCAGCCTACCACCAATTATCTCTAGTTATGTTTGTAAATATTTAATACTTTAGCAAGTTTTTTCTACCAAATTCCATTAAATATTTGTTAGCTCACGGCTAGGCGCAAGCTTGAGTCCTCGTCTCACCCATTTATAAAAAATAACCAAATTTTCAATTATTTTGTAATATCTGTCACAATGGGGTTTTAAAGCCATTAAAATGAGATTAGCCTATAGAGCCGATTCAATTCAATCCGTTATTGAGAAAGGATTGAGATATGATTTTAAGCCCACTTAAAATTAGGGCATATAAGCCCAATCTATATAAGGCATCGGCCTTTGAAGCTTGATATGGGTTGGTCGATGGGCCAAAACTAACTTACAATAATCTTACTAATATATGAGTTAATTACTTAAATGCACGTTATATTGTAATATTATGAATAATACTAGATTTTGGTACGTGTAGATACATGTATCTCGGGATACATGAACTTAAACTTAGGTTAATTTGTTCTAAATACACTTTATCCAAGTGAATTCACATATATTTAGGATATATGACAAATCATGTGCCCTCGCCTGCCTCCTTGTCACGACCCAACCCATGAGACCGTGCAGACAATCACTCTAACACCTAAGTAGGATAACCCTCATAGAGAAAAACATGCCGAAAATTAAAAAAGAGGGACAACAAAGTTAAGGATTGAGCCAAGTTAGGGATTAAGGGAAAGGAGTGAGTGAAATGGTTTCCAATGGAAATGTAGAAATGAGGGGGGAAATTAGGGATTAGGAATATTAGTCTATGTGAAAATAATTTAAATTATGACGCTTGTGTGGCATGTCATGTGACTCACATGACATTTAACAACTTTAATTAATATAAAAAGTACTTTTGATCAGTAGTATGACGTAAATGATAGTTTTAAGCCAAAATATAACTTAAGAATAAATATGAGCTATTTCGAATAATTAGAAGATATTTTTAAATCTTCTCCAAACTTATAAAGGAAACAAATGGATGAAAGTAGGACCAAAATAAAGGACAGTTTGTTGTTTGTTTAAACTAAGCTTATGGATCCATTTGTTATGATAATAATACAGTTTAGTCATAATAAATAAATAAATAAATAATAGAGAAACGTTGAAGGATTCTTCATGACTTTTGATCAGATAATTTAAATTTGAGCCTTCAAAATCGATGAAAATCAAAGCTTACTTTTTACAAAATCATAAATTTGTATCATTTAGGTCATTAATTTCAAATATTTAGTGGTACTTGTTTTGCTAGCTCCATTTTACTTTTATCATATTTATCTATAATATGTTTCTTAAGAAAATAGTAATCAAAAAATAATTTAGCTAAATTAAAGTACTTTTATTTATTCTTTAATTTTAATTTAATACTAATTTTTCTTTCACCATATTATTCCCCTTTCCACCCATCCATTTATTAGCTTATAATTAGTTAGTGATAGAAATAAACAAAAATTAAAGTATGGCTAGTAAAACCAACTACAATGTTGACCTTTTGCATATAATAATTAAATGAAATAAGAACCTTCTAGCAATTGCAATTAATATACAATTAATCATTATGACAATGTCTTATCCGTGTTGCATACATCCACCTTCATAATTAATCTATAATTATACGTAAGTTGTCTAATAATTAAGAATATTTTTTATAATTATTTTATTTTTTTATGATCAAACTATTCTGTATAAATAGTGAAATAACATAATTTTGAAATTAATTAATATCTTAAATATAAAATATATAAATTCAAAAATTTATTATTATTATTATTCCACTTATCAAACGGCACTTAGATTGTTATTATATAGGTAGATGAGTGCATTTATTATTACTAAAATAGTAAAGAATGTTGAATTACGATTCTACAATTAAAATAGAAATGCCCACGTTGGACTTAATAGTCAAAAAGATTAAATTCCAAACATCATATATTTTCCACAACTAGCAACAGCTGTAAAATGTTAAAGGTAGTATTCCTCATTTATTGGTTATACTCTCCGTTTAATAATACTGGTATATTATTGACTTTACAGATTTTCTAAGAAATTATTAATAAAATAATTTTTTTAAAAATATAATAAGTGTCTTGAAAAATATAATAAAAAATGACTATAATCAATAATAAAGTTAAGTTAGGAACTAAATGTAAATTTATTCATTAATTTAATAAAATGAACAAATATTATTGAACATTCGAAAATAGTGTAGTGGACAATTATTATTAAACAGAAAATAATAAATTCATATATAAAACAAAAAATTACACGCCAATTTCTTAATTGTTTCATTATTTTACCTAATTTGGATGTCGTATTAATCACATTATGATATGGCTATTGGCTTAATTGCACGATAAAACTAGCTTCTTCTTTTTCTAAAATAGTTGTTTTATTATGTATTATTCAAGTTTGAAAATAACTATAACGATAATAAAAGATGGAGGGTTAGAGTGTCTCACTTAATCGAACAAAACAAAAAAACAAACACTCTAGCAAAGATAAGATTAATTCAACAAATTTTGTTCTTACTTCATAAGTAAATTATCAGTTTTCAGAACTAATTCGTTCTAATAAACTGTTTCTTTATCCAACTAAGAGTCTCATGCACCTCTATGATCTCGGCCAATAATGGGCTACCCACACGACCAAGAAATAAAGTTTTTGTAATAATTAATTGACCTAAGTGATGACCACATAGCACCATGTCCATCCCTATGAAACCAATATTGATATCTTGAGTGATATTTATGTTACATTAGGTCGTTCCCATTTAGTAATCATGTATGCTACACATTTTTTCTTAAAAATGCTCTTAATAATTCTCAAATCTCTCTAGATAAAAAGGTAATGATAAGCTATTTAGATGAATTTCCAAAGTTCTTGGTCCTGCGAGTTGAGTTCCATCTTTTAATTACGATACTTATTTTTTACATATGGAGTATAATTTTTTAATTTTTAATTTTCAATTTCCACATCCAAATATCTCCTCGAGGTCTAATATTCAACGGAATTTGTCTAGCAGCCTTCATATCAATGTCACTAAAGAGGGTACATAGTAAATTTAAAGAAATACTATAAAAGCATAGCTTAATAGTTTCTGCCTCTTCGTTTGCTGTTTTAAAGAAATATAAAGCATCATCCGCAAAAAAAAATATAGGTGTGAAATAGATAGTGTTTTAGAGAAAATTTTAACGCGATTCTGAATAGACATTCGCTTTAACAAGGCTGACAAACCCTCCGCGACTATCAAAAATAGATAAGGGGATATTGATCATCTTGCCTCAAGCCTAGCTCTTAATTCTTGGAGAAATATTTTTGAACTACTTGCCATCATAACTAAAATGACAAGTAATTGTGGTTACCATATGTATACTTTTATTACTTACCCCAAACAAATCCCAAATTTATCATCATTACTCATCATAAGAAACCCCATTCAACACGATTATAAACTTTACTCATGTATGTGTTTAACTCTTTAAGTATTGCATAATTCATTTTACCTTTGTTTTCCTCTTTAGATAATAAAGCGCTTCAAAGGGAATCATTGCATTATTTGTAACGTATCTTTTTGGAATGAATGCATTTTGGGTTTCAGAGATTGTTAAATTCATACGTCATTTCATTTTGTTTGCAAGGACTTTATAAGTGATTCTATCAACAATATTGCAAAGAAATCTATGGTGTAAATCTGAATTATTACTCTTTTTGGGATAAACAAAGTATTAGTATTGTTAGTTCCTAGCGCAAGTGAATTATTATCCAAGCATGGAAAAAATTTATTCGCATCGGGTGTTTATATTAAGTCAATGTAATTTTTATTATTATGTGATTTTATGAAGTAAAATTAACTATAAATTTAAACATATGACATGCCTGTATTGTCTTGGTGTAAGCACCCCGCAAACTAATGTAATTTTCATTATTACGTAATTTAATGAAGTAAAATGAACTATAAATTTCAACACATGACATGCATGTATTGGCTTGGTATAAACACCCGGCAAGCCAATGCAATTTTCATTATTGCGTGATTTAATGAAGTAAAATGGACTATAAATTTAAACACACGGCACACATATATTGATTTGGTGTAAACACTCGGCCAGCCAATGCAATTTTCATTATTGCGTGATTTAATGAAGTAAAATGAACTATAAATTTAAACACACGACACACATATATTGGCTTAATGTAAACACCCGACAGGCCAATGCAATTTTCATTATTACTTGATTTAATGAAGTAAAATGAACTATAAATTTAAACACATTGTATGCATGTATTGACTTGATGTAAACACCCGATGCGGGTGAGTTTTACCCTCCAAGCACTTTATAATGGCCTTGGAAGCACTAAAATTAGCTTATGAGAAAAGAATTATTGAGATCTTTATAAGGAAATTAATTAATCTCATTCTATACAATGTGTAATTTAATATCTCACCTAGGAAGCTAGGACAATTCAAAATTGAATATTCAAATTTGAATTGAAATTTATTATTCGAATTGAACAAAAGTTACTGATTTAAATGTGATAGGTTATTGGCTTAACACTTTTGATAACGAATTTGATTTTTTTATAATCGAATTATCAATTTTTAACAATTTTGAGAATTGTCTTAATTGTCTAATCGATGACTCAATAGTAAATCAATAAATTAGATTTAATCATTCCATATATAAAGTGATTGACTTGGGGTATAGTTTCATACTTTTATATTAGATTGTCTCAACTTTTGATTATTCTACAAATTGACGATGTTTGTTTTTCAACAAGATGCGATGTGTCAATTCATGTACATAGTTCATTTAGTTTGTCAACTTGTTTCTAAGTGTTTTTAAATTATTATTATTTTTAAGTCAAATCATAACTGTTAAATTGATGACTAAGCAATAACGATCAATAACCGATAAATCAATTAATAATAAGTCAATATCTTAATAGCTCTATAACGATTTAGCGTGTCTAATTATTGAAAATCGGTAATTCAAATTAATAAACTTCAAAATCGAATTGAACCAGACCCAAATATCACGCCGCACTCATGATTAAATATTTGGAGTGTGAACAATATTCCCTTCGTTCCACTTTATGTGGCTTCCTTTTCGTTTTTAGTTTGTCTAATTTAGACCACAAGTCTTGAAAACTTCTCATTTTTTTCTTGACCTGATTAAGGCAAAGATTGTCACATACAACGTGAAGGTGGGAGTATATGATGAGAAACTAATGCTGATCGGGTAAAAATAAATTGAGATGAATCTAAATTTGATATCATGTAAAGAAATGATTCTTGAATCTAGCTCATTTCATGTCACGATCCAAAACCGAGCCGCGAGTGGCACCCACACTTATCCTACTATGTGAGCGGACCAACCAATCTAACCCCAACATTTCAAACAAAATTAATAAAATACAGTGCGGAAGACTTAAACTCATTAATACAAATCAATTCAATAACTATTATTATCCCCAAAATCTGGAAGTCATCATCACAAGAACATCTATGATCAAATTACTAAACTAAGAGTATTCTAAGAAGCTAAAATAAATAAAAGCTAGTCCATGCCGGAACTTCAAGGCATCAAGACATGAAGAAGAAGATCCAGTCCAAGCTAGAAGCATTAGCTCACCCTGAAATCCGGTGTAATGAAGACTGGCTAGAGTTACGGTTGAGTTGAAGACGACGGCACGTTTGCTGCACTCCATAATTAACAAAGCAAGAAACATACAAGTAGGGGTCAGTACAAACCACAAGTACTGAGTAGGTATCATCGGCCAACTCAAAATAGAAAATAGTATATATCAGTTAATATCATAAATCAACTACAATACTCAACATGTAGCAACAACAAGTACTATAATCATCAATAAGTACCACCAAGTTCATCAATGAGGACTCAAGCCTCAATACCATACTCATTTGGGAATTACGTTCATTAGATTGAGTATATTAACATCTTTCCAGATTCATTATCTTTATTCCTCTTGTGTCGGTACGTGACACTCCGTTCCCCTACTACTATGTTGTCGGTTGACACTCCGATCCCTACTTCTATGTGTCGGTACGTGACACTCCGATCCCCTACTTCTACGTGCCGGTTCGTGACACCCGATCCCCTAATACTATGTGTCGGAACGTGACACTCCGATCCCCTAATTCTACATGTCGGTTCGTGACACCCGATCCCCTAATACTATATGTCGGAACGTGACACTCCGATCCCCTAATTCTACGTGTCGGTTCGTGACACCCGATCCCTTAATACTATGTGTCGGAACGTGACACTCCGATCCACTAATCTCATTCTATCAATTCATCAAGCCTTCTCTTGTACCAAGGCATCATCAATCTCATTACTTCAGTTCATCAAGCCTTCTTTTATACCAAGGCATCACCATTAACAAGTAGATTAGGATTTCTTTCAAGATTTAGGATTCAATAGCTTCATCATGCTTATTTATCACAATTATATAATTCACATTCATGCAAGCATACAATTAAGCATATAGAAGGGTTTACAATACTACCAATACATATCATTCGCTATTAAGAGTTTACTACGAATAGTATCAAAACATAACCTACCTCCACCGAAGATTTCGTGATCAAGCAAGCAAATCCTCACAATCTTTAATATCCCCTTCGTTCCTCTCTCTCGATTCGATCCTCTCTCTCTCTCTTCTTGTTCTTTCTATCTTCTTATTCAAAACCCTCTTCTTTTACCCTAATAGCATATAATTAAGTATAAAAGATGAGGAATTAACCCACTAATTAACTAAGGTTATCTCTTTTAACCCCAAGAATTGAGTTATTAATATTAAACCACTAACTTTATAATTATAGCAGGAATAGTCCAAAACGCCCCTTAAATTACTTAACAGAAATTCGACCCAGCCTGGGATTACGCAACCTGTGACGGTCCGTCATGGCTGTGACGGTCCGTCGCAAAGTTCAGAGACTCAGTTTCCTTGAAGAGTCTGTGACGGTCCGTCGTGCCCACGACGGTCCGTCCTGCCATTCCGTTACGAAGTTCAGAGAGTCGATTTCAGTACCCAAATTTCAAAATTCTAAGTGTTTTGGAACGAGACCCCCTCGACGGTCCGTCGTTCCCATGACGGTCCGTCGTGGGTTCCGTCGACTCAGACAGTTTTTCCAGAAATAAAATCTGCTGCTCAAAACGACTAAATAGGTCGTTACAATAGATACCAAATTACCCATCGTTCGTCCTCGAACGATCACAAGAAGAAAAACAAGGGCGAAAAGGAGTACCTGAATCTGTAAACAGGTGTGGGTATCTTTCTTGCATATCAGCCTCCTTCTCCCAAGTGGCCTCTTCAACTGGTCGATTCTTCCATTGAACTTTGATGGATGCAATCTCCCTCGACCTCAACTTGCGAATTTCTCTATCTAGAATGGCAACAGGCTCCTCCTCATAAGACAAATTCTCATCAAGCAGAACCGAATTCCAACGGATGATCGTAGTTTCCATCCCCATGGTATCTTTTCAACATGGACACATGAAATACCGGATGCACTCCGGACAGCCCTGGAGGCAAGGCTAATTCATAAGCCACCTCCCCTACTCGCTTAAGTACTTCAAATGGATCAATATACCTTGGGCTTAGCTTACCTCTTTTACCAAACCGCATCACCCCTTTCATGGGCGAAACCTTCAGTAAGACTTGCTCACCCTCCATGAACTCCAAGTCTCTAACCTTTCGTTCCGCATATTCTTTTTGCCTACTTTGAGCCGGTAAAAGCTTTTCTTGAATAGATTTCACCTTCTCTATTGAATCCCTCAAAAGGTCAGTACCCCAAGGTCTAACCTCAAATGCATCAAACCAGCCAATAGGAGACCTACATCTCCTCCCATACAATGCTTCAAATGGAGCCATGTCAATACTGGAGTGATAGCTATTATTGTATGAAAAATCCGCTAAGGGTAAAAAGTTATCCTAATGATCACCAAATTCTATCACACATGCACGAAGCATATCCTCCAACACTTGAATCGTTCGCTCAGACTGACCATCGGTCTGAGGGTGAAATGCAGTACTAAGGTCCAACCTAGTACCTAATTCCGCATGCAATGTTCTCCAAAACTTAGAAGTAAACTTCGTACCTCTATCTGATATAATGGAGAGTGGAACTCCATGCAATCAAACAATTTCTGAGATATAGATTTTGGCTAACTTCTCTGCATTGTAAGTCACCTTGACCGGAATGAAGTGAGCAGACTTAGTTAATCTGTCCACAATTACCCAAATAGAATCAAACTTACCCAATATTTTTGGAAGACGAACCACGAAGTCCATTGCAATTCTCTCCCACTTCCATTCAGGAATGGGCATTCTCTGAAGTGTTCCTCCGGGCCTCTGGTGTTCATACTTTACCTGTTGACAATTTGGACATTTGGCAACAAAATCAACAATGTCGCGCTTCATTCTACTCCACCAAAAGTGTTGCTTTAGGTCACGGTACATCTTGGTTGCACCAGGATGTATAGAATATCCGGAACTATGAGCCTCTGTAAGAATAGTATGGATCAAATCATCGACGCGGGATACACATACCCTTCCCTTAATCCTCAAAACACCTTCCTCATCCATTATGGCCTCTTTAGCCTCTCCTCGCAACACCATATCCCGAATTCGGCTTAGTTTCTCATCATCAAACTGTTTTCCCTTGATCTTGTCAAGAAAAGAAGATCTCGCCTCCACACAAGCCAAAAATCCTCCCTTCTCATTTACTTCTAGCCTCATGAAGTCATTAGCCAGGGTCTGAACCTCTCTAGCCAACGGGCGTCTAGAGACTTGTAAGTGGGCTAAACTAGCCATGCTTCCTGCCTTTCTACTTAAAGCATCTGCCACGACATTAGCTTTTCCCGGATGATACAAGATTGTGATATCGTAGTCCTTCAGTAGTTCCATCCATCTCCTCTGTCTCAAGTTCAAATCCTTCTGAGTAAAAACGTACTGTAGGCTACGATGATCCGTATAGACCTCACACTTAACCCAATATAAATAGTGTCTCCATTGCTTTAATGCAAATACTACCGCGGCCAACTCCAAATCATGGGTCGGGTAATTGCGTTCGTGCACCTTTAATTGCCTTGAAGCATAAGCAATTACATTATTCTCTTGCATTAGCACTGCACCCAAACCCGAATAGGATGCATCACAATAGACAATGAAATTCTTACCTTCCACTGGCAAGGTAAGAATTGGTGCAGTAGTCAACAAGGTCTTGAGTTTCTGAAAGCTTTCCTCACACTCATCCGACCATACAAATGGAACATTCTGCTTAGTCAAGTTCGTTAATTGGGAAGCAATAGAAGAGAATCCCTTGAAAAATCGGCGGTAGTAGCTAGCTAAACCAACAAAGCTCCTTATTTCTGACACGTTAGTAGGTCTTACCCAATTCTTCACTGTCTCAATCTTAGATGGATCCACCATCACTCCATGCTTAGAAACCACGTGCCCCAAGAAGGACACTTAATCTAGCCAAAACTCACACTTGGAGAATTTGGCATAAAGCTTTTTCTTCCTCAACAACTCCAATACCATTCTCAAATGCTCCTCATGTTCCTTCTTACTCTTGGAGTATATCAGTATATCATCAATAAATACGATCACAAAGAGATCCAGATATGGCTTAAAAATCCCGTTCATCAAGATCATGAATGCAGCAGGGGCATTCGTAAGACCAAAAGACATCACTACAAATTCGTAATGCCCATACTGGTCCGAAAGGCAGTCTTTGGCACATCCGTTGCCCGTATTTTCAATTGATGATAACCGGATCTCAAGTCAATCTTAGAGAAGAAACAAGCACCTTGTAACTGATCGAACAAGTCATCAATGCGAGGAATGGGATACTTGTTCTTAATAGTTACCTTGTTCAACTGCCGGTAGTCTATGCACATCCGAAAACTCCCATCCTTCTTCTTCACAAATAACACCGGAGCACCCCAAGGGGATGCACTTGGTCTAATGAAACCTTTACTCAACAACTCTTGAAGTTGGGCCTTTAACTCTCTTAACTCAGCGGGAGCCATTCTATAAGGGGGTATAGAAATGGGGCGAGTACCCGGTTCCAAATCAATGCAAAAATCAATATCTATATCCGGTAGCATACCAGGAAGATCTGCAGGGAACACATCCAGAAACTCACGGACTACCGGAACCGACTCAATTGAAGGTACTTGGGTAGTGTTATCCCTGAGATGTGCCAAGGAAGCTAAACACCCTTTGCCAACCATTTTCTTAGCACGAAGAAAGGAGATGATACGAACCGGAGTAGAAGTGTAGTCGCCCTCCCACACTAACTGATTTGTCCCAGGCTTGGCTAACGTCACGGTTTTAGCATTACAATCCAAGATTGAAATTTTTGGAGAAAGCCAAGTCATACCCATAATTACATCGAAGTCAACCATTTCTAGGATAACAAAATCTACATAAGTGTTGCTCCCCACAAAAGTCACCAAACAAGACCTATATACTTTTTCAACTATCACAGACTCACCCACCAGAGTAGAAACACGAATAGGCATGTCAAGTAATTCACAAGGTAAATTAAGACCAGTAGCAAATGAAGAAGATACATAAGAAAATGTGGATCCAGGATCAAACAATACAGAAGTCATGCAATCACAAACCGAAAGATTACCTGTGATAACAGCATCAGATGTCTCCGCTTCAGATCTCCCAGGGAAAGCGTAACAATGGGCCCCATTACTTGTCTGTCCGTTGCCTCTACCATGTTGTGTTGTAGTGGCTCCAGTTTGCCCATCACCTCGGCCGTTTTGGTGACCACCATTACCTCGACCACCACGTCCTCCAGAATAACGGCCTCTACCATGACCACCTCTACCTCTAACTATTGGGGGTCTATAACTCTGTTTTGGACAATTCCTCCTAATATGTCCAGTCTCCCCACATCCATAACACTCTCTGGAGTCAAGCATAGGTCTCTCAGAGAAGTGTTGACCGGTCTGAGGTGGACCCCCAACTACAGTCTGTAGTGAAGACTGAATTGGTCGGACTGAGTAACCTCCTGAACCCTGTCCTCTAGAGTAAGAACCATTAAACTCACCTCCCTTTCAAAACCTTTTTGATGTCGATGCCATGGTGAAGTCATCTGGCTTCACTCCTTCCACCTCTATCACGAAGTCTACCACTTCTTGGAAGGATTTTGCCGTAGCCGCTACCTGTAAGGCTGAAATCCGCAATTCTGACCTCAACCCCTTCACAAAACGGCGAATCCACTCTTGTGGACTGAAACAAAGTTGGGTGGCATACCTGGATAATGCACGAAACTTAGCCTCATATGCAGTAACCGACATCCTATCTTGCTCTAGGCTCAAGAACTCATCCCTTTTCCTATCCCTCAAAGTCCGGGGGATATACTTCTCCATAAACAAGCTAGAGAATGATGCCCAAGTCATAGGTGGTGCCTCTGTTGGTTGACACCAAACATGTGACCGCCACCACATTTTGGCGTTTCCTTGAAACTGATAACTCACGAACTCAACACCAAACCGTTCTACTATACCCATCTTGTGTAGTAGCTCATGACAGTCAACCAGAAAATCGTAAGCATCCTCAGATTCAGCACCCTTGAAGACTGGAGGTTTCAATTTCAAGAACTTACTGAAAAGTTCATGCTGATCATTTGTCATTATAGGCCCTGTAGTCAGACGAGGAAACGTGCCCATTTCCAATGAGGCATCCATGCGGGGAGCCATAGTAGCTGCATGTTGTACCTCCGGAACCTGAGGTGCTGGTGCAGAAAACACTGGAGGTGTCTGGCCCTGATCTGATAACCCGCTAAGATAAGCAAGAACCTGATTGATCATCTCTGGGGTAGGTTGGGGTGGCAATCCCTCACTCTGTACCTGTTCATTCTCCCCTTCCTCACCCTCTCTTACCACTTCCTCAGTTGGTGGAGGAGTCACCGCCCTAGTACCGGATGGGCTAGGTGTTTGTCCTCTTCCTCTAGAGGACATCCTCCCACGACTTCTTCCACGGCCTCTCGCCACTACTCTTCTTCGAGCTACAGCCTCAGTGGCTGGCTCAGACGCTTCTTGTCTTGCTGGTGTTGGTGTTGGCGCAGTCATTGCTCTAGTTCTAACCATCTGCGAAATAGAGTGAAGATGGTCAGATATCAATTTGTATCACCTGGATACCAATTGGATCCAAGTAATAGCACGAAAGAAAGAATGAAAGAATGGAATTTTCCTAAAGTCTTATAGTCTCTCAAAGAAAAGTAAAGGCGTCCCCCTACCGTTCCTTAAGACTCTACTAGACTCGTTCTTGTGTGATGAGACCAACGAACCTAATGCTCTGATACCAAGTTTATCACGACCCAAAACCGAGCCGCGAGTGGCACCCACACTTATCCTACTATGTGAGCGGACCAACCAATCTAACCCCAACATTTCAAACAAAATTAACAAAATACAATGCGGAAGACTTAAACTCATTGATACAAATCAATTCAATAACTATTATTATCCCCAAAATCTGGAAGTCATCATCACAAGAACATCTATGATCAAATTACTAAACTAAGAGTATTCTAAGAAGCTAAAATAAATAAAAGCTAGTCCATGCCGTAACTTCAAGGCATCAAGACATGAAGAAGAAGATCCAGTCCAAGCTAGAAGCATTAGCTCACCCTGAAATCCGGTGTAATGAAGACTGGCTAGAGTTACGGTTGAGTTGAAGACGACGGCACGTTTGCTGCACTCCACAATTAACAAAGCAAGAAACATACAAGTAGGGGTCAGTACAAACCACAAGTACTGAGTAGGTATCATCGGCCAACTCAAAATAGAAAACAGTATATATCAGTTAATATCATAAATCAACTATAATACTCAACATGTAGACAACAACAAGTATAATCATCAATAAGTACCACCAAGTTCATCCATGAGGACTCAAGCCTCAATACCATACTCATTTGGAATATACGTTCATTAGATTGAGTATATTAACATCTTTCCAGATTCATTATCTTTATTCCTCTTGTGTCGGTACGTGACACTCCGATCCCCTACTACTATGTGTCGGTACGTGACACTCTGATCCCCTACTTCTATGTGTCGGTACGTGACACTCCGATCCCCTACTTCTACATGCCGGTTCGTGACACCCGATCCCCTAATACTATGTGTCGGAACGTGACACTCTGATCCCCTAATTCTACGTGTCGGTTCGTGACACCCTATCCCTAATACTATGTGTCGGACGTGACACTCCGATCCCCTAATTCTACGTGTCGGTTTGTGACACCGATCCCTTAATACTATGTGTCGGAACGTGACACTCCGATCCACTAATCTCATTCTATCAATTCATCAAGCCTTCTCTTGTACCAAGGCATCATCAATATCATTCAGTTCATCAAGCCTTCTTTATACCAAGGCATCACCATTAACAAGGTAGATTAGGATTTCTTTCAAGATTAGGATTCAATAGCTTCATCATGCTTATTTTATCACAATTATATAATTCACATTCATGCAAGCATACAATTAAGCATATAGAAGGGTTTACAATACTACCAAATACATATCATTTGCTATTAAGAGTTTACTACGAATAGTATCAAAACCATAACCTACCTCCACCGAAGATTTCGTGATCAAGCAAGCAAATCCTCACAATCTTTGATATCCCCTTCGTTCCTCTCTCTCGATTCGATCCTCTCTCTCTCTTCTTGTTCTTTCTATCTTTCTTATTCAAAACCCTCTTTCTTTTACCCTAATAGCATATAATTAAGTATAAAAGATGAGGAATTAACCCACTAATTAACTAAAGGTTATCTCTTTTAACCCCCAAGAAATTGAGTTATTAATATTAAACCACTAACTTTATAATTATAAGCAGGAATAGTCCAAAACGCCCCTTAAATTACTTAACAGAAATCCGACCCAGCCTGGGATTACGCAACCTATGACGGTCTGTCATGGCTGTGACGGTCCGTCCTGCAGGTCCGTCGCAAAGTTCAGAGACTCAATTTCCTTGAAGAGTCTGTGACGGTCCGTCGTGCCCACGACGGTCCGTCCTGCCATTCCGTTACGAAGTTCAGAGAGTCGATTTCAGTACCCAAATTTCAGAATTCTAAGTGTTTTGGAACGAGACCCCCTCGACGGTCCGTCGTGCCCATGACGGTCCGCCGTGGGTTCCGTCGACTCAGACAGTTTTTCCAGAAATAAAATCTGCTGCTCAAAACGACTAAACAGGTCGTTACATTTCAAAAGCTAGCTAATGTTTAAGCATATTCAAAATGGGCAAAACTACACAAACTAGACCCATTAGGCAAAGTATTTATTCAAATTGGACTCAAATCCAATATGGAATATATTTATCCTGATTGGACTCACAGTCCAAACTATTTACCTGTCTGTTCTTATGTTATTCATTGAACTCCATCGGAGTTTATATATAATATGATGGTATCTATATACTCCGATAATATTCACTGAAGTATTATTTCTTTCTCTTTGATATTATCAGAGTATATATATACTTTGATGGTACCAAGCTGTAAACGTGAATTAGTAGTTACTCCCTCTGTCTCCTTTTTACTTGTGCAATTTTCTTTTTAAATATCATTTTAATAAATCAAAATAGGATAAATTTTTTAACCTATTATTCTTTTAATTTATTAATATTAAGTTAATTTCTTCTTAAAAAATATAATGAATTACATTTGAAATTCTATTAATTAATAAAGTAAAACGATAAACTTATTATAACAATCAATATTTTCTAAATAAGTGTGTAGTGTGCCAAAGTCAAAAGAGCAAAGGAGTAGAAACAAAGGCTATGAAAATAAAAGAATAGGGGCTTATAAAAAATTTCCATTTTTAGGTATAAGTATTTTTTTTTAAAAAAAAAAGACCAATAAACTTCATTCCACTCGATTTGGGATTCAAATTTTAGGCATCAATTGGCGGTGAATCTTCTTATTCAACTATGCTTACTTGATGTTCTTCCTTTTTCATTCAACTTTTTTTAAACGTGCTTGAAAGATGGACTGCATCTCACATGCATAAAGAAAATATTCACGATCTCATATCATTTATGTTTTGAATTTAGCAAGTCAGTTTATGTAGAGCCTAAACATTGAAACATAACTCTTTAAGGGATAAAAAAGATTCTCAGGTACGTACTTTACACTTTGGATTCAGGTTTATTTTACAATCATCACATAGGTTGTATGTATACTCAGATGTTGTTGGAGAAGGTTGTACCACTACTAGGAGATCAACTACATGTTATAACATCTACCTATGTGCAAATTGTATTTCTTTGACTTTCAAAATAGTCCACAGTAGCCCAATCGAGTGTTGAACTGAGTATAGAGCAGTAGCCTTCACTGCAATAGAGATGACTTGGATAATGTATCTTCTTCATGGCCTTGGAGTGTTCCTTCGATCTGTCCCTATGTTGTATTGTGATAACATGAGTGTCTTGTACATAACGGTTAATCCAGTTATGCATGCTAGAACCAAACATGTTGAAATAGACTATCATTTTGTTCGTGAGAAGGTGGTCAGGGGATAACTTTTTGCTCAGTTTGTGAGGTCTAAGGATCAGCTAGCTGATATTTATACCAAAGCTTTAACAAATGGATTTTTTCCTGGTTTTTGCAGCAAGCTAGGAGTCACGATTCCTCCACTCACTAGCTTGAGAGGATGTGTTGAAGGAATCCTGAAACTTGATGGTACATGTCAAAGGAAACATGTCCATTGAAGCTGGCACGAGTCAGTGTTAGAGTCATACTCGGACTAGACTATTGAATCCTAAATTATGTATGACTAAGCTACTGATTCGTGCATTCAACTAGGATAAGGCATTTGAGTTATAGTATAATACTAGTCATTTAAATAATATATTTGTGTTGTAGTAGGATTCCTAGTATGCTAGAATAAGACTCTTCTCCTATGTAAGGAGCTTGTAACTCAAGATTTATTTTTCATTTATACAATATTTGATTTCTCCATAATTTACGCGAGATTCAAGTGGTTAAACAATTTTTTTGACATATTATATCCTTAATTTATTAATATTAAGTTAAATTTCTTTTTTTAAAATATAGTGAATAATATTTGAGATCCTATCAATTGATATACGTAATATGATAAATTCATTACATCAATTATTATTTTCTTAATAAATATTCAGCGTGTCAAAGTCAAAAAAGCGCAAAGGGAGTAAAAAAAAGAGATCGATGAAAATAAAAGAACAACGACACATAAAAAATTTCCTTTTTCGGGATATAAGTATTCTTTTTTCTTTAAAAAGACCAATCAACTTCATTCCACTCGATTTGGGAATCAAATTTTAAGCATTAATTGGCGCTAAGATTAAAGAAAATATTCGTGTTAAGTTGTCAACATTAAAATTAATTTTCTAACCCTTATTTAAGAAAGAGTTTCTAATATTTATTAGAAAAATTTTGAAACTTTTTAAAAGTAATATTGGCAAATAAGATTGAAATGAATTCCAACCATTTTTTTTAGGCAAAGAGAAAATTGTCAAATAACCCCCTAATCTATTAGTCAATTCTCGACTATGCATTTATATTTTACGAATATCATATTATCTATCTAGACATTTTAAAAGTGGAATATATTACCCCTTAAAAGGTAACACCTATATTTGTGGTAAGTGGTGGACTGCACGTGCGATGCCACATAAATTTTTTGTACATTTTTTAATTAAAATATTATTATTCTACTTTTTTATTCTATCTTATTTGTTTTCTTTTCTATTTCAGCCCATTCTTCTTTTCTTTTTTATTTTCTTTGACTACAAATTTTCTGCCGTTAAAGTGGAAATTCCTAGTTCCATTTCTAAAACCTCAAAATTTTTAGCTTTTTTAATATTTGTTTGAATTATTTTCGGAGAAGTTCTTTATTTTGTTATACACGTCAATCTTGAATATCTGAGTTTGTTATTTAATGGGTATTCTCCGATGAGGATATAGTCGGAGTTAGAGAAGCTAAAAAATAAAGTATATTTGAATGAGATATGAATTTATTATTTTATTTACTCAACTGGGTTTCATCTATATTGTTCAATTTTATGTTCTTGTGCTTCAACTTATGATCATTTAGCTATGTAAAAGTATTGATTTTTAATTTGATCTCGTATTCTCCTAATGTTTTCAACTAAAGTCGAAATCCTTTGAAAAAAATAAGAAGAAAGGAGATAGTGTTAGTAGTAACTATTATTAACAGTGAGTTGAAGAGATAGAGAAAGAAAATAAAATGAAAAATATAAATAAAAGTAAAAACATGATATCATAATTTTTTTTTTAAAAAAATCAGAAAATTAATATGAAAAATAAAAATAAGAAAATCTCTTTGAGAAAGTGTATTACACTTTTTTTGCCAACTCAGTATTAGGGGGCAAATAATTCTTCTATAAAATAGTTCAAGTGGGTAATAAGACCCTCCTAAAATATAAGGAGTTTGGTGTACAAATATTGATAGTGCATGAATTAGTAATGCAGGGATTAGTAATGCAGGGATTAATAGTGCAGAGAGATTATTTTTGTCAAGTGTTTGATTCATTATTTTCCACTTAATTTGTGTTTAATTTATAATTCTAAAAAAAAATCTTTTTCCTATTATACCCTTGTGTTATTATGAGTGTTTATTTCATGTAACTAAGTCAAGGTAGATAACTACCGGACCGGATAATTTTTTTAAAGAATTATTTATTTCATTTAATTAGATAAATCAAATACATATATATAAAATTGTTATTAATTTTAAGATATGATGTACCACTAAGAAGATCAGTGATGTCACAATGTATTTCTAATTTTATGTGGGTTAAGTATATATCTTCAACTTAACATAGATTTAAGACTTCTTAAATTGTTAATACCTATAGCTTATTTTTATTTTTATTTTTAAAACAATAGTTCAAGTGGGTAATTGACAAATTATCTTGAATATACAAAAAATCAAGAAAAAAAATATTAGTAAAATCATTAAATTACACCAAACAAATTTGGAGAACTAAAAAAGAACATTTATAACCACTCTAATATAAATGAAAGGAAATTAAATTACAAAAGAAATTTTTAAAAAAAAAAGAATAAAGGGTTAGTTTAGTCATTTAGGGATCTTATCCAAGGTTTAACAAACCTTGGATTAGCTATTCCTCCATTTTCAAGGGATAAGATAATACCACATATAATGAATAAGCAATCCATAATTAAATTAAATGAAGTAACCAAACAATGTATTAGTTGGATTAAATTTTAATACATGAATTATTTTACCTAATACCGTCAAACAAACCGATCCTAAGTGTGTAATTGAGAATCCACTGATAAAATAGGGGTTCATTTGGCCATTTTCTCCTAGGCAAATGTTTCTTCATAGTTGACTCCTTCTTGTTGAGAGTATAGTTTAGAAACTTATCAATTTTTCTTTTTAGATAATTTATGGATTTATATAGTTCGTTTTTGTACATACATTTTATTTCAACTAGTTAAAGTTGCTTGCTTTATATTATTAAGTATAAAACTTTAAATAATTTGATTTTGGTATTCGAGATCCGTGAGTTGTTTTTTATTTTTATTTATCAGTCAAATTTTGACTGGTAAATAAGAACAATGATTGTTAATTTAAATTTACCATTTTGTCCCTATTAATTGCTAAGTCTCAAACATATTTATTCATTATATTTTTCAAGACATTAACTCAATATTAATAATAAAGAGTATAATAGAAAAAAAAACTCTCGTTCTTCGATTTTGTCAAAAATGACCAGCAAAAGGAGAAATCAAATTATAAAATATTTGACAAGTAAATAGAGATATAAATAATACTTTAACTTGTCATTGATATGAAAAGTCAAAATTATATTTATTGGCTACTTAATGAAATGTTGAACCAATCCATTTTGAATAATCAAATTGGTACGGAAATTGTAACACAAGAAAACAACGATATTAATATAAAAAAACAAACTCTAAACAATAAGATAAAACAAAGAATATACTACGTTATGTATGTACAAAATAATATAATATAAATATTTGTAACAAATAAAGCTAAAAGCGAGAGATTACATTAGTCGACATCAAATATCATAATTTGTCTTTGAAAATCAAGTCGAGAATCAAACTACCAATTGATTTCTTCATACACCATAATTGTGGCTAAAGTTTAACCGTAAATTATATTCATTATTAGGTGTTTTTTTATAAATATGTTTCTGAAAGATTCATAACTATCGCCTCAATCTATGTCTGAAATTTTAGAAACACACTTATACTATATTAAGGTCCTATTACCGTTTAAACTTATTTCATAATAATTTTCTATCCCTTTTCAACCTATGTGACACTAGCTTGAAAAGAATTTCAACACGCACGGTGCGTAGAAGATAGTGTCACGTCATAAGTTGAAAAAAAAAGGAAAATGCATATGTATCCCATCAACCTATGCCCGAAATCTTAGAGACACACTCATACTATGCTAAGGTATCATTATGCATTTTTCCAAAAAAAAAAATGGTAGACAAGGTCTTAGAAGAAAAAAAAAGTGAACGAGAGAAAGTAAAGAGGGTTCGGTGAAAGGCGAGTGTACAGAGTAGAGGACTAAAACAATTATAATTTATAAATTTGGGCATTTTATGGAAAATCTCAGGGCTAATTACATTTTATCTCGAAGTTTTCCCAATCACCCAAATTTGTCATTACTGTAAGATTCATTATTTGGTTGTATGATATATTGTAAATAATACACTATTTAATACTTTTTCTTTTCAAAAAGAATAACTTCCTTTCCTTTTTAGTTTATTTAAAAAAGAATGATCTCTTTCTTTTTTTGGTAACATTTTAATTTGAGCTTTTCACGTGACATATTTAAGGCCACAAGATGAAAGGACAATTTTGTCCATTTGACCTAACTTTAATTTATAATCACAAGATTCAAAAATCTTCTTTATATTTTTAAACGTCGTGCCAAGTCAAATCAGGTTATTCTTTGTGAAACGGAGAGAGTATGATGGATGTATCCGAGAAGAGATATATAGGGATGTATTCGAGAGGGAATATGGATGTACCGAAGAGGAGATAGTGATGTATTCTAGACAATACTTTTGTAATTTTTTTAAATGATAGGAAATTTTAGAGATTAGAATATCTTAAATTGTATATTTATGTAATTTATTCTTTAAAGTTACCATGAAATCCAAAATCAGATCAATCAATGCCCTTAAACTATGAATTTGGTATAATATTATGAATGTAGCGTTAGAAATTAAGTTAAAAAGTTGATATCAAGAATATTAAGATTCGAAAGATGAATGAAGAATAAATTTGTACTAATTCAAGTAATCGAGAAACACTTTAGACCCTTCTACGTACATTATACTCAACACTCTACCTAATATTTTCAAAAGTCGTGGAATTGGAGATTGTTTCTTAATGGGGGAATTTTCATCCTTAATATTTAAAAGAGTTTATCCAAAATATAGAATTAGTGGCTTGTTTAGTGTTTAGAATTTTTTTCATATTTAGTACTTTCCCTATCCCAACTAATAATTATATATATGGCATTATATTGGAATAAGAAATTATTTAATGTAATTTAAAAGCTTGTAATAATAATAGATCGTTATTTTTAAAAATCTTTTAATGAATATAATTAATTTATAAAAAGCTCAATACTATTTTTTTCTTTAGAATCAAAACCCATATATGTAAGAATTATTTCTTATTTATGGCCCAAATTTATTTGTACCTCAAGTAATATCATAAATAATATTTGATGAAGAATAAATCTCATTTGTACATTCATTACTTAATGAATATACCAGATTAAGTCTTAATCTCCAGAATAAGATTATCGTGTTCAAGATCATAATGTATATTAAAGCATTTAATCTTGCACATATTAGCTAAAATGACAGAAGTAACAAAACAAAATTGTATTTCTCTTAGCTAGTAAACGGCGGAAAAGTAGAGGTGGGTCCACTTTTTTATCAATGGGGAAGTATACGTTCATCCGTTAAGTTTGAAAAAAAATAATATATACATATATGTGTATCTATATTGAGAAAAATTGACAGAAATTAAAATATAATAAATAGTACACCCATGAGGAGTATAAGAGTGTTCTTGTGCCTCTTATACAAGGTAGAGAAATCACCTAAAAAAAAAAAGTTCAAATTCAAATAAAGCGCTATTTCAATATTTTTATTTTAAATTTAATTTAAAAATCTCAATTAATGCATCCAAAATTTTTAAATCTTGAATTCGAAAAGTCATATGTATATGTACGCAATAAGGATATTTGCCTAACCAAAGACTAGAGCAAGTAGCCCATAATACACATTCATAAAAAGGGAAAGTTTAAGGCACCAATTAGTAGAAATAAAGCAGAAATTAAAATAGTACAAAAAGAGGAAGCCTTTATTTTTCTCTCACACGTATAGCTGGCTGCTCCAATTATTACTTCAGAACGCAATAAGTTACGTATCTTCTATCTTTCTTAGATTCTACTTATAATGTTTTTGTTATCAAGAAAATAATACAATGAATGTATAGTGAGATTAAGGATATGTATGTTCCGATTCAAAAATAGTGATGATGACACTCGTCTTTCCTCAAGATAAGTCATTCAAAAATTCAGAATACAATGGAAAGAGCGAATATAAACTTAACATAAGAGCAAAAAATTTAGTCATTCTCAAATACTCCCAAAATATGATTGTCACACGTATAAGCCACTAGTGTAAGAAAAAATAATTTAAAAGATAAATACAAGTCTCAGTGTCTTTGTTTCTCAAATAAAATAAGACATAAATGAGGAACAAGAGGATCCGCCGAAATGACAAGCAATTACCTCTCAATGTTTCCTCAGTAACCACGAAAGAAGATGGAGTAAAGGGCAATCACACAGATATGTGTTAAGAACCTACACAATTGTATAGAAGGAAGGAGTGCGTACTAAACAACGTGTACTCGACAAGCAACCCACTTAAACAAGTTAAAACTAGCTAGAAAATGAGAATTCCTATCTTCCAGACCGCCATAACTATAATTTGCATAAAACTAAGTCCAACTTAACAGTTTACAATCACAATTCAATAGTTACAGTTCATCAATCACAAGTATTACGTTGATCAATCACATTATCAATTTCATCAACCACAATATCAAGTTCATTAATCACAAATATCAAATTCATCAACCACACAATATCGAGTTTATCAAACACAAATATAAATTTGGAACTCATGAGGAACACTCATAGTCCATGTACTTGTTGATAATGACCTCAACATCACTATTTTTTCATTGGATCCTGGGGCGTTTATTTATAGTATAAGACTTGAGAGGTAAGACTTAGTAAAATATCGCAAGTTAGGAGCACAAGAATATTAATTTATTATGTTATTTTTTCGTATTGTTAAAAATCTAATTACCCCTTACAATTGCGTTAAAAATTGTTATTTATAGATAACAAAGTTAATACATCAACCAACAATCAAAAGCTTTATTCGAATTTCCAACCATACGTGCTATGCCCAATGATCATATATTCCATTTTTCTTCAATGATAATCATCATATATATTGTGATCTAGTAATAAGTCGAGGTTATGTTTCATCGAGAAAATCTCTGAATCAACGATTTTATCGAAAAACTTAATGTATATCCATGATTCATCACACACTACATGTACATCTCTTGTCTGGCACAAGCTATTCTTTTACTCAATACGGTTATATTAGATATATTTTTATTATTGCTTAAGCAACAACAATTGATTTGAACAAGATAAAGAAGAAAAAAAAACATCAAACTTGGTTAAAGACTAAAGATATAGTCCCTCCATTATTTTGTGTCTTAATTTGATTAAACACAATTTTAAGAAACTTTTTGAATGTTGCAATGATTAAAAAATGTGTATAAAATATTAAATGTCCTTCGAATCCTTTCGTATAAGGCTTGACTTGAAAAAAATGTATATATATATATATAATTAATATCAAGATATTTAAAAAATTATTCGAAAAAAAATATTGTCATGAGTCCCTTGACTCTCTAAATTGTAATTAGCTAAGACACAAATTAAAACCGGGTGAGTACTAAATGAAAAGAAAAATTAAATTATTTTTTATATAATTGAACAAAAAAGGATTTATTTTTTATCTTGAATGTTATTTTTTTTGGTACTATAATCATTTGGTATACAAAATTTATTAGATTTTCTGTTGTAGAAAAGAGACAATATATTATTGATTAATACGAATCAATACACGTGGCGACGTGTTGCTAGTACTATTAGGGGATGGGGATGTTAATACAAAGTTCGTACTACAATAATTATATTAGTAGACATATATGGCCTTTTTTATTGATTTGACTAATTTAAATTAGAATAGTGTAGAATTCATACAAGTAAAAAAGTATTTTTAATTAATAATTTTTTTTATAAAATTTAAATTTAAAATATCTAATTAAAGATATATTTTGAAACTTGAACATGTTTTCTATTTTTCAACTTTTTAAACTTTTTGACGTACATTTTCTATTTTCCCCCAAAAAATTCACGTTAGACTAAATTTAATTTCCTATACCTTAGTTTCTAATATTTTCGGCCGGTTGAAAGCGTCATTTCATAAATGACTAAAATCTTTTTCTTAAAAGAACGTAAATTCTGCCTTGTTTTAATCTCAATCTTCCACTTTTTTCATGCCATAAAAGATTAAAATCTTTTTCTTGGAAGAGCGTAGATTTTGACTTTTTTTTAATCCTAATTTCTTACTCTTTCGATGAGGCAAGCATAACCTCACCACACTACACTACACTTGGACACAAAGCATTTCTTCAATTCTCCTTAGCTATAAATACCCCTCATAACTTCTTCAATCTCTTCAAAAAAAATTTTGTACTTCAAATTTCACTAGGCTATTAAACTAAATTCATAAAATACTTTTGTACTTCAAATTTCACTAGGCTATTAAACTAAATTCATAAAAATTAGGAAAGAATAAAATGGATTTGGAGACGAGTGAGATTTCAAATTACAAGTCATCAATAGTTTTGTCTAAGTTGGCTAGTAACGAACAACATGGTGAAAACTCACCATATTTTGATGGGTGGAAAGCATACGATAACGATCCTTTCACTTAGTGAATAATTTGAATGGGGTTATTCAGATGGGTCTCGCGGAAAATCAGCTTTCAGTTGACTTGATTGAAGAATGGATTAAGAGAAATCCAAAAGCTTCCATTTGTACAAATGATGGAATTGAATCTTTCAGGAGAATTGCCAACTTTCAAGATTATCATGGATTGCCTGAATTCACTAATGTAAGTTTGTTATTACCTACTATTCTCTCCTTTCAAAAATAAATGTCACATTAAAAATTAGTATATTTTTCTAATTATCCTGTGTTCAATTCTTAAGAAATATCTAATAAATAGAATATTATTTTTCTTAATAGGCGTGAAATAAGTTAAACTTAGACTTCTTTTAAGATGAATATGAAATACTTACTACTATTATATATGAATAGTGGTACATTGTAGCGGTGAAAGTCATTATGAATTTGTACAAAAAAAAGAAAGTTATGATCAATTTTATTACTATAATTTTACATTTACTTTTAGAATAAAGAACTAAGATTACATTTAGTTGAAATAGATATATTTCTTGACTTCTATCTCATACATATATTTCATTTTATCTGACACTATTGTTACTTGTCTATTGAAAATTTAAAAAATTACATACGTTATTAAAATAAATATATTTTTATCCAATTTTTTCGTATAAAAAAAATATTTGTTTGTGTAGGCAATTGCAAAATTTATGGAGAAAACAAGAGGTGGTAAGGTTAAGTTTGATGCTAAACGTGTAGTAATGGCTGGTGGAGCTACTGGAGCTAATGAGAGTCTCATGCTTTGTTTGGCTGATCCTGGTGATGCTTTTTTAGTCCCCACACCCTATTACCCAGGGTATGTATACATATTTCTAAATCAAATTCAACTTATATTATATCGATCGTGAAAAAAATAGATGTTTCTTAATTAAATATTGAATTCCTTCTTGCCTATTTGAAATGCGAATTATATTATATCACTCAATTGACCTTTAAAATCGATGTTATATAATATAATTCGTATTTTTCAAATTGAATAAGTAAAAATAGTTATTTAGGAGATTTTTTTTTAATGAAATAGCACTAGTGAAGTAATTAAAGAGAGACTATACGTAATGGTCAAATCTTTATAACTAATATTAATGGGGGCAACTTTTCCTACCTGTGATTTGTCAAAAAAGTTGAAAACTAACAAACAAATGATATTTTTGGTTCTCTGTCTTTTTATAAGTCTATTTTTTTGATTAAAAAAAAAATGAAATTTTCTCATTTTTTTAAAAAATAATGGATAGTATAAAAATTATAATTACTTTCTTTATCCTGATTTATGTAACATAGTTTGAATTTCTAGACGTTTCAAGTTTAATTCTGAATTTGTATCAAAGATGTTTAAACCACGTAAAAAGTATTTATTTATTTTTAAGTCATGATGATTAATATTTAGATGAAAAAATTATTTGACTCTCGAAATTTGTGATCATACAATGATAAAATTATTTAATGGCTTACATTGGCATGTTTTTAAGTCTTCATTTGTATTAAATGCAGATTTAATAGGGACTTAAGGTGGAGAAGTGGTGTACAACTTTTACCAATTGCATGCAAGAGTTGCAATAATTTAAAATTACAATAGAAGCTATCGAAGAGGCCTATGAAAAAGGTCAACAAGCAAATGTCAAAATCAAAGGCTTGATTTTGACCAACCCTTGTAATCCATTAGGTACCATTTTAGATAGGGACACACTTAAAAAAATCTCCACCTTCACTAACGAACATAATATCCATCTTGTTTGCGACGAAATATATGCTGCTACCGTGTTCAATCCTCCAAAATTCGTTAGCATCGCTGAAATTATCAACGAAGATAATTCTATCAATAAAGATTTAGTACACATTGTGTCTAGTCTTTCCAAGGACTTAGGTTTTCCAGGATTTCGAGTGGGAATTGTGTACTCGTTCAACGATGATGTTGTTAATTGTGCTAGAAAAATGTCGAGTTTTGGTCTTGTTTCGACTCAGACACAACATTTGCTAGCTTTCATGTTGTCTGACGATGAATTTGTGGAAGAATTTCTTATTGAAAGCGCGAAAAGGTTGAGAGAAAGGTACGAGAAATTCACTAGAGGACTTGAAGAAATAGGAATCAAGTGCTTAGAAAGCAATGCAGGGGTTTATTGTTGGATGGATTTGCGGTCATTGTTGAAAGAAGCAACACTAGATGCTGAGATGTCACTTTGGAAACTCATCATAAACGAAGTTAAGCTCAACGTCTCCCCTGGATCTTCATTCAATTGCTCGGAGGTAGGATGGTTTCGAGTTTGTTTTGCAAATATCGATGATCAAACAATGGAGATCGCACTTGCAAGGATTCGGATGTTTATGGATGCTTACAACAATGTTAATAAAAATGGAGTCATGAAGAACAAGCACAATGGAATAGGAACAACCTACGCTTAACTCCTCAAATGGGGAGTACGATGAAAATGTTATTAGCTTAAATATCATGTCTCCTAATTCTCCGATTCCTCGCTCGTAGTGCGAGCAAGGAATTAAAAGACAAAATTATTGTTGTACAATCAAATAAAGTTATAAAGCTTGTAAATAAACTAGATTCGCCCAGGCCCGTGCTAAAGCACGGGCCCAACATAGTTAATTTTAGTGTCCTAACACAACCAAATTAATTTTATGTTGGTTTTAGTGTCGCCTATTTCATCGCAACAATATAACCGAATCAATTTAACTAAATGGGTAAAACATGACATTGTCATATGCTGTACGAAAACATAAGTTCATATACCTTTAAATAATATTGATCATTTTGTTTAAACTAGGCTACGTATCACAAATACATGATTGGGTAAGTGATAATACACAAATACATGATTGGATAAGTGATGATAAGCGCAAACAACCACTCCATGTCTATAAACATTATAGACAGAGAGACCAGTAAATGTCTTGTAGGTAATATATTGCTATCTTGTTCAAATTCTCGAGTCCTATATCATCGATAAACTCACTTCATAAATAATCAATATTAGTGAATTTGAACGAACACATACATGTTTCTCAACAAAAGAAGATGACATACAAGTATCACTAAAATTATCCTTACAACGCTCATTTAACTCTAAGAGGTGCAAACATCAATTAAAAACTAATTCATACATCACCTTTTATTATATAATTATCTGATAATATGAATGTTGGTCTAAATAAGATTTACGAGAAGATTATTGAAATACATTTTTTATATATAGCTAAACTTATTCAAGCCATGGTACCCCGAAATATAAGGGATGACATTCAAATTTGATACATGTGAGAGTTAACACACGGATGACACAAACATACTTGTTCAGTTTCTACAACTCTGTCTGAATTTTCTTAGTTTTCATCAGCTTCCTATTTGTAGCAGTACTTCATAATGGTCTCTTCCTTGGAGAATGTCATAACAAACCCAACAACACCAACTACTACCATCTGACCATCCATCTCACATGTTTTTCTCTTGTGGAGTTTTACAGTTCAACAAATAAGATGTCAAAATGAATATTTAGCATCAACATAGTAGTATCTCCCCTTGGAGTGAAAGGTAGTAGGACAACTCTAGCAACCTCGAGTCTAAATAATAAATGTATGTCGAAACTGTGAATACAGACTGAAATGTTATAAATAAAAGGGTGAATTTACTTGATACATGTTTTTCAACTTCTATCACAATGTGGGTTATTCCAACCTTATAATCCAAGAAGGAAGTCAGCTCGCAAGGTTTGCTTGTATCATCTTTAGGCACTGAAATAAATGAAAAAGGCAAATGAAAAAACGATAATGTATAAGAGAAGACTTGAAATATTTACTAAAATATAGTAGGTGTTGATATTGCGGAGAAGCTAAATTGCTAGATAAAAAAGGAGGCGGCTGCAAATGGTAAAAATATATGTAGGTTAAAAAGTGATAAATTCAAGAACTGAATCATCTAGTATCAATACATTTTTTTCCTTTAAGGTACGCAAGTAGCTATGTAGTCGAGTCTCTATATAGAACCATAACTCAGCGGTATTTCTTGCAAGATTATCCCGTTGCTAATTTTCTTTTCCTTATTGTTATTTATCATATTATAGGGAAAGCAAGAAAAAGAATGAGATCTAAAATATTTTTCGAAGAATTACAGATAAAGACAATCTTTATGTACCTGCTACAACTAATGTCCCGCATCCACAACATCATCACGGAGTGAGATCACCACAACCTAAGATTTGGCAGAGTCAATTACAATGTTAAATATTCCGGCTTTCCTCCTCTTGAGCAGAACTATTATATATTATACAAGAAAACTTGCAAGAATCCATTTTCAAAGAACAGTCTCGATAGTTCCAAAAGTTATTAGCAAATTAGATAAGAGCTACTATATGCCTCCATCAGAAGGTTGGCAAATACATAGATTCATACTAACATAATTCATATATGATGGTAAGTTTCGAAAGGAAGAGTTCAACAAAGTTGTTTCTAATTGACACAGACTATTCTTTCTATTTAAATTTGTGGCTTCTTTTGAACTACTTTTTCCGCTAAATTCATCTCATTAGAGTCAAGTGGTTGAATGTCTCTCTCCTTATAGTAAAGTGGTATCCGACCATAAAACATCATCCAGTTCCTTGCAGAAACAAAGTAAAGAAACTTGCAACTCCTACCCTCAACATAAATCAATTTATTCACACAAATTCATCAAATAAGAAATCGGTAAGTAGTTTATCAACAACTCTACAAAAAAGTAGTACTTTTTACTCCAATATTTCAACAACCGATAAAAAATCTATTAACATCTTACTTTTTACTCCAATATTTCAACAATCGATAAAAAAATCCATTAACATCTTACCGCTTCCTCTGCTTCTTCTTCTAGAGATGCTCGTAGAAATAAAATTAAAAAAATTACACCTTTTAATAGAAGGATTTACCAAATGATGAATTGACCCTTGCAACTGAAACTTTATCATTCTACTAATAATCTATCACGATAAGAACACCTTTTTGATTATCAAAATTGTTTATGCTGGGTCAAACTTAACATTCATATTCATAGATGCAAATACATTGAAAGGAA
The DNA here is from genome assembly GCA_027705065.1 of Solanum peruvianum. NCBI lineage: Eukaryota > Viridiplantae > Streptophyta > Magnoliopsida > Solanales > Solanaceae > Solanum > Solanum peruvianum. The sequence goes on from JAKWJD010001759.1 coordinate 58,566,059, forward strand.
AGATATAATTACCTCTAAAACGGCCTGAGAGAAATGAAATCTTAAGAGGAGCAGTTTGAAGTCAATTTTTGTGTCAACATTGGAAGAATAGTTGTCAAAAAAGGCACTACACGTGTCTATTCTTATAGTTCACACGTTAGAAGGTGAAAGCTTAAAAGAAAGTGAGTGTCACAAATTACAAATTGAATTTTATTTCAATTGCCACTGCAACACCACTTTAATCAATATTATCCAAGAATTAGTGTCACACCACTGCAATGATATCATCTAAGAACATGATGATATAACTAAACTCTATTGCACCTATGTATCTTCAAGGATGTATGCACAAATCACAACAAAATCATTTGCATGCATATAGGATAATCAGAAATCCACAAGAAACAACTCAAAAGAACAGACAAATTAATTAAAATCCAAAATAGGAACTAACATATACCTTGCAGATAGAGAACTAAGTGAGTATAGTAAACAATGCAAGATTCCTAAAAAATCTCATCAAAACAAAGAGCTCCTTCTCTGACAAACCAAGCACAACATCAAGAGTTCAAGCAAGGAAGTGCACTGTGGTGCTTAGAAGATTAAAAAAATATCTTGTCCATTAGCTTGTTCCTTCTTGCATAGCTACAAATATTTATATATGATATTATTCACTTACAACCAAAGGTTGCAGCAGTTCAACTCATCTTTATATGAGTCTGAAATGTTGGGTTGATTTTACTGTACTTTGTTGGACACAGTTGATTACCTTAATGTTATAAAGTAATAATATTATTGTGATATAAGCTCTTGAAATTAAAATAAGTTCAGCAGCGCCTGCAAAGTTGAACAATGAACATCTCAACCTTTTTCTTAGCCCCCAAATTTTAAAGCCAGAACAGAAAACACAATAAAATATAAGAGATTAATAAATTATATACATTGTCAACGTAAAATAAATAATTTTTATATGTGATGGTAGGTTGCACATTTTATCAAGAAGGTTAATGTAAATCTGCTAACCTATATTGCAAATATACATTTACATTGATCATGTATAAAACTCAAACATACAGGTGCATCATTTGCAATAAATGCATAATTTCATTCAGTGAGCATTCATAAACCAATACCACGGATAATGATCGCTTATAGACAACTTAACTATCATTTTGCACATTAATTAGGTTCAACATCAAATGTTGTTACCAAATCTAGAGAAGATCCTTCAATTATTCTAAATTATTTGATAAAATAAGAAACATTCAAGTATCATCTTGTATTCTTATCCGGGAAGCAAGAAAATGAGTTTGGTGCTTCCAGTTTAGCTGTGATAAAATGAAAAAAAAAAATGATTTTTCATAACGAGGCACGTAATGTTGCTTCTTTATAGAATTAGAGGGTATTGAGGGTCAATTCATTTTATGAATAACTTAGACTTTACCTGGAATCAAAATGTTTAAATTCCACAAATAACAATCATATATTTTTTCCGGTTCCTTTTCTCCTCCACCTAAGAAATGAAAAAAGACAGACATTTTTATTTATTTGACTTGGTATTTCTGCATCGCAATTCGAACATCTCTTTTCTGCCTCTCTCCCTTCAACAGTAAAAAAAAAGTTCATTAAGAAGCGAGGAAGGAAAAAATAATTATTAGTTGACAACTTGACCATCTTTAGTGCTCAATTAAAGATCCATCTCGATGTAGGCATATTATCAAACACCCTTGGTGCACTAAGGCAACTTGAGTATTTATTCGTGAAGATGCATGAACAAATCAGAAATAACATTGACGTTCCTATATTTTTATAGAGAAAGTACAATAGAGAACAATAATGAAAAAGAATAAATACCAAAATTTGATTTAGATGATGAATATATGTCGAAATTTGAGCAAGAGTATCTTCATCTTCATCAACTTGTTTGGATGGTTGCTAAGTATTATTTTGTTTATAGTCATTTTCATCTAGTTTTCCTTTCTACAAATGGATCAGGGGAAATAAAAATGGTCATATCTGTTAACTTTCATGTTATTATATTCTCTAAAAAAAATCACTAATTGCACAAGATAAAAATTGAAGCAAAAAAAAAAATTCAGGAAGAAAAAAAGTGAGAAACACTTACCAGAAAATACAATTAAGAAAATTTAATTTGAAAGAGTCAATGAAGAAGAAAGTGAACTTCAAACATCCATGTTAGCTGGTGAATTGTTTTGAGTGCAAATACGCGTGTCAACAGGAAAATAACAAAAAAGTGACCTCCAATAAAATAAAGCCAAGTTTGTAGTACACTTCACGTAGCTAATTGTACAACTTGTTATTGCCATGTTTGTACATACCAAGTCTCGATGTCGACACATCACATCCTGGGGTTGAAGAAGGTTCCAAGGGTTCGGTTGTTCGCCGATTCAAGTGTTACGTGAGTTGGGTTTAGAACGTTGTGAGACAGTTCGGTTCCTATCTACCATTAGTGTTAAAGGGAGAACTGCGAGGAGCCAACCCTAGTACGTGGACAAACATTGCAATAGACCGTTGTACTCAAAGCAAAGTAAATTGTACTAATAACTTGTCACTGAATAGACACGTGGATTAAAAATAAATATTAGTGAACATGTGTAGCACTCTAAAAATTCACACTATCTTTTATGATACCTGCATTTTACACGTGGATTCATTTTTTTTTTTGGTGATACACTTCAATTCACAAATTCTTCTTAGTTGCAATTCTCTGTATTCATCTCTCTCAAACATAATTTTTTCCCCTTTTATGGCGTGAAGAAGGTAGATTACGGGTTCTCTCTGCTTGTAGTTTTTTCGATGAAATTTATGCATATGTTGAATTTTATACTTGTACGAGCATGTTTAATTTGGAGTAGAATTAATTTTTGGTGCTTTAGTTCCAAGCTTGATATAGAACAAGACAAGTTTATCTTTATGCAAGTATTTAATTGTTATTGGCTGATGTTAAAAGAATCAATTTATAACAATTATTGAGCTTTATTATTATTGAGGTGATTAATTAAATTATACTAGCTAATAAAGATATATTGTCTTGCTGTTGTAGCATTTCGATATTCATTGATAAAGTCATTATTTATTTATTTTTTAAAAAAGATTGCTTTAAACTACAAAGATTTGCCTAACATGATTTTGAAATGCCAAGTCAATTGCAAAACATAAGATTTCTCACGCCTTTTTCAGTCTCAAAATTTGTGGCAAACTAAATTGCTAAGAGAGGATTACTCCTATTTGTAACAATGCTCTAATTTTTTACAAGGAAAGACATGATCCATACAAGCTTATTATGACTTCAATTTCTATGTCAAAATACTATGAAATTTATTCAATTTGAATATTAATTTCAACTGGACTAGAACAATATTGAGCAAAATATATTACATATTTGAATCAAAATCTAGATTCCCCGAAAACTGAAGTTCAATTTTTGTGGTTATCTAATTTTTAGTAGTTTCCATCTTTTATGTACTCGAACATATGCATAAAATTCATCAAAAATACATATTTTTTCCGCTTCCTTTTCTCCTCCACCTAAGAATGAAAAAAGAAGACATTTTTTTTTATTTGACTTGGTATTTCTGCATCGCAATTCGAACATCTCTTTTCTGCCTCTCTCCCTTCAACCGTAACAAAAAAGTTCATTAAGAAGCGAGGAAGGAAAAAATAATTATTAGTTGACAACTTGACCATCTTTAGTGCTCAATTAAAGATCCATCTCGATGTAAGCATATTATCAAACACCCTTGGTGCACTAAGGTAACTTGAGTATTTATTCGTGAAGATGCATGAACAAATCAGAAAATAACATTGACGTTCCTATATTTTTACAGAGAAAGTACAATAGAGAACAATAATGAAAAAGAATAAATACCAAAATTTGATTTAGATGATGAATGTATGTCGAAATTTGAGCAAGAGTATCTTCATCTTCATGAACTTGTTTGGATGGTTGCTAAGTATTATTTTGTTTATAGTCATTTTCATCTAGTTTTCCTTTCTACAAATGGATCAGGGGAAATAAAAATGGTCACATCTGTTAACTTTCATATTATTATATTCTCTAAAAAAAAATCACTAATTGCACAAGATAAAAATTGAAGCAAAAAAAAAAAGTTCAGGAAGAAAAAAGTGAGAAACACTTACCAGAAAATACAATTAAGAAAATTTAATTTGAGAGAGTCAATGAAGAGAAAGTGAACTTCAAACATCCATGTTAGCTGGTGAGTTGTTTTGAGTGCAAATACGCGTGTCAACATGAAAATAACAAAAAAGTGACCTCCAATAAAATAAAGCCAAGTTTGTAGTACACTTCACGTAGCTAATTGTACAGCTTGTTATTGCCATGTTCGTACATACCAAGTCTCACTTCTAAATATGACTAGATTCGGCCAGGCCCGTGCTAAAGCACAGGCCCAACATAGTTAATTTTAGTGTCCTATTTCACAATAACAACACAACCAAATTAATTTTATGTTGATTTTAGTGTCAATATAACAGACTCAATTTAACTATATGGGTAGAACATGACATTGTCATATACCTGTACGAAAATATAAGTTCATATACCTTTAAATAATATTTGATCATTTTGTCTAAAATAGGCTACGTATCACAAATACATGATTGGGTAAGTGATAATACACAAATACATGATTGGATAAGTGATGATAATTGCAAACAACCACTCCATGTCTATAAACATTATAGACAGAGAGACCAATAAATGTCTTGTAGGTGATATATTGCTATCTTATTCACATTCTCGAGTCCTATATCATCAATAAACTCACTTCATAAATAATCAATATTAGTGAATTTGAAAGAACATACATGTTTTCATTGACAATTTACTACCATGGTGTTGCTTACCAATCTTGTAATACACCAACTCAAAATTTTAAGCATGTGGTGCACAATAACATTATATTGAACTCAAGTCTAGCTTTCTCAAACTCAAGTCTAGCTTTCTCAGACTTCTAATACACCAAATCAATTTTTTTAAATATGTACTGTGGCAATGGACGTTATATTAAACTCAAGTCTAGCTTTCTCAAACTTCTTTCATAAGCCAAATAACAGGGTAATTCTAATAATAAAATGAGGACTGAAATGATGTATCATATCTATTGAAGCAACCTAAATGTCATTATTAAGTAACATATGAGTGACTGTTCTTCTTTTCCATGGTAGGCCCTTCCTCGATTTCACTAAGTACGTTTATTTTTCTTTCCGATTAGAAAGATACACCTCTAATGGAAGACAACATGAGAGTGTTTTAGTCAAATACGTATATAATCGATACCTTCCCAAAATTATCAAATACATGAAATTCTAAGACTATAGACAACCAATGATGATTTTCACTTCCACAACAGAATCAGAGAGGAAAAGAAAATATACATTAGGCAAAAAGGATATCTTGTACGTGATTTCTACTACTTCAATTAGAAAAATAAAATGGAAAAGTGCTCACTGAACATTGTGTTTTAAATTGATGTCTAGCTTGGTGAAACTAAAAATTCATTGAAAATAAGAAGGGAGGCTTCAGCAAGTAAGATATCTATATAACATCCATAAGTGTTCAGTTCATCTAATGCTTCAGCTGTGGAATTCACTAGGGTAACTGTGCATCAAGAAGAAAACATAGAAGGTGAAAAATCTCAATGTAAAAGAGAGTAAAGAATAAGAAAAACAAATCCAGATTTCTTGATCATTGAGTGTAACATTTGAAATGAAGCATTAACATTCTTTTAAGCCGTTGGAGAAAAGAGACATTGAATCAAGAATTCACAATCATGCATTAATATGGCATCTTCCTATTAAGTTTTAAGAAATAGAGAGGCAATAACGAAAAAACACTCTCTTTAAATCTCAAGAATGAGATTTTTCAAATGTGTATCTGAGTTAGTTGTTGTTGAATCATGTCACCTCATGGCAAGTCTTACAAATGGAAACACGGGGAAAAAAAATCCTAATGACAGATTTTAATCTTGAAATTTCTCTACTCCCTTAGGAGAATACCACTACAACTGCGAGGTAGAGAGGCTCAATATTAGCCCACTAAACATGTCATGATGAAAGACGACAAATATACTATATAATTCAGTAGTAATGTAGTATTATACCTAATCTAATACTTCCCCAAGATGGAAAATATAACAGAGTGATGCAATGCAGGAAATAACAATAATAAGGTATATAATTTTGCATTATACTATAGAATGCCATGATAATTAGGAATGAATTTTTTCAAAAAAATCATTGACCGACTTATTTCATTGTGATTTAATATGAAATAAGATATTTGCACAAATATTATCCTAGTAACAACATTAATTAAGAAGGGCAAACACTTTCTCGAAACTCTCAATGTCGGTGTCAAAAATTGAACTCTCAAATTGCTCATATTCATATGACAAATAAAACAAGAATTATCCAAATGAGATTTTTCTTCCCTGAGAATATATTAAAAACAATTATTTTTTATGCATATCAAATATACAGGAACATCTAGTCCATCAAAATTAAGAAGCTCTGTTTCTATTACATCAGACACTTTGCAAAAATTTTACAGTAAAATTCTTCAGAAAGAATTTACAGTAACAGAGACCATAAATTCCAGTAGTAGTACTTCAGATGTAAGCATCATCAATGTACCATCTTTACATTAATGTTAGTCAGAAAACAAAATATTATTTCCTTCTTCTATCTTTTTTTTGGAACTTCGTTTTGTCAATAGATTAAAAAATGTCAAATCATTTGCTTTATTAACATGGGCCTCAAGTTTCGAACATAGCATAGACCAAACTGTATATTTACTTGACTATGCCCCCAACATTTTAATTTTAATTTTCAAAAATAACTTATTATTTTAAAAAGCTAATCTAATATTATCGAACAACATTTATTCTGATGATAGTAGCATTTGTAAATCATTATAAAAATCACAACCCCCAAGACAAAGAACAATTACACCGTTGATTCAAACAAAGTACTCATAAAAGAGAATTCAAAACAAATTAAGTTAATTAGTACCATCGTTTGTTACTTTGCAGTTTGTGTTATCACCTTCCAATGATACTCATAGATTTAAACCCAGTAATGCCATTGAATTTTGAAATTTACAAGTGTGGAAAGAATTGAGGAGGAGTCCGAGAAGGGATAAAATAATGAAGAAAAAATAAGGCATAAACAATATTAATTAAAAATATACCTATAACTTGAACACAATAGCAGTGAAAACACAAATACCCTTGAGGCTTGGGAGCAAGAACAGAAACTTGTTGATAGTACTCGGCAAACATTTCTAACATGTGAAAGACATGACAAAATAATCAAGTACTCCATAGAAAATGACTTTGACATAAAATCAAACACCTTGGATGCGCAATCCATTTCTAAATCTAAATGCATGTGTAAATCAGGTAAAAGTACTAACATGTTGTTGGAATCTTAGCAAGAAATCATACTAAAACAATTAGAAAGTAACAAATAAAAGATATGAAATCATCACCGATTAAAATAAAGAAAGATTGGATAAGATCTAGTCAATTCTCACCAAAATAGCTTGAAATTTGCATAGATGGTTTGTAATAGAGAAGAAGAAGACACAAGTGAGGAGGAGGAGGAAAGAGACTGACCAAGAATGAGAGTTGAAAACGAAAATAGAAAAGATAGAGAAAAAAAGAAATTACGGGAATGAATTTCAAGTGCAGTACAGGTGTCTATGCGAGGGAGAAGCTAAAAAGATATTATTGACAGTACAATTCACGTAACATTTGGTACTGCTATGCAATGCAGTGTTACCCTCTTTGTCCCAAATTCACGGTACAACATGTGTTACTTTAAGTACAACATTTTATTGCTGTGTTAGTCCTTCTAACTGTCATTTCTAAATAAGGGAGATGATATGATATATATATTGTACATACTCTTTAGTTGATCACACATCTCTATACGTTCATATTAAATTTTGCAGAAACAAAAAAAATCGCATGCTCAATGTGAAGAGATTGTCTGTACTAAAACGTCGGCTGCAAATCAGGGCATTAACACAAGCAGATGTATCGTCTTCTTTCCCCTAGTAAGCAACTAGAAAAAATGAAGTGCATGGAACAACTGTATCACTATCTTCAAAACCACAGGGACGCACTTCCAATATGTATTGATCAAGCAACATAACTAATCGAGCAAATGTAAGTACAACTAGGTTGCTAAAATACAAGCCCTAAACACTGTACAGGGGAATGGATTATCTATGTCTTCGATGGATACTTTACAGGAGGAAATCCACAAGAACTATAAATACAAGTATTCACCGACCTTTCTGAAGAAGCTATCTACTTGCAATAATCTTTGGAGACTGGGAACTACTTTGATTTGGTGTGGCCCATGTATCTCTTGAATGCTGGCAAACTCTCAGTATTGTTATGCTGCAAAAGTACACAAATAAGGTTCCACCTTTAGCATTTAGTCTTCCTAAAACAAATTCAGAAAGAAATAGTAAGATTCTTCACTCCTGTTATTTTCTTGAGCCGAGGGTCTATTGAAAAGCTGCATAGGCACTACCCTACCCAGACACAACTTGTGGGACTACACTAGGTATGTTGTTGTAATAGATGTATTAGATACTTTAAACACTTAACGAATAAAAGAGTTACATAAACACTGCTAATATCACTTTGAGTTTCTTGCATTTGTTGTCCTCTAATTTGTAGCGTAAGCATTCTAGAGTGGCAGGATCACTTTTAAATCACTGCCCAAATCAATTTTTCATATTTTTGTTTCTTTACCACATCACCTAAGGAGAAGTAACTGAACATGTAACATTTTAAAAGCAAATAGAGAAATTAAGACCCACCAGTGATGCCAAATTTTTGGGTTGCAGAAATTTGATACAATTACCTCTACCATCACCGCTTACTGAAATCAAATCACCATCACTTGCACCTGATCCTTGCATGAAGACAGCAATCCAGATCCTAGTCGTTTACTTTCTCTTACACCACTTTCCCAAGTGCCGGTAATTCCCATCAGGACCTAGCAATCCACCAGAAAAGCAGCGGTCTCCTGGGATATTCACTCAGTGTCAGAGGGAATATTTACTTGTTAAGTAATTTCTATTTCCTTAAATGAACTTGAATCTCCCACAAGGAAAGTCAAAAGCAGAGAAAAGTAAACACTTGGAAAATGAATTATTATGTAATTCTTTTAATTTAAGGGTTAAATCAAGTTTTAAGAACACCTCTGATTAGTGAATAAGATAATTTGGTAGAAATAAATCATCATCATCCAAACAACAGACAGAACTTCAACATCAAGATGAGACAGATAGAGACCTGGTTTGACAAGTACAACTGGTGTTAAAGTCTCTTTCCTGATGTGAAATGCGGGCTGTTGTTGTGTAATATCATCTACAGGCGGAAGATCATCATCATCATCAAGAATAATCACTGGGGGCATGTTTTTTTTACTGTTCTTGCTGCAATTACTTGAGGCTTCCATTCCATCCTTATTTCCTGATTCATGCCCTAGACTTCCACCAGTGGCCCCAAAAACTGCCTCCGACCTTGACAAAAAACTATCATGGACAACCTTCTTATGGTCAAATGGTTGGTGCAAGTTTTGATATGATCCTTCATGCACATAACTGGAAGTCTCTGAAGTGCCTCCATCTTTGTTTCTTTTGGAAGATTCTTTCTCATGATTATTTTTGTGAAGACTGCTAGCTATAATATCTTCTGCCATGTTTGGTATGCTCTTATCCTTAGACCTGTACTTTCTTTTTCTCTTTGGTGTAGATAAATCATCACATGAGCCAGTGACGATGCATAGATCTACTTCTGTCTCAGCAGGTTCCTTGTTTTGATTCTCATATGAACATCTGTCAACTTTGGGTTCTTTCCTCCCGTGATAGTTTTTCTTGGAGGCTTTCGAAATTCTCAAAATTTCATTATCTTTTCCTTCAAGTGCCATCTCAAGTTCTTGGACCCTGGCCTGTAAATAGCCGCACACTGTTCAAAGCTCAAATTGTAATATATCATATTTCATTTAGGACATCAAACGCTTACCTTCAAGTTATTTTTCTTCCCTTTAGTTTTCTGAAGTTTCCTCAGATAACGAACCTCTCGCCTGTCTAGAGTGTTGCACTTGGTCATCAGTTCTTCATAATTCCTGCCAGATAAATGCAAAAAAGTTCTCCGTCAAACTTACAGCTAAACTATCAAGATTGCTTCTGTGCTTGATAAAACTGAATCAAGAAAATAAAGATCACTTTTGAGCTTGAGAAAACGAGATGATCGTAAATGACAAACTATCCAGCTCAAAGATCTGGAAACTACCCTACCAGGTGAAAATACCACAGGAGTAAATTAGGAAAAAGATCTGATAGAAGGAAAATGATTTTTTTTGTAGAACCAAACCTAACGGTTTTACAAGCATAACACTAATATCATTCCATTGACAAGTCAACAGTATTACTCCATCAACATGTAGCTACACAATTTTGCATGAAAACAATAAAACTCATTACTTAACTAATCCGCATAGAAAATATTACCCAGCTATATGTAAGCATAAAGCACAACGTACAAAAACTATTTTGGAATTTCGCTTTTGCATTTAGAAGCTTCAGTATGATAACTTCATTGTCCTTTCCGAAATAACGGTTCCTTTTCATAAAGACTAATTAGGAAGCCAAACTTTTTAGCAGAATTGCTCAGCTTTATCAAGCTTATGCTTTAGCGAATGGACTTTCTTACTACATGCCCTATCCCCAATATCAGATCAGAAAGTAGTCATTTGCCTGAGCTTGAGAGGAAACTTAACCTAATATATCAAAGTTTTAAAATTCAGATTTTCCAAAGGAAATGAACCTCCAATGATCATATTCTACAACATAAAAATAAGACCAAAAGAATCTCTAAAGCAGAAGAGCTTAGTATATATCATGTTTCTTGCTGAAAACTGTAACTTCCTAAATGAAAGTAAAAACGTACTTGTTACGGATGACTAGTGATTTTTTCAAGACATCAATTGTCTCTAATCTATTGACATCATCTCTTAACGAAGCACGTTTCAAGACCTCCTCTTCTTCCAAGTTAAAATCGCAGACTCTGAAGTAATAACCGTAAAGGCAAAGTGAAAACAAGAACTGTTAAGGATGAAAGTACTTGTTGCCCTCAATGTGAAATGACTTACAACTTGAGTGTTGCAAGCTCCTTAGCTAGAGCCATATTTCTATCTTGTAGCTTTATGCACTCCAAAGTCGATTGATCTAGCTCCTGCATCATAAATTTTGTCCAGAATATAGTAACTAATAACTTATATATACGACACCAAGAAGAATTACTTACAAGCATGCCTGAATAGATACACTCGCAAACATCAAGAGGCAAAAATATCTACCTTGGATTTAAGGTGTAGCAACTGTTGAATGGCTGCCTCCTGTTTCACAGCTTCTATCTTTAGAGTCATTTCCATTTTCAGCTCCTCCTTGCACGTGAACAGCTGGAAAAAAAATGCGACTAATAGTTTAGATGAAAATGTGATGACATGAAGTCTTGCGCAGATCAAGTTTGAAGCAAATATGCTCACATAAATGTCTCTAGTTTTAGTTAATGGTACCAGATACTTCTCAACTTAACGGGAGACATGCTTATTCCACCTAAGAACATGTATTTTGGTTCTGAGCAAAAGAGTGGCTCTTTTCAATCATTAGCCAAACTATAAAATGAAACTTACATCTGCAAAAGATGTTTATTTCATTTGTCACATGTGATTTTTTAGACATTAGAACTCTTCATGGAACTCCCAAATTTTTAAATCAATCAATTGTTTGTCATTTCATTTGGTCAACAATGGGCATAGAGACATGGAAAAAGATTGACTTTTCACATCTAACCGATGGATGATTTCGTGAAACAAGTACTCATCTGTTAGGTACTTGAAGGAAGAGATCCCCATGCTTAGATTTTAAATTAACTATAAAATATGTTTTTGAATCTTCTCTATGCAATAGCTTTTGATTGCCCCAGTTCAAGGCTTTTTGAGAATAGAGAACTGGAAGCCCAATGATTTTCAAATGTGAAGAGAATCACGGCTACACAGAAGCATGGTGAGTTTTTTTGCACTATTATATTTTCTCTAGTTGTCAAATTTGTACTATATTTACAATGTAGATTGTATCTCTTATATGAAGGAAAGGTTGATGTATCAGACTAGTAGCCTTTTCATAACCTCTCAATAGATCATCCATATCCTGAAGTGTTTGGCCAAAAACATACTTGGACTATACCCAAAACTTAGGATACATCCGTTAACTACCACACTAAAGAAGAACATCCTTAAGTATCCAAAATTTAGCAAGTTTCATCCTTTGACCAGAATGTTAGAAAGACTAACAGACCTGCTCATGTGCCATTCATGACTCCAGGACTCGCTCATATATATTTTTTTATTTCATAAAATTGAGAAAATATTGTGAACAGAATAAACATGATGCAATTGCATAGAATTCAACAGCTTTATATTCTGTGAATTCATAGTCGAAGTGATAGCAAGATGAACAATTACCTCTGCATTGACTTCTTCGAGATCTTTCAGCTGTTTTTCCAGAGTGGAAGTCAGTCCTAAAACTTTCCTCTCCAATCTTTTGACCTCATTTTTCAACTCCTGATGATCCTCTTCATAATCAGGAGGTTTGTGCGTAAGACTTGTAACATTTGGTTCACCAATAGATTGGAAATAAAGCCTATTTGCATTTTCTTCCGAACAAGCCTGTTTGCAAACTGGGCAATTCTTCTTTTTTCCTTTTGCGCAGTATTCAAACCGTTGCTGCAGACTTGTTTTTGCAACCAAAACATATCAAAAACAGAAAACAAACAGATACTTGTCAGATAAGGACAATAATTATCTCCATCAGATGCCAAGTACGAAAAAAGAATTGTTACAAGCCTATTCAGCAACACCTTAAAGTAGGATCAATGTTTTCCTTTTTCTCATTAGAAGTAAACATAAAGGTGTGTTTGGTTCAAAGAAAAATGTTTTACCATGGGAAACCATTCCCCTTATCATCTTCAGTGTTTACTAGACTTACAAGAGGTATAGAATAGTGGTGCAGGAGAAAAATATAGTGATATTTTTAGTATTTAAGGTCAACATCAATACATGAATGTTGATTAAAACAAGCTATATAAAATAAGAAGTGATAAATTTGTTCGTAAAGAAAAGGACTGCAGATCATAAGTGGCAGAAATAAACACCTTTTGGGCAAAAATGGAGAAGATTTTTCACAATACAATGTAACTAAACAAAGAAACAATTTCTTGAAAAAAAAGCATTTCTTTTTTTAATAACTGTGCACCCCGACTAACCCCAGAGGATACCAACACCTCACACCAGCAACAGGTATCGACTAACTATGAAAATGAAAAGAAATCACCTAACGGTCATTTGTTACAGGGATGGGATAGACAAAGTTATCTCATGGATTGAAATATCCCACCATATATATAAGAATAACTTACCACATTATTGTTGTAGAAATAGTGAGACAAATAATCTCACGATTAACTAATACACCAAATCAAACGCAATAATCCTACAGTTTATCTCTGATTAAATCAATCAATGGATTCATTTTTTCAGAAGTTTGATTTAATTGATTGGTGTCGGTAATTCTAACATAGGGAGTTAAATAAGTTGTAACGATAAAAAAAAAAAAATTGAATAGAGGAGTGCAATTATGGATTTTTAGTGGTAAAATGTTTGATTAATTATGATATGGTTAATTCATTCTTTTACGAATTAAATATTGTAATTGGAAGCCTCTGCTAATAAATTTGCGGCCTACTATGCCTGATTAATTGATCGAGTTCGAAAAAGAAAAGAATTGTTATTATTTCTTTTTTCAGTTTAGCAATAAACCTTTTTTAAGTTTGATTAGTTTAAAAGAGAAAAAAACATTTTATTTCTTAAAAAGAAGAAAGAAGAAAATTTGCAATTCATTATTTCCTTAAAGATGAAAGAAGTAAATAATAGTGTTCAATGGTTATTAATGACTATTGATGATGTTTAATGGTTGTTAATTATTCTTGGTGCTTAATGACTTCCTAAATACACTTAATGATATTTAGTGGTTGTTGATGACTATTGATCATGAATTCATGGTTGTTAGATACTCTTAACATGTCAAAATACACTTAATGATATTTAATATTTGTTGATGACTATTAATCAAGGTTGTTGGATACACTTAATAGTGTTCAAATACACTTAAAGATATTTAATGACTATTAATGACTATTACTTATGACTAGAAACATCTCATTGTTCAAACCTTTCCCTTATACTGAAAAGTATAAATAGAGGTGGTGGTTCTTAAGAAAAGATCATACTTTTTTTTTGAAAATTTTACTGCCTACACAAGACTTGATTGAGAGAGTTAGTCAGGAAATAGTAGAAGACTGCAATCTTGGAGTCTCAATCCCTAAACGAGTTATGTGAAAACTACAAAAAATTAGAGTTTCACAATTTATTTAGTTTACATTATTATGCTATTATGTAAGTTTGTGATCTGGAAAAATGCTTCCGTTGTGCATGTTCTAACAATAATTATGCATGTAGATTTGTATGAATGACTATCAAAGATTTATTTTGATATTGAGCCTTCTATGTAAGTGATTATTTATATTGATATGAGTCTACAATTTGCATAGCCATGACGGTCAAAATTGAGATTTGCTTTGCACACGAAAGTGACAACTACACCCCAAATGGGATCCTACTCAACACGAATCTGATATTGAAAACTGGCTAGGAAACTAAAATTAAAAAAAGTGCAACACTTCCAATTATAATGTGTACATTTTACAATAGGATTTGTATATTAATAATGAAAAGTATATCGCAAGCACCAGTGGTCTAGTGGTAGAATAGTACCCTGCCACGGTACAGACCCGGGTTCGATTCCCGGCTGGTGCATTTCTTTTTTTTTCTCTCTCCAAAAACAGCAATAGTTAGTTTTTAAAAAGATTAGTATTAAATTTTTGATAAATAATAATTAAATGTCAAGTCAGGATGGCCGAGTGGTCTAAGGCGCCAGACTCAAGTTCTGGTCTTCGTAAGAGGGCGTGGGTTCAAATCCCACTTCTGACATTCTTTTATAATATATTTTTTTTTCCTGTCATGCTAAAAATATAAATCACCTAAAATAATACTATTGTTTGGTTAAAAATAATCGGCGAGACTTTTTTCTACATGCATCTTAATTACGTTTTTTTTAAATGTCGACATTTATTGTATATACATCGAATGCAAGTCAAGTTTGTTTCATTGGACAATGAGCCACCAAACTTTTTTCTACGAAAAAGTTGAATTCTTACCGTTACGGGTGTTCATAATTTGAATAAAAAATTGAACCAAATCGATTAAATAAGTCAATTTTACTTGGATTTGGTTTCATTTTAGATTTTTTTAAAACGATAATATTTGATTTTGTTATGATTTTGTTTCAAAAAAATTGAAGAAATAATCAAATCGATAAATTCCATACATATATTTTATTATTATACATGCATAATATATTATATAGTTTTAAAATACTATATGTTTTCATCAAAATTTGTTTATAATTTATTTAGGAAAGTAAAAATGTCCAAGACGAAAACATTTATCTTATCGATTTCATGTATATGTTTATCTATGATAAGCTTTTGTGGGGCTGAAAATGTCACTGTCTCTTCCTTTTAGGCCAAAATGGTGAATTTTGAATCTCTATTCACATCAAAATTTATGTGATGATAGTTGTTCTAACTATTTTTTTCATTCCGAATGAGTTGTTGTCTTTTCCCCCTCTATTGAATGATTTTAACTTCTTTTATATAGGGTTAATAATCGACTAACCGGACTAAACTAAAATTGGTAACACCCAAATTGATAAATACATATTATATTTAGTTTGGCTTGATTCAATTTTGATAGTTTTAAAACCAAATAAATTAGTTTGATTCCAACCTATGAAAATCGCCGCTTACCACAATCATGCAACATGTTCTTACACTAGACCAAAGTGCTGGTGACTTCATAACATAACTCATATATACTAGTTAATAAGTAAATTTGCAATCATCATGGTGGTTGTATTCCTCAGTATAGATTTGGTTCTACATTATCATAAAAGTTTGGTTTGCATTCACTTTTTATCCCATTAGTCATTATTCCTATAAGGTTGAGATGATGTGGTTGGTCCATAGTTTTTCTTTCTCTTTTTTTTTCGCATTTTTCGGTCAAGGGGCAAGAATCATTGGGATACTTGATTTTTAAAAAATCAAACCTTAAAGTCAAATCTTAAAGAGGGTTCTAATATTATTTTTTTTTTTAAAAAAACTAATAATCATGTATTTATTTATTTGAAATCTATTCTTTTATCTTTTTTAGATGTAAAGTCATAAATTATTGTTTTCTAATTGATTTATTTTAGTAACTTTCGATTGATAATATAGCTAATGCATTCAATCTCACAATTTTGATTTTGAATAAGATTTTATCAATTTTAGTTTCAAAAAATTTCTTTCGGCCGAGGCAATAGTTACAATTTTTTTAAACATTATTTTATAAGCAATATATGCTTTGAAAAAGAATCAAGTCTTTCTATTCGAACGAGTATTTTTATTAAATCATTATCTTCTACTAGTATTATTCTCTTAATAGTAACTAAAACGAGAATATATATATACTTACTAACTTAGAATATTAACAATAACAAAAGTTCAAGAAAAATTATATAATAAAGTTATGATAATAAAACCATGACTCACGAATTCAAATCCCACTTCTGACATTCTTTTATAATATATTTTTTTTTCCTGTCATGCTAAAAATATAAATCACCTAAAATAATACTATTGTTTGGTTAAAAATAATCAGCGAGACTTTTTTATACATGCATCTTAATTACGTTGTTTTTTAATGTCGACATTTATTGTATATACATCGAATACAATTCAAGTTTGTTTCATTGGACAATGAGCCATCAAACTTTTATTGCCTACGATAGAGTTGAATTCTTACCGCTACAAGTGTTCAAAATTTGAATAAAAAATCGAATCAAATCGATTAAATAAGTCAATTTTACTTGGATTTGGTTTCATTTTAGATTTTTTTAAAACTATAATATTTGATTTTGTTATGATTTTGTTTCAAAAAAATTGAAGAAATAATCAAATCGATAAATTCCATACATATATTTTATTATTATACATGCATAATATATTATATAGTTTTAAAATACTATATGTTTTCATCAAAATTTGTTTATAATTTATTTAGGAAAGTAAAAATGTCCAAGACGAAAACATTTATCTTATCGATTTCATGTATATGTTTATCTATGATAAGCTTTTGTGGGGCTGAAAATGTCACTGTCTCTTCCTTTTAGGCCAAAATGGTGAATTTTGAATCTCTATTCACATCGAAATTTATGTGATGATAGTTGTTCTAACTATTTTTTTCATTCCGAATGAGTTGTTGTCTTTTCCCCCTCTATTGAATGATTTTAACTTCTTTTATATAGGGTTAATAATCGACTAACCGGACTAAACTAAAATTGGTAACACCCAAATTGATAAATACATATTATATTTAGTTTGGCTTGATTCAATTTTGATAGTTTTAAAACCAAATAAATTAGTTTGATTCCAACCTATGAAAATCGCCGCTTACCACAATCATGCAACATGTTCTTACACTAGACCAAAGTGCTGGTGACTTCATAACATAACTCATATATACTAGTTAATAAGTAAATTTGCAATCATCATGGTGGTTGTATTCCTCAGTATAGATTTGGTTCTACATTATCATAAAAGTTTGGTTTGCATTCACTTTTTATCCCATTAGTCATTATTCCTATAAGGTTGAGATGATGTGGTTGGTCCATAGTTTTTCTTTCTCTTTTTTTTTTTCGCATTTTTCGGTCAAGGGGCAAGAATCATTGGGATACTTGATTTTTAAAAAATCAAACCTTAAAGTCAAATCTTAAAGAGGGGTTCTAATATTATTTTTTTTTAAAAAAAAACTAATAATCATGTATTTATTTATTTGAAATCTATTCTTTTATCTTTTTTAGATGTAAAGTCATAAATTATTGTTTTCTAATTGATTTATTTTAGTAACTTTCGATTGATAATATAGCTAATGCATTCAATCTCACAATTTTGATTTTGAATAAGATTTTATCAATTTTAGTTTCAAAAAATTTCTTTCGGCCGAGGCAATAGTTACAATTTTTTTAAACATTATTTTATAAGCAATATATGCTTTGAAAAAGAATCAAGTCTTTCTATTCGAACGAGTATTTTTATTAAATTATTATCTTCTACTAGTATTATTCTCTTAATAGTAACTAAAACGAGAATATATATATACTTACTAACTTAGAATATTAACAATAACAAAAGTTCAAGAAAAATTATATAATAAAGTTATGATAATAAAACCATGACTCACGAATTCAAATCCCACTTCTGACATTCTTTTATAATATATTTTTTTTTCCTGTCATGCTAAAAATATAAAACACCTAAAATAATACTATTGTTTGGTTAAAAATAATCAGCGAGACTTTTTTATACATGCATCTTAATTACGTTGTTTTTTAATGTCGACATTTATTGTATATACATCGAATACAATTCAAGTTTGTTTCATTGGACAATGAGCCATCAAACTTTTATTGCCTACGATAGAGTTGAATTCTTACCGCTACAAGTGTTCAAAATTTGAATAAAAAATCGAATCAAATCGATTAAATAAGTCAATTTTACTTGGATTTGGTTTCATTTTAGATTTTTTTAAAACTATAATATTTGATTTTGTTATGATTTTGTTTCAAAAAAATTGAAGAAATAATCAAATCGATAAATTCCATACATATATTTTATTATTATACATGCATAATATATTATATAGTTTTAAAATACTATATGTTTTCATCAAAATTTGTTTATAATTTATTTAGGAAAGTAAAAATGTCCAAGACGAAAACATTTATCTTATCGATTTCATGTATATGTTTATCTATGATAAGCTTTTGTGGGGCTGAAAATGTCACTGTCTCTTCCTTTTAGGCCAAAATGGTGAATTTTGAATCTCTATTCACATCGAAATTTATGTGATGATAGTTGTTCTAACTATTTTTTTCATTCCGAATGAGTTGTTGTCTTTTCCCCCTCTATTGAATGATTTTAACTTCTTTTATATAGGGTTAATAATCGACTAACCGGACTAAACTAAAATTGGTAACACCCAAATTGATAAATACATATTATATTTAGTTTGGCTTGATTCAATTTTGATAGTTTTAAAACCAAATAAATTAGTTTGATTCCAACCTATGAAAATCGCCGCTTACCACAATCATGCAACATGTTCTTACACTAGACCAAAGTGCTGGTGACTTCATAACATAACTCATATATACTAGTTAATAAGTAAATTTGCAATCATCATGGTGGTTGTATTCCTCAGTATAGATTTGGTTCTACATTATCATAAAAGTTTGGTTTGCATTCACTTTTTATCCCATTAGTCATTATTCCTATAAGGTTGAGATGATGTGGTTGGTCCATAGTTTTTCTTTCTCTTTTTTTTTTCGCATTTTTCGGTCAAGGGGCAAGAATCATTGGGATACTTGATTTTTAAAAAATCAAACCTTAAAGTCAAATCTTAAAGAGGGGTTCTAATATTATTTTTTTTTAAAAAAAAACTAATAATCATGTATTTATTTATTTGAAATCTATTCTTTTATCTTTTTTAGATGTAAAGTCATAAATTATTGTTTTCTAATTGATTTATTTTAGTAACTTTCGATTGATAATATAGCTAATGCATTCAATCTCACAATTTTGATTTTGAATAAGATTTTATCAATTTTAGTTTCAAAAAATTTCTTTCGGCCGAGGCAATAGTTACAATTTTTTTAAACATTATTTTATAAGCAATATATGCTTTGAAAAAGAATCAAGTCTTTCTATTCGAACGAGTATTTTTATTAAATCATTATCTTCTACTAGTATTATTCTCTTAATAGTAACTAAAACGAGAATATATATATACTTACTAACTTAGAATATTAACAATAACAAAAGTTCAAGAAAAATTATATAATAAAGTTATGATAATAAAACCATGACTCACGAATTCAAATCCCACTTCTGACATTCTTTTATAATATATTTTTTTTCCTGTCATGCTAAAAATATAAATCACCTAAAATAATACTATTGTTTGGTTAAAAATAATCAGCGAGACTTTTTTATACATGCATCTTAATTACGTTGTTTTTTAATGTCGACATTTATTGTATATACATCGAATACAATTCAAGTTTGTTTCATTGGACAATGAGCCATCAAACTTTTATTGTCTACGATAGAGTTGAATTCTTACCGCTACAAGTGTTCAAAATTTGAATAAAAAATCGAATCAAATAAATAAGTCAATTTTACTTGGATTTGGTTTCATTTTAGATTTTTTTAAAACTATAATATTTGATTTTGTTATGATTTTGTTTCAAAAAAATTGAAGAAATAATCAAATCGATAAATTCCATACATATATTTTATTATTATACATGCATAATATATTATATAGTTTTAAAATACTATATGTTTTCATCAAAATTTGTTTATAATTTATTTAGGAAAGTAAAAATGTCCAAGACGAAAACATTTATCTTATCGATTTCATGTATATGTTTATCTATGATAAGCTTTTGTGGGGCTGAAAATGTCACTGTCTCTTCCTTTTAGGCCAAAATGGTGAATTTTGAATCTCTATTCACATCGAAATTTATGTGATGATAGTTGTTCTAACTATTTTTTTCATTCCGAATGAGTTGTTGTCTTTTCCCCCTCTATTGAATGATTTTAACTTCTTTTATATAGGGTTAATAATCGACTAACCGGACTAAACTAAAATTGGTAACACCCAAATTGATAAATACATATTATATTTAGTTTGGCTTGATTCAATTTTGATAGTTTTAAAACCAAATAAATTAGTTTGATTCCAACCTATGAAAATCGCCGCTTACCACAATCATGCAACATGTTCTTACACTAGACCAAAGTGCTGGTGACTTCATAACATAACTCATATATACTAGTTAATAAGTAAATTTGCAATCATCATGGTGGTTGTATTCCTCAGTATAGATTTGGTTCTACATTATCATAAAGTTTGGTTTGCATTCACTTTTTATCCCATTAGTCATTATTCCTATAAGGTTGAGATGATGTGGTTGGTCCATAGTTTTTCTTTCTCTTTTTTTTTCGCATTTTTCGGTCAAGGGGCAAGAATCATTGGGATACTTGATTTTTAAAAAATCAAACCTTAAAGTCAAATCTTAAAGAGGGGTTCTAATATTATTTTTTTTTTAAAAAAAAACTAATAATCATGTATTTATTTATTTGAAATCTATTCTTTTATCTTTTTTAGATGTAAAGTCATAAATTATTGTTTTCTAATTGATTTATTTTAGTAACTTTCGATTGATAATATAGCTAATGCATTCAATCTCACAATTTTGATTTTGAATAAGATTTTATCAATTTTAGTTTCAAAAAATTTCTTTCGGCCGAGGCAATAATTACAATTTTTTTAAACATTATTTTATAAGCAATATATGCTTTGGAAAAGAATCAAGTCTTTCTATTCGAACGAGTATTTTTATTAAATCATTATCTTCTACTAGTATTATTCTCTTAATAGTAACTAAAACGAGAATATATATATACTTACTAACTTAGAATATTAACAATAACAAAACTTCAAGAAAAATTATATAATAAAGTTATGATAATAAAACCATGACTCACGAATTCAAATCCCACTTCTGACATTCTTTTATAATATATTTTTTTTTCCTGTCATGCTAAAAATAAATCACCTAAAATAATACTATTGTTTGGTTAAAAATAATCAGCGAGACTTTTTTATACATGCATCTTAATTACGTTGTTTTTTAATGTCGACATTTATTGTATATACATCGAATACAATTCAAGTTTGTTTCATTGGACAATGAGCCATCAAACTTTTATTGTCTACGATAGAGTTGAATTCTTACCGCTACAAGTGTTCAAAATTTGAATAAAAAATCGAATCAAATCGATTAAATAAGTCAATTTTACTTGGATTTGGTTTCATTTTAGATTTTTTTAAAACTATAATATTTGATTTTGTTATGATTTTGTTTCAAAAAAATTGAAGAAATAATCAAATCGATAAATTCCATACATATATTTTATTATTATACATGCATAATATATTATATAGTTTTAAAATACTATATGTTTTCATCAAAATTTGTTTATAATTTATTTAGGAAAGTAAAAATGTCCAAGACGAAAACATTTATCTTATCGATTTCATGTATATGTTTATCTATGATAAGCTTTTGTGGGGCTGAAAATGTCACTGTCTCTTCCTTTTAGGCCAAAATGGTGAATTTTGAATCTCT